>JASXTE010000007.1:24995000-25595000 GCA_030280995.1 Hemileia vastatrix | reverse complement strand
AAAGTTTCAGCCTAGATATCCCCAGGACTGAGTATTTATTATGTTTAAAATAAGATAAACTTAATTGCATTAAGCTTATAAGTTATTATTATGGTTATAATACTTAAATATATGATTAGTATGCTTATATATATATTTATTACATTATTATATGACTTATATGAATTTAAATAGCTTATTCATAGCCCCATAAAACTTATTAAGGTGCTGATGGATTCATAATACTCTTATCTTAAGTGATATTAAGTAATTATAGACATACATAAGCTTATATGTATACATAAACCTCATATTCAGTGAAATATGCAGTTATGTTATGTATAGATAGGCCTATATTGGGGTTTAACCCTCAAAATAGCCTATAAGACTTATTCTTTGGCTTACTTTAGGTCATATGGATGTATTCAATGGATCCACCATGCCTACACAAGCATATACACCTTTTTCAGGTGCATATATTCAGTTTGGACAACTTAATCTGTTTCCTTTAATGGATTTTCACATATTTATGGGTTGGGATATGATTACTGGGATAATTTGGATTCTTGGGGATAATATTTGGGGCTTGGAAAGTTTATTTGGCTCTTTATATGCTTTGACTTTCATTTTATTCTCTTTGGATGAGTTATTTTACCTGTTTCATTATGGTATCCACTTTTATCTGTTTTCTCTATTTATGGTATGGGTGTATGATATCATTATATGTGATGTAGGGTCCTTACTTCAAGTCTAGGAATTGAAACTTCTTGAATTGGAAGCCATGGGGAGGTTATGAGCCCTCAAAGTGCTTTAATTGCTGGGGATAGCAGTGATATCATCTGGATTGAAGGTCTGTGCACTCCAGTGGATTTTGGTATAAGTAAGGGAGGATTTGACAGGTTGTTGGACATAAATTACTTATTAAAGCTCAAATAAAAATTATAAAACAATTATTTACATATAAAAATATATTTAAAAGCCTTTATAAATTGATATTATCTTTATATTAGCTATAACCTTATTTTATTAGCCTATTTTCCACCACTAGTCCACACCAATCCAAATATTGTGAGTTAACATAGAGCATAACTATTTTATTAGTCTTTCCCTGAGGTTTAATCTATAAACCATTTTTAATAAGTAGTAGGAACATTAATATTTACTATTAAATTATAATTAAATACTAGCATACACTGACAAAAACCTTTCCATTTCCAGTATAGTTTATGATGAGAGAGGGATGAAGCTTGTATGAGATGTGTGTAATGAAGTATTTGTGATTGGATAGATGGAAATAAGTTCTCTCTTGGTACATTACACAGAATATAGCCATATCTGAGGCCTTATAGTTTGAAAACACAAGGTAAATTACTGATGTAAAATTCTGTAAGTTTCAAAAGGCCAGTACTCCAGATTAAGAAATGAGGGAAATTTCAAGGTTGGAGGGGGAATCTAAAAAGAGGGAAGAGGGAGGGTGGTTAGTATGATTTTTCAAAGGATCATCCCATAATTTTTTATGTAATTTAATTTCAGAAAAAGGGGAGAGAAAAGGAGAGATAAATTGAATGGTTGAGAAGTTAGAGGGGGGATTGTAAAGGTTTTTAAAATAAATAGGGGATTTTGCAAGATCAATTTGCATGGGAGAAAGGTCAAGAGAGGGTCTTAGGATAGAAGTGAACATGTGGATGGGGAGATTCTCATTAATATAGAAGAAGTACCTGATTGGAAAGGGGGGAAGAGAGGAGAGTGGAGGGTGGTGATTAAATTACAGCCTTTCAATAGGGCTGGAGTGTGATGATTGGGAGAGATGAAGGGTTCCTGAAAGGCTTGACTATCATATGAGTCAATTTTTGGGGTCATTTAAAATTTAATGAAAGACATATAATTATAAGTTTAAAATCCACTGAAGGAAAGTGAAAAGGGATTGGAGGATTGCAAATGAAGAAGGATCACCAATCATATTTGGTTGTTTTGGGCGCAGTTTGGGTCATGAAGGAGGTATAATTTGGGGATGAAGTAGAGGGATGGTAAAGGACAGAGGGGAGAGAGGCAGTTGAGTTCTTTAGAGGATGGATGTGGAGAAAATTTTCCACAAAATGGAAAAAAACTGGGGAAAGAATTTTTGGAGAGTTGAAAGCTTTGGTTTTGTGGTTTCCAGAACAGTTGAAGCAATGGAGAGGGAAGGAGCAGTGGATTGATAGGTGTCCTTTTTCCCAGCACTAGAAAAAGGTGCTTTTATATCTGTTTAAAGCCTCTGTTTTACAGAACTGAAAATCAAAAATAAGGAGATAGAGGGGAAAAGGGGATATGAGATAATCAACATAATTTTGGTCAAAAATATGTAAAACTACTGAGGATTTAATTTTTCCTACTTTAGCCTCCAGGCGTCTGATAAATGAGATTTAATAGAGTGATTTGAGGGATACTTGGTTTTCCTCAATGATGAAATTTAAAAAATATTGGTACTTTAAGTACTAATAGGTTGGAAATTTATGGAAAATGACTGGGAATGTGGGAGGCTTAAAAATTATGCCTTTCAGGAATCATTCCTTCCAGAGTTGAAAAGGAGGAGGTATTCTTCCTTGGAGTTCATGTTGATCTTGAGGTCATTAAACTTGTGGGTGATGACACCTTTTACTTTGATTATTTTTTTGGTCATGGGATTTAAAATCTTCTTGGTGAAAAGTTGTTTGTTGATAAATAAGAGTAGTTTAGAGTTATTGAGTTCTTTAAGGACCCAAGAGTCAGGGTCTTTTTGTTTTATGGTAAATGAAGGGTGGGTAACTTGGGGCTGAGCCTTGAGTTTTTTTTGAACTTTAGAGGGGAGTCTTACTGTAGTATCATGGAAAAGAGTCAGGTAGGAAGGGGCTACTGAATTGGAGTTGGGGGAAGGGCAAGAGTGAGATTCCTTGAAAGGAAGACAGGAAAGGATTTCATCAACTTTTTTGTTGATGGAATTGATGAAAATGGGGGGGGTGGGAGGGGATTCTTGATGCAATGACAGATAACTCCAAGGCCAAGGCTCTGATGTCAGAGATGGTAGTGGTGTGTATGGTGATGTATGACCCATTTCTGTGTGTGTCTCTGATAGTTCTCAAATAGTTATTGAGAAAAGAGACTATAAAGTGGGGGTTATCCACACATTGGATGCCAACCAAAAAGATGATGAAGGCCAAAGAATTATTTAAGTCCACAGAGAAGGGGAGGGGAATTTAACAAGAAGATGAGAGGCCAAATATGGAGAAAGATTTTTTTGGATTATTTATGGAGGCATTTAGGGAAGTCACTTGGGTAAGAGGAGCAGGTTTTAGGGGGAGAGGGATGGAGTTGTTTTTTGGGGGAGAAGTGGACATAAAATTTCCATTGGATCTAGCCACACTTTTGGAAAGGGGGAAAATCTCAGAGTGTTACTCCCTAGTTTCAGCTATAGATTTCTAGAAAAAGAAATACATCTGAAGGATGGAAAACAATACCAAAATTTCTTGGAATCTATGTATTTTGTGGGGCCTGGGAAGCAGGTTTGATGGGGCTTAGTAGGGAGAATAAGGTTTTAAGAGGGGGGAGGGAGAGGGAGAGTGGAGATAAAGTAGGGGAAGATACAAATTTATCTCAATATTGAAGAATCAGGAGTTCAGATGAGAGAGGGGGCAGAGACACATGAGGTTTACTCATGGGAAGTGACATGTGCATTTGCACATCATAGTCATTGGAGTCAATATCTATCAAGAAATATGTTAATAGGTGTTTGAGATGCAGGTTATTACACTGGTTTAGATACACCATGAAGTAACTTAAACACAGATTTTTATGTAATATAAATTTAAATGCTGCCCTAGCTGGTTTAGGTTTGGGTTTATTGTGTATGGGAACCAGTTTGGTTGTGTGTATGGAATAATAGGTGTTTGAGATTTAGGTTATTAATTTTAATAGTGGGTATCAAAGTACTCTCTTCTTTAATTAGGAAACTTCCCTTTATTTTCCAGGAATGAAATTTATTAATTATGGAAGATTCTTATCCACTACCTGCTGGGTAGTGGAAAAGAAAAATAAAAAATAACCCTTTTATTTTGTTGAAATACCCCCATTATCAATTGTAATAGAAGTTCCACACAAAAAAATATCTAATTAAACTAAATCTATGATAAATCCAAAACCAAATAGCCCACTTATTTAGGGGTGTAAATGGTAGTAGATACACAATTAATTTAATTGTGGATAAAAATCCTTACACCTCAATTATTTTTGAAAATAATTGGGTTATTAAATAATTTACATGTCAAAGTTCACCTTTTATCTGAAATTTTTATACTAAATGTTTTATAATCACATCTTGGACAAATTTCTGGATATGCCAGTCTCCCTATTATGGTGTGCATTCCCATCCATTCAAATTTCTCCTTATATCATCAGCTCATTTCTGCTCATTTATTTCATCAAATATCTTCTCAAAGGTAGATTTCCCCCACTTGTTCTTCAAATCTAACTTCTCCCTCTATCCCCTGCTCAGCTAAATAATGTAAGACCATTCCACTGAAAAAAGATGATCACCTTATGCCTATAAACTGGCTAGAAACTAAAGCTAATTATAACTCTTGTTTTGGTACTGAGAATGAAACTAAAGTAGGAGCTACCCCCAAATAAAAAGTAAATGGATATCTTCTTATGGCCATTGAATTATGAAATACAACAAGGGGAAGAATTTCTCTTTTTCAAAAACAGATGTCCAAGCATTTCAAGCACTATTTATCAAATTACATAAAGGCTAAGAAACTGGTTTTGGTATTACTGAAATTAATATCAGTAAGGGGACTGAATTTATAGATGATAAATTTAATTCATTATGTCCAAACTATAGGGATATAGATTCTATATTTGGAGAGCAAGCTGATTTTAATCCTGAAAAAACTTTTGTTGAGAAGATGCTATTTCAAAACATGTTATTGAGAGAAATACAGCACACAAAATGGGGGGTGGACTTACTAGTGAGTCTGAAACCTTGGACCCAAACTCACAACAGATTGAACACACATTGAGATATTTACAAAGGAAAAATACAATCAGGGATGAACACCACTCAGCAGGACAGTTTTAGGTGGGTGCTCAAGTAGAGTTCAGTATGGGTTCAGTATGAGTTCATTCTGAGTTCCATCTGAGTTCAGGTTGGGGACTTTCTAGCAAGTCCACCCCCTATATTTTATGGTTATATTTTTGAATCCTCCTCCTCTTATCAAGCCTCTCTTCTTTTTAATTCAACAAATAAAGCTATATTTTCTATATATCCTTATGGTGATATAAACTATACTAATATAACTCCAGTGAATTATTTTTTTGTATCTAGTCAATTTCTTTCTCTTCAATTTACTTCTGTTTTTCATATTGAAAAAAGGCTGTGAACACAGGAGCCATAATAACGTGACTCTGAATCCAGAAAAAATGATGATTATAACAACAATATACCAAAATATTCCACAAAAAAGCAAAGGGCTTCATATATTCTAAATTTCAGCAGTCAAACAAAAAAATTAGTACCTCTCAAACCCCTATTTATTCTATAAAAAACTTTTTAGAGAAACAAAATCCTGCTACCTGTCTGCAATGCAGATGGTCAGCAGCCTCCCACACATGTTTCATGGTAAAAATCCTTAAACATCTGGACCTTTGTCCTGGATGTTAGTCATAATAATGGTGAGTAATCATTATTGACATGATTATACATCCAGAGATTTGGCCCAAATGTTTATCTTAACTGTGTTGAATATGCATGATTGGATTGATTACACATCCAGACCTTTGGCCTGGATGTTTGTTATAACTGTTTTGAATATGCATAATTGGCATGATTACAAATCTAGGACAAAGTTTAGGATTTTTGTTATAACAGTGTAGAATATGCATGATTGACATGATTTTTGTCAGCCAAGGTATCCCCAGAACTGAGTATTTATTATTCTTAAAATAAGATAAACTTAATTACATTAAGCTAATAAGTAAAAATTATGGTTATAATACTTATATATATATTTATTACACTATTAAATGACTTATATAGGTTTAAATAGCTTATCAATAGCCCCATAGTACTTATTAAGGTGCTAATGGAGTCACAATATACTTATCTTAAATGATTTTAAATAATTATAGACATACATAAGCTTATATGTATACATAAACCTCATATTCAGTGAAATATGTAGTTTTACGTATGTATAGGTCTATAAGTGGGTTTAAAACTCTAAATAGCCTCTAAGGTTTATTATTCTTCTTATTTTATGTCTTAGGGAAATATTCAATGGACTCACTATGCCTACACAAGCATATATAACTTTTCCAGGCAGATATATCAAGTTTGGACAGCTTAATATGTTTCCTTTGATGGATTTTCATGGATTTATGGGTTAGGATATAATTACTGGGTTTATATTAATTCTTGGGGATTCTATTGGGAGCTTGGAAAGTTTATTTGGTTCCTTTATATTCTTTGGAGGAGTTATTTTACCTGTTTCTTTATGGTATCCACTTTTATCTGTTTTCTCTATTTATGGTATGGGTTTATGATTTCATTAATTGTGATGGAGGGTCTTTACTGGAGGTCTAACTTTTGAAACTTCTTAAGGTGGAATCCATAGGGATGTGATGAGCCCTCAAAGTTCTGTAATTTCTGGGGAGAGCAGTGACTTCATCTGGATTGAAGGTTTGTGCACTCCAGTAGATTTTTGTATAAGTAAGGGAGGATTTGACGGGTTACTGGGCATCATTCAATCAATAAGTCACTTACTTTAACTCAAAACAACATCATAACACAATTATTATCATATATAAATATATATTGAAGCATTTATAAATTGAAATTATCTTTATATTAGCTATAACTATATTTATTAACTTATTTTCCACCACTAGCGTGCACCAATCCAAATAATAAGGGGGTATCAATGTTCAGGGATCCGCAATTAGGTACCAGACATTATTAATTGAGGATTATTCTTATCCGCTATCCCCAGGGGCTAGTGGATAAGGAATCCACGATAATGCATTATCCTGCCTCCTATACCCCAATTTCCATTCCTAATTCCTGATCTCAAACTCATCACATCAATGATTGATTTGTATGCAAGTCACATGACATATAATTGTAGATGTTATGAATGAAAGTAGGCCAAGATGTGGTTATGAAAGATATTTGTCCAATATGTGGTTATGAAAAATTGAGTAGAAAAATGTTGGATAAGAGGTGAACATTGACACGTAAAGTGTCTAATAACCCAATTATTAGCAAAAATAATTGTGGAAGATAATTGGGGTATAAGGATTTTTATCCACAATTAATTTAATTGCAGATCCCTGAACATTGATACCCCCTAATATGAGTTAATACTGAGAATAACTATTTTATTAGTCTTCCCCTGAGGTTCAATCACTAAATCATTGATAAATAAGTAGTAGGGCAATTAATATATACTATTAAATCCTACTTAGATATTAGAATACACTGAAAATTATACATCCAGATGTTGGTCCCAGATGTGAGTGATGTTAGCCTTGTATGGAATAAAGGCTAAAGGTCAATATAAGTGTATTATTTAAATTTAACTCCCTCCCTTTTGCAATAAATATTAAATAAAATTATTTAGGACTTCTTTGTATACAACATTTACTGCCCTTCCTTTAGCCTTCTCAGGTAATAGTACATGGACATTTCCACTTTAATTTTCCCTTGAAAGTGCCACATATAACTGACCATGTGCAAAAACTGGTGATTCCAGGTTTAAACCTACAATTTCTAAATATTTACCTTGGGCCTTGTTGATTGTCATTCCATAAGCTAATCTAATAGGTAGCTGAAATCTGAACAGTGTGAAAGGAAGACTGGAATTGGGTAAACTCTCCAATGTGATCCTTGGGATATACACACCATTTCCTTCATACAGTCAAGAGAGTGTACATTCTTCTATCACATTTCTTTAAATCTGTGTAACCACCAGCCTGGTTCCATTACATGAAACTGCAGCTGGGTCAAGGTTAAAAGTAACATGATGAGGAAACCCTTCTTTAGTGACAAAGAGTGCAGAGAAAAACCTGATGGATTGATGGTGTTTAAGTAATATATTGGAAATAGGTTGTTTAGTGATCCATCTTAAGCAATGGATTTATCAGCACTATGAAAAGTTGAGATTCTTCCTGGTAGAATATTCAGAACCAATTTTTTTACTTCATCTACATCCACATTTTTTGTGGCTAAGATGACCCTACTTTTAATTACCTGAGCAGGGAAGCTTCATCAGTGTTTTCAAAAGATTTAATTCCAGGGTATACCACAGTGACTAATTATTTTAACCAACCAGGCCCACTGGAAACACAGTGTTTAGAAGAAATCTCCACCAAATCTGGATTTGGTGTTCTTCCTTCCCCAATTTGAAGGATCCACTCAGAAAAACAGGCAGCATCTTGTACTTTCTCATCATTCATTCCTGTCTGAAAAAGCCTCATGTTGATGGTCAGGTGGAGTTTCTTAACTTTTGGCCAGATAGTGCTATGAATTAGAGTTGAAGATAATATCTGTCCTCTTGAGCCTTTTGGTACTACTGGAAGGCATTGTCTCAAGTCCTCTTAAGAATGACATAAAATTATAAGAAAGGAATATATTTTGGCATCAGTAAAAATGTATGATAATGGAAATGGAAATATATATTTATCCATTTAATGAAAAAGAAATTTTAATAGTTGGATTTTAGTTGAAAATTCATACAAGCAAAAAGCATTACAATTCCCCCAAAAGCAATTTTTTTTTTCAGGATATCCTGTAAGCTTCTTTCCACCGCCTCAGCACAATTACTATGTTGAGCTGGAGATTCATCCCATATGATTAACTTTGCCATCCTCAAAAGTTTATCTAGGTCACTCTGTGCTTTAATATGACAATATGAATCTTTATTTAAATCAAGTGGAATATTAAGCCTGGAATGAGATGTCCTTCCCCCTTCTAAAATTATAGATGCTATCCTAGAAGAAGAAACCGCAAGTGCAATGTGTCTCTGACTTCTGAACCATGCAAGGATAATCTTTTCAAAAAGTTTTTTACTGGTTCCCCCAGGTCCATCCAAGAGAAATATACCACCCCCTCCAGATGCATGGGCTTGTGTAACTGCATCAAAAGCATTTTTCTGGTCTACATTGGACAAATGATACTCATTTCTCCATTTTTCAGTAAGTTCCTGCCTGTCATATGACTGTTCTTCCAAGATGAGTTGACCTGTAGATAGATGAAAGTGTTGTGTTAGCTCA
The DNA here is from genome assembly GCA_030280995.1 of Hemileia vastatrix. Lineage (NCBI taxonomy): Eukaryota > Fungi > Basidiomycota > Pucciniomycetes > Pucciniales > Zaghouaniaceae > Hemileia > Hemileia vastatrix. Next base: position 25,585,739 of record JASXTE010000007.1, on the reverse strand, counting down.
GGAAGTCCATATTCAGATAAAGAGTAACCTTGTTTATTAAGAAGGAAGCTAATAAGATTCAAAGTGTAATCTCTGACTTGTTGGTTGGAAGGCTGCAAAATGTGAAACTTTGTTTGAAGGATATGTCAGCAGTCATCCCCAAGTGCCAAAATAGGTGGTTAAAGAGACCCAAAGGATCAACAGGATGGTTCCAGATTAGAACAGAAGTGAATATTTGTCTGAGTTGATTCCCAGTATTCATTAATGATGCTTCATCCAAGAATTTCTTGTATTCATAAGTATCTTTAAAAAGACCATATGCCAAGAAAGAAGCCTTGAAGGTTTGGTGTTGGAAACCATGCACCTTTTTCAGAGCTTCATAGCTTATTGGTTCAGCCACATGGTAAAGCAGAATGCACAAGTAAAACCGTTCTTGGGCATTTGGTGTAAAAAAGGCAACACTCCCAATGGATGTGTCTCTTTGTTGAATTGCCCACTTTTTGATACTTCTTCACACCAACTTTGAATTAGGAAGGAGTAAAATTATAGAAGAACATCCTAATGACTCACACATTCCAAAAAAACTGGGTTGCAGCATCAGGATAGCTGATCCCCTGGGCGGCCTCAGTAGTTGGGGCATTAGAGCATGTTGTAAGCCACTCTGATAGGGTGGTTTTCCTGTTTCCCAAAAAAGTACCTTCAGTTGAAATATTCCCCCTAAGATTAAATATAACTGTCTGTTAGTCTGGAAAATGGAGCTGTAATCTTGTAACTGCTGGTTCATGACCATGAATTGGAAAAGAAAACAATCAACAGAATGCTTCAACTACTGAAACATACCTACCATCAAAATATTCTTTGGCCTAATATATTATTCTGTCAATCTGCAGGACCATTGAGAAACAATCATGACCTGTGTACATATATCTATAGAGATACTTAACTGAAGATATTGTAGTTGCCACTTCCAAATTTATATGACAATTAAATATTATAGAGAGATAAGGATTATAAGGAACCAAATTTTTGATTTGTGTATTGAAAGCTTCCTTAAAATTTATGAAATTTTCAGCCATCCTTTCTCCTACAATATAAAGGATATCAATCTTCATCCATCTGTGTTGTGTCATTATATTTTCTAGGGTATCTTTTAGAACATTTCCCATCTTTAATACATGAAGCATGTGGGTTGAAAGAGACACAGGGTCCATGGAGCATACAGGTTGTTATTGTTTGAAAAATTACAGGATTCTTCTCAGGGTCAGTTAATTCTGCTGAAACAATTGAGTCAATGTTGTTTGTTGTATCTGGCTTGTCTTCTGAATCCAAGAATATAAGTATATGTGCATGTGGTAAGCCTTTCTTCTGGAACTCAATGACATACAAATGTGCTACAAAAGTACCCAAAACCCCCCTTTTCCTTGGTTCCCAACTCCTACACAGCTCCCCTTTTAGCAATTATTTCATAACAGCATCAAGTTTCAGTTTGAAAACCCTAGCATGAAAGTCTGGCCTATCCTGAGAATTTTGACCTTCAAGAAGAATATCTTTTATCTACTTCCAGTTTGGATTGCAAGCTTTTGTGATAAAAAGATCTTGATTTCCAAATTTCCATACAGTTTCAATAGCATCATAATATAGCTGATCCATGTTATGTGGTTCCCCAACAAAAGAAGAAGGAAGAATAATTTGCTTTCCAACTTGACTGAGATCAGTCCTATTATTGATACGATCTTCCACACCACAATAAATGTATGCATGGAGTTTATCCTGATTTTTAGAGAGGTAGTGAAGTCTGTTTTGTTCCATTAGAGCATAGCAATCAACCAAGTACTCCTGAAAAAATGAGCCAGATAAGTGCTGCAGAGCAAGCCCATTTGGATGGTAGTGTTCTCTATATTCAAAATATTGCATTTGAGAGATATGTTTTGATCCTCCTCTTCCACTCACAACTTCATGTAGAGGTACACACAAATTGAGAAGTACAAAGAAATATAAAATTTATATAAATTAACTAAAAAGGACTAAATTTAAAACAAATATATTAAAAAACCACACCTGGCTCCTCAAAATCTTTCATATCACAATCCAACTGAAGCCTTTCTGTGAAGGAAATCCCTAATTACCAGCCAACCTCACCATAAGGGAAAAGAAGTGGAAATCACAATGGGAAAAAGTTGGGATTCAATTAAAATATCCTTTGAAGCAGGCCATCACTTTGTGCCAGAATAATATACCTCAAGCCTTGAAATTCCTCACCACTTCCATGCATGATCAAACCTTCTTCATTGCAAGTAGGGTTGTTATAGTGTCATAGGTCAACATTTGGGGGAGTGGTACTTTTGAGAAAGAGTTTGATAGGGGAGTTGGAATGAGAAATTCTTTTATTAGCTGTTTTGAACAATGCAACAAACAGATTGAATCTGTCTAAAACTTCTTGCAAAGATATAACTACAGGGAGGAGAAAATTTCCATGCACATTTTCAACTTTTTGTAGGGCCTTTTGTAAAGGATCATTCTGAGTAACATAAATTTGTGAAAATTTTTCAGAACCATCTATTGGTGGTAGGAGAGAGCCAATATAGTGAAGCATTTCACCAGATAATCAGAAAGTAAAGACACCCTTCAGTTCCCAGGTTGAATGATCAATTTTCGCACCAAGAGAAGTCATTGCCAAGGAATTATTATAATTTCAAATTTTTTTCATGAAGTGATTGGTATCTGCAGAAATCATTTACATTTGAAAGTTAGAAAATATATAGTGAAAGAGATAAAATTAGTTATTGGATACACATGTGGAAAAGAAGTATTAGCCAACCATGGTTCAAATCCTTCAAATAGTGTTTAAACTCTGTTGGTGGTTCAAGTGTGATAGGTATGACAACCTTTTCTTCACTGCAGAAAGTAGAAAACCTTGGTTGCCTTATGGGTGGTGCCTTAAGTTTTTCCTCCAACCAATGAGCTACCCCACAATAACCACAAATTACATCAAATTTTTGCAAAGAGTGAGGCTGAGGATATGAGGGGGTCAAGGGCCTACTTCCAAGTGGAAATGAAGCAATTTGTGAGGACAAAGCTCAGTTAATGGATGTCCTTTCTGGAACTGGGGAATTGGATGCAAAAGGAAGTTGAAAATGGCTATTGTGTTGAATTAAAGTTTTCAAACCTGATTATCCACAGGGTCTACTACCCCTTTTAGTGCAAGATGTAAACATGATCAAAACTACAAAGAAAGATACAAAATCAGAGAATTGGTCACATCATCATTTTCCATAAAGATAAATGGTGGTTTTCTTCAAATACAGTAAATGCAAGGTTATACAAAATGATACAATATTATATTATATCTACACATATTATATCTACAAATTATATTATATACATAAAAAACTATTATCATTATACATCTTACATCATCACATGAATTATCATCATATATATCTGTACATAAAAATTATTATTATCTATGAAATATTATATCTATACATAAAATACAAAAAAAAAATATGATAAACATATGAATTATCATATATTTATTATCATATGTATTTTGATCATAAATATCAATTGTTTTTCATATAAATATTAATCATAGCTTTTATTTATATTATTAAATATTTCTGCTTCAAACGATGAAAATGATACATTATTATAATATCTATTTTATTTAAATATATTATTTATTATATGCTTCATATGATGAAGTACATGAAGCAATATATATAAATTGCATTTAAATTAATTTAATGAAAAATATCAATTATCCTTTTTTTAGAAAGCTAGGGTACCAGTTCTTTTATATATATATATATAGATATATCATAGTCTCATTATATTTTTACTGCTTCATATGATGATGTTCATGAAGCCATATATATCAATTAAATTTTATTATATATATATATATATATATATATATATATATCATTTGCATTTTATTAAAAATATATTAATATCTATATTTATTTAATATATATAGTGGTTTATTTGTATCTGTTATTCTTCAAATGAAGAAGTTGATGAAGCAAAAATTGATAGAAGGGGAAAAGAAGAAACATGAATAGTGAGAAGGATAATGAAGTAGAATTAGAGAAGAAATAAACCCATACCTTAATTAGTGGTAGAGATATTGGTGGCCTTTGTGTCAGGTTGGTGGTGCAGGAGGTGACTGTGTGGGTGTAGGAAGAGGTGGGAGTGTGGGTGGAGGCAGAGATGGGAGGTTTCTGAAAGGGGGAGATTGGTATATATAAGAGAAAAATTATTTAAAAAAAAGGAAAGAAAAAGACTTACAAACAGTTAGTGGAGGTGGTTGAGGTGGATGTGGGTGTTGCAGGAGGTAATCAAGTGGGTGGAGGTAGTGTTAAAAAAAGAAAAAAAAAGAAAAAGACTTATGAACAATTATTTGAGGTGGTGTGGTGTGTGAGGTGGTGGAGGTGAATGTGAGTGTTGCAAGAGTTGATTGAGTGTGTGGAGGCAGAGGTGGGAGTTAGTGTTAAAAAAAGAAAGAAAGAAAAAGACTTAAAAAAGGTTAGTGGAGGTGGTGGAGGTGGATGTGGGTGTTGCAGGAGATGATTGAGTGGGTGGAGGAAGAGGTGGGTGTTGCTGGAAGGGGGGAGGTAGTGTTAAAAAAAGAAAAAAAAAGACTTAAAAACAGTTAGTGGAGGTGTAATGGTGTGCAAGGTGGTGGAGATGGAGTTGGGAGTTTCTGGAAGGGGGGAGGTAGTGTTAAAAAATCAACAAAAAAGACTTACAAACAGTTAGTGGAGGTGGGGTGGTGTGCAAGGTGGTGGAGGTGGATATGGGTGTTGCAGGAGGTGATTGAGTGGGTGGAGACGGAGGTGGAAGATAGCTGGAAGGGATGAGATGGGGATTAAAAGTAAAAAATAAAAAAGACTTATGAATACTAAGGATGAGAGTGGTGATTGGGGAAAAGGGTAAACAGGTGGGGTGGAAGTGGGGGTGGATTAAAATAGAAAAGAAAAAAAAGAGCTTACCAAGGTGGGGCAAGGAGAAGGGGCACAGGTATGTGCAACATGGAGGGGTGGAGCTGGGGTGGGTGCTAGGGCAGAAGGGGAGAAGTTAGGTTAATGGCCAAATTTTCTATTTTTTAGGAAGTTAGGGCCCCAATTCTTTTATATATATAGATGATGGTGGTAAGTGATATGATACATCTTTATAATTTAGTCTAATTTTGTTTTATTTTTTGTTAATATTTCTTAACACTATAGATAAAGTCAAAGTTTCACAAGAGATTCTTAAATTTTGAAAGAAAATATATGACCTCTCATTAAAAATAGATGACAGGGTACAAGAATTTTAGGAGAGGAAGTATGAGATATCTTCACAGAGGGATGATAGGGAACAAGACTTATAGCAGAAGAAATTTGATCTAAAATTAAGTATTGGAAAATTAAAGAAAGGAGAGACAGCTCTCAATTACACTTTCCTATTGGATCAGATGAAACTCAAGTATCAACTTGAAGATGCTTCCCCCCAAAATGTTTTGATGATAAAATGGGTTAAATCTAATAAATCTATTGATGAAATTTAATTCTTAATGAAAATTTTTGACTGATTACTAGTTTTTTTATTTTCTTTCCTATTTTATTTTTTTAATAATTTTTTGTACATGAAATTATTTCATAACTTCCTGTATTAATTTACTCTATTTATCATTAGTTTAATAATTTACCAAGAAATGAAACAAATTCATTTTTAAATGGTATTAATGGCAAATTCAACTCACTATTTTTTCTTCTTTGTGTTTTCATATCAAATTTTTCAAAATTACATCTCATGACAACAAATTTACATTTCTAAATAGATTTGAGTCAAAAAAAATTCTATATCTGTTCAAAAAATTTGGCCATACCCCCCTCTCATTTTATTGAAGTAAGGGGTGTGTATCATCAAAATTTATTCAATTCACCAACTTTGAGATACCCTCCCCTGTGTTTTACTGAATTAAGGGGTGAAAGTCATAAAAATTTAAATTAATTACATTAATTAATAAATAAAAAACTAAGATATATCAATCTTACTAGTTTTGAAGTAATGGAAATTTCTTTAGCCAAAGATGCAGTTAATCTAGAAACAGAAGATTAAGACTTTCCACAGGTATAGGTTAGAGGAACCTCATGAAAAAAATTAATGATATCATGATTAACCTTTAAAAAATACAAGTTCATTTTTCTATTACTTTAGTTTAGTCAATTTACACAACACAATATTTGGGGGGACTTTGCTATAAGCCCTTAACTTGAACTTAGATTGAGCTTAGATGGAATTCAGCCTTACTTCATGCTGAGAAAGTACTGGATTGAGATTGAATTTTAGCTCTAACTCCTTTAAAAATGTAATTGAATCTTTTTAAATAGTTACTCAGATTGAAATTAAACAATTCTAAAATTTGAATAAAATTAATTCAGCATTTATTTTTAAAACAAGTACATTATTATCACATATTTTAAATCAGGGTTTTCAAATTATAGTTCAAGATGGAGCCGGGAACCTGCTTAAAAATTTCTATTTTAAAATTATTTATTTTATTCTAATTTAAAATTTATGTGAAATTCATTGAAAAATTTTATACATGATGTTTAACCATCTGTTATTTAAGAAAATATTTTACCAGAATTTTTCACTCTATGATTTTTGGAATGAGCATATACATTCAAGAATATGCAACACTATTTTAGATATAAGAAATGTGAAATTTGATATATGTCTGAAAACTTGTACTCAGTATGTAAATCCAAATAAATCACTACACAATATAGGGGGTGGACTTGCTAGCAAGTCCTCAACCTGAACTCAGATGGAACTCAGACTGAACTCATACTGAACCCATACTGTACCCATAATTAACTCTACTTGAAAACCCACCTAAAACTGTTCTGCTGAGTGGTGTTCATCCCTGATTGTATGGTTCCTTTATCAATAGCTCAATGTGTGTTCAATCTGTGGTGATTTTGGGTCCAAGGTTGCGGACTCGCTAGCAAGTCTGCCCCCCATATTGTGTAGTGAATGATGAAACTGATAATGAATATTCATACTTAAAATAAATTAGTGTAAGCATATTTATATTAGGGAGCTCAGTACTGGAAATCCACACTTATCTAAGTGCAGATTTCTGAAACACACTTGCCCCAACACTGGTGGATTTCAAAAGTGAAATAGCTCACTTAATTCAATCAAATCCACACTTTCTCAACCAAAAGTGCTTATTTGACCATAAAGTCCCATTTCACTTATTTTTAAGCATCATATCATTTCTACACAGAACTCCCCAGAATAACACTTCATAAGTTAAAACATTGTACATTTTTTACATTTTTATGCCATATAAGATTCATGAATTTCTTGCTCTCAAATTGTGATAAATAACATCATGAAATAACTTTCAAAGCTCTTGATCTTCTCTTGGACTCTGATTGTGATTCTGATTCTGACCCTGAAGAAGATTTTTTTTTCATCAAAAATGGTCAGGAAATGTTACCTTCTACCATGAAAAACTCAAGTACTTCATACCACAAAGTACACCATCCAAACACTTCTTAACATATCTGTGAAAAGTTTTAGACAGTTTTTCAGGACTTCTCAGGAAAGTTTTATTAAATTTTTTGAGCTTATTCAGGATCTCCCTTTGTTTCACATTAATTCTTAAAAACAACAACATGATCCTCCAATTTAATTGGCTTTCAAACTATGCTGCTTGACTTCCAATGGTAATGGAGCTTCCTTTAAACATTTTAAAAATCTCTTTTATTTAGGGTATGGTTCTTTTAACACTTATAAAAACCAATGCATTACTGCTATTAACTCCTTGGAATCTCAAATTCACACCTGGCCAAAAGAATAAGAGCAACTTGAATCATGTCAGATTATTCAAGAAGAGGGTTTCCAAGGATGTATTGGTTTTGTTGCTGGTACAACTATTCCTTTGAATTGTAAACTTTCTCAAGGTGTAAAAAATTGATTTAAGCAGAGAAAGAGGTAGCTTCTTTTTAATTCCTTTCATTTTATTCATACTAACACAAAAAACTATCTCTTCTCTATATATATTCAATTTCCATTCAGCTTATATGTGGCATCAAAAAAATGTATATCTTTATTTTTTGGCTATCCTGGATCCAGTAATGATTCCTTCATCTTCCAAATAATGCTGAATCTGCTTATGTGAATGGAAAGTATGTACTTCCTACTTTTTGGGGACCAGCTTTTGAAGACAGTCAAAATGCCAAGTTGAACAGCCATTTGGAAAAGTCAAGAGTCTGTATTAATCATTCCATTGTAATCTTGAAAGGTTGTTTTTCTAGTCTAAAGGAATTAAGAAGTCCTCTTACAAACAAAACTAAAATTGAGGCAGTGATAAACTGGATTACATGTAGCACCAAAATTTAGAACCTACTTTCTGACCTCAAAGATCAATGGTTAGAGTTGTATGAAGATGAAGAGGTCAAAAAACCTCCCACTATATCCAACACCTCTATTTATCAAAAACACTAGCATAAGGGAAAAAAATCTTCCAATCACACTGGAACATTGAGATATTTAGAAATAATTTATTCTTAAATTATTAAGAAATTTATTAAACTTACTTTTCACTATGATATGCTCCATCAGATTATTTATTATTACTCAAATTCTTTCTTTATTTCTTCTTTTATATTCTTGTGAAAGTCTTTAACATATCTCTTATATTCTTTTGTACATCATTAATTCTTTGGTAATTGGAACTTTCACATCCAGTACAAGGTATGCAGTATCCCCTTGTGAGCTTATAGTCTTCTTTACTTTACTAGTTCTGAGTAGATGATTATGTTTGTAGAGACATCAAAATTTAGCAAGGGCAGAAAAAGAAAAGAGAGAAAAAAAAGAAAAAAAAGGGACAGATGATATTAGAAAACATGAGGGTGAAGAAATGAAAATATGAGAAGGTTGAGAAAAGTATGATAATGGTAAGAAGAATAAGAAACATAAACCTTGATGAAAGGGCAGAATAAAAAGTAAAGAGAAAGATAGTTGAGGAATTCTGTAAGGAGAATTATATCATGAAAGTGCTTCAATATGTGCTATAAAATGTGTTATGAAATGCATTATGAAGATGTGTGTATTAAAAGCAAACAATTTCATGAAAAATGCAAAATGACCATTACAAATATGCAATTTTGAAGTTATGGAGAGGGGGAGAGAAGATTATAATCAGGAAAAAAAATTCATTGTGGATAGGAGCCAACTATTACAAAAAAAACAATAATCTATTAAAAAAGTCAAGTAATTTTTAATGTCCTCATGAGATTGGCCAATAATTAAAAAAGAAGGGAAATATGCCTGATCAAAATGTTGAAAAAAATGTTTCTAAATCCAGTGAGTGGTGTGTGCCAAGGATTGATGGGGTGATGGAGGTCAGTGTGTTATATGTGACAGGGATAAGGTTGGTAAGAAAGGGATGTTGTGGTCAAAAAGTGGTTTTGAAAAAAAATGGGAAAAAAGTGCTGATTTGAGGTCATAACTGACACCCATTTTTGAGAAAAGTGGATTTTTTGAAAAATTAAGTGCTGATCTGCTTTAAAATCCACAATGAAGTTAAGTGCAGATTTTCCAGAACTGGAAACCCCTATTGAATATGATTATGTGAATTAACATTGAATATGCAAATGAAAAATTAAATTAAATATGAATAATATAATTTGTATTGAATATGTATATTTGAATTGATTTTGAATAAAAATATTCATATTCTAATTATAGTATTATTTTTTTTTACATATTCTATAACTTGATTTGATTCATTACATTTTATTTTACTCAATTTATTTTTATTATAATATATTTTATTTTAATGATTTTTGCTTTATTGTTTTTATTTCATTCATTTTTACATATTGTATAACATGTATTTCCATTGATTTAATAACATCATTATATTTTATACCATATCATATTTGATTATATGTTATATTATAATATACTTTTTGATTTAAATTTAATTTAAAGTGATTTAATTAATTGATTTGATCTAAAGATATTTCTGATTTATTTCTTTAATACAATATCATTTTTGCATTATGTTTTTCATTTTATACACATTTATTTTATATTGTTAATTTTCAGGAATTTTTCTTACTTATTTAATTGTTTTTATTGTATTAAAATATTATGTATATATATTAAATTTAACTCATCTCATTTTATTTTGTTTAATGAATGCTTTTTTACAGCCATAAAACAGTATTCATGTGGCAAAAAAGGCTGATAAGATCTGATGTATGGCCATAAATCAGAGATCACATGCAAGAAATTAGGTGGTGAACTCGGATGTTTGGCAAACCTACAGAGTTCACATGCATAAAATTGGCAGGTGATCTTTGATGTATGGCTGAACATTGGAGCTGAAATGCATAAAATTAGGTGGTGAACACTGATGTTTGGCCAAAAAACAGATTTCACATGCATAAAATTGGCTGGTGAAATCTATTTTTCAGAAATACATCAGAGTTTTACTACCAAGTTTATGCAATTAAATTTTTTTGGTCAGCCAAACATTAGAGTTCATGATCCAAATTTTAGCATGTGAAGTCTTCTGTATGGCCATACTTTAGTATTTTTGTGATAAATTGAAAATAAAAAAATTAAATAAATTAAAGTAAGGTTTAATATAATTTAATGAGATACGGTAAAATAAAATAAAAAAGTGTAGAATAGAGCTAAAAGAATCGACACAGAACAAAACAAAGAATAATATAATTTTAAATTATATAGTAAAATACAATTAAATTTATGGGAATTAGTTAAGATAACATAACATAAATAAATTAAAAAATTTTCAAAATGGGATCCAAAAATATAGAAACATTTTCATTTTATTTTGAAAATTACTGAAATTTTTTCCAATTTTCAGGCATGAGATTATTTCAATATGCACCACACAATATGAAGGGCAGACTTGGTAGCGAGTCCGCAACTTTGGACCCAAACTCACCACAGATTGAACACACATTGAGCTATTGACAAAGGAACCATATAATCAGGGATGAACACCACTCAGCAGGACAGTTTTAGGTGGGTGTTCAAGTAGAGTTCAGTATGGGTTCGGTATGAGTTCCATCTCAGTTCAGGTTGGAGACTTGCTAGCAAGTCCAGCCCCTATATTGTGTAGTGATGGGTGAAATAAAAAAGATAATTCAATTTGATATCAAGTATAATTTTCATGAAATTGAAATCTTGAAAAATTATGCATGAAGTAATTTTATTGTAGATTAAATATAAGTTTGTCAAAATTCTCTGATAGACCTCATCATATTGAAATTAAAATCAATGCGATTAAATTATATTCATTATTTTCATATAATTGTGTATTTAGATTTTATACTTACATATTACATCATGAAACAGTATTTTCATTGAAAAACCATTGTATTCATTCAACATTTACTGGAGCCTTTGTTGTGTAGTTTGGTACCGTTGTGGTCTTCCAACATTGGCAGGGGCCTTTGTTGTGCGGTTTGGTGCTGTTTGTGCATGTCTAAATTGACATTGGTTGAAGAATTGGGCGTTTTTATGGATTTATTCGGTGAATATTTGGACTGCGGGTATGTGGGTACTATCATTGGATAGCCCCGGTTTTTCTCTATATTTCATGTCTTGGGGACATTTTTCATATTCTAAGTTTTAAGGGGTAATTTCCTCATATTTCATTATAAAAGATAGCTGTTTAATTTTGTTTTGTGTTTTAAGGGCTAGCCTTAAGTCTTAGGGTTAAGTGCTTAGTACCATTAGATAGGGCTAATTTGGCTCTACGTTTTATGTCTCAATGTTGTCATAGCTTAATTTCGTGTTTTAAGGGTTTTAGTAGTGGTAGTGCATTTTTCTAAGTAGATTAGATGTTTTTAGTGGTTTTCTGGCTTCAGGGAGGCGGGGCCACTTCAGGCGGACCAGCCGCCTCTGTTTTAGGAGGTTGGGGAGCGCTTCTGAAGGGTTTCTTCTTCAATTTGGCTGGTAAAGGTGCCAAATGCGTTGCAGTGCATCGATCTTAGAGGGTGGTCTGTGTGCATTTACTGTTTAAGACAGTTTGGGGAATATCTAATTATCATACAACCATCCGGAGGTAATATCCTTGTTCCTCACTCAGTTTTCACTGTTGTTGGCCACAATCTGGCTGTGTCTTGTTGCAAGTAAGTTCTTCATTTAACTTTACTAGCAACTGTTTTCTCTGTTATAGTCTTGCAAGCTATAGCAAGTATCATTGCTGTCTCTGGTGTGGATTTGCAACCTACATCAAGTATCATTGCTTTCTCTGGTGTGGAAATTGGTCTGAATTTCAGTTCTTTGGTCTGGTAGTCTGTCTGGGGACTAATTTCTTGGCTGATCAAGCAGTCAAGTGTTTGGGAAAAGAGGCTTTTGGTAAACAGGAACCAACTTACTGTAGCAGGTAAATCTCACTTGTTTTTCTAAAGGGACAGGGGTTTTTCTTTCTGGTTTTACTCCAACTCCCTTGGTCAAGGCCTATAGCTTGTACTATAGGATTGTCCACATTTCGGGTGCCCAACGTGGGGTTACGGATCTGTTAGTGCTTTGGAATCTCTGTTGCCTTTGGTTGGCTCGCTTTGGTGTTTTGGTCTGGAAGAATGGCTTCTGGTTCTTCTATTCCTGTGGTGACTGTTGGTGGTGGGGGATGGCCCTCCTGCTGTGATGGTTAGGGAGTGTGTTAGGATTAAAACTTGGGATGGTACCAAGTTTAATGGTGAAGATGTGAAGTGGTTTCTGGAGAAGTATGAAACTGCTGCTGGTGTGAATGGTGCTTCTTACCTGGACATGGTGAAGCAAATTATCTTCTTCATTGGTTATAGGGCAGTGGAGAAGGAGGTTGTGGCCATGCCTGGCTACAAGAAGAGGGATTGGAGTTGCTGTGTAGGGAGATGGTGTATAGATGGGGTGTCAGGTTCACTATGGTGGATCTGAACAAGGTTGTCAGTGAATGGCAATTTTATGGTGATGTAGGTAACTTGCATAGTTACAGGAAGTTTCTGCTACAGTTTGATCCTGTGGTGGAATATTTGGTGGAAGTGGAGGACTGGCACATGAACATGCTGCCAAGGATGTTTTTTGGTCTGCCCTGGCTAGAGATGTCAGGATGGATGTGTTGAAGGAGCTGTCAAGGAAGGACTTGATAAAGACTCTTTCTAATGGGGATCAGAAGTTGCCTGCCTTGGAAAAGGTTAAGGAGGCTGTGGAGGCACATTTAAAGTTATTGGCTGTGGACACCTATCAGGAGGGGTGTGCCAAGTATGTCAGCAGAGTCAGTGAGGCTTTGGCTGAAGAGGAGGTTAGAGTGAAGAGGGAAGAGAAGAATTTGGTGCAGGTTCCCAAACAGGAGAGGGACCCAGTGGTGGAACAGTTGGATGATCTGACAAAACAGCTACATATTTTTGTTCAGGAGGCTAAGAAGGTCAATAAAGCTCCTTCTCAGCCTAGATATTTTGATAGGAGGGCTGGTAGGAGTGATCCTTGGGTCTGCTCTTATTTCAGTAGGAGGGGGCACAAGTCCAATGATTGTTGGGCTCTGAACAGGGATGTGTCTGATGGAAAGGTGGAGTTTGATGGCAGGGTTTTCAAGTTCCCTGATGGTTCATTTGTGAAGCCCAGTGAGGGGCAGGCTCCTGTTGATTTGGTCAGGAGAAGGGGTGGTCTCAATCAAAGGAGGCCAAGATTTGAGGAGATTCCTGACCAGGGGAAGCCTTCTGGTAAGGAAGAGGATGATTTTAAGGGAAAGGGGAAGGAGGCCAATAAGGTCTCTTTTTCTACTTCCTTTGGTGGCTAAGAGCTGTTTTCTTGTGGTGGAAAGTCAAGTGGGGAATGCTTGGCTGGTGTTTATGATGTGGAAGCCGGAAAGGTGGGAGGGTCTAAGAGTAGTTCTCAGGCACAACCAATGCCAAATGCTTTAAAGGTGGATCCTAAGCTTAGTGCAGCTAGGAAGAAGTACAGCAAAGAGGAGCTGTACAAGATGCAGAAGGGTATGGCAGACATGGGCCCCCCTAGTTTTGGTGCACTGGACATGAATGGTGAGCCAATGCCCATGGATGTTGATTCTGACTCTGAGGAGGATTTCCCTTTGGCTTCATTGCCAAAGCCTTCTGGAGTTAGAGGGTATGGTGAGGGATCTGGTTTGGTTCCTGTTGATGGTAAATCTGTTGGTGGTGCTGGTCCTCAAGAATCTTCTAGGACCAAGGTGGTGAAGCCAAGGGCTCACTTTGAGAGGCCAGTGGTTTCTGGTCAATCTAATGTTATGGACTCTGTTCTGGAAAGGATGAATCAGGTTCAGGTTTCCCTTTCTTATGGGGAATTGTATGCTATCAGTCCTGGGTTGGCTTATAGACAAAAAAGGTTGTTGACCAGGAGAAGGGTTTCTTCTGGGGAGGTAGAATACATTTGTGATTCTGCTGAAAAGTTTGGAGAGGGGTTGGAAACTCATTTTTCTGCTCCTCTGGGATATGTCAATGTCACTCTGAATGGCAGGGAGGCAAGGGAATTGGTAGATTCAGGTTCTCAGATTGACCTGATTTCTTTGTTTGAGGCTACTCATCTGGGCCTCCCATCAAAACTGGTATTGGTGGAAATTTGAGAGGGATTGGTGGTCATGTCACTAAATTGGTTGGAACTTCTGAGTTTATGAAGTTAGATGTTGGTGGAGCCTCAGGGAAGGTTCATTTTTATATTGCTAAAGGAACAGTTAAAGCTGTTTTGGGTGGGCCATTCTTGATGGATTTTCAGGAAAGAATTGGTTATCAGTTTGACATGAAGATCAGTTAGGAGTTGAATGGTAAAGATGAGAGAAGGCTTCACATGAGGTTGTCATCTCATGGAGATGATGGTTGGGAAACCAGGCCTGGTTTGTCTTCCATGCCTCAATGCATGGATTGTTGTAGGAGAAGGAGAGATGTGGGTGCTGCCTCTAATTTTTTGGAGTGTGGCTCAGGCTCTAGTGAGGGTCTGTCTTTTTTAGAGTGATGAGGGCTGATCACCCTAGTGCTACAACCTCTCCCCAAGATGAGGAAATCCCAGGTTGTAGTAGGTCAGCTCCCTTGGAGATATACCAAGTGGATTTTCAAACTTCTCTTTTTAATGTTTCTCTTCTCTGCAAGTATTCTTCAAGTTTTTTATCAAGTCTCTGTTCTCTCTCAAGATTCCCATTATTTTTAACTCGAGTTCAAAAAAGAAGATTGGTTATATATCTTTATTGAAAGATATATGGAAAAGCTTTGGGGTGGTGAGATTGGGGTCTAAAAGTAAGTCCTCCCAATTGTGCACCACTAGGGTTTCTTCTACACCTTTCAAAAACATTACCTGGGCCACACCTGTGAGCATTGGGGAAACCCCTGGTTATTTTTTTAGGTCAGAAGAGAACTCAAGAAAAGAAGAAAAAAATTTAAAGATAATTCAAGAAAAGCAAGAAAATAATCTGAAGATAATGAATAAAGAAGATCATCAAGATCAATTTTTGGGCCTCCAGAAAGAGGATGAACTGCATTATTTAAGAAGGGTGGATTCTGAAGAAGAATCAAGATTTGAAGATTTGGAAGATAGAAGTGAAGATGAAGATTCAGGATTGAAGAAAAGTTTTGGAGTGGTGAGATTGGGGTCTAAAAGTAAGTCCTCCCAATTGTGCACCGCTAGGGTTTCTTCTACACCTGTCAAAAACATTACCTGGGCCACACATGTAAGCAATGGGGAAACCCTTGGTTTTTGTCCAGGTCTGGTGATGAAGATTTCCTGAAGATCCCTCAAGTTGAAGGTGGAGCCGCAAAGTATAAGAAGGTGGCGCAGAAGATTAGGCTTGTCAATGAGCCTATGCCTGTGGGATTGAATCCCTCACTGAAGAGACCTCCATTGTCAATAGATCCGTACTGTACTCCTTTGGTGAAGAATCCTCCAGATTTTGTAGAGACGGCTAGGGTGACTGTGGAAAGGTTGAAAGTTGTTAATTTTGGTCCTGATGGGTGGTTGTCTGAAGAAGAAAAGAAGTTGTTGTTGCATGTTATTGTGCTAAGGAAAAAAGCTGTGGCATGTGCTGAGGAGGAAAGGGGTGTATTGAAACACTCTTATGGGGAACCTTACTTGATTCCTGTGGTTTGTCATGAACCTTGGCAAATAAAACCTATTCCAATTCCAGCTGCTATCAGAGAGGATTTTGTGGAGATTGTTAGGGAAAGAGTCAGGACTGGGTTATACGAACAATCAACATCCAGTTACTCAAGTCCGGTTTTCTGTGTAAAGAAGCAGAATGGAAAGTTGAGGGTGGTTCATGATCTTAGAGCCTTGAATAGAGTCAAAATCAAGGATGCTGGTATGCCACCAAGTGCAGAGGATTTTGTTGAAGCTTTTTCTAGAAGGGTGTGTTATGGATTGGGTGATATTATGGGTGGTTATGATGAGAGTGAACTCCATACAGATTCAAGGCCTCTCACAACTTTTGAGACTCCTTTGGGAAAATTTCAGCTCACTAGGTTGCCTCAAGGAGCAACTAATTCAGTGGCAGTTTATCAAGCACAGATGGCTTGGATTTTTCAGGATGAGGTCCCTACTCATGCTGGTATTTTCATTGATGATGGTGGAATTAAAGGACTATCCACTGATTATGGTAATGTGGTGCTGAAAGAGAATCCTGGTATAAGGAGGCTTGTTTGGGAATATGCAATAACTCTAGAGAGAGTGTTGTTTAGCATTGAAGAGGCTGGTTTGACCATTTTGGGGTCAAAATTCTGTTGTTATGTTCCTGCTTTGGAAATTCTGGGTCATGTGGTATGTAAAGAAGGAAGGATTATGGCAAGCAAAAGATTAATAAAATTCAGTCATGGCCAAGGCCTAAAAATACTACTGAATTCAGGGGATTTTTGGGTGTGTGTGTATATGTCAGGATGTTTATTAAGGATTTTTCTTTGTTGGATTCACCTTTAAGGAGGCTGACCAGGAAAGACACAGATTGGGAATGGACTGAAGAAAGTGAAGAGGCTTTTCAGAAGTTGAAGAAGGTGGTTGGTGAAGATATTGTCCTTCACAAATTGGATTATGGTGTTGATGCTGGAAAAATTTATCTGTCAGTGGACTCAAGCTATATTGCTTCTGGTGCTGTTTTGTCTCAGGAAGATAAAACTGGGAGGGTCAGACCAGTAAGGTATGATTCTGTGGTGTTTAACAAAGTGGAATCTAGGTATTCTCAGCCTAAGTTCGACTTGTGTGGTGTAGAAAAAATTTTAAAGAAGCTACAAACTGTTTTGTGGGGGCAGAATTTTGAGCTGCAGGTGGATGCAAAATCTCTGGTTCAGATGATCAACACACCTAGTCTTCCAAATGCTCCAATGACTAGGTGGGTGGCATTTATTCAACATTTTTCTTTTGACCTGGTACACAAACCAGGCAAAACCTTTACGATGCCTGATGGATTATCAAGGAGGCCACCTACAGATGAAGATTCTGATTCTGAAGAGTTTGATGAAGATGTTCCAGTGGTTAGGGCCAGCACAAAGGGTGCTGAAGATTTTTCTCTCCTCCCCCATGAGGCTAAACTGGATGATTGTTCTGACCTCCAACAAGAGGCTAAACTGGCTGGATCTGATCTTGATTCTGGTGATCAGAATGTTTTCGTTGATGAAGATGGAGTTCTTTTTTGGGACAGCTCAAAGTTTGAGAATGATGTCTTTGTTAGTGAACTGGATTCTCATAAGATTCAGTGGAAGAAGAAGGATGTGCTAAAATTTAAAGATTAGTGTCCTGGTTGGGCTGGTCAATTGGCTCATGTTTACACTGGTGATTTTGATGACAGGGTTGTACCCTTGGATTCTGTTTTGTTGGATTTTAAAGATGAGACCTGGTGGTCAGTCTGGGTTTTATTTTACTATGGTTGAATATCTGTTGACCTTGGAGAGGCCAGATAGCTGTGATGATGATACTTGGCTGGAAATCAAGAAGAAAAGTCCTGGCTTCTATGTGTCAGGAAGAAGGCTGATGAGGAGGAGACATCCTAATCCTCAAGTTGTGGTGACTCAGAAGAAGGGTCAAGAAGTTGTGTTGAAGTCTTTGCATGAAGACCTTGGTCATAGAGGCTTTGGGGAGACTTATCAAAGAGTAGCAGACTGATTTTGGTGGCCAGGTATGAAGTTGGCTGTGCAGGGTTGGGTTCAATCTTGTGAAGAATGTCAAAGAAGAAGTCATTTGAAACCTAAAGAGGTTGGCCGTGCTACTGGTGAATCAACTGTGTTTGGAAGAGTCAGTCTGGATGCTGTCCATATTAAATAGGGCAGGTATAAATACTTGATTGTTACTAGGGATGATTTGTCTGGTTGGGTTGAGGCAGCGCCTCTGGTCAATTTGACTGCCAAGAACTTGGAAGAATTTTTGAAGAAAGAGTGTATTTATAGATATGGGTTGATGAAGTTGGTGACTGTTGATGGTGGGCCAGAGTTTGGTTCTGAATTCAAAGAAGCTGTGGCAAGTGTTGGTTCTAAAGTTAGAGTAGGAACACCCTATTATCCTCAAGCTGAAGGCATGTTTGAAAGAGGCCATCAAGTTATCAAGAATACTTTGGTGAAGATGTATGGAGGTAGTGCTGAAAAGTGGAGGCATTATTTACCCTTGGTGTTATTTACTGATAGGGTCACTGTGAGGAGGACAACTGGCTATTCTCCTTATGAATTAATGTTTAGTCAGAGAGCAGTTCTACAAGTGGACTTGGAAGCTGTATCTTATCTTGGAATTGATTGGGATGATGTGCACTCAACATCAGATTTGCTCTGTGCCAGGATGCAACAGTTGGAATGTAGAGAGGAATGTCAGGAGAAGGCATACTATAGAATGATGAAGATAAGAAATCAATCAGTCAGATACTGGGACAAGAAGTTGGCTCATAGACTCAGGAATCCCTTGAAACCTGGTTGTGTGGTTTTGGTTTATAATAGAAGTTTAGAGAGCCAGTGGGGAAAGATGTTTGCTGACAGATGGAATGGACCTTACAGAGTCAGATCTCAGGTGTCTGGAGGTTCTTATGATTTGGAAGAGTTGGATGGTGCAGTATTAAAGAAGAGAGTGGCTGCATATCAGGTGAAGAGGTTTTACCCTAGAGGCACAAGACATGAAGAAGATTGACTCCACAATGAGGATAAACTATGGAATGTTCTTTAAATTTTTGATTTTGGTGTTGCAGAGCAACTTTTGTGTTGAAAACTTTTGTTAGAGGGTACCCATAGGTGGGGCCTCTAGATTTTACCTTGGCAAGTGTGGGGGTGACTGATGGGCTGGCTGCTCTATCAACAGTTACCCCAGATTGCCTGTTTCCAACCCCTTCTCTTAATTTGGTTGAACCCTAGTATTGGTTTCTTTTCACAGGTTTTAGTCCTCTATGACTTTAAACTGGGAATTCCTTTGGTCTTCAAGTGCCGGACTCTTCACTTTTATTGGTTTGGCTTATTGTGTTGGATGTTGTGTTTTGTTTGTTAGAAGGTACCCAGGGGGGGGGCTTCTAGATTTTATTTTGGCAAGTGTGGGGGTAACTGATGAGCTGGCTGCTCTGTAAAACAGTTACCCCAGAATGTCTGTCTCAAGTCTTTTGTTTGTCCTAGTTGAATTCTAGTTCTGTTGTTATTATTCAGGTTTCTAGTCCTCTATGACTTTAAACTGAATTGTCTTGGAGGTCTTTTGGTGCTTTTGGATTGGTGGTGGATTACTGGTGGTCTCCCATCATTTTTACTTATTGGAGGGAGCCCACCCAGTATCATTTCTATGGACAGGACTTTCTCTTAATGGACTTTCTCTGCATCTGGACCATCTATGGAGCTGGAATGTCTTTGAAATTACAGTTATGTGTTTGATAGATAGTAGTTTTAGATTATTTTCTTTTTTCTCTTTTTTTCTTTTAATTTTTTACGTGGGTTTAAAATTATAAAATCAAAAATATAGGGTGTTACCACATCAAGGTCACCTGGATGTGGGCAAGCATTGGTGGGGAAAGGCTCATCAATCGGCCGGGCAATGCTATTTTCTTTTTTATTTATTTCATTTATTTCTGTGTTTCATTTTTTTATTATTTTATTTAAATTCTAAATTTTTATCATTAATCATTTAAAAAATTTAATGGTGTATCCAAATCAAGGTGCACTTGGATGTGGGTAAGGTATCAGGGGATCAGCAAATCAATTGGCTGGGGGATACCATTTTTTATAATTATTTAGTTCATATAACTTTATTTATTTCATTTTAATTTTATTTTCAAATTTCCTATGATAAGTAGTTTAGTAAAGATAAGAAAAAAAATTTTTTTTCTGAAATTTTTTTTTATTATTGTTTTATTATTATTATTAATTGTTTTTTTAATTTTTTATTGTGTTGCAGGAGCTCATTTTCTGGATGATGAAGCTTCTGGAGGCCGGTCTGTATTGTGTTGGCGTTTTTTCTTTTTGTTGGGATTGTGGGAAGCATGGTGCTCTTTGAAGTGGAGCCTTCTGGAAATATGCTATGGGTTGTAATGGGCAGGAATTGGATTAGAAGAAAGTTCAGTGGAGGAAGAAGAAGAAGCAGGAATGGAGTGCTGGAAGGTGTGCTTAATGATCCTAGACAACTTCCAGTGGTCGTCCAACAGGTGCTTTCTCAGGGATTTCTCAAAGTCATTTAAAGGTCCATAGAGGGTGAAGGCTTTCAGCATGTTAGAACACATGGTTCTGAGGTGTTGCTTCATGTCTCCATAATCCAAGGTTAATGAAGTTTCAAGAGGTTGGCCAGCTCTAATAGTAGATTCAGGGGGAGGGGTGCCAACTAGACAAGAAGAATTGGATCAGTAATTATTTTTTGGTTGCTGAAGAAATGGGATGAATTAATTTGGTACTTACAGATTGGGAGCTCATCAAATTTGTAAGTGGCCGGGATTTGGACTTCTGAATATTTTAAAAGGGTGATAGTTTGGGGATCAATCAGGGAAAGATCTGGATTCTCTTGGTCTTCCTCTGAAAGGTTTTGAGAAGGTGAACTAGGAGGCTGATGTTCCTGGGGCCTAGTTAGAGCAGCAGGTCTGTTGTTGTTGTTGTTGTTGTTGTTAATATTTTGGTTGGTTTCATCTGGATGAGGTGCTGGTGATGGAGTACCAGGTTTGTTATAGGATGGAGCAGGAGAGGGTGATCTGGAAGCAGATTGATCTCTTCTGGATGGAGCTCTTGAAGGAATGGAACTATCAGAAGAATAGTTGGCTGACAGAGGAGAGTTTTAGTTTCTTTTCCTTAACCGGTGTGGTGGCCTAAAGTTTAGTACGGCACCTAAAATACGTAAATGGAGTTATTACGGCGTAAAGATTGATGACATTAATATTTAAAAAAGGGTTTTTATTAAATTTATTTGAGTTTTAATTATGAAGAAAATTGGTCCAAGAAAATGCCTACACAAAAACAATTTATTTTACAGAGAAAACTTATTTATACGGTCTGAAAAGTTTATAAGTATCAATTCGAGTAACTTAAGAACCTTGGGGAATTTTCCCAGAATTTTTACTATTTTTCTTATATTTTTAAATGAATTTTAAAAATTTATAGAAATATTTACGTTTTTCAGAAATTACTTAACTTTGATAAATTTTCACTGGGTGATTAGAGCTGCTCAGACTACAAAAATTAGTTGGGAATGTAAAGAGGAAGTAGCTCTATCATGTGTAATTTTTCCAGATTTTTTTATTATAGTTTTAAGGTTCTAATTGAGTCCGGAGGTCCGGACGAGCTCCAGACGGGTTCCGGATGGGCTCCGGCTGAGTTGCAGAGGGGTAACTTAGGCACGTGACTAGGTATACTTTAGAGCCTCTCAGACTCGAAATTGGGAATCATACAGCTTAATATTTAACCACCACGGTCTTATTTTATTACTCAACAAATTTGAATAAAGTTGTAAAACCCTTATAACATTATTATTTTACATAACATTTTAGAAATACAATTCAACAGTTTAAATAACACTTATATAGGGTATCATTTGAAAGGTCTTTTTACTAGGACTTGAATTTATTGCTGTCTCATAAAAGTTTAAAACATCATAAAAACATATAAGTCAATCATTATATCTTTCACTGGTACTACTTAACTGTTGTTATCAGTATTTCATTTCTCAACAGCTACATTCTTTATAGTCTCAATAAGCGTTAAATTTTACTGAGTTTCAATATTAAATCCCATCTGATCTAAATAGACTGGGTAGCTTAGCAATTTAGAACACCTACTTTGTTATTTTTGTTGGAAGGACGGGGTTTTCCACTAAATCCACACATCTCCTCCAAATTCTGCTTACAGCAAGGCGACTGTAAGAGTTTACCATACCATAGTTGGTGCCCAACGTGGGGTTTGAAATCTCTAGCTTTTTCTAGGACTTTTTTGGGTCAAGGTCTTTGTTAATAGCCTGCAAGAGGCTTATTCTTTGGAACTCTAATCGATCTTTGTTATTAGCCTTCAAGAGGCTTGTTTATTTTAATGGTTTTAACACTTTTCTTTACTTATTGAGATGTCTTCTGCTGCTGCTTCTGGATCTCCTCACACTCTTACTCCCTCCGTTAGGATTGTTTCTTGTGATGGCCCAAAGTTTAATGGGGAGGAGGTTAAATGGTTCATTAGCAGGTATGAAGCTGCTGCTTCTGTTGATGGTGCTTCTCATGTGGATATGGTGAAGCAAGTTAGGTTTTTTATTTCTGATAGGGAGGTGGAAAAAGAGGTTATTGCTATGCAGGCATTTATGGACAAGGATTTGGTTAAGCTTTCTAAAGCTATGGTTGATAGATGGGGTGTTAGATTTACTATGTTGGACCTCAATAAAATTGTTAGAGACTGGCAAGCAAAAGGTGGAGTTTCTTCTATGGCAGACTTTAAAAAGCTGTGTGTTCAGTTTGATGAAGTAGTTTAATATCTCATACTGGTGGACGAGTTAGTGCATGAGAACCAGGCAAAAGATTTGTTTAGGTCAGCATGCAGCAGGGATATTCGAATGGACGTCTTGAAGGATCTTTCAAGAAAAGATTTGATGAAGGAACTGCCGGCTCTGGAGGTTATCAAAGAGAAAATTCAGGCCCATCTCAAGTTGTTAGCATTTGACAAATATCAAGAGTCCTGCACTCAATATGTTAGCAAGGTTAGCGAAGTTTTGGCCGAAAACAACGATATTATGGTCAAAGCCCAGGAGGCCAAGAAGGCACAAATGGGATTACCTGCTGCTGAAGTGGAGGGCAATGTAGATAATAAGATTGTCGATCACTTGGCCGATTTAACGAAACAGTTAAAAATATTTATTCAAGAGACTCAGAAGGCCAATAAGGCCCCAATCGCTTCTTCATCGACATCGACTTCATATCAATCTAGAGGCTATGAACGTTGAAATTATAATGGCAATAGTAACGGTAACCGCTTCTCAGGAAATAGGGGAAGTGGTAATAATGGTGGTAGTAGTTATAGAGGTGGCTACAATGAGCCAAAGGTGTGCTCCTATTGTAATAGGAGGGGGCACAGAGCAACAGTTTGTTTTACTCTTGATAAGGATATGGATGCTGGGCGAGTTTTATTTGATGGTAAAGTTTATAAATTTACTGATGGTTTGTTCATCAAGCCCAGTGATGAACAGTTTCCTTCTGATTTGGTCAGAAGAAATTTAACGGCTGAAAGGAGAGTAAGAGTTTACCATACCATACCGGGGCTGAAGATTTTGCTTTGGTGCTGTGTTGGGGGCTCTGGTGCCTTCCTGAAGTCCTCTGACAGGTCTCTTAGAATTTTGGGAAATTTTAGTATTTTTTGACCTTGGAAAAATTGGCTGAATTGCTCTGGGAGCAGTGGAAGGTGGTTGCTTAGAGTTGTTTTTGTTGGTTGGAGGAATTTGGTTGTTTTCTGGTTGTTTTTGGAAGTTTTGAGGTGGAGTTTAACTGAATAGTGAGGCGGGTGGGCCGCCTAGATGCGGTCTAGAAGCCTAGGGGCCGATTTTGAAGCTTTTAAAGCTGGATTAGCAGAGTTAAAAGCTGCTTCTTGGGGAGCTAAGGCTGGTCTTTTGGGAAGAGTTCTGGAAGCTGAGTTCCCGTATCTTCTGGAAGGTGCTGAAGATAAAGAGCAAGAGGATGGACCAAGCTCTGGGGATCTGGTAGGGGATCTTGAAAGGTATTTATGAGAAGGTGAAGGGGGAGTAATAGGGTAGTTTGCGTCTCTGTCACATTTCTTCTTCTTGGAGTAGCAAGAGTCACAGGCCTTGTTGTAGAGTTTGGCCCCAGGAGCTGGAAGAGTGAATGTGCAAGGTCTGCACATGTGGATGCACTGCTTGCAGGCATAGTCCTTGGGAGCAGTGAAGCAAGGAAGGTTAGAAGGGTCAACATTAGGAGATCCGGTCAAGATGTGTGGTGAGGAGGAGATGAAGAAAGAGATATAGAAGAAGGTTGTTGTCAGTGGTTGGGTAGATGATGAAGTGAAAGGCAGAAGTTCAGCGGACCGGCTGTGGCTGTATTCTGCATGGAATTGACTGGGTCTTCTCTGTGCAAATTTTAAGTCCCTCAAGACTTTAAACTGAAAATAAGTCCGTCAAGACTTTAAAATGAACACTGTGTTAGTCCCCCAAGACTGTAAACAGAGGAATGTTGATGGTGTAGTCCCCCAAGACTATAAACTGAGGAATGGGTTTTGTTGTTGGAGTTGGTTTGAAAGATTGGCGGAGGGTATCCACAGGGGGAGCCTCTGAATTTAGAAAAGGCAAGTTTGGGGGTAATTGATGAGCTGGCAGCTCTATTCACAACTACCCCAGAATGTTAGTTTTTTTCTCTGTGTCTTAATGTGGTTGATCCCTGGTTCTGGGTTTATGATTTAGGTTTTGAGTCCCCCAAGACTATAAACTGAGGGTTTTTGAGTCCCCCAAGACTATAAAATGAGGATGGTCCCCCAAGACTTAAAACTGAGGGCTGTTTGTGGTTGCATCCTATAGAGGGTGTGGTCAATTTTTCTTTTCTAAATCAAGATCAAGTACTAGTGGAATTACAGAGGGAATCAAGAGATGAAATGAAGTGTTCAGAATTAGCCTTGAACTGATGGATGAGGTGCCTTCTTTTCTCAATTTCGTGTGGATCTCTAGCAGGAGTGGATTGGAAGTAGTGAAGCAGAAGTTGCTTCTGTTGAGATGTGTGTTGTTGGAACTTGGCCTTAATTGTGGGCAAGTGGTTTGGTGTTGGTGGGGCAATGGATCCTACATTGTCATCATCACTTTCAGAAGATGGAGGAACTGAGAAGTCATCAGTTTTAAAGTTGAAGGAAGAAATGAAAGTTCTTTACCATCAGATGGACCAGGGATGCTGGAACTTGTTGTTTTAAGGGTTGTGGCACTCTTCTGTGAAGGGTATAGATTTTTAATGATTCTGGGCATCAGGATGGATGGCCTAGATCTTTTGGTGCTGGTAGAAGATGGACCAGGTTGAGGTGGAGGCAAAGGTGTTTCAGAGGATAATGAACCAGGTCTGTGGAAGGTCTTCTTTCTGGAGTTGCAGACATCAAAGGAAGTTCTGTATGGATGGGCTGGAGGTGTGATGGTGCAGATTAGATTATTGTCAATGCAGTATTGGCAGGGGCCCATGTCAGTAGCAGATTTGGAAAGAAAGCTGAACATGGTGTTTGTGGTATAGGAGAATGTGGAAATTTTCTATCGGAGGGAGGATGTGGTCTTCCAACATTGGCAGGGGCCTTTGTTGTGCGGTTTGGTGCTGTTTGTGCATGTCTAAATTGACATTGATTGAAGAATTGGGCGTTTTTCTGGATTTATTCTGTGAATATTTGGACTGCGGGTATGTGGGTACTACCATTGGATAGCCCCGGTCTTTCTCTATATTTCATGTCTTGGGGACATTTTTCATATTCTAAGTTTTAAGGGGTCATTTCCTCATATTTCCATATAAAAGATAGCTGTTTAATTTTGTTTTGTGTTTTAAGGGCTAACCTTAAGTCTTAGTGTTAAGTGCTTAGTACCATTAGATAGGGCTAATTTGGCTCTACGTTTTATGCCTAAATTTTGTCATAGCTTAATTTCGTGTTTTAAGGGTTTTAGTAGTGGTAGTGCATTTTTCTAAGTAGATTAGATGTTTTTAGTAGTTTTCTGGCTTCAGGGAGGCGGGGCCACTTCAGGCGGCCTGTCTGCCTCTGTTTTAGGAGGTTGGGGAGCGCTTCTGAAGGGTTTTTTATTCAATTTGGCTGGTACAGGTGCCAAATGCATTGCTGTGCATCGATCTTAGAGGGTGGTCTGTGTGTATTTACTGTATAAGACAGTTTGGGGAATATCTAATTATCATACAACCATCCGGAGGTGATATCCTTGTTCCTCACTCAGCTTTCACTGTTGTTGGCAACAATCTGGCTGTGTCTTGTTGCAAGTAAGCTCTTCATTTAACTTTACTAGCAACTGTTTTCTCTGTTATAGTCTTGCAAGCTATAGCAAGTATCATTGCTGTCTCTGGTGTGGATTTGCAACCTACATCAAGTATCATTTCTTTCTCTGGTGAGGAAATTGGTCTGCATTTCAGTTCTTTGGTCTGGTAGTCTGTCTGGGGACTACTTTCTTGGCTGATCAAGCAGTCAAGTGTTTGGGAAAAGAGGCTTTTGGTAAACAGGAACCAACTTACTGTAGCAGGTAAATCTCACTTGTTTTTCTAAAGGGACAGGGGTTTTTCTTTCTGGTTTTACTCCAACTCTCTTGGTCAAGGCCTATAGAATGTAGTATAGGATTGTCTACACCGTTCAGTGATGTCTTAAATGGCATTGATTTCTGTTTATGGTGTCTTTCTAGATTCACCAGCTGAATATTGAAGCTACGGGTATGGGGCTATTATCATTGGATAGCCCTGGTTTCTCTCTACGTTTTATGTCCCATCAAATTTTTAGCATATTTTAAGGTTTAAGGTGCTTTTTGTTACCTTATGGTTTTTTTATTTGTTTTTAGTGGTTTTATAGCTTTAGGGGGCCCGACCACCTCCAGGCAGGCCTCCTGCCTTTGTCATAGAATTCTGGGGAGCATTTATAAAGGGTTTTTATGCAATTTGGCTGTGAGAATTGCCAAATTTGTAGCTGTCACCATGCAATATTTGGGGGGGGACTTGCTAGAAAGTCCTCAACTTGAACTTAGATGGAACTCAAATGGAACTCAGACTGAAATTAAAATGAACTGATACTGAACTTTAATTTGAACTCATCTTGAGCTCTTAACCAATAATGGATGAGTCTGTGCTGGAATAATAGTGCAATTTTAATGAATAATTTATAGAAATAATAATAAGGGCAGATTAAGAATCTGATCCATTCACAGATGTTTTTCAAAAAACACAATTTAATTTTCATTTTGAACTTCACTTGGTCATTAAAAAGACTGAAAATTATACTATTTGTTTAAAAAGCATCACTTTTAACCTCTCTAATGATTTTATTGTTTATTTTTAAAAAAAATATAATAAAATCAGTGGTTCTTTTTATTGATAACTCTTTTTAACCAAGAACTTGAACGTTTCATTTTTTAATTTAAACAACATAAACTGATTTTTTTTTGTTTTTTTATTATTTCTGATTATGAAAAATAATTATTTTCAGCTCAATGGATTTATTTAACAAACATATTGAACCATAAAAATTCTCAATTATGTTATTCTAGAAGACTGTGAAAAGACTCATAATTAAAGAAAAGATAGAAATATTTTTTCCTAATTTCTGTTTCAATGAAGTCCTCTCATAGCTTTTTACACTAAGTACTAATAATTGATAATTTTTTTAATTATATGTTTAGAAAGAAGTATAATTCATATACCAGTGGATTTTAATAATAATTTTTACATTTATATATGCAAGAAGATGATTTAAATTAAAAGGAAATATATTTTTGATCTTTTTTTTGTTCTATTATATATTCAACTACTAAGACTTTGGGAAACATAATATTATTCAATGTAATACATATATGATATTCTGGAACTTTTCATGATATATTTCATCAAAATTCCATGTAAATATAGTTATTTGTTAGAGTAATCTCATGAGTTGACATAAATAATCACTACTCTGTAAATTTTCAAAATGAAAAACTGAAATTCAAGCCAGATGTAAAAATTTAATTATAATAAAAACAAAGTAGTATAAATTTATTTGAACTTTTAATTTTAGTGCTTGATTTTGCTTCAATTCTGTATTATGGGATAATTTCAGTGTCAACTTGGGAAGAAGCACCATATATTTCACAAAGTGCTCTCATGTTAAAAAATGTGCTTCAGGTAAATATTTTGATTGTATTTGTCGGCCAGTTATCTAGAAGAAGGTAAGAAAGGGAGAAGGAAAAGAGGAGTAAAGGAAAATAGGCAAGTAAGGTTTATAGGAAATAAAAGAAATAAAGTAATAATTTATTTAAAGAGAGGCAACGACAAGTTACTTGAGGGATGACACAAAATGAGGTTTTATTTAATGACAATATTATTTAAAGTAAGGGTTCTGCGCGGCAAACACTATAATTACTATCAGACTTAAAGCAACCTGTAAATAGTTATATAGAATTTAAGTTAGAATTTTAATGCTAATAAAAATAATAATAAAACATATTATATTGACAGTTTGTTCAGATTTGGTTTGTATAGTAAGTGATGAGGCTACAGGGGATTATCCAAGGACCTTTTATAGGAAATGGGTCCTCTGAAGCGCCACTATATTTGTAAATACAAGAATCATAATAAGATGAAACAAGAATATAAAAGAATAAGTTAAACATAACAATGTAGAGAAAAATATGAAACAAATAATTAAAACCCCAAATAAGAATCAAATTTTCCCACAGTTAATTCCCAAATCAGTAAGTAAAAATAGTGAATAACTAAACAAGCCTGGGACATAGGAACTATGAGAAAAATAATTCAAAACAGATGGTACAGTCTTATTTAAGGAATTTTAAGTGAAACAAGAAAAAATATTTTGACGCAAAAAAATATGTAATCAATTTCAATTTAGTATAAAGAAATTAATTAATTGTTCCAACTATGTAAGTAATTTAAATGAAACAAGTAATTAATTTATTACTAAATTAAGTTGAGAAATTTAATACTATTTTTTTTTAAAAAATAAGTATTATAATTTAATTTTTTTTATTGACACAATTAAGGGTCCAAAAAAAACAGCGGCAATAATTATGGATAATAGTATATGAAAAAGTATATTTTAATAATTAAATTTAATTAATTAAAGTAATTACAATATAAGATAAAACACTTAAATATAATTATCTTATAAGTCTTTAATTAATTAATTTATAATTATTAAATAAACAATGTGCCCTTTGTTATGGAATTAAATGCTTTTAAATTATTTTATAATAAAATTAAAATAATATTTACTTTATTTATATAAATAAAATATTAATATAAATTTATTATGTAATATAATATTAATTTTAAATGCATACTCTGTAATTATTATGTCTTTATTTAACTCTAATAAATTGTATGTTTATTTACTGGGCTCCTGGGACAGCCTGGCTGACACTCCCTCACTCCAAAAAAAACAATAAAAAAAATGCTATGATTTTTTCTTTTTATACTTTTTTAATAGAGTAGGAAGGTTTGAAATTTCTTTACCAGGTATCCATGCATCATATTTAGATAACTTATTTTTAAATCTCAATAAATATTCAGTACCTCTTTCAGAAGTGATAATTCTATTATTGAGAATTTTATCAATTTCTGCAGTTTCTGTGACTTCCTGAGGGTTTTTCTTAGGTCTACCTCTTCTTTTTGGAAATAAGTCACTGTTGGAAGTATAAGGTTTTAACAGAGAAATGGGGAAAACAGGATGTTTTCTAGAATTTGGAGAGTATAACACAAATTCAACTGCATTATCTCCAATCATTTCTTCACAACAAAAGGACCCACAAAAGGATCTTTTAATTTGTTATTACCCTGTAAACTGAAGTGGAAAGTAGATATCAACACTTCATCACCCTCTTTAAATGTGTGTTCTTTATGGGATTTATCCCATCTCTTCTTCTCATATTCAAAAGCTTTATCAATACAAGATTGAGCATGTTTTCTGCACAGTTGTTGCATATGAACAAAAGATTTGACACCAGGGTGTAATTCCAATTTAGGTAATTTACTATTGAGTATTTGAGCAGGAGTATGAGGGACATAACCTAGCCAAAGCTCAAAAGGTTTCTTTTGACTAACAGAGTGAACAGTGCTATTATAAGCAAATTCATGACCAGGTAATAAGGTGACTTAGTCATGAGTAAATCTTTCATTGTCTTTATATTCCAAGACAAAGGCATAATACCTTCTAATCATATCCTCTAGAGTTTGAATCATTCATTCAGCTAGACCATCAGTTTGGGGATGGTGAGCAGTAGATAATTTCAATTCACAACCACATATATCCATTAGAGACATCCAGAATTCAGATGTAAGTTTTGGATCTCTTTCAGATATAATGGCTCTAGGGAATCCAACTATATTGAACATATTACACCACTATAAGAAAGCCAAGTCTTTGGTGGATACATCTTTATGGGTGGGAACAAATTTGCACATTTTAGTAAATCTATCCACTATTACCCAACAAGAATTATAATTTTCTTTACCTGCAATAGGAAGACCAGTTACAAAATCCATATTAATGATTTGCCAGGGAGCATCAGGTACTTCAATTTTCTGTAATAACCCTGCTCTCTTACCAGTCATTCTTTTGGATTTCTGGCATGAATCACAAGATTCAACATATAATTTTGCATCTTCAGACATATTAGCCCACCAAGCAGTGTTTTTGAGTCTAATCAGTGTCTTCTCAAGATCAAAATGACCAGCTAATATGTCATCATGACAAAGTTTGAGGATAATTTCTTTCATAGAAGGAGAAATTACAATTACATTAGTAAGCTTTCTTCTATAATAAATATATCCATCCTCAATAGAAAACTTTCCTTTACTCAAAGCATTTTGATACTTTTCAGGAAGAGTTTTTATCAATGCTTGAATAGAAGAATTCTCAGGATCATTTAAGATAGTAACCAATTTATTTAAATCAGAATCTTTATCATATGAATCCAGTATTAATTGTAACAACTCCTCTTCCATATCAACTATAAATATACCATGGATATGAACAGTATCATCTTCAGGTAAATAAGCAGGATTTGAGTCATTATTTGGCAGAGGCAATCTAGACAGCATATCAACATTGGAGTGAACATTTACAGCCCTATGGATAACTGTCATCCGTCCTCTGTATTCTTGAACAGCAAGTTGCCACCTGAACATATGTCTATTAGGTGTTTTCAGGTTTAAGAGGGACTTCACAGCACTACAGTCAGTTACCAATTCAAACTTTTGGTCATCTAGATAGTAATGAAGTTTCTCAAGAGCCCAAACAACTGCTAAGCACTCTAATTGAGTGGCACCATATTTCAATTCACTATTTCTCAAGGTTCTTGAAATATAACAAATTACAACCTCTGAGGATTTATCATTTATAATCTGTTTCTGGTGAAGGGCAGCACCCAGACCAACAAAGCTAGCATCTGTGTATAGGACAAAAGGTTTGTTGAAATCTGGAAGAGCCTATATAGGGGCTGTCATTAAGCAACTTTTTAATGTATCAAAAGCTTTTTGACAGTCATTATTCAAGAGAAAGGCAACATCTTTTCTGGTCAGTTTTGTAAGAGGCAAGGTTATGACCTTATAATTTTTAATATATTGTCTATAATAGCCACACAAACCCAAAAATTTTTGGATTTCTCTTACAGAAGTTGGTGCTTTCACATTTTGAATGGCAGCAACTTTGTTTTGGTCTACACAAATTTGTAAGCCTGACACAACATGGCCAAGGACTTTCAAGGATTGAAAACCAAAATTAAACTTTTTTAAGGACAAGGTCATATTGATTTCATCCATTTTTTGGAAAACTCTATTTAAATGAATCATATGTTCATCAAAAGTTTTAGAAAAAACTATGATATCATCAATATGCACCATGAGCCATCCTTCAATTAATTCTTGATGGAAAGTGTTATCCATGACCTTTTGAAAAACTGAAGGAGCATTTTTAGGGCCAAATGGCATCCTAACATACTTATATATTCCCATATGAGTAGCAATAAGCAAAAAATTCTGAGAATTTTTCTCAACTGGAACTTGATGATATCCTTTATTACCATCCAGACAACTAATAAATTTTGCACCTTGCAAGCTAGCATGTATTGAATTAATTCTGGGTAAAGATAAATATCATCAACAGTATAAGTGTTTAATGCTCTGTAATCACCACATAATCTAACCTTATCTTTTTCATAAGAAATCAAGACTGGGGAGATGACACAATATTTGGGGGTGACATCCACTTTCTCAATGATATTCATTTTTAATAATGTGGCAATATTATCTTCAATATCCTTTCTTTTTGTTGGAGAAGCAGGATATGGTTTTTTCTTAAGACTAGGAGGGATATCACTCAAGTTACAGGATAAAGTAATTTTCATTTCTTCCTGAACAATTCCTAAGACATGAGAACCATGAGAAAAAGCCATAGGGAAAGAGGTAATTGAGGCAATAATATAATCCTTTTGTTCACTAGTTAACTGATCACCAAAAGAAACAGTATTTATTTCATTTAATAAATCATCCATTTCAATTTTTGTTTTGCCTTTAAACTGGATTAGTGAGTTACAAGACTTTAACAGATGCCCAGAAGGTTTTTTAGAGGAGGAAATTTTGAATTTCCTTTTGCCATTCAATCCCAAGGCGAAGCAATTGTTTGCTGGGTCTAATTTCACACCAAACATGGTTAAAATATCATTTCCCATAATAAACCAATAGCTTAAATTATCATTTTGCATGACAACAAATTCACAAATAGCTCTGACAAAACCACCATTATATTTGAAGAATACAGAGGTTTTGTATTTGCCAATAGGAGTTAAGGTAGAACCATACCCTCTCCATTTTTCAGAAGTTATAGGTAATAGTTTAATCAAATAATCCTTATCTACTGAAGCTAAAGCCTTTTAAGACACTACACTTCCTCCAGCAGCAGAGTCAAGAACTACATCAACACTTTTACCATTAATGATAACAGGTGCTTTCAAGGGGGATATGGCTATAGAATTGTTAGTAATATCTTTAATTATTTCAGCATTTTCCACTGAAGATAAATCCAATACACATTCTTCAGATATATTATCTAAATAATGGACATCCTGTTCTAACATTAAAAAATCTTTAACAGAGTCATTGCCATAGGAGATATTAATTTCACAATCACTAGAAGAATTATTGACATCAATTTCAGCTCCATCAGTGTCTTCATTTTGTTCAACAAGATGAATTTTCTTGTCACAAACATGACCCTTTTTCCATGGTTTGTTACATTTATAACAAGTATTTGTTGCATATTTTTTAGGTGCAACTGGGGCAGAGGGTTTACCAGATTTTTCTGGGAGCTTTGTAGAAGGTTTATTCTGATCATTATAAGATTTGCCAAGGTAATTCTTTGGTTCATATCTATGGTTGAGTAGTACCTCATTACAGATATTAATGAAAGAAGAATTTTCCCTTACATGCTCAGTTCTAGCCACAATAAAATCTCTAAGAGAATTTGGTAATTTATACAAGATTTTATCTCTCCAAATATCATAATCCATCTTTGGATCAATTGCCCTTAGGATTTTTGTTAATTTCATAAGAAAAACAATGGGATTTTCAACAAAGGAGGATACATATCTAGTATTCTCATACAGTCTTTGCTGAGCTAACCTGAATTTTGAACCATCAAACTGATTCTCAATCAAGGATTTCCAATCATTCCATGTATAATGATTGTTATCCAAAAGGAAAGATTCATACCACATCAAGGATACATTGGAAAATAAAGAAATTAGCTTAGAAACAATTTCCTCATCAGGTAGTTTATAAGATCACTTTAAATTATCAATTCTTTGGATAAAGTGTTTCCAATCAGAGGAAAAATCACCATCAAAGGTAAAATATTGGTCCAACTTAGGCCAATTTTTCTGACTACTAGGATGGTCCATTTTTTGGTTTGAATTATTCATCATTAATAATTCCTGAAGTTTAGCCAGGCTTTCAGAAATTTCATTATTTACAGAAACAACTGGTGCATGACCATCACAAGATTTTTTGCTAGTAGCAAAAGATTTTACAGACTCATTGTAAGTTTGTTTAATGGTTGAAATATGAGGAAGAAAGGAGGAACTCTTCTCAGGTTCTTTTTCTTTATTTTTATGCAGCTTATGGACAGCATTCTCATTCATACCATTTTTGATGGTTAAGGTTGAGAATTTTTCCTGCAGGTCAGACACATAGTTTCTTATCCTTGGAATTTCAGACATCTGGTCATTTAATTTTTCAAGAGATAGAACATTTCTGTCCTCAGAAACTGTGTGTTTGGCACTTAGTGCATGGAAATCATTCTTTAGCTTTTTAAACTCATTTTGTAGAGATTTTATGTCACTTTTTAATGAATAATTTTCTTCAATAAGGGGTTTCAATTCACTCAAGGTCTTATGTAGATTGATATTTTTATCTGAGATAGCTCTATGGTCACTCCTTATTTGTTTTTGTTGGCTAAGAACAATATTCAAGGTTTCTTTGATTTTAAAATAATCTGTATCTTGTACAGAAGAACTTACTTTACATTGAAAGTGCAAATTATTTAATCTATCATTTTCATGGATTAACACATCTCTCAATTGTTTGTCTTTCACAACATTAAAATCAAGGGTATCTTTCAATATTTCTTCAGAAGGTTTCTCAATTAAGTCATAGACTTCAGGGAAATAAAATCATTCTTAATTGCAAGAGAAGGATTAATTAAAGAAGTAGAAGTCAAATGTAGAGGTTCATCAAATGACAATTTGCTAATTACATTAATAGGGCTACTAGTTACAGGAAGCTGTATTTTAACAGGTTTAACTGTTCTTTCACCATGTTCAATAATATTACCTGCAGAAGAAGTCTTATTAGAAAACATTCCTAAGTGACTATCAACCAAATTACTTACCATGGCAGAGTAGGAAACTTCCCCTGAGACTGAGTTTGGGATTGTGCTTGAGCCTTCTTTCTCCTGCTTTGTTGGTAGGGATGATGAGGAGGATGGAAATTGGGTGTTCTGGATGGGCCAGGCTGATGATGAGGAGGATGTTGCACATTCTGCTGGTAGTGACTCATTAGATAATCCCACTTCCATTGCTCTACTTCCATAGTACTTTGATTTTGGACGGAGGAGCTGGGGGGCTGTGAAGGTTGAGCCTGAAACTGAGGCTGATTGGGAGGCAACTGAAGAGGGGCCTGGGCCTTATTTTGGTTCCTGAGTTCCTGAACTTGATCCCACAAGGTGTCTACTTTTGCCTTGTATTTCATGTTTTCTGTCCTCAGTTCTTTGATATGACTGGACAGATTGCTGATTTGTTGGGGCAGAGGAAGCTTTTTTATTTTGAATCCTTTTGGAAGACCTTCTTGAGGTACTGAAGGTGTCGGCCGGTCGTCTAGAAGAAGGAGAAAATAGAAGGAGGAATGAGAGGAGGAAAAGGAGGAAAGGAGTATGGGTAATAAAAAAAATAAAATTTAATAAAAGTATTTAATTTATTGAGAGAAAAACAACGATAAGTGAGCTGGGAGGTGACCACAACTTGGTTTTATTAATATTAATATTATTTAAGTAAGAGTTCTGCGCGGCAACCAAAATAATTACTATCAGACTTAAAGCAACCTTTAAATTGTTATATAAAATTTTAATTAGAATTTTATTACTAATAAAAAGAATATAAACGTAATATAAAAATTGTATTTAATTGTTGAGTGTATAATAAGTGATAAGGCTACAGGGGATTATCCAAGGCCCTTTTATAGGCAATGGGTCCTCTGAAGCGCTACTATATCAGTAAATACAATGATTAGAAAGGAATAAAACAAATATATCAAAAAGAGTAAATGAAACATAACAATATAGAGAAAAACATGAAACAATTAATTAAAAGCCCAATTAAGAATCCAATTTCCCCGCCATTAATCCCCAAATCAGTAAGTGACAATAGTAAATA
Source organism: Hemileia vastatrix (assembly GCA_030280995.1). Taxonomy (NCBI): domain Eukaryota; kingdom Fungi; phylum Basidiomycota; class Pucciniomycetes; order Pucciniales; family Zaghouaniaceae; genus Hemileia; species Hemileia vastatrix. The sequence goes on along the minus strand of JASXTE010000007.1, from coordinate 25,549,667 downwards.
ACTAAACAAGAGTGGAAACATAGGAACTATGAGAAATATAATTCCCAACAGATGGTACATCCTGATTAGAGGACATTTTAAGTGAAACAAAAAATAATTTGACGCAACAAAACAATCAATTAATCTCAATTTAGTTCAAATTAATTTATTTGTTTTTTCTAACACAATTAAGGGTCAAAAGAAGCGTCCTTAATAATTGTTTAGTGTCATATGAGAGGTATTAGTTAATATATAAATTTAAGTAATTAATTTAAATATATTATAAATCAAATTTACACTTGTAATTATAATATATGTTTTTTAATTAATTAAATATAAATTTATAATTATTAAATATATAAAAATGCGCCATTATTTGTAGAATATATTATATTATGCTCAATTTAATTGTATATAAAAATATATATAACCAATAAATTTAATGTAACATTTGTATATAATAAAATTCTTATATAATTTCATTATGTAATAAAATATTAAGTTATATTCATTAAATACAAGTTTTACCCACTCTTTAAGGTTTTATAATTTATATATCATTTACTGGACTCCTGGAATAGCCTGGCTGACACTCCCTCACTCTAAAAAAACAATAAAAAAAATGCTAAGATTTTTTCTTTTTGTATTTTTTCAACAGAGCAGGCAGATTTGAAATTTCTTTGCCAGGTATCCATGCATCATGTTCAGATGATTTGTTCTTATATCTCAATAAATATTCAGTACCTCTTTCAGAAGTGATAATTCTATCATTGAGAATTTTATCAATTTCTGCTGTTTCTGTGACTTCCTGAGGGTTCTTCTTAGGTCTTCCTCTTCTTTTTGGAAATAAGTCACTGTTGGAAGTATAAGGTTTAAGCAAAGAAATGGGAAAGACAGGATGTTTCCTATCATATGGAGAATACAATACAACTTCTACTGCATTATCACCAACCATTCTTTTAACAACAAATGGTCCTACAAAAGGATCTTTTAATTTGTGGTTACCTTGTAAATTGAAATGGACAGTAGAGATCAACACTTCATCACCCTTGTTAAATGTGTATTCTTTATGGGATTTATCCCATCTTTTCTTTTCATATTCAAATGCTTTATCAATACAACTCTGAGCATGTTTTCTGCATAGCTGTTGCATTTGCATAAAAGATTTTACACCAGGATGTAGTTCCAACTTAGGTAATTTATTATTGAGAATCTGAGCAGGAGTGTTTGGGACATAACCTAACCAAAGCTCAAACGGCTTTTTCTCAGTGACAGAATGAACAGTGCTATTATATGCAAATTCAAGACCAGGCAAAAGAGTGACCCAATCATGAGTAAATCTGTCATTGTCTTTATATTCTAAACCAAAGGCACAATACCTTCTAATCATATCTTCCAGAGTTTGAATTATTCTTTCAGCTAGACCATCAGTCTGAGGATGGTGAGCTGTAGACAATTTTAACTCACAGCCACAAATATCCATCAAAGAGGTCCAAAACTCAGAAGTGAATTTTGGATCCCTATCAGAGATAATGGCTTTTGGAAAACCAATAATATTAAACATGTAAGACCACCATAAGAAAGCTAATTCTTTGGTGGATACATCTTTGTGGGTTGGAATAAATTTGCACATTTTCGTGAATCTATCAACTATTACCCAACAAGAGTTAAAGCTGTCTTTACCTGCAACAGGAAGACCAGTGACAAAATCCATATTAATGATTTTCCAGGGAGCACTAGGTGCTTCAATATGTTGTAATAACCCTGCTCTCTTGCCTGTTAACTTTTTAGATTTTTGGCAGGAATCACAAGATTCAACATATAATTTTGTGTCTTCAGACATATTAGCCCACCATGCAGTGTTTTTGATTCTAATCAATGTTTTTTCAAGATCAAAATGACCAGCTAATATGTCATCATGACAAAGTTTGAGGATAGTTTCTTTCATTGAAGGAGGAATAACAATTACATTGGTAAGCTTCCTTCTATAATAAATATAACCATCTTCAATAGAAAACTTTCCTTTATTTAAAGCATTTTGGTATTTTGCAGGAAGAGTTTTTATTAATGCTTGAATTGAAGCATTCTTAGGATCATTCAAAATAGTAACTAATTTATTTAAGTCAGAATCTTTATCATATGAATCCAGTATTAACTGTAATAACTCTTCTTCCATATCAACTATAAATATACCATGTATATGAACAGTGTCATCCTCAGGTACATAAGCAGGATTGGAGTCATTATTTGGCAGAGGCAATCTGGAGAGCATATCAACATTAGAGTGAACATTTCCAGCTCTGTGGATAATAGTCATCCTTCCTCTGTATTCCTGAACAGCAAGTTGCCACCTGAACATATGTCTGTTAGGTGTTTTGAGGTTGAAGAGAGATTTCACAGCACTACAGTCAGTTACCAACTCAAATTTTTGGTCATCCAAGTAGTAATGAAGTTTCTCAAGAGCCCAAACAACTGCTAAGCACTCCAATTGAGTGGCACCATATTTCAATTCACTATTTCTTAAGGTTCTTGAAATATAACAAATTACAACCTCTGAGGATTTATCATTAATAATTTGCTTTTGGTGAAGGGCAGCACCCAGACCAATAAAGCTAGCATCTGTATAAAGTACAAATGGCTTGTTAAAATCTGGAAGAGCCAATATAGGGGCTGACATTAAGCAATTTTTCAATGTATTAAAAGCTTTTTGACAGTCATCATTCCAGAGAAAAGCAACATCTTTTCTGGTTAGTTTTGTAAGAGGCAAGGCTATGACCTGATAATTTTTAATATATTGTCTATAATAGCCACACATACCTAAAAAACTTTGGATTTCTCTTACAGAAGTTGGTGCTTTCACATTTTGAATGGCAGCAACTTTATTATGGTCTACACAAATTTGTAAGCCTGACACAACATGGCCAAGGACTTTCAAATATTGAAAACCAAATTTACACTTTTTTAAAGATAAGGTCATATTGATTTCATCCATTTTTTGGAAAACTCTATTTAAATGAATCATATGTTCATCAAAAGTTTTAGAAAAAACAATAATATCATCAATATAAACCATGAGCCAACCTTCAATAATTTCTTGATGGAAAGTGTTATCCATGACTTTCTGGAAAACTGAAGGAGCATTTTTAGGGCCAAATGGCATCCTAACATACTTATATATTCCCATATGAGTAGCAATAAGCAAAAAATTTTGAGAATTTTTCTCAACTGGAACTTGATGATACCCTTTATTACCATCCAGACAACTAATAAATTTTGCACCTTGCAAGGTAGCATGTATTGAATTAATTCTGGGTAAAGGATAAATATCATCAACAGTATAAGTATTTAAAGCTCTGTAATCTCCACATAATCTAGCTTTATCTTTTTTATAAGAAATTAAGACTGGGGAGATGACACAATATTTGGGGGTGACATCCACTTTCTCAATGATATTCATTTTCAATAATGTTTCAATATTATCTTCAATATCTTTTCTTTTTGATGGAGAAGCAGGATATGGTTTTTTCTTAAGGGAAGGAGGAATATCACTCAAATTACAGGATAAGGTAATTTTCATCTCTTCCTGAACAATTCCCAAGACATGAGAACCATGAGCAAAAGCCATAGGGAAAGAGGTAATAGAGGCAACAATAGAATCCTTTTGTTCATTAGTCAAATGATCACCAAAAGAAGCGGTATTTATTTCATGTAATAAATCATCCATTTCAGTTGTTGTTCTACCTTTACAGTGGGTCAGTGAGTTACAAGATTTCAACAAATGCCCAGAAGGTTTAGGAGAAGAAATTTTGAATTTTCTTTTCCCATTCATTCCTAAGGTAAAGCAATTATTTGCTGGGTCCAGTTTCACACCAAACATGGTTAAAATATCATTTCCCATAATAAACCAATTGCTCAAATTATCATTTTTCATGACAACAAATTCACAAATAGCTCTGACAAAACCACCATTATATTTGAAGAATACAGAGGTTTTGTATTTGCCAATAGGAAATAAGGTAGAACCATACCCTCTCCATTTTTCAGAAGTTATAGGCAATAATTTACACAAATATTCCTTATCCACTGAAGCCAAAGCTTTTTCAGATACTACACTTCCTCCAGCACCAGAATCAAGAACTACATCAACATTTTTACCATTAATGATAACAGGTGCCTTTAAAGGGGATATAGGAATAGAATTGTTAGTAATATCTTTAATTATCTCAGCATTTTCTACTGAAGATAAATTCAATACACAATCTTCAGATATATTATTTAAATAATGGACATCATGTTCCAACATTAAAACATCTTTAACAGATTCATTGTCATAGGAGATATTACTTTCACAGTCACTGGAAGAATTATTGACATCAAGTTCAAGTTCATCAGTGTCTTCATTTTGTTCAACAAGATGAATTTTCTTGTCACAAACATGACCCTTCTGCCACGGTTTGTTACATTTATAACAAGTATTTGTTGCATATTTTTTAGGTGCAACTGGGGCAGAGGGTTTACCAGATTTTTCTGGGAGCTTTATAGAAGGTTTATTCTGATCATTATAAGATTTACTAAGGTAATTCTTTGGTTCATATCTATGGTTGAGTAGTACTTCATTACAGATATTAATGAAAGAAGAATTTTCCCTTACATGCTCAGTTCTAGCAACAATCAAATCCCTAAGAGAATTTGGTAATTTATACAAGATTTTATCTCTCCAAATATCATAATCCATCTTTGGATCAATTGCTCTAAGGATTTTAGTTATTTTCATCAGAAAAACAATGGGCTTTTCAACAGAGGAGGATACATATCTAGTATTCTCATACAGTCTTTGCTGAGCTAACCTGAATTTTGAACCACCAAACTGATTCTCAATCAAGGATTTCCAATCATTCCATGTATAATGATTGTTATCTAAGAGGACAGATTCATACCACATCAAGGCTACATTGGAAAATAAAGAAATTAGCTTAGAAACAATTTCCTCATCAGGTAGTTTATAAGATCTCTTTAAATTATCAATTCTTTGGATAAAGTGTTGCCAATCAGAGGAAGAATCACCATCAAAGGTAGGATATTGGTCTAACTTAGGCCAATTTTTCTGACTACTGGGATGGTCCATTTTTTGGTTTGAATTATTCATTAGTAATAATTCCTGAAGTTTAGCCAGGTGTTCAGAAATTTCATTATTTACAGAAACAGCTGGTGCATGACCATCACAAGATTTTTTGCTAGTAGCAAAAGATTTTACAGACTCATTGTCAGTTTGTTTAATGGTTGAAATATGAGGAAGAAAGGATGAACTTTGTTCAGATTTTTTCCCTTTATTTTTATGCAGCTTACTGGCAGAAATCTCATTTAATTCATTATTGATGGTTAAGGTTGAGAACTTTTCCTGTAGGTCAGACACATAGTTTCTTATTCTTGGAATTTCAGACATCTGGTCATTCACTTTTGCAAGAGATAGAACATTTCTGTCCTCAGAAACTGAGTGTTTGGTACTTAGTGCATGGAAGTCATTTTTTAGTTTCTTCAACTCATTTTGTAGAGATTTTATTTCATTTTTGAATGAATAATTTTCCTCAATAAGGGGTTTCAATTCACTCAATGTCTTATGCAGACTAATATTTCTATCTGAGATAGCTCTATGGTCACTTCTTATTTGTTTTTGTTGACTAAGAACAATATTCAAGGTTTCTTTGATTTTTAAATAAGCTGTATCTTGTACAGAAGAACTCACTCTACATTGCAAGTGTAAATTATTTAATCTATCATTTTCATGGATTAACACATCTCTCACATGTTTGTCTTTCACAATATTAAAATCAAGGGTATCTTTCAAAATTTCCTCAGAAGTTTTTTCAATTAAGTTATAGATTTCAGGGGGAACAGAATCATTTTTAATTTCAAGAGAAGGATTAATTAAAGATGTAGAAGTTAAATGTAAAGGTTCATCAAATGACAATTTGCTAATTACATCAATAGGGCTACTAGTTACAGGAAGCTGTCTTTTAACAGGTTTAACTGTTCTTTCACCATGTTCAATAATATTACCTGCAGAAGAAGATTTATTAGAAAATATACCCAAGTGACTATCAACCAAATTACTTACCATGGCAGAGGAGGAAACTTCCCCTGGGACTGGGTTTGGGATTGTGCTTGGGCCTTCTTTCTCCTGCTTTGTTGGTAGGGATGAGGAGGTGGATGGAAATTGGGTGTTCTGGATGGGCCAGGCTGATGATGAGGAGGGTGTTGCACATTCTGTTGGTAGTGACTCATTAGATAATCCCATTTCCATTGCTCTACTTCCATAGTATTTGGATTTTGGATGGTTGAGCTGGGTGGCTGTGAAGGTTGAGCCTGAAATTGAAGCTGATTGGGAGGCAATTGAGGAGGGGCCTGGGCCTGAATCTGGTTCCTGAGTTCTTGGACCTGATCCCACAATGTGTCTACCTTTGCTTTGTACGTCATATTTTCTGTCTTCAACTCTTTTATATGACTGGAGAGGTTGCTGATTTGTTGTGGCAGAGGAAGCTTTTTTATTTTGAAGCCTTTTGGAAGACCTTCTTGAGGCACTAGAGGCTTTACTTCCTTCTGTGGTACTGGGGGAAGGGGGTTTGGTTTGCTTGCATTTCCTGTCATTTCCACATCCTGCAGTGTGAGAATTCTTTGTGTTAACATAAGATTTTTTATGACCAACTTTAGAAGAACTTACAGTGTCAGCATCATAGTCAATTTCTATTTCATCCACTTGCATGTTATCCATTTTTTCTGTCAAATTGTTGGACATACTAGTGGGAAGATTAATATTTTACTTTGTACTTTATAAAAAAAAAATCAAAGTTAGTCAATAATTGCTCCAAATAATATAAAAAATTTTTTTAATTAATTAAATTATAGAAAAAATAACTTTCAATATAAAGTAATAATTAAAAAAATTAATTTTTTAAAAAAATGGATTGCAAGTTTAAATTGGGAATAACAAGTTAGTTAATTCAACCAATTAATTACCAATATTAAATATGGCAATATATTGGGACTAAGCACAATGTCTTAAGTCAACCAAAATTAACAATAATTAATTAATAAAAAAAAAAAAAATTAAATTAATAATTCAATTTGTATTAATAATAATGTCAATTCTTCTAGGACTAAGAGGATTTAACACTCTATAATGGTCAACTAGGAAAAAAAATTTTTTAAAAATTGAACACTTACACTCAGTGAATCAGCAATTAAGCCACAATCACTGTTATTGCAATAAAAATATAGTAATATGAGTGAGAGGCGCAAAGGTGAACTTACTATAGTGATCGAAAAATCACTTCAAAATAATATAAAAATTAATATTATATAAACCTAAGATGTCGAACCCAAGTTCGAAACACAGTCGCGGCAAAAGTTTCGTTTTGCTAGGTGGTCCGTGCGTTTTGTCGTTCGTCGCCAGGCTTCGATCGTCGTCGTCGTTTGGAAAGGCCCTCAGTTGTCGGCCGGTCGTCTAGAAGAAGGAGAAAATAGAAGGAGGAATGAGAGGAGGAGAAGGAGGAAAGGAGTATGGGTAATAAAAAAAATAAAATTTAATAAAAGTATTTAATTTATTGAGAGAAAAACAACGATAAGTGAGCTGGGAGGTGACCACAACTTGGTTTTATTAATATTAATATTATTTAAGTAAGAGTTCTGCGCGGCAACCAAAATAATTACTATCAGACTTAAAGCAACCTTTAAATTGTTATATAAAATTTTAATTAGAATTTTATTACTAATAAAAAGAATATAAACGTAATATAAAAATTGTATTTAATTGTTGAGTGTATAATAAGTGATAAGGCTACAGGGGATTATCCAAGGCCCTTTTATAGGCAATGGGTCCTCTGAAGCGCTACTATATCAGTAAATACAATGATTAGAAAGGAATAAAACAAATATATCAAAAAGAGTAAATGAAACATAACAATATAGAGAAAAACATGAAACAATTAATTAAAAGCCCAATTAAGAATCCAATTTCCCCGCCATTAATCCCCAAATCAGTAAGTGACAATAGTAAATAACTAAACAAGAGTGGAAACATAGGAACTATGAGAAATATAATTCCCAACAGATGGTACATCCTGATTAGAGGACATTTTAAGTGAAACAAAAAATAATTTGACGCAACAAAACAATCAATTAATCTCAATTTAGTTCAAATTAATTTATTTGTTTTTTCTAACACAATTAAGGGTCAAAAGAAGCGTCCTTAATAATTGTTTAGTGTCATATGAGAGGTATTAGTTAATATATAAATTTAAGTAATTAATTTAAATATATTATAAATCAAATTTACACTTGTAATTATAATATATGTTTTTTAATTAATTAAATATAAATTTATAATTATTAAATATATAAAAATGCGCCATTATTTGTAGAATATATTATATTATGCTCAATTTAATTGTATATAAAAATATATATAACCAATAAATTTAATGTAACATTTGTATATAATAAAATTCTTATATAATTTCATTATGTAATAAAATATTAAGTTATATTCATTAAATACAAGTTTTACCCACTCTTTAAGGTTTTATAATTTATATATCATTTACTGGACTCCTGGAATAGCCTGGCTGACAGAAGGTTTTACTTCCTTCTGTTGTGCTGGAGGAAGGGGGTTTGATTTGTTTACTTCTCCTGTCATTTCCACATCCTGAATTATGTGAATTTTTCTTGTTAGAATAAGATTTTTTATGTTCAACTTTAGAAGAACTCACAGTATCAGCATCATAATCAATTTCAATTTCATCCACTTGCATGTTATCCATTTTCTCAGCCAAATTGTTGGACATAATAGTGGGAAGATTAATTAATTCTTAAGAAAAATTAATAAAAATCACTTGATAGTTTGCTCCAAATAAAAAAAATTTTTTATTAATTAAATTATATAAAAAAAAGTTTTTAATATAAAGTAATATTTATAAAAAATAACTAATAAAATGGACTGAAAAGAAAAAATTGGGAATAAACAATTAAGTTGCTTCAACCAATTAATTAAATTACCAATATTAAATATGGCAATATATGGGACTAAGCACAAAGTACTATTTAAGTCAACCAAAATTAAACAATAATTAATAATAAAAAAATTAATTTAATAATTCAATTTTTATTAATAATAATGTTAATTCTTCTAGGACTAAGAGGAGTTTAACACTCTATAATGGTCAACTAGGAAAAAAAATATAATAAATGAACACTTACACTCAGTGAATCAGCAATTAAGCCACAATCACTTTTATTGCAGTAAAAATATAGTAATGAGAGTGAGAGGTGCAAAGGTTAACTTACTATAGTGATTGGAAATTCACTTCAAAATAATAGATGTAATAATTTAATATAAACCTAAAAGATCAAACCCAAGTTTGAAACACGGTCGCGGCAAAAGTTTCTTTTTTGCTGAGTGGTCCGTGCACTATGTCGTTCGTCGTCGTCGTTTGGAAAGGTCCTCACTTGTCAGCCAGTTGTCTAGAAGAAGGTAAGAAAGGGAGAAGGAAAAGAGAAGGAAAGGAAAATAGGCAAGAAAGGTTTATAGGAAATAAAAGAAATAAAGTAATAATTTATTTAAAGAGAGGCAACGACAAGTTACTTGAGGGATGACACAAAATGAGGTTTTATTTAATGACAATATTATTTAAAGTAAGGGTTCTGCGCGGCAAACACTATAATAAATATCAGACTTAAAGCAACCTGTAAATAGTTATATAGAATTTAAATTAGAATTTTAATGCTAATAAAAATAATAATAAAACATATTATATTGACAGTTTGTTCAGATTTGGTTTGTATAGTAAGTGATGAGGCTACAGGGGATTATCCAAGGCCCTTTTATAGGCAATGGGTCCTCTAAAGCTCCACTATATTTGTAAATACAAGAATCATAATAAGGTGAAACAAGAATATAAAAGAATAAGTGAAACATAACAATGTAGAGAAAAATATGAAACAAATAATTAAAACCCCAAATAAGAATCAAATTTTCCCACAATTAATTCCCAAATCAGTAAGTAAAAATAGTGAATAACTAAACAAGCCTGGGACATAGGAATTATGAGAAAAATAATTCAAAACAGATGGTACAGTCTGATTTAAGGATTTTTAAGTGAAACAAGAAAAAATATTTTGGTGTAACAAAATATGTAATCAATTTCAATTTAGTATAAAGAAATTAATTAATTGTTCCAACTATGTAATTAATTTAAATGAAACAAGTAATTAATTTATTACTAAATTAAGTTGAGAAATTTAATACTATTTTTTTTTAAAAATAAGTATTATAATTTAATTTTTTTTATTGACACAACTAAGGGTCCAAAAAACAGCGGCAATAATTATGGATAATAGTATATGAAAAGGTATATTTTAATAATTAAATTTAATTAATTAAAGTAATTACAATATAAGATAAAACACTTAAATATAATTATCTTATAAGTCTTTAATTAATTAATTTATAATTATTAAATAAACAATGTGCCCTTTGTTATGGAATTAAATGCTTTTAAATTATTTTATAATAAAATTAAAATAATATTTACTTTATTTATATAAATAAAATATTAATATAAATTTATTATGTAATATAATATTAATTTTAAATGCATACTCTGTAATTATTATGTCTTTATTTAACTCTAATAAATTGTATGTTTATTTACTGGGCTCCTAGGACAGCCTGGCTGACAGTATTATTGTTCAAGAACTGAATTAAACAGGTAGAAGTGGTACTTTTTCATAATTCTATCAGTTTCAAATTGAAAACTATTATATGATATTTATTTTATAAAAGAGACATAATACGTACTTTAGATTATGCTCATGTAGAAAATCAGCTGTAAAGGCTATCATATTTTTATTAAAAATAATATTATTCCATATTTAAAATGAATAGAATAAATGTTTCAAGTCTATAGTGTTGAAAAATAAATTAAGTGAAATGTTGCAGGTACACTTCTTTAGTCTTTAGAATAAAAGTTTAAATAGGAGTAATTCACAACTGAACACTTACACACAATTCTAAAATTAACTATATGGCTTCAGAATTTATCAATGATTTATTGGAATAATGTTATTCATGCTGATTGGTAGATCTTATATGATGTTTCTATTCAATTTATAAGTGTATGAAAAACAATCTATCACATGGTTGTCTAGAAGAAGGAGAAGAAGAAGAAGTAAAACAGAGAGGAGGAAGACAAGATAATATAAAGTAATAAAGTAATAAAATAGTATAAGTATTTTAAAAGAGAAGGTGACAAGATTTCCTTGAGACTTGACTCAATTGTAAGGGTTTTTAAACTATAATATATTTATTTAACTAGTAATTATTTTCAATGCGCGGAAAACAGTTATAATTATTATTAGACTTAAGGCAACCTGGGAATATTTATATACTTTTTAAATTAGATTACTAATGTTAATAAAAATATAATAAACGTAAAAAAATGGAATTGAGTTGAGTGTAAAAATAATGATGCAGCTACAGGGGATAATCCAAAGCCTTTTATAGCCAAAGGACCCTCTGAAGCGTCATAATATAGTAATTACAAAAAATGAATAAAATGAAACAAGACATTAAAAAGAATAGAACTAAAAGATGGAGATTGAGAGAAAAACATGAGACAATCAACTAAAACTGTGAGTGAGTAACTAATTTTCCCACCATAAGTTCCCCAAAACACTTAATTAAAATAATTAGTAACCAATTAAGTCTGAAACATGAGAACAGTGAGTAAAATAATCCAAAACAGACATTACAGTGACATGTAAAGGGTTTAAGTAAAACAAATAGAATTATTTTCACGCCGAAAATCCATGTAATCAATTCAATCCAGTTTAAAGCAATTTTAATTAATTGTTTTAAATATGTAATTAATTCAATAATTAGTTTAAATGAAACATAACTAATTTAATGATATTTCTAATTTAAAGTGGAGATTTTAATACTATGTTATTAAATAAGTGTTATAATTTATTTAATTTTTTTTCTGACACATTTAAGGGTCAAAAAAGCGCTGAATATTATTGTTTAATATTATATGAAAAGTTTTATTTAATATATAAATTTAATTAATTAATTTAATTACATTATAAGTCAATTTTACACATAAAATTATAATATATGTTTGTAATTAATTAATTATTAATTTACAATTATTAAATACATAAAAATGTGCCATTATTTGTAGAATATAAAATATCTTATGCTTATTTTAAATGTATATATAATTTATATAACAATAAAATTAATATAAAATTTATATTTAATAAGAAACTTATATAAATTTATTATGCAATAAAATATTAATTTATATACATAAAATTCATTTTTTATGCCCTCTTTCAGGTCCAATAAATTAACATATCATTTACTGGGCTCCTGGTATAGCCTGGCTGACACTCCCTCACTCTAAAAAAACAATAAAAAAAATGCTAATATTTTTTCTTTTTGTACTTTTTTAACAGAGTAGGAAGATTTGAAATCTCCTTGCCAGGTATCCATGCATCATTTTCAGATGATTTGCTCTTATATCTCAATAAATATTCAGTTCCTCTTTCAGAAGTGATAGTTCTATCATTGAGAATTTTATCAATTTCTGCAGTTTCTGTGACTTCCTGAGGGTTTTCTTAGGTCTTCCCCTTCTTTTGGGAAATAAGTCACTGTTGGAAGTATAAGGGTTAAGCAAAGAAATGGGAAAAACAGGATGTTTCCTATCATATGGAGAATACAATACAACTTCTACTGCATTATATCCAACCATTCTTTTAACAACAAATGGTCCTACAAAAGGATCTTTTAATTTGTGGTTACCTTGTAAATTGAAATGGACAGTAGATATCAACACTTCATCACCCTTGTTAAATGTGTATTCTTTATGGGATTTATCCCATCTCTTCTTCTCATATTCAAATGCTTTATCAATACAGCTTTGAGCATGATTTCTGCATAGTTTTTGAATTTGCATAAAAGAATTTACACCAGGGTGTAGTTCCAACTTAGGTAATTTATTATTGAGAATTTGAGCAGGAGTGTTTGAGACATAACCTAACCAAAGCTCAAAAGGCTTTTTCTCAGTGATAGAATGAACAGTGCTATTATATGCAAATTCAAGACCAGGCAATAGAGTGACCCAGTCATGAGTAAATCTGTCATTGTCTTTATATTCTAATCCAAAGGCACAATACCTTCTAATCATATCTTCCAGAGTTTAAATCATTATTTCAGCTAGACCATCAGTCTGAGGATGGTGAGCTGTAGACAACTTTAACTCACAGCCACAAATATCCATCAAAGAGGTCCAAAACTCAATAGTAAATTTTGGATCTCTATCAGAGATAATGGCTTTTGGAAAACCAATAATATTAAATATGTAAGACCACCATAAGAAAGCTAATTATTTTGTGGATACATCTTTGTGGGTAGGAATAAATTTTCACATTTTTGTGAACCTATCTACTATTACACAACAAGAGTTATAACTGTCTTTACCTGCGACAGGAAGACCAGTGACAAAATCCATGTTAATTATTTTCCAAGGAGCATCAGGTGCTTAAATATGTTGTAATAACCCTACTCTTTTACCTGTCAACCTTTTAGATTTCTGGAAGAAATCACAAGATTCAAAATATAATTTTGTATCTTCAGACATATTAGCCCACCAAGCAGTGTTTTTGATTCTAATCAATGTTTTTTTAAGATCAAAATGACCAGCTAATATGTCATCATGACAATGTTTGAGGATAGATTCTTTCAAAGAAGGAGGAATTACAATTACATTAGTAAGCTTTCTTCTATAATATATATAACCATCTTCAATAGAAAACTTTCCATTAATCAAAGAATTTTGATACTTTTCAGGAAGAGTTTTAATCAATGCTTGAATCGAAGCATTCTAAGGATCATTTAAGATAGTAACTAATTTATTTAAATCAGAATCCTTATCATATGAATCCAGTATTAATTGTAATAACTCTTCTTCCATATCAACTATATATATACCATGGATATGAACAGTATCATCTTCAGGTACATAAGCAGGATTGGAGTCATTATTTGGGAGATGCAATCTGGACAGCATATCAACATTAGAGTGAACATTTACAGCCCTATGGATAATTGTCATCCGTCCTCTGTATTCTTGAACAGCAAGTTGCCACCTGAACATATGTCAATTAGGTGTTTTTAGGTTTAAGAGGGACTTCACAGCACTACAGTCAGTTACCAATTCAAACTTTTGGTCATCTAGATAGTAATGAAGTTTCTCAAGAGCCCAAACAACTGCTAAGCACTCTAATTGAGTGGCACCATATTTCAATTCACTATTTCTCAAGGTTCTTGAAATATAACAAATTACAACCTCTGAGGATTTATCATTTATAATTTGTTTCTGGTGAAGGGCAGCTCCCAGACCAACAAAGCTAGCATCTGTGTATAGGACAAAAAGTTTGTTGAAATCTGGAAGAGCCAATATAGGGGCTGTCATTAAGAAACTTTTTAATGTATCAAAAGCTTTTTGACAGTCAATATTCCAGAGAAAGGCAACATCTTTTCTGGTCAGTTTTGTAAGAGGCAAAGCTATGACCTGATAATTTTTTATATATTGTCTATAATAGCCACACATACCCAAAAAACTTTGGATTTCTCTTAAAGAAGTTGGTGCTTTCACATTTTGAATGGCAGCAACTTTGTTTTGGTCTACAAAAATTTGTAAGCCTGACACAACATGGCCATGGACTTTCAAGGATTGAAAACCAAATTTACACTTTTTTAAGGACAAGGTCATATTGATTTCATCCATTTTTTGGAAAACTCTATTTAAATGAATCATATGTTCATCAAAAGTTTTAGAAAAAACTATGATATCATCAATATGCACCATGAGCCATCCTTCAATTATTTCCTGATGGAAAGTGTTATCCATGACTTTTTGAAAAACTGAAGGGGAATTTTTAGGGCCAAATGGCATTCTAACATACTTATATATTCCCATATGAGTAGAAATAAGCAAAAAATTCTGAGAATTTTTGTCAAATAAAAATTGATGATACCCTTTATTACCATCCAGAAAACTAATAAATTTAAAACCTTGTAAGGTAGCATTTATTGAATTAATTCTGGGTAAAGGATAAATATCATCAACAGTATAAGTGTTTAATGCTCTTTAATCTCCACATAATCTAACCTTATCTTTTTCATAAGAAATCAAGACTGGAGAGATGACACAATATTTGGGGGTGACATCCACTTTCTCAATGATATTCATTTTTAATAATGTGGCAATATTATCTTCAATATCCTTTCTTTTTGTTGGAGAATCAGGATATTGTTTCTTCTTAAGACTAGGAGGAATATCACTCAAGTTACAGGATAAGGTAATTTTCATTTCTTCCTGAAAACTTCCTAAGACATGAGAACCATGAGCAAAAGCAATAGGGAGAGAGTTAATTGAGGCAATTATAGAATCCTTCTGTTCACTGGTTAACTGATCACCAAAAGAATCAGTATTTATTTCATCTAATAAATTATACATTTCAATTGTTGGTCTGCCTTTACACTGGATTAGTGAGTTGCAAGACTTTAACAGATGCCCAGAAGGTTTTCTAGGGGAGGAAATTTTAAAATTTCTTTTGCCATTCAATCCCAAGGTGATGCAATTATTAGCTGGGTCCATTTTCACACCAAACATGGTCAAAATATCATTACCCATAATAAACCAATTTCTTAAATTATAATTTTTCATGACAACAAATTCACAAATAGCTCTGAAGAAACCACCATTATATTTGAAGAATACAGAGGTTTTGTATTTGCCAATAGGAATTAAGGTAGAACCATACCCTCTCCATTTTTCAGAAGTTATAGGTAATAATTTACTCAAATAATCCTTATCTACTGAAGCTAAATCTCTTTCAGACACTACACTTCTTCCAGAACCAGAGTCAAGGACTACATCAACATTTTTACCATTAATGATAACAGGTGCCTTCAAATGGGATATGGCTATAGAATTGTTAGTAATATCTTTAATTATTTCAGCATTTTCCACTGAAGATAAATCCAATACACATTCTTCAGATATATTATCTAAATAATGGACAGCATGTTCCAACATTAAAACATATTTAACAGACTCATTGTCATAGGATATATTACTTTCACAGTCACTAGAAGAATTATTGACATCAATTTCAGCCTCATCAGTGTCTTCATTTTTTTCAACAAGATGAATTTTCTTGTCACAAACATGAACCTTTTACCATGGTTTGTTACATTTATAACAAGTATTTGTTGCATATTTTTTAGGTGCAACTGTGGCAGAGGGTTTACCAGATTTTTCTGGGGGCTTTGTAGAGGGTTTATTTTGATCATGATAAGATTTACCAAGGTAATTCTTTGGTTCATATCTATGGTTGAGCACTACCTCATTACAGATATTAATGAAAGAAGAATGTTCGCTCGCATGCTCAGTTCTAGCTACAATTAAATCTCTAAGAGAATTTGGTAATTTATACAAGATTTTATCTCTCCAAATATCATAATCCATCTTTGGAGTAACTGATCTCAGGATTTTTTTTACTTTCATAAGAAAAAAAATGGGTTTTTCAACAGAGGAGGATACATATCTAGTATTCTCATACAGTCTTTGCTGAGCCAACCTGAATTTTGAACCACCAAACTGATTTCCAATCATTCCATGTATAATGGTTGTTATCTAATAGAACAGATTCATACCACATCAAGGCTACATTGGAAAATAAAGAAATTAGCTTAGAAACAATTTCCTCATCAGGTAGTTTATAAGATATCTTTAAATTATCAATTCTTTGGAAAAATTGTTGCCAATCAGATGAAAAATTACCATCAAAGGTAGGATATTGGTCCAACTTAGGCCAATTTTTCTGGCTACTGGGATTTTCCATCCTATGGTTTGATTATTCAAGGTTATCAGTTCATGAAGTTATGAAAGGTGTTCAGATATTTCATTATTTACAGAGGTAGCAGGCTCATTGTGAGCATTTAAATTATTTCTGTTTGATGTAACAGATTTTTCAGAATAAATTTCAGCTGGAAAAATTTGTACATTACAAGGGAGAGAAGAACTACTCTGTTCAGGCTGTTTATTATTATGATTAACAGAAGTTTGAGCAATATTTTTTAACTAATGATAATGAGTAGTCTGGACAGCCTGTAATGCAGAAAATAGTTTCTCAAGATCAGACAATTTATTTCTCAAATCAGAAATATAAGATAGTTGATCATTAATTGTAGAAATAGATAATAAATTTCTGTCCTCATCTATAGAGCATTTATTACTCAAATTCTGATATTCAATTTTAAATTTTCTTAGTTCAATATGCAGAAGCATATTGTCATTCTTTAAAGAAGTAATTTCATCTTTTAGATCATCAATAATTTTGCATAGATGACTATATCTATCTGAAAGTGATCTTTGATAAGATTTAATAGACTTTTGTTGAGAAAGGACATTATTTAATGTGTCTTTCAATTTGAAATAAGTAGTGTCTTGAACAGAAGAACTCACTGTGCAATGAAAATGCAAATTATTTAATCTATCACTCTCATGTATTAACATATCTCTCAATTTTTTGTCTTTCACAACATTAAAATCAAGTGTATCTTTCAATATTTCTTCAGAAGTTTTCTCAATTAAAGTATAGACTTCAGGGGAAACAGAATCATTCTTAATTGCAAGAGAAGGGTTAAATAAAGAAGTAGAAGTCAAATGTAAAGGTTCATCAAATGATAATTTTCTAATTACATCATTGGGGCTACTCATTAAAGGAAGCTGTCTTTTCAAGGGCTTAAATATTCTTTCACCAGGATCCACAATATTACCTGAAGAAGATTTGTTATTATACATATCAACATGTTTATCAAATAAATTACTTACCATGGAAAGGTAGGAACCTTCCCTGTGCTTTCTTTCTTCTGCCTCCCTGATAAGGATGGGGCTGAGGAGATGAATGGTATGTTGGTGTCCTTGATGGGCCAGGGTGTTGAGCTGTTGGTTGCTGAACATTCTTTTGGTAATGGTTCATCAAGTAATCCCATTTCCACTGCTCCACTTGCAGAGTTCTTTGATCTTGGGTGAGGGAGCTGGGTGCCTGATTGGGCTGAGGTTGAGCCTGTTTGGGATTTAATAACTCCTGAATCTGCTGCAAGAGTGTGTCTACCCTTGTCTTGTACTTCATGCTTTCTGCCTTCAGCTCTGTGATGTGACTGGACAGATTGTTTACTATTTGAGTTTGTGGTATCTTTTTTATTTTTATACCTTTGAGTGGATTGTCCTGATTTATTAGAGGTTTTACTTCTTTCAGAGGTGTTTGGTGAGGGGGGTTTGCCACTTCTCCTGCCATTTCTACATCCTGAAGGTTTTTTGTCAGCTGAATAATTTTTGTAAGTTAATTTAGAAAAACCTACAGATTCAGTGTCAACATCCACTTCAATCTCATCCACATGTAAGTTATCCATGCTGTTAGCCAAACTAACGGACATTTAAATGGTGAAAAAAGAATCAAAATTATTTAATGACTCAAATTTTTATTTCAAAATAAAATATAATTTATTGAATTTTTAACAAAACAAATTTTTTTTTTATATTTTTATCAAAAATCAATTAATTAACAAAAAATTTAATAAAAATAAATGTAATTACAATTGTTTATTAAGAATTAACAATAATTAAAATGAAACCAACCAACAAAGGTTTTATAAGTCAACCAAAATAATTAATACCAAAAATAAATATAATGGCAATATTGGGACTAAGTACTGAGTACTATTATGGTCAACCAATAAACAAAAAATATTTAATAAAATTAATTAAATAATTTATTAAAAATTAAATGTCTTCTAGGACTAAGAGTGATACTCTATTATGGCAACTAGGAAAAATAAAAAATAAAAAATAAATATAAGGAATACTTACACTCAGTGAATCAGCAATTAAACCACAAACACTGTTATTGCAGTAAAAATATAATAATATGAGTTTAGAGGTGCAAAGGTGAACTTACTATAGTGATTGTGAAATCACTTCAAAATAGTGTATGAATTAATTTAATATAAACCAAAACAATCGAACCCAAGTTTGAAACATGGTCGCGGCAAAAATTTACTTTTTTGTTTTGGGTGGTCCGTGCGCTATGTCGTTTGTTGCAAGTATTGTAGTTGTTGTTGTCGTTTGGAAAGTCCTCCAATTATTGGCTGGTCGTCTAGAAGAAGGAAAACAGAGAGGAGGAAGACAAGGTAAAATAAAGGAATAAAGTAACAAAATAGTAGGAGTATTTTAAAAGAGAAGGCGACAAGATTTCCTTGGGACTTGACACAATTGTAAGGGTTTTTAAACTATAATATATTTATTTAACTAGTAATTATTTTCAATGTGCGGCAAACAGTTATAATTATTATTAGACTTAAGGCAACCTGGGAATATATATATACTTTTTAAATTAGATTACTAATGTTAATAAAAATATTATAAACATAATAAAATGGAATTGAGTTGAGTGTAAAAATAATGATGCAGCTACAGGGGATAATCCAAAGCCTTTTATAGCCAAAGGACCCTCTGAAGCGTCATAATATAGTAATTTCAAAAAAGGAATAAAATGAAACAATACATTAAAAATAATAGAACTAAAACATGGAGACTGAGAGAAAAACATGAGAAAAACAACTAAACCTGTTGTGGTCTTCCAACATTGGCAGGGGCCTTTGTTGTGTGATTTGGCGCTGTTTGTGCATGTCTTAATTGACATCTGTTAATGAATTGGGTATTTTTCTGGATTTATTCCGTGGATATTGGGTCTGAAGGTATGTGGGTACTATCATTGGATAGCCCCAGTTTTTCTCTATATTTCACCACGCAATATGGGGGGCGGACTTGCTAGCAAGTCCGCAACCTTGAACCCTAATTCATATCTTTTTGAGCACACATTGAGGAAGTGATGAAACCATCATGAAGAAGTATTGAATTTACTTTGAACACACCTTGAAGCTCATGTGAACACAAATGGGGCTACAAGGGCTGGAAAGGCTGGAGAGAGGGGTGAGGAAGGGTGTATGGGGTAGCGAAAAGGTTGGGAAAGAGTTGGAAGGGAAGATTAAGGGTTCCGAGGCATTTTAAATGAAGAAAAGGGTCTGGGAGAGGTTGAGAGGGGTGAAATGGGGATCAAAAGAGGATGGCATACAATGGGGCTGGGAGGATAGCGAAAGGCATGGGAAGGGAAGACAAGCATGTGTTGATAGAATTGAAAGGGATGGAGATTGATGCAAACAGAGTGTGAAAATAGGAGGATGAACTCTGTTCTTCGGGCGAAGAACAGAGTTCACTTCCATAAAATATTAGCTGAAACATAGTTTTCAATTCTGTAAAAACAGTTGTAAGTAATAGAAAAAGTCACTGATTTTTTTTATATGTAATCTGAAATTTTTTAATAAAATTATTGTATTTAAGAATTGCAATATTGTCAATCAATTTTTATTGATCAAATTAATTTAATAAAGTATTATTTTAATAAGCTGTTTCAAAAAATACTTTGCATTGAGTAGACTCATGGAATGATTTTTTCTGGCTTCCATTCAGTTATCCTCACACTTTCACTATGTTTTCAATATAGATCCATTGTTATTTGTGTGATACTTCAAGTGAAAGTTCAGTATTACTTCAGTCTGAGTTCCATCTGATTTCCATCTGACTTCAAGTTGCGGACTTGCTAGCAAGTCCTCCCCCTATATTGCGTGGTGTTTTATGTCTTGAAGACATTTTTCATATTTTAAGCTTTAAGGGGTCATTTCCTCATTTTTCATTTATAAAAGATAGCTGTTTAATTATGTTTTTCGTGTTTTACGGGCTAACCTTAAGTCTTAGGAATAAGTGCTTAGTACCATTGGATAGGGCTAATTTAGCTCTATATTTCATGTCTCAATGTTGTTATAGTGAAATTCCATGTTTAAAGGTTTTAGTAGTTGTAGTTATTTTTTCTAAGTAGATTATGTGTTTTTATTCGTTTTCTGGCTTCAGGGAGGCCGTGCTGCTTCAGGCCGCTGTTTTAGAAGGTTGGGGAGCCCTTCTGGAGGGTTTATATTCAATTTGGCGGGTACAGGCGCCAAATTGGTGGGTGTGCATGGGCTCTTAGATAGTGGTCTGTATGTACATAGTGAAGAAGACAGTTTGGGGCAACTTTAATTATCATACAACCATCCGGAGGTGATATCATTGTTTCTCACTCAGTTTTCACAGTTTTCTGGCCACAATTTGGCTGTGTTTGTTGCAAGTGAGTTCTTCATTTAACTTAACTTTGGCAACTGTTTTCTCTGTTATAGTCTTGCAAGCTATAGCAAGTATTATTGCTGTCTCTGGTGTGGATTTGCAGCCTACATCAAGTATCTTTCTGTCTCTGGTGTGGAAATTGGTCTACATTTCAGTTCTTTGGTCTGGTAGTCTGTCTGTCACCGGACGACCTACGCACAAGGTCAAGGATGTTCCTGAAAGTGAGATGAGAGATTTAGAAACTTCTTCGAAGCACAGAGGAATGATTTGAGGAAGTGATTTGAAGGTCACTCGAAGTAAGAGCTACAGGTTGGAGGTAGGTTTGAGAAGAATTATAAGATAGTTTCAAAGGTAATAGGAATTCTTAAGATCTCACGAAGGGTTGGAAACTCAATAATCAAAGATTTAGGATTTAGAAATGAATATTGAGAAAATAAAAGAAAGATACAATAACAATTATTTAACTTAAAGATTTTACCACTATTAAATGTAAATATGTTTTATAATTTAATTCTAAGGAATATCGAACCAAATACCCAACCCTTTTATATCCTTTATTCCTCCTCGCATTGACCTCACTCTCATCGCACCATTCCCATACCATTGACCATTACTAACATACACTTAGACCCTCTTCGCTAAATATCCGTCCATGCTCAATTTACCCCTTTTAATTAATTAACAAAACTTTTAATGAAAACTACTACTGTACTATTACGTTGATCCTAGCGCTGTGCGTTGCTTATTGAAAATGAGACTAAGGCACCCTATTGGGAGATTGACTAATTTAGATTTAGAGTTTAGGCTAGCGCAGTTAAATAGTAAGTACACAAAGGGGAATCGCAGTTGCTATGGAGAATTGCTTTCTGCGCTTCGATTATAGATTTAGGACTCAATATTTTTGATTTAATGAGCTGCTTTTGCCTCGAGTGTCATGTGGCGCGTGACAGATGCCCGGGTATAAGAATCGCGAGCTCCGTTGAGCTTAAGCCATCTTCTCACACTAGTTTCCCTTCTTCTATATATATTTTTTTCCTTATTTATTAATTTCCCTATTATAATGAATTGTCCTACTCCCACACCTACGCCTCCACACCCTAAAGCGGATGGGGGAATGATTACGCGACAGTTTTCCCAAGCTTGCATGGCTTGTGAAAGTATGGAATACTTCTGTGTCGAAAGTACGGCGAATCGAGGCCCTCTCCAGAAATGCGAGTTTTGCCATTGGCGACGAGTGGCGTGCAATGCGTTGACAAAGAACGCAGAGATCGAACAACGGTTTACCAAGACCAAGTTTTGGGTGATCCCTAAAACAAAAAAGGTGGCCGAAGACATTTGGGATGTCTCGGTTAAAGATGATCAATTGGTGGGGGAGAATGATAAGGAGCTCAACAACGAGATCACAACCTGGGCAACCCAGGCCACGAGTTTGAAGCGGGGTGTCGAAGAAGAGGTCGACAAATTGGTGGAGGAAGATGAAGATGAAGTCCCTGTTCCAGGGCGGGCACCCAAGAAACGACGGGTGGTCATTGAAGATGACGAGGAGGAAAAAGAAGCAGAGGTAGAGGTGGCGCCAAGGTTATTCTTAGAACCTGACCCCATCTTCGAAGTAAGCTTTTAGTTGTTGTTTTTTAAGGATGAGGTTACTGATGAGTTTTGTTTAGACATCGAATACCATTGAAGACCCGATTGGGGAGCCTGCGTCGCTTTTACCAACTGAGGCAAACCCTCCGGTCATGGGTGGAATCGAAGAACCTGAAGACACGCTGGACCAGGTGTGGTCGAAGAAACCTCGTCAGGGTCGACGAGTAAGGTTCGCAGAAGAGTTGTGTGGGGAGGTCAATACAATTATCGACGCTGCTTCCTTCGACGTGGCAGAGGAATTCTTGGAGATTGGAGAGGTGGTTCCGGTAGGAGAGGAGGAGGTATTTGAGAAATGCAGGAAGGAGATAAGGGTAGTTTTGGAGAAGATGAAAATATTGGTTCGAGAAAAATTAAAAGAGAAAAATTTGAAATGAAAAGGAGAGATGTAAAGAAGTAGAAAAGTAGAATTGTATTTTAGTTTTATTTTATGTTATTTTATTTTATTTTATTTTATTTTTTTATTATTGTAGGTGAATATTATTATTTTTATAAGATTTGGGAGAGAGAGAAAAAAAAGAAGTTTTAAATAAAATTTTGCTTTAGAATTTGAAAGAAGAAATTTAAATAAGAAAGAAAGAAGTTATTTAATTGAAGGAAGCTTTAAGTTTTTAAAAGAAAAATTTATGTAAGAGAAGAGAGAAAAAAAATGGTTGGTGATTGAGATGAGTTTGTTGAAATGAGAAATTAATGAAAGAAGAATTTGTTATTTGCGAAAAGTTGTTGATTGATTTTTTTAGGAAATTTTAGTTGAAAAGAGAGGAAGAAGAAAGAAAAGAAAAAACAACAGAATTTAGAATTTAAAGAGAATTTGAAAAGAAGAATCATTTGTTCGAAGAATTTTTATAGGGAGATTTAGAGGTTGAAGTTAAGTTTGAGGAAATGGTCGTGTTGTACAAGATTTGATGATTTGAAGGAAAGAAAGTTTTAAAACGAGAATAAATTTTTAGGAAAGAAAATTTTAAAGAGAATTTTAAATTTAAGAAAAGAATGTATTTAGAGAATTGAAAAAGAAAAAGAGAAAGAAAATATTTAGAGAGATTTAAGAGTTTTTTATTTTATTTTATTATTTATGTTTATTTTATTTATTTTATTTTTATTTTATTTTATTTTATTTTATTATTTATGTTTATTCTATTTATTTTTATTTTTATTTTATTTTATTTTATTTTAATTTTGATTTTTACTTTTAGTTGGTTTTGGAGAAAATTTTATAGAAGGAGAAGAAAGAAAAAGAAGAGAGAAAAAAAAAGAAAACAAGGCTAAGAAATTTAAGAGGTGTTTTAGATTTTTTACGAGAAAAAGAAAGAAAGAAAAAGAAAATTTAAAATAAAAGAAATTTTAAGGTTTTGGTTTTAAAGGATATTTCAAATGAAAAGATTTTAGGAGTTCAGGGGCGTTAGAAACATTGATGGCTGGTTCCCAGGATGTTTTGTCTGAGTCATTGAGGAAGCCTTCCCATTCCACGAGGTATTAAAGTTTCCCCTTGCGCATTCTTGAATCAAGGATACGACTTACTTCCCACTCTAGATGATCTTCTACTTCAACCAGTTCCGGAGGGGGTTGGTTCTTGCCCGGGTATATTTCTCGAGCCAGTTCCAGGAGAGATACATGGAAAACAGGGTGAATCGCCTGCCATTTAGGAGGTAACTTGAGTCGAAATGCAGTTTTAGAGACTTCAGAGTCAATTTTGAATGGTCCCAAGCGCTTTTCAGCCAGTTTCTTTGATGGTCGTGTTGTTCGAATGTTTCGTGCGTCGAGCCATACTTTGTCGCCTGGTTTAAAGGAAGGAGCAGATTGTCGATGTTTGTCAGCCTGTTCCTTGTATCTTCAAATCGCTGATTCCAAATTTGTTTTAAGTTCTTCTTGGAGTCGTGATATAGTTCGAAGATAATGTTCCGCAGGATGATTAGTTCCTACATGGATTGAGTTGAATTGAGGATGTCGTCCATAAATGGTTTCAAAGGGAGATTGTCGTGTCGAAGAATGAGTCAAGTTATTATAAGCAAATTCGGCCAATGGTAACCATGTGGTCCAATCGTCTTGTTGGTAACTGACATACATTTGAAGATATTGTTTGAGGATTTGGTTAACTCTTTCTGTTTGACCATTGGTTTCAGGGTGATAGGCCGTGGATATGTTCCTCGTGATATTGAGTTGTCAACACAGTTGGGTCCAGAATGTGGATACAAACAATGAGCCTCTATCTGAAATAATATCATTTGGTAAGCCGTGTTTGGAAAACACATATTCTAGAAACAATTTTGACAAATCTTCTGCTGTAGCAGTAGTAGTGGTTTTAATGAAAATAGAAATTTTTGAAAATCTATCTACTATTACTAATATAGCATCAAAATCATTAGAAAAAGGAAGTTGAGAAATGAAATCCATCGATAAAGATTCCCAAGGTTTAGAGGGAATAGGAAGTGGTTGAAGCAACCCATGCTTCCAGTGACGGGGAGCCTTATTCCTATTACATTCGTAACAAGCTTTTATATAGGGCTTGATTTCCCTGGTCATACCTGGCCAGAAGAAATCCCTCGCTATTAACTGGTAGGTTTTATCAACCCCAAAATGACCAGCTTATGGAGAATCATGTTGACTGTTGAAAATCCATAATTTTATCACATTGTTGTCGGGTATGACTACTCTACCTTCGAAGACTAATAGACCTGATTCAATACTAAATCTTTTGGCCCCTTGCTTCAAGAGTATTTTGTCTTTTAACCCTAAACAATATTCGTCCTTCGACTGAGCTTCGAGGATGTTGGATAGTGGATTTCGAAAAGATTGAATTGTCATCGAATTAAGTTGATGAGTCATTAACATTGATTCTTTGAAGATTGATTGCACATTTGCTGGGTTCTTGTCAGCAAATGCATCCCCCGCTGTGGGTAAAAGTCGTCCCGACGTGACAAGATATCTGGGACAATGCAGTTTTTACCTGGGCGATAGGAAATAGAGAAGGAAAATTCAGACAAAAATTCAGCCCACCTGGCTTGACGCCTGGTTAACACTTTGGAAGACATGAAGTATTTTAAAGCATTATGATCTGTTAAAATTTGAAAAGGACTATCTAGGCTGAGAGGAAAAGAACACCATTTTTTAAGACAATGGATAATAGCTAAAAGCTCTTTGTCATAAATTTCATAATTTAATTCTGCGGCTATGAGTTTGCATGACTCAAAAGCAACAGGATGAAACAGATTTGTTTCAGGATTTAATTGGGAGATGACCCCTGCAATAGCATAATCGCTTGCATCTGTCTCAACTATTGTCAAAGCAGAAGGATCAAAATGTCAAAGAATTTGGGCTGTGGTAAACGCCGTTTTTAGTGCTTCGAATTCCTTTCGTTCTGTAGAAGTAAAAACAAAAGGAATGTCTTTTCTAAGAAGAGAAGTAAGATTGGAAATAGTTTTAGAGTAATCTTTAATAAATCTTCTATAGAAGTTGGCAAACCCAGTAATCCTTGGAGGGATTTAATGTTATTGGGCTCAGGCCATTCCAGGATTTTCTGGACTTTTTTGTCATCCATGACTAAACCATCAATGGACAACGTAAAACCCAAAAAATCAATTGATTTGAGGTGGAGTTTGCATTTATTATGCTTGGCGTAGAGACCATGATCTCAAAGAAGATTTAGGACCTGTCAAACATGATGAATATGTTCATCTAGTGTTTTCAAGAATATTAAAATATCATCTAAATAGACGACAAAAAATTGTTCGACAACATCTTGGAAGATGTCATTAACAAAAGTTTGAAAAGTAGAAGGTGCGTTACACAATCCAAAAGGCATAACTAAATATTCAAAACTACCAAATCTAGTGCGCATTGCAGTCAGTGGTTCATGACCTTCTGCAATGCGAATCAGATTGTAAGTGCCTCTAAGATCAATTTTAGAAAAGAAATTAGCACCATTGAAAAGGATAAGAAGTAATGACATAGGAGGAACAGGATATGCATTCTTCTTAGTGACTGTGTTGAGCTTTCTATAGTCAACACTTAACCTAAGACTACCGTCCTTCTTTTTTACAAAGAGGACAGGGGAGCTGGTTGGAGATTTACTGGCTCTGATGAAACCTTTGGCTACATTCTCTGCAATGTAGTCTCGAAGAACTTGAGATTCGTCCTTCGACAAAGAATAGACAGGACCTGCCAGAGGTACTGGGCCTATTAACTCTATTTGATGGTCGTAGGGTCTATGAGGTGGTAACTTATTGGCCTTGCGGATTGAGAAAACATCGAGGAAATCGTGGTAGATTTCCGGTAGATTTGATTTAATGGCTTCAACGTTGATTTGGTTGTCCTCTTCATCTTCGAGAGAATCTGTCGAGGGGATACCTGTATTGAGAGAGCAGAATTTGATTACTTTGAGGCAATTTAAATCCTCTTTGAGTGAAGTCATCGAGCTAGAAGGGTTAGCCAATTGCTCATTTAGAGAAAGATCAGATGCTTGCAAGTCATCTGGCAGAGATTTGACCTCTAGCAGGACGTTGTCAGGCGGGTTGTTTAACTCCCTATTGACCTGCATTGAAGAATCAGAAATATACTTAGAGCGTGGGGTGATCAATCCCTTAGTCCAATCAATTTTGGGATTCCAATGCGTTAAAAAGTCATGGCCAAGAATGGTATCGTCCATCCTTGGGGCGTCCAAGACTGATAATTCCCACTTGAAGGGGGGAAGTTTGGAAAGTTGAAAACACATAAAACTTTCTTACTTACCCAATATTTGGGTTCCTCTGATTCGACCAAATAGATTGGAGTTCGATCGATATCTGTAAATGTTAGTTGAAGCTTCTTGGCAAAAGATAAACTAACAAAAGAAATTGAAGCTCCAGATTCTATAAGACAACTGAAGGGGATATCCTCCTTAAAAAGAATGAATCTCAAGCAGTTTAAGGCAACTCCAGTCCTTAAGACATGGAGGTTCTGTGCACTGGGAGAGATAAGATAGTTTTCTTTGCACACAAGTAAACTATCTACTAGTTTTTTGACTTCGAACTAGTACCTTCTCTTTCCTTCAACTTTACACAGTCTTCCAACTTGTGCTTACCACCACAATACATACATAACCCATTATCTGCTCGTCTCTTCCTCTCAGCTTCTTTAAGTTCCCCTTTAGGATCCAGTACTTTGCTGATATCGCCTGAGGTCGAGCCTTTTGGTCAAGGTTTATCCTTTCCCTTATTGGGTTTGGATTAAGTCAAGGAGGATTGATTTGGTCGTGGGTGTGAAGAAGGTCCCGATTTAAAATTTAGGCCTTGAGATTTGTTGGAATATCGACGATGTTGAAGTCGTCCTTGATAAACGCCATCAAGTTTGAGGGTTCGATCCATTAAATCCGTTAAAGTAGTCATCTTCTGACTGTGAAGATTTAATTGATCCAGAATCCTCGAAGGAAGTCCTTTCTTGAAATGATACTTAAGGGCAGCATCATTCCAACCTACTCGAGTTTGAAGTGCTCTGAAGTTCGAGATATATTCAGAGGCTTTACCATTATCACTCATGCAAAGAAAATCAAGTTCAATTTCTGCGTTGTCCGTTTCATTAGGGTCCCCAAACAACGTAAAAAGTTGGTCTTTGAATTTTTCCCAATTATTGATAAGTAAGTGGGTTTCAGTCGAAGAAAGCATGAGCAGATAAGGTTCAAACCATCTTGCTGCTTTCCCAGCTAGGAATGAAGAAGCGTAAACAACCTTTGATCGGTCCCTGTTAAAGGTTTGAGGGTCATTATGGAACAGTAGCTTGCAGGTTTGCAAGAAGGGTCACAATCTGTCGGGGCGATCTCCTTCGAATTTGTCAGGAGATTTCATAGAAGGAGTTTTGAACTTAGATCCCTCTGAAGACATTGGATTTGAAAGGTTTTTCATGAAAAGTCTCATGAAATCTTCCAGAGAGTTAGATGGTCCAGGTTCTGAGGATTGACCAGAAGGGTGATTGGCTGGGGCGGATGGTGCCTCGTGCGTTGTATCCTCTCCTTCTTCTTCATCACTAGAATCCTCAAAATCTTGTGGGATGTCTTCTACAGATTGAACTGAATGTTGCCGTTCCCTAAGGTCGAGTGGTTCCAAAGAGTGAGTGCGGGAAACAGACCTTGTGGCTGTTGGCCTGCCCCTAGCGCAAGCTCTAGTAGTAGCGCCCGGAGGAGGAGTGCGTTGAACAGGTGCCATTTTAAAACTTTAAAAACACCTAAAAAGGACGTAGTAGTGCAAAGAGTGAAAACTACGGAGAATTAAATTATACTGTCACCGGACGACCTACGCACAAGGTCGAGGATGTTCCTGAAAGTGAGATGAGAGATTTAGAAACTTCTTCGAAGCACAGAGGAATGATTCGAGGAAGTGATTCGAAGGTCACTCGAAGTAAGAGCTACAGGTTCGAGGTTTGTTCGAGAAGAATTATAAGATAGTTTCAAGGGTAATAGGAATTCTTAAGATCTCACGAAGGGTTGGAAACTTAATAATCAAAGATTTAAGATTTAGAAATGAATATTGAGAAAATAAAAGAAAGATACAATAACAATGATTTAACTTAAAGATTTTACCACTATTAATGTAAATATGTTTTATAATTTAATTCTAAGGAATATCAAACCAAATACCCAACCCTTTTATATCCTTTGTTCCTCCTTGCATTGACCTCCCTTTCATCGCACCATTCCCATACCATTGACCATTACTAACATACACTTAGACCCTCTTCGCTAAATATCCGTACATGCTTAATTTACCCCTTTTTAATTAATTAACAAAACTTTAATGAAAACTACTACTGTACTATTACGTTGATCCTAGCGCTGTGCGTTGCTTATTGAAAAGGAGACTAAGGCACCCTATTGGGAGATTGACTAATTTAGATTTAGAGTTTAGGCTAGCGCAGTTAAATAGTAAGTACACAAAGGGGAATCGCAGTAGCTATGGAGAACTGCTTTCTGCGCTTTGAGTATTGATTTAGGACTCGATGTTATTGATTTAATGAGCTGCTTTTGCCTCGAGTGTCATGTGGCGCGTGACAACCCCCTAATATAGTGAAACTCAGGGGAGGGTATTGCTGAATTTGTAGATTTAGAAAAATAAAATTTGTTAAGTTATGTATCTTGTGCACAAGGGTTGGTTAATGAAGCTGTTGAAAAACATATTTTACCAAATTATTAATAGAAATCCAGAATGAATTTTAGTCATGTAGATATGGAGAAAAACATTACTTATAATTTAAATACAAAACATTTAATCAACTGGAATCCTAAAAATTAGCAAGAGTAGACACATGCAATGTATATAAGAGAGATTCAAAGCATTTTTTTAAAATTAAAATATTTATTTCCATCTCCGATCTTGAAAAGGTTTTCAAGATGGGTAAATGTGCCACCATTTCAATTTGAACTAAAATGACAAAGTGCAACACAGATTTGAATAGGAGGATCTCTTTATGGACAACAAGAATCATTTCTGAAAATTGAGTGATCTTTTATCAGTTCAAGTAACTGAGAAATCCAGGCAAGGTTGTGCCAAATATCTGTCTAAAGCTGATTTCAGGAATGCTTTCAAGAAAATCAAGGTTAAATTGTGGTGGGTGTTGTATGGAAAGTGTTCTGGAATATAAGTAGTGATTATTCAGCATGTCACACATGTAAGCCAAGTTAATTTCATCATTGGAGTTGGTATCTGAGTTAACAAATAGATCCAGGGCTAGAGTCGTAGCAGTTATTTCTAGTATACAATGGACTGAAAGAGGAATTTTGTGAATGGTGATGAATACTAAGGGTGAGTTTATGATGAAGTGGATGCTTAAGTGGTGGGAAGTCACGTTTTTCACATGTTGAATAATAAGCCCTTACAAATTAGGTGAAAAAGAATCTAAGGAGATGGCTTGTCTGTACCTAGTGCTGACTAATCAAGATGAAGGAGAGAATTGTTTTGATGTCTTTTTCGTCCCAAAATAAGGTGTGTTTTAGGTCAAACACACCATCAAAATACACTTGTCTAGGGCAGGTGTATTTCATTTTCTGATGGGGTGTTTGGTAATTTTTTATGGTGTGATTATGTGGAATATTTGATCAATTTTGAGACCCCCTAATTTACTCCATCCCATATCATTTTCAAAGAAAATATCTATTGTTTTAGAACTCTCCTTATCAGCAATGGCCCATTTTATTTTATAGCTATTAATACCTTCATCAAACCTCTACCACTCATAATTCATAATGGATCAAAGAATATGCATTTTATATTTCCTCTAAACTTTTTTACAAGATTTCAAATGTCAGAAAACACTACAAGCCAGGGGGAGCCTGGCTGGTAATAATTTAAAAAAACAAAAAAAATAACCTGAGCCACTTCCTGTGGCTCGGGATTGAAAAATAAAAAAAATAAAAAAAATTGCTGCCAGCTTTAAGCTGGCAGCGTTTAATAAAAATGAAAAAAAGACCAAAGCCACTAAAAGTGGCTTTGGTCAAATTTATAATACATCTTGCAGGCAGTTTAAAACTTCCTGCAAGATGTTGTGTTTAAAAGCGAGTGAATTTGCATGCAGCAACTTCACTTGGTTTCTTTATATATATTAATAACATGCAGCCAGTATAAAACTGGCTGCAAGTCTTTTTTTAAAGTAACCGAAGTCACTTGTAGTGACTTTGGTTGCAATAATTTTTTATTCATCTCCCAGCCAGATAACACTGGCTGGGAGGTATTAATGTGATCGAGCAGCCAATGTTGCTTTAAGCAACATTTTCTGCTTAAAATATTTACTACCATCCAGGGGGATCCTGGCTGGTAATTATTTAAAATAAATTATAAAAAAAATAACCTGAGCCACAGGAAGTGGCTCCGAATTGAAAAAATAAATAAATAAATAAATTGCTGACAGCGTTTAAAAAAAATTAAAAAAAAAGACCAAAGCCACTAAAAGTGGCTTTGGTCAAATTTATAATACATCTTTCAGGCAGTTTAAAACTGCCTTCAAGATCTTGTGTTTAAAAGTGAGCGAAGTTGCATGCAGCAACTTCGCTTGCTTTTTTTATTATATATTAATGACTTGCAGACAGTATAAAACTGGCTGCAAGTCTTTTTTTAAAGCAACCAAAGTCGCTTGTAGCGACTTTGGTTGCAATAATATTTTTTTCATCTCCCAGCCAGATAACACTGGCTGGGAGGTTTTAACGTGAGATTTGAGCAGCTGATGTTGCTTTAAGCAACATTGGCTACTATAGGAAATAAACTACAAGCCAGGGGGAGACTGGCTGGTTTGAATTAATAAGAAATAAGATGAGATGAGATATTGAAATTTGCGCTACTCTTTTACATGCCATTTGGAATTAATTTTTTGACAGTGTGAAATGTATATGTACATAATAAAAAATTAAAGCTAGAAAAAGTGATATTGGATATTTTTAAATGCCAAAACATATATACCCAGTTTTAACAAGTTTAAAATATCAAAATACTGATTTTGTGTGCATATTGTTTTTCAGAAATATACGCTTGGTTGTTAACACTTTTGTAGCCAAATGTCAACTTAGTGGCAAAAAAATAATAAGTGATAAAAAAGGTGTCCATAACAGCTGAAGGTTAGTTTTCCAACCTTATGTGAACAAATGATATGGATAAGTGGATTGAATTTGAAAAATAAGTGAAAATAAATATTAATTGCATCCGTTGTGGCATTTCAAATCTGGGTAGGCTACTTAGGTGAAAATTTGATTGGACCTTGGTTGGAAGAAAATTATGGTGTTTTCAGGTGTTAATTTGGTTGAAGGGAGTTAAATGGATTTTTTTTGGGTGGATTTATGGTGATTTTTGGAGGATTTATGGTGATTTTTTGGAGGATTTATGGTGTTTTGGAATGGATATATGTTGGTATTCCTATTTTTATTTGAGAGTTTCATGGATTGGGTATTGGTTTTACTGGATTTTCTAGGGCTCTCTTGGTATTTTTTGGTGGATGCAGTGTGCTCATTGAGTAGCCATTTTTTTCTGGTGCAAAAGCGAAGTCAATGTGGCAAAGTTGGTCATTGTGGCAAAGTTTGGTCATTGGTGCAAAAAGTCTGGGCACTGTGGCAAAGTTTGGTCACTGCAGAAAAGTCTAGGCACTGTGGCAAAGTTTGGTCACTGCAGAAAAGTCTGGGCACTGTGGCAAAGTTTGTTCAATGTAGAAAAGTCTGATCACCAGTGCAAAGTTTGGTCACTGCAGAAAAGTCTGGGCACTGTGGAAAAGTTTGGTCACTGTAGAAAAGTCTGATCACCAGTGCAAAGTTTGGTCACTGTGCAAAGTTTGGTCACTGTGCCAAAAGTTTGGCTATTGTGGCAAAATTTGGTTAGAAAGTTATTATGCTTACTAGATCAATAGTTTATTGTAGATCATATGCATGTAGGGTATTGTTGGAAAGGTCTGGAGCAGGAGACTCATATGGGGGGGAGGGAATCTTAGTCTTCTACATGTTTTTTGTCTTTTAGTTTCGATAACAAGGGTCTTTTTTGATAATTAACAATATTTAACATATAACAACAATTATAATAAAAAAATATCAACATATAGGGTACCATTGGATAGCTCTCATCCTGGGTGACTCAAATTTATTTCTTTTCTTATAAAATTTATAAAATAAAAATATAATAAAGAACACTCTTTAATTTTGGTGGGAAACTGGGTAAATCTGGGCAGACCTTTAATAAGGCACCTTTGAACAGATCATCCCAAGGGTAGTTTCTGGGGTACTTTACCGTACTTTTCAGTCTCTGGGGCAAGTGTTGCGGCTTGTTCTAAGTATTTTCTGTGACTTTTATCAGTGTAATCTGGTATAAGGTATTTGTTTTGGGGGTGTAATCATTTATTGCACTTATTTTTTTCTATATTATAGGTTTCCAACACTTTCAAAGTCTTTCTCTCAGATTTTCAACTTATCCAACTCTTCAAGCAGATCTTCAAGCTTAGTTAATTGAATCTTACGTTTAATTAGAGGGACAGGGATTTCTTCTTGTTTTTCCAACTCCCTTAGATTCTGCCTGCAGCAAGGTGACTGTAGGAGTCTACTGTACACCATGTAAAACAAGCCGAGGCTTTGGCTCCTCGAATTATACATTGTGAAACCCTATAAAAATAAGCTGTAAACACAATATGTAAGTTTTAATTAAAAGCATGTGATAATTTTTTTCTTCATTTGTACAATATATTGCTGTGTAAAAAGCTGTTGCATATACGTCTTATGAAAGTCACTGCATGCCTTGCAACCGGCTTCAGTAATTTGTGTGTTTCTATATGCATAACTGTAAGCAAATTTTCATCCAAGTGGCAAATTTTCTACTTCTCTCCTTCCACTTACAAGAGACAGGTTATTAAAGTAATTAGCTTTCCATCTGTTTCAATTAAGATTTTTTTATTTTGGTTTGACTCTTATACTTGTTTCTTAAGTAAAAATATTAATTTCACTTTAAATATATGTTCAACTTTTAGGGAATCCATTTTTCTCAATTATTAGGTTTGCCACCAAAGTAAATTATTTACAGATTACTAACTTGGATTGTTGGTCTTTTAGTCTCCTTTTAAATCTCTTTAAAAAATAAAAAAAAAATAGATCTGATGATTTTTTTTAACTCTTGGCAGCTTGATCTCTAACTTGTCATAGTATAATCAAAAAGCTAATTTTTGGTTAGCATCCAAATTTTATATTGGTTTTTCTTTCTCTTTTCATTTTTGTCATTCAATAAAAATAATACTTATTTTTCTACAATAATCTATTCCTAAAAATTTAAATCAACAGATTAGTTGTCCATTTATCAATCAATCAACTTCTACCCAAAGATTTCTTTTTAAAATTTCAAGTAAGAATATCTTTTTTCACTATTTCATTTTTAAAGTTTTTATTATTCTCAATCATTATATATTAAATAATAATAAAAAAAATATCATAGTATCCACATGTGTATGGGATCAATTTTTTTCTACATATCAATAATTTATTGTATTGGCCTCCTGTAATTCTATTAATGGTAGAGGTATAGTTGATTCTTGTTTAAGGAAACTATACCTTTCAACATTATAAATTATGGATATCTGGAAGTTTGATATAATATTGATATATGGATAAAAATTAAATAAAGAATCAACACATACTTATTTGTTATTGCTGTATTTATTGTAATAAATGGGCATTGGATTTAAGCCTCACATTTAATTTTTTATGTTTAGGGTATAGTTGAATATTGTGTGCCCAATGCATACGGCAGAATACAATACTTTTAAGCAATTAAATGAAGCTTTAATACCAAATACTTGATTAATATTTTAAATGCAGCTAATACTCATGTTTTCTACATGTACGTTGGATATGATTTTTGATTTATTATTAAGAATATATAATGATTATTTTTGGATGTGTTAATTTTAACAATTGCATTCTTTTTCACTTTTTATTTATTTATTTTTGAATTAAATTAATTTCTTATCCACTACACTACAAGATGCAGGCTTCACAAAGTTTTTTTATAAATAAAAATCACCACCGAGAAAAAAAATCAAACAACAAGTGTGCAAAAAACATCAAGAATGCATTACTTATTGTTGAAAATTACGGTATCAAGACAGATGGAAAGAGGGCAAAATATTTTTCTAGGAGTTTTGTAAAAAATTTAGTTAATCCAGAACGGTATTTTACTTCAAATTCTAGCTGTTATATTTTCCATCCAATCTGCTCTGTCACCGGACGACCTACGCACAAGGTCGAGGATGTTCCTGCAAGTGAGATGAAAGGTTTAGATACTTCTTCGAAGCACAGAGGGATGGTTTGAGGAAGTGATTTGAAGATGACTCAAAGGAAGATCTACTGCTTTGAGATATGTTTGAGAAGAATCCTAATATAGTTTGAAAGATAATATTAAAATTCTTACAATCTCACAAAGGGTTGGAAACTCAACAATCAAGATTTAGGATTTAGAAATGATTATTGAGAAATGAAAGAAAGATACAATAATAATGATTTTCACTTTAAAGTTTTACCACTATTAACTATAAATACGTTTTATAATTTAATTCTAAGGAATATCAAACCAAAAACCCAACCTTTTTATATCCTTTACTCCTCCTCGCATTGACCTCATACCCATCCACTATTCCGCACACCACAAACCATTTAAAATATATCCATTACACCTGGACCCTCCTCACTAACATCCGTTAACCCCTTAATCCTTCACTAACCATTCCGTCCATGCTCACTACCCCTTAATAACCCACAGACATTTCATAAACCTTTTAATGTACTATTATATTGATTATTGTGCTGTGCGTCGCTTATTGAGAAAAAGACTAAGACACACTATTGAGAAATTTACTAATTTAGATTTAGAGTTTAGACTAGCACGGTTGAATAGCGAGTACACAAAGGAAAGTCACAGTTGCTATGGAGAATTGCTTTCTGCGCTTTGAGTATGGATTTGAGCCCCTTATTATTGATTTAATGAGCTGCTTTTGCCTCAAGTGTCACGTGGCACGTGACACGCTCCTCAATTCCAAGTGTTATAGTGAAAACATTTTCTATTGAAGATCTCATTCAATTAAACATGCTTGAAGCAACAATTCAGTGCATCAAAGACTTTTCGTATTGTGAACATGGAGTTTTACAAAATAAAGCTCATAAAAATGGTGGTGGATTTGGTAATATGTTTGTTGGTGGTAGGTGTTTAGATAGGAAAAAGTCTCTATTAATTTGTACGTATTATATAGTTTTATTTATGAATAGTTTTAATCTATTATTATTTTAATTACTTTTATAGGTAAATATGCTTCTAAGACCTTAGATTTGGCAGAGTATGATCGTTGCATGAAGCTAATAGAGTTATTCTTTAAATTTTTTTATCAAAATATATCTAATGTTAAGTATCAAGAAGCAGTAAAGCTCTGTCAAAAGCTCGGGATTCCTGGGTTCGGAGAAAATGTTGATTATCAAGAAATTGAACCATTTGCTGGCAATGTTACTTGGACAAGAGGCTCAAATGGAAACAAGTTTTCAGATAGTCCTCACTGTGACTCAGACTGTAGCGAGTATACATTTGGACTTTTCATGCCTAAAGACACTGAGAAAAATTCTCTTCATCAATCTTATGACTCAAATCAACGACTTCAAAAAGGTGGAGAGCTTCATTTTCCTGAAATAGCTTGCAAAGTAGACATGGAGGCCACTAATGGCATCACAGCAATTCTATGGCCAGCAAACCTTCTTAATCATTTCACTTCATGATGTTATGAAATTGGTGGATTCACTTGCCTTGGCTCTTCTATTCAAGTTAGTACAAGAGTTTGAAATAGATATTTCTGAGTACTTAAATATAAATGAAGAGTTAGAAAGATGTAAATTTCTTATCATGAAACTTTCTAAGTACAATGAAAAGACTGATTTAAAAAAAAAAGTTAGTGAATTACTATATATTTAATGTTACTAAAGATATTAAAAAATTAAATACAGAAAAAGATTCTGATATACATGTTAATAAAAAAAGGAAAAGACCATTAAGTAGTGATAGGTAAAAATGTGATTTTATTGTACAGGTATAGTTTTAGTTTAGTGGTAGAATGATATATTTAAACACACGTCTATAAAACCTTTTTATGAGACTGATGATTAAGTATATTCTAGTGAAAAACCTAAAACAATAAAAGTATGAAAAAAAATGGATGTAAAAATTGAAAAATCATATTACAATAAAAAATTATCATTCCTATATGTAAATTAAAATATAATATATTAAAATATAAGAAACAAAATATAGCTTTGTAACTTGCTTAATTATTGCAAACAGAAGCTAAAAATATACAATATTTTTAGTTTCTGTCCTAAAAGATCATATGCATCAATATAAATAGATCTGTCGGTCAGTCATCTAGAAGAGAGGAAGAAAAATGGGAAGAAGTAGAAGAGGAGAAGGAGGAAAAGATTATGGATAATAAAAGAAATAAAAATTATAAAAATTATTAAATTTATTGAGGAGAATCAACGACATTTTTCTTGAGAGGTGACAAAAGTGAGGTTCTTATTAAATAATAATATTATTCTAATGTAAGGGCTATGCGCCTCAGACACTGTGATCACTATCAGATTTAAAGCAACCTTTCAATTGTTATATAGAATTTTAATTGAAATTTTATAACTAATAAAAAGAATATAAACGTAATGTAAAAGTGTATTTAATTTGTTGAGTGTATAGTAAGTGATGCTTCTACAGGGGATTATCCAAGGCCCTTTTATAGGCAATGGGTCCTCTGAAGCGCTACAAATGACTATATACAAAAGAGTAATGAAGTAAAACAAGAAGATAAAAGAAGACATTTGTAACATAGTAATTAAGAGAAAAATATACAAAAAATAATAAGTATCCCAATTAAGAATGTAAAATTCCCATCCCGAATTCCCCAAATCAGTTTATATAAAATAATAAGTAACTAAACAACCATGTGATCTAAGAACTATGGGGAAAAAAAATCAAAACAAGTATTACAATCCGTTTTCAGCATTTCTAAGTGAAACAAATAACATGTTTTGACGCAAAAAGGTATGCAATCAATTTAATTCAGCGTAAATTTTTATTATTTAATTGTTTTAACTTATGTAATTAAACACTAGTATAACTGAAACAATCAATTAATTTAATTTGAGAAATTATAATACTATTTTATAAAATAAGTATTATAATTTATTTAATTTTCTTCCTGACACAATTAAGGGTCAAAAGAAGCGCCATTAATTATTGTTTAATACTATATGAAAGATGTTATTTAATATATAAATGTAAATAATTAATTTAATTATATTATAAGTTAATTTTACACTTATAATTATAATATATGTTTTTAATTAATTAAATATAAATTTATAATTATTAAATACATAAAAATGCACCATTATTTGTAGAATATAAATATATTATGTTTAATTTAAATGTATAAAAATTTATATAAACAATAAAATTAATATAAAACTTATATGTAATAAGATACTTATATAATTTTATTATGCAATAAAATATTAATTTATATACATTAAATACAATTCTTATGCCCTCTTTCAGGTCCTATAAGTTAACATATCATTTACTGGGCTCCTGTAATAGCCTGGCTGACAAGATCTGTACTATTAATATTGTTTTTAAAAATATTAAAAATTTGTTAAGTTTTGAAATAAGTTTTTTCTTATTAATAACTAAAGTAAAACCATGTATTATTCTATTCTTATTTAAGTAAAAATAAAAAAAAATAATGGACAATTAAATATTATTTTTTTTCTTTGAGTCATTCATTATTCACTTTCATATCTAACTTGAATTAATTTAGTGGCATTATTCAATCTTAACTTTACTGAAATTTGTACACTACTGTGACTTATGATTTTTTTTTTGATAAATTGAATATTTTTCATCACATAATTATATTTTAGTAAAGCATATAACTTCAAAAGTAGAAGTGAAATAATTAATAAAAGGAAATGAGATATCTTTATAATGAAGAATCTATCAATCAATTTAGATCTCCAATAAAAATTAATTCTAATTTTAAAATTTACC
The DNA here is from genome assembly GCA_030280995.1 of Hemileia vastatrix. Classification (NCBI taxonomy): domain Eukaryota; kingdom Fungi; phylum Basidiomycota; class Pucciniomycetes; order Pucciniales; family Zaghouaniaceae; genus Hemileia; species Hemileia vastatrix. The sequence continues at coordinate 25,510,153 of JASXTE010000007.1, read as the reverse complement.
TTGTAGAAAAGGAATATTTAATTAATATTAATTTCAATTTCCTTGTATATCTTAACTTAGCTTTCATCATCTATCTTTGATTAAGGTGCAGAATTCCAAAAGCTGAATTATATGATGATATTTCTATATATCTAATTGAATTTTTTTTAAAAATTCATAAAACCAAGTATGTAAAATTGAAACTACTACATCATTTTTAAGTGAATTTTATTATATTATAATAAAATATTAATAATTATAAAAGGGCTTTTACTTTTGTCAGAGAGTGGACCTTAATATATTTTAAGATAAATATAACACAATCAAATTGAAATTTATTTTAAAGTGTTTGAATATTTATCCATTGAATTAATTTTAAGAGTTGTGGAAGAATATTTCTTTTTTCTTGGCGTTGAATGAATCTTAAAAACCAAGAAAAATATTGTAGATAAATTTTTATTGAACTTGATCTATTAAGGTAGATGTAAGTAGAATTTGATTGATTCATATGAAATTTTAGAAGAAAAATAAAATTTCAATAACTTATTATTGACATTTAAGGATGACCAAGAAGGATGGCAATCTAAAAAGTGTTTGTTTTAATATTTATAGAAATAATATTTTTAAGTTCTTAATAAGGAGTACCCTAGTTGCTTTCCTTTAATTTTTTGCTTTCATAGAAAGAATTAAATATCTTTTTTACCAAATTATTGAATGAAATTTGATATTGATACATGAATCTGTAAGTGTAAAAAATAATCAATATAAAATATGAATCAAAATACAGCAAGCTAAATTATAGATCATCAAAATGTAGAGTAAATATTGTTTTTCAAAATAATTGACACTGATAAAAAGATATTTTTTTAAATTTAACTAGTTTTTCAAAGACACTTTAATATGATTTCATACCAATATGATGGCTTCTCATTATCTAAATGTCAAGATATTATTTTATCATGGTACATATATATGTTACTATTATTAAATGAATTGAATATTATTTCCAGGAGTTTTTCATAGAGATTACTTAGTATAATTAAGATAATTATGCACCTATAAATTATAGAAATAAGATTAAGAAAAGTCTACTTAAGAAAAAGCTTTGATGAATTGTGAGCAAAAATTGATTACACTTAATATTTTTAACATTTTAACATGCTGAAAAGCATTGATAGAAAACTGTTTCAATTTTTTGTAATAATTATCTTAAAATTTGCGACAAATGCTAAGATGTATTGCCATATTGAAGAAATATATAGTGTTATGAGAAAAATGACTTATAATGTATTCTTAATTTTCTTCAAATTCTTGATCCATCATGATTTTGAGTTATGATTATTGCAATAATATTTAATGAATAGCAAAAAGGTGTAAGAAATTTATACAATAATATTTATTGATATTTTTAGCATCTTTATTCAGATTCGGTAATAAATCACAAATAAATAAATAATATGAGTTACACAAAAAAATGTAGCAATAGGATAAAGTATATATTTACATGAAGTAGGATTATGTATTAATTACGTCAAAAATAGAGAAAAATGAAGAATCTGGCTTAATAAGATTCCAATAATCAAGAAAATTAGCTGCTATTGCTTTAGCAATATGGCTCATGGTGGGAGTATTAAAATTAAGTGGCATAGGCACAGAATTATCTATTTAGGGTTTGATAATATTAAAGATATAAAAATTAAGGTTTTTTTAGATTTTTTCACTGCCCGGATTATTATTATCACAGTATTTTCTAAAGAGGCCAAGTTGTGTTATGAATTCTAAACAGTCTGAAGCTGACACAAGCTGGTGGTCCTGTGAGGAAAGAAATAATCCACAAACACCATCAACCAAGTAAAAAGTAAATGATTGATATTTATGGTGTGCATATTCTTGATTCATCTTCTGAATAGAATCATTATGAGACTCATCAAATTGCTGCATATCTGTTGTTTTTTTTATTCCTTGAATGTCGTCGTTTCTTGCTTTCAGCTTGAGTTATATTTGCAGCAGCCTCTCTAGATTTTAAAATAATTATTGAAATCTTGATGTCGATTATTATGTTTCTTATTTGGCACAGGGGAGTGATTGAAATATTTGCAGCAATTAACTGTGATGTTGAGCTGTCCAATTTATCAGGAACTTTGCTTTTCAGATGTGTAAGGCGGGCTAGAATATGTAGGGCACATTCAATAGGACAATCTGGATTGAAGTTGGAGTCTTCAGCTGGAAGGGTTAACTCTTGAGAAGCAAGATAAAGAGATGATGCGACAAGGGATGCCCAAAAAGAACGCTGGTGAGCACTTGGGCTAACTACTCTTGAAAGCATGTGTATCATTGATGATTCAGGGTGATCAGTCTTCTTAAACAGAGAAAGATTAATTGAGTTTGGTTCTTCAGAGTTACAAGCATTTTCCAAATTTTTCAAAGTTCAAATTATTGACCACCCAGATCTGCAAAGTGTCAACATTAAGAAAATACAAAGCTAAAAAAATAACAAAACAATTAGTTATCATAAAATAAATTATCCAACTTCAAGTAAGTGATACATACAGAGTTCATTAATTTTTGTAAGCATTTCGTCATGAGCAGATTTCATCCATAGAAAATAGAATTTGTGCGAAATTTCGTGTGGCTTTTCAAGAGAAGCAGACAAACGGATTTCAAATAAATGATCAATTTCCGGCCATGCCCTAAGTACCTTTTGACCATTGATTCTACCTTCAAAAAATCAATGAATTTCAGCTATTTGCTTCTGTAATTTTGAGTTTCCAATCATTGTTGGAGTATAAGGAAGGGATTTATTAGAAATTTTCATTGATGATGATAGAGACCATAGGATTTTGGGAATTTCAATTTTAGATTTTGAAGATACGGCAACTATAAGCTGTTTCTTTGAACTTGAAGTATTTTTGTGTGGCTGGCTAGGTGGATCGATTTCTTCATTGGGTGTTTTCTCAACCTCATCAGCAGAAGTAGCTTCATCATCTTTTTGAGTTAGAGAAGCTTCATATTTTTAAACTTCATCATCATCATCATCTTCTACTTCTTCTTCATTAGGGCAAGATTCACTATTAGTTGACGCTTTGGAGTGATTGTCGTTTTTAGAGCTGGATTAAAAGATAAGAAAAAGACAAGAAATAATAAATAAGAAAGTAAACAATTTGGAGATAGCTTTAAACACTAATATAAAATTGATTGCTATATTACTCATGAAAGTAATGACATACCCTTTTGACACATTTTGGCTAGTTTGTTTAGATTTTTGAGATTTTGAGTAAGAGGAATCCTTGGCAGGACAATTTTTTGTAGCACTGACAAAACTAGAGCCCCTAAAAAGTCTCATTCTTTTTGAACATCAAAGAATAGTCTTATCTCCCCCTCAAGATGTTGATGCATAGCCTTCAGCTTCAGGTATTTCATTATCATCATCATCTTTGATGATAATGACATCATCAGGAGGAATGATACCTTTTTCATAAGCTGAATTTGAATAAGTTTTTAAGAAAAAGTGTCGATAATTTATCCTTCTGAGTTGAAAGAATTTAATATAAAATAATTACTTACATTTTTCTAGGTCATCAATGTATTCAAGCACATTGTTGTAGGCATTCGAAATATAAGATGGCAAAGGCTTCTCGCTAAGAGTTGACAGTTGTTCTTCAGTTTTGCCTTTAGCAAATTCAAGTATCTTTCCATATTGAGATCAGGTAATTTCAGTCCTTTCATTGGCAAGAGAAGGTGGGTTTGGAGACATGCCTAGAGGTGGTTGTTTCTTCAGTTTGAAGGATTCGAATCGAGGATGCTGATGAGATTTTGTCAAATAACTACTTGGTGCTAATATATCAAAAATATTAATGTAAAAGAAAAGTTAGTCTAAGAAGATATAAGAGATAAAGCAATAGATCTTACATAAAGGAGGTGTCTGTTTATCACGAGGCATTTTAATGACTTATTACTTGAAAAAAATGAAAAATTCTTATATCAAGGTAATAAAGAGATAAAAAATATATATTGCTATTTGTATTTTCAAGCTGTACTAACACAGATAAATGTGATAACCAAAATATCATAGTAGTAAAATTGAGAGAAATAAACGAATTGAGAAATGTGGTACAAAACCTAAGGGTTTATATATTACCAGAAGCAGGTTTTTGATAGGGGTTCTTTTACAATGGCATCAAGCTAGCAAGCATATTGTAAAATATTCTGATGATAATAATTGGGTTAATAGTAAAAGGGAAGTAACTAGACATAAACATTGGGGGCTTAAAAGTATGACAAACAAAGAAAATGTCCAATTTACAATTTGATAATCACAAAGGGTAAATAGTTGAGAATATAAGTTTAACTAATTTAAATATTTAAATTAATTTGTAAATATCGACATCATGCAATATGACAAAGGACTCTATTATTGGAAATTTCGGCATCTTTATGTGTTATAAAAAAAAGGGAAAAAAACAAAGGAAAAAGATAATTTAAAAAAAGGGGATAAAAAAGATAACACTAAATAGTATTATATAAAATTATTAAAAAAAATTAATTTATTCTATGATAGGAGCTCGTTTGGGCTGCGCTGACACCCCCTGGCACAAACCTAGTCCAAACTTAGTTAAAGTTAAATTGATATAATAAATCGGAAATAGAAACACTTAAGAATCTTAGCATATGAATAAAGTATAAAATTATTTGAAATTATTGCCATATAAAATCCAATAACCAAGTACCAAAGACACAATTTTTTTAAAGTATTTTACAGATTTGTACAAGGTTATGTACTGTAAACATCATTCAATAGTAATTGATGAACATTTTCCACTGAGATAACTAAGTTGAAAAAGAAAATAGATAATGGATATATGTTTCTAACTTGGCTATTATTGAATAGGAACAGTCAAAAAAATATAGCAGGATTAATCAGGGTATTTTTTACATTGATGTAAAGCTTGGTTGATAAAATAGTAAAAACCTTTAAATAAGGACTAAAAAAATAATCAAATCAAAGAGGAATATTAGCAATAGGTGTCATAAAAACTATAACCAATATCTTAGAAATATTGAGGGAAATAAATTACTGGTAAACACAAAAAATATTGTACTCTTTTACCTTAAAATGGAAATATCAACTACTCATAATATACTCAAAACAACTACCAATAGCTAAAGGTTTCCCTCTTTACCAAAAGACAATGGTAAGGAATATGTAGACAATTGAATCCATCAAACGTTTTTGAGTAAAGTGTCCAGCACAAGTTCGGCCAAACTTGTGCTGGACACTTTGGTCATGGAAAGTAACTTATTACTTCAAGGAAATTAAAAAAAATTAGGCTAGAAAATGAAGATATTTGATGGCATCAATTTTTTTTTTTTGGTAAAAGTGTCCAGCACAAGTTCGGCTGAGCTTTTTCTGGACACTTTTATGAGGAACACCTCACTTCTCTTAAAAAAAGATACACCTTACCAACTTCAAATTAGAAAAGTGTCCAGCATAAGTTCGGCAGAACTTGTTCTGGACATATTTACCAAAAAACAATTTGATGCCATCAATTATCTTGATTACATGGGCCATTTTTTTTGGTTTTCTTTGCAATTTTTAGTCACTTGTCTTGGCCAGAGTGTCCAGCACAAGTTCGGCCGAACTTATGCTGGACACTTTTCCAATTTGAAGTTGGTAAGGTGCATGTTTTATTAAGAGAAGTGAGGTGTTCCTAATAAAAGTGTCCTGCACAAGTTCGGCCAAACTTGTGCTGGACATTTTGGTCATGGACAGTAACTTATTACTTCAAGGAAATTAAAAAAAAATTAGGCTAGAAAATGAAGATATTTGATGGCATCAATTTTTTTTTTTTTTGGTAAAAGTGTCAAGCACAAGTTCGGCCAAACTTGTGCTGGACACTTTTATGAGGAACACCTCACTTCTCTTAAAAAAACATACACCTTACCAACTTCAAATTGGAAAAGTGTCCAGCATAAGTTTGGCCAAACTTGTTCTGGACACTTTTACCAAAAAAAAATTCGATGCCATCAATTATCTTAATTATATGGGCCATTTTTTATGGTTTTACTTGCAATTTGTAGTCACCGGTCTTGGCCAAAGTGTCCAGCACAAGTTCGGCCGAACTTTTACTGGACACATAGCACAATACTTAAATTCTACTAAATTATGTTTATAAATTACATGTTATTAAAGCCTCTTTTATTTTTTTAAGGCATGAAAACCAAATTAAAATTGATGATTTTTTGGTTTTTAATGATTAATAATTTTCAATTATTGTTGCGAAAAGTGAAGTTTAAAAAAAAAAATTCTTAAGATCCTTGTGTAAATGAATTCCCATTGGTTGAATGCTTTAATTTTTTGTATATATTTTGTTTATTAACTATGGTAATGGATTATTGAGTGCCTTTAATGATGTTTCTTTTTTGGTGAGGGATGGTGTTCACTTTCATAAATTTTTTCACATGTGCATTTTTATACTAATCATTGGTGGCGTTTAGCCAATAAAAAAGCAATTATAATTATTGAAAAACAGGTATTTTAAATTGAAATTTAGAGTCTAATTCTATTCTTGTTTTAGGCTTTAATTTGATCTTGTTGTAAGTATCTGAGAAGAGATTCAATTTAATTTATTTCAAGTTCATTTATTGTGCATAAAAAGATTTCACATTTATTTAATCAAAACTTTTATCATGTCTTAAAGTTTTACAAAAATATATATCTGTTTTTCTATCCTCAATAATTTTAAAACCGTTAATTTTTTTGCTCTCGTTTATCTTATACATCAATTGGAATTTTTTATAAGAAAGAATAATAATGTTATATTTAAATTATGATTACTATCACTCTATATACATGGTTACCAGTGGGGTAAAAAATTAAAGGTGCTTCTGCTCCATCTAGTGCTTCATAAACTTTGGAGAAATCTATATCTTCTCAAACATAAAGTAACTCCCTCTCATTAACCGACAAATTTGCTAAATATCCAGGTGAATAGCAGTTTTTTGGCAGAAATTTCGGCACATTCAAGATACCATCTGTTGAAGCTGTCTTTTTAGTTGAGCGATCATAAAGTTTCTTCATTGAAGCCTTTTCAACATTTGAATGGGCCGTCTTTTTAGTCAAGTTGTCCATTTTATCTAAAATTTTATCGAGTTTTGGATTTCTCCATCCAGGAACTACTCGTTTGGGACAATTCTCTTCTGGATTGGGTGGGGCTTCTTCTAAATCAGAAATGAGACTTGTATCATGAAAAAGTGCTACAAAGCTTGGCTGATCAAAGCACTTTTTTCTTGCAATGTCGTAGCGGTTTTTTAAAATCTAAAATCAAATCAAATTAGTAATAGACTTTCTTTAGTTATTATGCTTTGAATAAATAACTTTGTTTAATAATGCTTTATCTGTGCTCTTGATCTCTTTTCCTTTCTACTTGACTCAATCACCTCATAGTTTTGACCAGCCACCTTTCAAATCTCCTTTCCCTTTTTGACCACCCATTGCTCGAGGATGATTGGTGTAAACCTGAGTTTTGATGAATCAATATTTTTCAATGTTGAGAGTCACTTAGTGCAATGGTCTGATAATACACTCCCCATTACTTGATTCCATAGTGACTCAGAAAAATTTTGACAGTTCCAATCAAAAGCGAGTCGACAAAATCCTTTCTCTTGAAGCTCTTGTTCCAAATGTTGTTTTACAGAGATCAGTACAGCAGCTCCTCCCTTTAGTCCTCAGGGCTCAGGTGTTGAAATAAAAGTTGGTAGATAAATTTTGGAACATAAAAATATAGCAGCATTTGTTAAAATAAATTGACAATCAGCAGCTGAAGTTTCCGGCGGTGCGTTTTGAACCTGTTTTAATGCTGTTTCAATCTTCAATAGCTTGTACTCATGCCAATTTTTCCAATCTGTAAGTTCTTCTTTTGTTGGGCCTATAGGAAACTCAGATACATTAATGGGTCCACCAAGACAGAACTTCAAAAAGTGATAGATATTTTGGGTAATAGAATCTGAGCTCCTTGGTACATCACACTTCGTAAATATGCTTCTAACCATTTGCAAGTTTTGATAATTTTGAAGTGACTCAGCATCAAGTATTCTGCGCTGATCAGTAGCTTGAATTATAAGAGAGGGATTAACTGCAAATTTTTGAAAATAAAAATTGGTAAACCTATTTTAAAACAAAAAAGCATTTTGAAAAAGTTTACTCACCAGGTCCACTGGTACTGGCTGTTGGCTTAGTAGAAGTGGATCCCCTACCGCTTCCAAGAAACTGATTCAACAACATACTAGCCCAATAATTACCTACACTTTCTTCTTCCTGCTGAAAGTAACCAGGTGTGGATTGACCATCTGTATTTGTGATATTAGAAGAGCAATCAGTTGATCAAATTTGGGGATCAGATGAAGACTGAGGAGAAGGTTAGGGTTTACCTGGATTTTCACTAGGTTTTTCAGAGGGAGCAGGACCCAATGGAGGCATTCTAGGATTTTGAGGGGGAGGATTATTTTGCACTCCAACATTACTTTCTAATGGAGGATCAACCTGCATGGCATCACCAGTATTAGACATTCTGTGCTTTATAAAAAAAATTATTATCTTTCAGAATATAGACAAGATAATATTAAAGAGAAATTTGTTATACATTTTAATTGTGAGTTTAATGAATAAAATATTCAAGCAAAAAAATTAGTGGAAAACTCAGTTTTATTGGCTTGAAAAATATGGTCCTTAAATTTTTCAACCCTGGTTCTGAACTATTTATAATATTTTTCAAGTATAGGTAGACTTTGTATAGTACATTGAATTCCTTTAAGTTGGAATTACATTTAAAATAAAATGTCACTCATTAATAGCAGGGTTTCTAAACCGTAATGAATGCCCTTGTTATTGTTTTCTCAAACATTTAGGCAAAATCTCAAAAAGTTTTACTTATTAATCTTGCATCTAGCTGTTCCAAAGATCTATTACAAACTTTCCAAATCCTCCAAATTCTTACCAATCCTAAATAATTTCAACCATATTAATGAAAATAAAATGTCCATGTTGTTTAATTTTTTACTTACTAGTGTCTGAAGTCCAACAGCAGTGATAACATTGTACTTTATTCCAAACATTCCCCTTCGGTTCTGTAAAGTGGCAGCATGTCCAATAATTGAATCTTGATTTATCACAATTTGTGTCGCTTTTTCTACTCTTACTAAAGGGCAATGCACTTGTGGAAACACCTCATAGGGATCCTTTTTTGTATCTTCTGGTATAAGCTCTTTAAATGGACTAACAATTAGATAGACTTTTTCATTATCGTCCTTTGAACTAAAAAGCTGATCAATATGCCCAAACTGACTATCTTTTCCAAAGTAGAATTCAATGGTAGAATTCCCAGGATTCTGGTCATGAGTCGTATAACGCTTTCCATGGACCAATATGCTTGCTATATCTTCAACTGCCCTGTCTCCTACCTTCTCTGATGGTAACAAAGCCTGTTTAGATGTCTCTTTTCTTAAGCGTGCCCTTACCCATTTTGTAAATAATGCCTCAGTTAAATGGAAATGTCTTTTTTTTGTATCATACTCAATTTTTTTAATATTAGATCCATACTGAGCATCATCTTCAGCTTCACCTAGTTCCAATACCCTAGACTTCCGATGCCAGTGCTTGAGAATGGTCCGTGGTATTTCTTCTATGTTCAATAAAAAAAATTAGCTCATTTGCATTTTCAAGCACCCAATTACCAAACTAAATACCTGGATGATGATTGTTTGGAATTTCCAATAATACACCATTAACTCTTTCAGCAGCCCAAGTAGCCATACCTACAGGTGGACCAAAATGTTTAATCATTTCTGGAAAATGTTGAGTGAAATGAAGATTTAGCTTAAAGCTGATATTTTTCCAACCTTCTTCCAAGCAGTTAAAATACTCCAATAGCAGCTGTTTTAATTCATCAACTTCATCGGCAGACATATTTTTTAAAGTCAAAAAGTTGGTAATTGAACTTAAAGTGGTGAGTGATTTGAGAAGATAATATTCTCTATGTTTGTGGCCTGACGTTATGGTATGGTAAACTCTTACAGTTGCCTTTCTGTAAGCAGAATCCTGAGGAGATGTGTGGATTTAGTTGAAAACCCCGTCCTTCCAACAAAAATAACAAAGTAGGTGCTCTAAATTGCTAAGCTACCCAGTCTATTTAGATCTGATGTAATATAATATTATGAAACTCTGAAATATTTAACGCTTATTGAGATTTAAATAAAAGTGGCTGTTGAGAAATAAATACTGATTACAACAATTAAGGTGTACCAGTGAAAGATCTGAAAAGATTGACTTTTATGTTTTTATAATAATTTGAATTTTTATGAGACAGCAATAATCAAGTCCCAATGATGAAGACCTTTCTAAAGATACCCTGTATGAAGTGTGATTTAAATTGTTGAGTATTATTTCTAAATTGTTATATATAAAATATAAAGTTATAAGGGTATTACAATTTTATTTAATTTGTTGAGTAATAAAAAATGAGACCTTGGTGGTTAAAGATTAAGCTGTAAGATGTCTGTATGATGTATGATTATGCCCAATTTCGAGTCTGAAAGGCTCTTAAATATACCTAGTCACGTGCCTAAGTTTCCCCTCCAGAGCTCAGCCGGAGCCTGTCTGGAGCTCGTACGGAGTCCGTACGGTGTCTGTCCAGACCTCGGGACTCAATTAGAACCTTAAAACTATAATAAAAAATCTGGAAAAATTACACATGATAGAGCCACTTCACTTTTACATTCCAAACTAATTTTCGTAGTCTGCGCAGCTCTAATAACCCCGTGAAAATTCATCAAAGTTAAGTAATTTCTAAAAACGTAAATATTTCTATAAATCTTTAAAATTCATTTAAAAATATAAGAAAAATAGTAAAATTTCTGGGAAAATTTCCCAAGGTTCTTGAGTGACTCGACTTGATACTTATAAACTTTTCAGACGGTAAAAAAATAAGTTTACTCTGTAAAATAAATTGTTTTCGCGTAGGCATTTGCTTTTGACCAATTTCTTCATATTTAAAACTCGAATAAATTAAATAAAACCCTTTTTAAAATATTAACATTTTCAATATTTACATCACAATAACTCCATTTACGTTTTTAGGTGCCGTACTAAACTTTAGGCCAACACATCCTCCCTCCAATTGAGAATGTCCTCATTCTTTAAACTTTGCATAAATGATTGAACCCAATATTCATCTTTAACCTTCAACCACCATCTTCTTTCAATCAACTTAAAATTCATCTTCATCCAATATGTCTTTCAAAGAACTTTTCCCCCCATGTGAACTCTGCGCTCGCTACCAGGTACCTTGTTTAATGTCCAATCCTGATCTCCCTGGCAGAACCGCCTGCGACCTATGACATGTTAAGAAATTCAAATGTAACTGGCCAATAGCTCCTTAAAGAACAAATGTTTATCTTGGACCAGCAGCTCTCCCCGATCCTACAACCTCTAAAAAGCGATCTAAAATTCCTGTCTTCTTAAAACGTATTAGATCAAAAACAGCTTCATCGTCAAAAGTTCAATCTTCATCAGCGGATCCCAGCATAATTTTGCCTTCACAAGATCCTAATCCTATAACGCCAGTGCTCCCAACCAATTTTGCTGAGACCATGTTTCCTGGCTCCAAATTTAAGACCCTATTATCTTACTAAAACTTTTTTAAATATAATCTGAATAAACATAATAATTTTTATATACTTGAACTTCTAGCTGTTGAAATAACCAACACTGATGATGTTGGCAAAGTGAAGACGGACTATATTAATCATTACCCAAATTTTCATTGCTATCTTTTTCTTGACTTTACGGATGAATTGAAATGAAAAATGCTGGCCTATTTTCAAGAAACTCCAGCTAATAACCATGAAGATCTCATGAAAAGAAGACTCTTAATGAAAAGCTTTGATAATGATGTTGAACAATTCCAAAAGAATTATCTTTTCTAATAAAATAGTTTGATTAATTTGTTTTAGCTGGTCTTCTTTTAATTTTTAAAACATAAACATTGTTTTTTCTTCTCTGGCTTGATATAAAATAAAATAAAATAAATCTTGTGATGATTACACTACTGAGAGCAAGGTTTGAATCCCTTCAGACTCCCAATAACCAGTCTTCCTTCATGTCACAGCATTGAGAGAGTGGATCTTCCTAATGAGCCGAATACTCCTGATTCCAACCTCATAGGGCCCCCCACTGAGCCAAATTCTATGATTCCAATCTCGCCATAAGGTCCTCCAAGCTTCACACCAAAAATGGCCTAACAATGAGGCACTAAAAAAATCATTCCCTAAAATCCAACTACAATCCTAACTTCTGATTCCTTCATCACAAGTTTCAAACTTTGCTATACAGCAAACCCATAAAATACTTTTGCCAGGCTTCCAATAATAATAATTATAACTTTAGACCATTTTAAAGCGCCACAAAGTTCACCTAATTAACCATTATGCTTTCCTTAGCATCATTACCACCTAAAAGTTTAACCTCCTAAAGCTTATCAGCACCCAATTCCAGAAATGATTGAATAACCAGTTTAGAGTCTTAGTGGACAGTGATAAATTAAAAGATTGAATTGAGTTATCCAAACAAGATTGACATTCGAGTTTAAAGTCTTGGTGGACCAAACATATAATTGATTGCCAGTTTATGGTCTTGGTGGACCAAAGATTGTTTAAGCGCATAAATTACTTGAAGTGTTCCTAAGTAAGGCCTAGGCTTGACCAAAGATTGTATGAACTTGATAATCCAGTTTAATGTCATAGTGGACCAAAAAATTGATTGAAAAGAAATCCAGTATAAGGTCATAGTGGAACAATGAATGTTGAATTTTCCTGCAGATATTAATTTTCCAGTTTAAAGTCATAGTGGACTAAAACAATGAATGAACTACCAGTTTAAAGTCATGGTGGACCAAACATTTGATCGATAGTAATTCCAGTTTAAGGTCATGGTGGACCCAACAAATTTATAATAGTCCAGTTTAAGGTCTTGGTGGACCTAACAACTTCTCTATCCTAGAACCTAGATTTTGCCACCAGCTTTCTTCATCCTAGTTTCAAGTTTTCTTCTTCAAAAATATCTCCTAACAAAATGAAACCTACTGACTTCATTGCTTCAGCTGATCAATCTTGCAAATATTGTGCTTTCACCCATAGGGAATGTATCTTCACTTTCAACTTGCAAAAGCACACTTATAACAGGGCCTGTTTATCCTGTTATGAGAAGAAAAGAAAATGTTCTGGCTTGAAATGTGGTTCTTTCCCCATTACTGCTACTAGCTTTGCCTCCTTCTGCAATCCTCCTCCTCCTTCTTCACCTTTTACTCCACCCCCTATTCCATCAACTTCTAAAGATCCTATCCTTTTTACTCCATCAGCCTATTTAAATCTTTCTTCATCACTTAATTCTCTGGGTCCTCCTCTCCAATCTAGACTTGCTGCTAACCCCCCAAGAGCTCATACTGCTCCCAGGTCCATGCTTCAACCTTCAAACAATTCTTCTCCTACTTCCAACATCTTGAAGCACAAAAGGTCCTATAATAGCCAGAAATCTTCATCTTCTTTTGTTCCATCCAAAAAGCCCAGAACATATACTTCAAACTCCAAATCCAACACCAGTCCTCCTCATCTATCAAAAATTAAAAATCCTTTTTTAAACATAAAAAATCCCACTCCATTACCAAGTAAGCCATTTATCTATGATCTTGATAGTGTTGACACAGGTTAGTTGTCCCTTTTTAATTTCTTTAATCTTCAGGTTTTAATATTGCTGTTATTTTAATTTGATAAGCGTCCACTGCTTCTCCAATTCCATACTCAGCTTATGAACTACCAGAACCTAGTTAAAACTTCCCTAGAGTTCCAATTCACCTAGTGTCTGAAAGGCTCTTTGCTAATTTTAATAAACTTATTGCTTATTTCCAACAATACCGGCCCTCTGATAGATCAGAATCTTGGATGAGAGAACAACTGTTAAGAGATCTTTTCAAAATAGCCAACTGGCTTCAACACTATCGTGACTGTGAAATAAGATTCAAATCCCAGGAAATCGTTCAAGGTCCTTCTAAATCTTCTAATTTCGATTCTTCAAAAGATAATAACCCTTGATGGTGTTCTTCCTGGTACGTAGCTTTCTTGAATAATGTTTGAAAAATAATATAAACATCTAAACTACCTAAAACTAAAATACCTTTTTATTTTATTTATTTTATTATATTTTTAAGTTTTATTTTATTTTACTTTATTTATTTGTTTTATTTATTTTATTTTATTTTATTTTATTATTATTATTATTTTTTTTTTTTATTATTTTTATTTTATATTTTTTTTTAGTTTATTTTTGAAAGATTTATAAAAGATAGTTTTGAAATAAAAGTTAAAATTTAATTTTAAAGAAAGATAAAAAAGTAATAAAAAAGAATTATCAAAATTAAAATTTTAAAAGATGCCCCCCCACCATTTGATGAGCCATACCCTTGACATCATACCCACATCCAAGTGCAACTTAATGTGGTTACACAATTTGAGAATTTTAATAGAAAATAAAAAAAATGAAAGTTTTTAGAAGATAATTTTATAATGATGATCACTGGATGGGCTCCCTCCAATTTATAAAAATAATTAGAGACCACCAGTGAGCATCACCTTTGCAATAATTCATAATATATATTTAAAGGAAAGAAATCACAATCTAAAATCAAAAAATCAAAATCAAAATATATAAAAAAATCTTGAATCGGGCGTTGAGAGCGGTGTCTCTTGATTTGTTCCAGTTTATAGTCTTAATGGATTTCCTATAATTAAAAGACAAAGCCAGGATTCAACTAGAAACAGGGAAAATTTTCGAAACAAACATTATGGGGTAATTGTGTATAGAGCAGCCAGCCAATCAATTACCCCCACACTTGCCAATATTAAATTAAGAAGGTTCCCCTGTGAACACTTCTTCCAATAAATTTTTTTTTAAAAAAAATTTCCAACACTATCTTCACCCATATTTTAAGTATTTTAAATTTTGAAAATTTCAAGAAGGTTTTCTTGCATTTTGTTAAGTTTCATCACAGTTTTGTCGCCCATATGCAGTGTAACGACAGTAAAGTATTTTGATAAAAATAAAATAGTTTATCCTCTTTGCGGAGGTTGATAAGATTTTTTATAAACATCATAGTTTATCCTTGTTGAGGAGGGATTCATAAAATTTCATTGATATTATAGTTTATCCTCATTGCAGAGGAATCCATAAAATTTCATTGATATTATAGTTTATCCTCATTGCGGAGGGAGACTTTGGCACTCCTGGTGCCTCTAGGATAGAACCGTTTCACTTGATTGGCCGCTACCCTCTTCTTCAATTCAACTCCATCCAACTCTTCTAACACATATGAACCGCCGGAAACTTGCTCCTTGATTTTATACGGTCCATTCCACCTATCTGCAAACATCTTTCCCCACTGACTTTCCAAACTCCTATTATACACCAAGACCATATCTCCTGGGTTCAAAGGTTTCCTTAATTGATGTGCCAACTGCTCATCCCAATATCTAACTGATTGATTTTGGATCTTCATCATCTGCAAATATGCCTTTTCTAAATATTGTTCTTTCTTTTCTAGCTGCATCATTCTTGCACACAATAATTCATCAGTAGTTTTGACCGTGTCCCAGTCAGCTCCAATATATGATTCAGCTTCTAAATCAACTGGTAAAACTACTTTCTGTCCAGAAACAAGTTCATAAAGTGAAAATCCGGTTGTCCTTTTGGCAGTGATTTGATCAGCAAATAAAACTAAAGGTAAATAGTGCCTCCACTTTTCGGCACTTGTCCCACACATTTTAACTAAAGCATCCTTAATAACTTGATTCCCTCTTTCAACCATGCCTTCAGCTTCAGGATAATATGGGGTTGCTACCCTAACCTTTGATCCAATTTTAGATACAGCCTCTCTAAACTCAGTCCCAACTTCAGGACCTCCATCTACCATCACCAATTTCATCACTCCA
Source organism: Hemileia vastatrix (assembly GCA_030280995.1). Lineage (NCBI taxonomy): Eukaryota > Fungi > Basidiomycota > Pucciniomycetes > Pucciniales > Zaghouaniaceae > Hemileia > Hemileia vastatrix. Next base: position 25,494,142 of record JASXTE010000007.1, on the reverse strand, counting down.
TATCGATACACCCAATTATTTAACAAAAATTCTGCCACATTTTTGGCAGTCAAATTTATAAGAGGCACTGCCTCTACCCAACCAGATAAGTTGTCTCTGGCTACAGTTAAATATTTATACCATCCCTCTTTGATATGAACGGCATCCAAACTGACTCTCCCAAAGAGTGTATTTTCTCTGGTAGCGTGTCCAGGTTCTTTTGGCCTTAAATAACTTCGTCTTTGACATTCTTTGCATGACTGAACCCACTGTTTAACAGCCATCTTCATGGCAGGCCACCAAAATTGATCAGAAATTCTTCTAAATGTTTCTCCAATGCCTCTATGCCCGAGATCTTAATGCAGTGATTTCAAAACTAATTCTTGCCCCTTCTGTTGAGTTATAACTACTTGAGGATTTGGATACCTTCTCCTCATTAAATGTCGACCAGATAGGTAAAACATAGATGACTTCCTCTTGATAGCCACCCATTCTTTGTCTTCACACTCTTCTGGCCTCTTTAAAGTCAACAAATATTTGACTAACAAAAAATAAAAACCAGTCTGAAACCAGACTTCGTTTTGAAAATCGATTAATATAACATCAATAGGGACTTCTCTATCACCAATATCACCTGCACATGAATGAGCCAATAAGCGTTGTCCCCTAAATAAATATTTAATCGAGCTATGTCAAATTATTTTTTCTGAACCTTTGGATCCTTCGCAAACCTTATTCGAAAATACCTCTTTCTCTTTATGCACCTTTTTATTTAGATTCTCTAATTCTCCAACATATACACCATTCCTTAACTTACTACTATCCCACACTACCAATCCATCTTCATCTACATACACCACATCTTCTTCTACCTCCTTTCTACCGAATTTATCTACACCTTTTCCCACACCTTTATTAACATAAAAAATATTTTACAGTTTATCTTCTTGTTGGAGGTCATCATCACCATAATCTAAACACAATAGTCCTGCCAGTTTAACCTCATGAGGGAGGTATGGAAAGTCTTCAGCTGCTTTAGTGCTGGCTTTGATAATAGGTATATCTTCATCAAACTCTTCTGAGTCTGAATCTTCTTCAGTGGGTGGTCTCCTTGATAAACCATCTGGCATAGTAAAAGTCTTTCCAGGCTTATGAACTAAATCAAACAAAAAATGTTGAATAAAAGCTACCCATCTCGTCATGGGTGCGTTCGGTAAACTTGGGGAATTAATCATCTGGATTAACAATTTCGCATCCACTTGCAACTCAAAATGTTGCCCCTACAAAATATGCTGAAGTCTCTTCAGTATTTTTGCCACACCACATAATTCCAATTTTGGTTGAGAATATCTTGATTCAACCTCAGTAAATACTACAGATTCATACCTAACTGGCCCGATGTAACCAGCTTTATCCATCTGAGACAAAACCGCCCGAGCTGCAACCTGACGTGAATCAACTGCTTAATAAATTCTGCCAGCATCTTTTCCATAATCTAAATTGTGCAGGACTAAATCTTTCCCCACAACCTCCTTCAACTTCACAAACGCCTTCTCACACTCTTCATTCCACTCCCATTCTGCATCCTTTCTTGTTAACCGTCTCAATGGAGCTGCCAATGAAGAAAAGTCCTTAATAAACATTCTAACATATACGCAAACGCCTAAAAACCCTCTGACTTCGGTTTTATTCTTGGGTCTTGTCCAGGACTGAATTTTGTTAACTTTCTTCTTGGACATAATCCTACCCTCTCTACATACCACATGGCCTAATATTTCTAAGGCTGGCACACAACATGAAAATTTTGAACCTGAAATAGTTAAACCAGCCTCTTCAATTCGAAACAAGATTCTTTCTAATGTAATTGCAAACTCCCAAATGAATTTGTGTATCTCGGGATTCTCTTCCAACACCTGGTTATCATAGTCGGTTGTTGGTCCCTTAATTCCTCCATCATCTATACAGATTCCAGCATATTGTGGAATTTTGTCTTGAAGGATCCAAGCCATCTAAGCTTGATAAACTGCAACCGAATTTGTTGCTCCTTGAGGTAATCTTGTTAACTGTAAAAGTCCTAGTGGTGTATCAAATGTAGTGAGAGTCCTTGAGTCTGGATGTAACTTTCTCTCATCATATCCACCCATAATATCTCCCAAACCATAACACACTCTCCCTGCAAACGCTTCAACAAACTACTCAGCACTAGGTGGTATCCCAGCATCCTTTATTGAAACCCTATTTAATTCCCTAAGATCATGAGCAACTCTAAGCTTGCCATTCGGTTTCTTGATACAAAATACCGGACTAGAATAACTTGACGATGATTGCTCATACAGTCCAGTGCATATCTGTTCTCTGACAGCTTCAATATAGGCTTCTTTTAATGCAGCTGGAAAAGGAATTGGTTTCTGCTGCCATGGTTCATGACATACCACAGGAATCATGTAAGGCTCCCCATAGGAATGCTTCAACACACCCCTCTCCTCTTCTACAAAAGCAATGGCCTTCTCTTGCTTGACCATCACATCCAACACCAACTTCTTCTCTTCTCCATACAACCAGCCATCAGGTCCAAAATTAACAACACCCAGTCTCTCAAAAGTGATTCTTGACGTCTCAAAAAATTCAGGTGGATTCTTTACCTAGGGACTTTCATAAGGATCTTTTGATAACCTTGGTCTTCTCAAGGGTGAATTTAATTCGGCAGGTAGCGGTTCATTAATAGGTCAAACTTTATTTGCTACTTTCTTATATTTGGCTGTGTCCACATCTAAATAAACTTGAGGTAAAACATTTACTTTTGTATCGCCATTAAAAATTTCATCAAATGAATCTTCTTCATTGTCAGAATCGGAATAAGAAAAATTAGAAAAATATTTTATTTCATTTTTAAATTTTACCCTTTTCTCCTTTCCCTTGTCTAATTTATAAACAGATTTTCCAACACCTTTTCTTCCCTTATCCAACAGTAAATCACCCGTAAAGAAAGTTGACAGTTTAACCTCTTGCTGGAGGACCGGAATTGAATTTTCACAAAAATTATTTTTTTGTGTTTTAATTATACTGAGATTTTTTATTGGATTTTGATGAGATAATTGCAGTTTACCCTCTTTCTGGAGGTCCGGAATAACATTTTCACAAAAATTATTTTTTTGTGTTATAATTATACTGAGATTTTTAATCGGGATTTGATAAGATAATTTCAGTTTACCCTCTTGCTGGAGGTCCAGAATAACATTTTCACAAAAATTATTTTTTTTATTTTAATTATACTGAGATTTTTAATCGGGTTTTGATGTGATTTTTGCAGTTTACCCTCTTGCTGGAGGTCATAAAACATACCCTTCCAATTTTTATCCAACCTAATTTGGCCCATTTTGCCTTTTTCACCATTTTTAAATTTAATAGAAAAACAGGGTAAATCCAATAAACATATAGAAAAGTCCAAAACGTATTTGCACTCCAAAGTAATATTAACAGAGAATAATTGAGAGTCCACTTGAATTATCTACAAGTGAGCTGACCTATTCTAATCTGGGATCTCATCCTGAGGAGAAATTACAACATTAGAGTGATCAGCCCCTGCTACCCCAAAAAATGAGGGCATTCATCCCTTTCCAACAAACATAATTCACTAGAAGCCACCCGTTTTATACGCCGCTTCTTGGTGCAAAAACAACACTGGCACAGAGTAGTAATCCCTGGCCGTGTTTCCCAACCTTCATCTCCAGGAGGCGCTAACTGCATATGTAACCTCTGCATATCTTCACCAGTGATTTCCAAACTAATCCGCATGCCAGCTTGATACCCTATCCTGGCCTTAAAATCCATCAAAAATGGACCACAAGAAAAGTTTTGACTGCTCCTCTGGCCACATAAAAGTGAACCTTACCAACAGATCCACCAATGCCTAACCTGACATGCTCAGCTGTGCCTATCAGCTCTGTTGCATGCCCTCCAATGCCTCTGAGGTTTCCCCCAGTTCCACCTTTAATTGGCAAGCCTATACTCGTTGCTTGCTCCAATGAAATTAAATTAATTTGAGACCCTGAATCGACCAAGGCCTTTACTTCTTTACCATTAAGAAGTACCACCAGGTAACCCAGGGGAGCGGAAAAATGCGTGTCTACATCTTCCCCAAACTTTTCAACATTTTCACAAATATATTCCACCTCTCCAGTGGAAACTCGACACCTCGTCAAGTGCTTCTTTTGCTTTTCAGCAAGCGCCAGACTAATTGTAAATAACTCCCCCAAAGATAAGGGAATCTGCAGTTGATTCACCCTATTCAAAACTACGTCCATCGCATTAGCTTGACCAGAAACTACTGACCGCTCATACTGGACCTTTGATTTAACAACCTTGGCCCTGGGTACCTCTTGAGGTTCAACCAAGCCATCTTCACCCCCCATTATAACATCTTCAATTTCTATAAACCTAACTCCATCACCAGCTTCTTGCACTGATCCTGATCCATCGCTAGTCCTTCTTACACCCTCCATTGGGATGGGACCGCTAAAACTTGGTCTGGGTAGAGACGCCAACGGTACGTCCTCCTCAGAATCTGAATCATCCTCTGGCATAGTCTCACCATTTAAATCAAACTTGCCATAACTAGGGGGCCCCATATCAGCAATCCCCTTCTGCATTTTATATAATTCGTCCTTAGAGTAAGGGTTCAATTTGTTGGCGGCAGTTTGAGCACTAGAATTTTTTTCCTTAGAGTAAGGGTTCACTTTGTTATTGGCCTTTCCAGGATTAGCCCTCAGTTGGCTTTGAATGCTACTCTTCGCCTTAGTAGCAGCTGCTCTTCTAGCAGCATTAACATTGTATTCGCCGGCCATACAACTACCCTCCACTTGGGCAACCATTGCCAGCTCTAAACCTCCAAAAGAAGTAGAAAATGTGGCTTTACTGACCTCTTTCTCTTTACCTTTGTCAGCTTTTCCACCATTACCATTACCATTTTTGCCACCCTTGGCATTAACATCTTCATCATTTATCTCTTCAAATCAGGCTCTCCTTTCAGCCGTCAAATTTCTTCTGACCAAATCAGAAGGAGACTGTCCATCACTGGGCTTGATGAACGAACCATCAGGAAATTTATAAACTTTACCAGCATCCATATCCTTATCAAGAGCAAAACAAACTGTTGCTCTGTGCCCCCTCCTATTACAATAGGAGAACACCTTTGGCTCATCGTAGCCACCTCTATAACTACTACCACTATTCCCACCATTTCTCCCATTGCCTGGGGAGCGGTTACCGTTATTATTGCCATTATAATTTCGACGTTCATAGCCTCTAGATTGATAAGAAGTTGATGTCGACGAAGAAGCAATTGGGGCCTTGTTAGCCTTCTGTGTCTCTTGAACAAATATTTTTAATTGTTTAGTTAAATCGGCCAGGTGATTGACCATCTTATTATCCACATTATCCTCAAATTTTGCAGCCGGTAGTCCCATTTGAGCCTTCATGGCCTCCTGAGCTTTGACCATGATATCATTATTCTCAGCCAAAACTTCACTAACCTTGCTAACATATTGAGTGCAGGACTCCTGATATTTGTCCAACGCTAATAACTTTAGATGGGCTTGAATGTTCTCTTTGATAACCTCAAGAGCCAGCAGTTTCTGCTCACCATTAGGCAGTTCCTTCATCAAATCTTTTCTTGAAAGATCCTTTAAGACGTCCATTTGAATATCCCTGCTGCATGCTGACCAAAACAAATCTTTTGCTTGATTTTCATGCCCTAATTCGTCCACCAGTATAAGATATTCAACCACTTCATCAAACTGAACACACAGCTTTTTGAAGTCTGCCATAGAAGAAACTCCACCTTTTGCTTGCCAGTCACCAACAGTATTATTGAGGTCCAACATGGTAAACCTAACACCCCATCTATCAACCATAGCTTTAGAAAGCTTAACCCAATCCTTGTCCTTAAATGCCTGAATAGCAATAACCTCTTTTTCCATCTCCCTATCAGCAATAAAAAATCTAACTTGCTTCACCATATCCACATGAGAAGCACCATCAACAGCAGCAGCAGCTTCATACCTGCTAATGAACCATTTAACGTCCTCCCCATTAAACTTTGGGCCATCCCAAGAAACAATCCTAACAGAGGGAGTAAGAGTGTGAGGAGATCCAGAAGCAGCAGCAGAAGACATCTCAATAAGTAAAGAAAAGCATTAAAACCCGTTAAAATAAACAAGCCTCTTGCAGGCTAATAACAAAGATTGATTAGAGTTCAAAAGAATAAGCCTCTTGCAGGCTAATAACAAAGTCCTTGACCCAAAAAAGTCCTAGAAAAAGCTAGAGATATTCAACCCCACGTTGGGCGCCAACTATGGTATGGTAAACTCTTACAGTCGCCTTGCTGTAAGCAGAATCCGGAGGAGATGTGTGGATTTAGTTGAAAACCCTGTCCTTCCAACAAAAATAACAAAGTAGGTGTTCTAAATTGCTAAGCTACCCAGTCTATTTAGATCTGATGTAATATAATATTATGAAACTCTGAAATATTTAACGCTTATTGAGATTTAAATAAAAGTGGCTGTTGAGAAATAAATACTGATTACAACAATTAAGGTGTACCAGTGAAAGATCTGAAAAGATTGACTTTTATGTTTTATAATAATTTGAATTTTTATGAGACAGCAATAATCAAGTCCCAGTGATGAAGACCTTTCTAAAGGTACCCTGTATGAAGTGTGATTTAAATTGTTGAGTAGTATTTCTAAATTTTTATATATAAAATATAAAGTTATAAGGGTATTACAATTTTATTTAATTTGTTGAGTAATAAAAAATGAGACCTTGGTGGTTAAAGATTAAGCTGTAAGATGTCTGTATGATGTATGATTATGCCCAATTTCGAGTCTGAAAGGCTCTTAAATATACCTAGTCACGTGCCTAAGTTTCCCCTCCAGAGCTCAGCCGGAGCCCGTCCGGAGCTTGTACGGAGTCCGTACAGAGTCCGACCGGACCTCCGGACTCAATTAGAATTTTAAAACTATAATAAAAAATCTGGAAAAATTACACATGATAGAGCCACTTCTCCTTTACATTCTCAACTACATTTCGTAGTCTGCGTAGCTCTAATCACCCCGTGAAAATTCTTCAAAGTTAAGTAATTTCTAAAAACGTAAATATTTCTATAAATCTTTAAAATTCATTTAAAATTATAAGAAAAAAAGTAAAAATTCTGGAAAAATTTCCTAAGGTTCTTGATTGACTTGAATTGATACTTATAAACTTTTCAGACCCTAAAAAAATAAGTTTTTTCCGTAAAATAAATTGTTTTCGCGTAGGCATTCCCTTTTGACCAATTTCTTCATATTTAAAACTCAAATAAATTAAATAAACCCTTTTTTAAAATATTAACATCGTCAATCTTTACGTCATAATAAGTCCAATTACGTATTTAGGTGCCATACTAAACTTTAGGCCACCACATCGTCACAGATGTCTTGGCTTGATTTAATTTTTCTACCCAAAGGGGGATAAGTGACAAAGGAAAGTAAACAGTATAAAGTACATGCCACTCTGCAGCTTTGAGGGAACCTGTCTTTTTAGATCCTACTTGTTTTGGCAGTCGTGAAATCCAGGAAAGTTTTTTTGTTTGCTCTATCACATTCCACACTTCCTCTAGCTCAGTGGCTGACAATCGTGGATTCCTAGTTCCTTCGCTTTCTTTCTCTTTGCCCTTCTTTTTGTCTTCCTTACTTCTAATAGTTTCAACAGATGAATTAGATCTTTCACTTTTGGATATACTGATACTTTTTTGCCTTAAGTTATAGGTTGAATTTTGACTTCCACTTTCAGAAGAATGTTTGGAGCCAAACTCTAAGGTTTGAAAGTGATGTTCAGAACTTGATGACTTTGTCCCGCTGTTTGATCCTTCTGATTCAGCTCCTCCACTATCCATTCTAAGATATGTTTGTGACCATCTCATTGCACTTGTATATCATAGTCTTTTTTGCCGTCCCACTGGTTCAATATTATTGACATCAGTGCTGATTAAGCTGCTTCTACGTTTTTTTAATTGCTTATTTAGAAATATATCAGAACGTGCATCATCATATTCTCTTCTTACAAGCCAATTTTTTTTCCTTTGTCAGATTTTTTCTAGGTCGATTGCAGCATTTTGTATTAGATAAAAAGTTAGACTGTGATCTTTAAGATTTCAAAGCATGTGTGAATGCATCAAGTCAATTGAGCAATATTCTGTAGGTTGCCAATATACAAGGTTATTAAGCTCGCTCCATCAAACCCCATGACTCCTAACAATTGATACCTGCTCCCAATGCGACTGACACTTTTTCCACTTCTTTGCCCAGTGCATATGATCCTCATGAGTACGCAAGGAAAATTTTTTTGACTTGATGCTCACCGATTTCATCTTTTGAAATATGACAGACAGAGCAGAACTTAGTGGCTGAGTGACTTGCAAAACCAGCAATCTTTTGCATCGCTTGAATGTCTCCTATTAAAGAGAATAATGCAGCCCTTATTTTTTGGCCTTGTGGATTTTCAATAAATATGCCATCCCATAGAGTCTTTAGTTCATCAACAAGAGGCTTCAGAAGATGATTTATTTGTTCACTCGTTGACTCAGTTGGTCTGGGAATAATAGCATGCAAAAGTAGATTTTTGGTTTTGTATCAATCTTCTGTAGGCAAGTTCATACACACCAACAAGATATTACACACAGATTTCTGATGACCTCCAATACAATTGCCACCCGGCCTAAACCAGTCAACATATAAAATAAACATTAAATTACCTTGTGTTTTTGTATATCCATCGACACTTCTATTTCGAGTCATAGAAATATCTGGAAATTTTTTCCATACAAAACCATCATATACATCTTTCATGACATCCCTTTCCATGTTTTCTAGAAAATCATTTTTTTTCTCAATCAGCATCTCGAATTTGATTAGTTTAAACTTTCCTGAAAGCCATTCAACCAAACTGCTGTGATGAAATTTTTTATGAGAATGGTAGATTGCTTCTTCTTGTTTGTACTTAGCCAAATACAAATTTTCATCACAATTGACAGTTTCTTCTCTCTGTCCTAAATCTTTCAAATAGTGCTTTGAGGATGAATAAAAAGGTTGAGTACAAGATAAGATTGATGGTTGGTGTTTGGGGATATACTCATAAAGAGCAAAGCACTTAGTACAGCATGTCTTGGTGACAAATAATGGATTGAGTTGCAATCGACTAAAAACTGTCTCTATAGAAAGAGGAATCAGGCTGATGATTCTGCTAGCATCTAGTTTACCTACGTCACTTAGAAGTTTGAGTTTGTTGACCTCATAATGCAGAAATTCAGCACAACCTTCTTTGCTTAAATGATGGATAAGAGAAAGTTTCTCTGCTTACCACATTATCTTTTGGCTATAAAGCCCTTCCGAATTCAAATTGTTTGACAGTGGTAGAGATTGAGTTGTTTCCAAAAGAGGCTGCCCCTAAGCAAGGAAAAAAATAGAGATTAATTGAAACATAATTTCTCTTTATTTACCAAATATTGATGTCTAACAAGATCTTGGATGTTGGATCCTAAGTTAGGTGAAGCGCTGGATGTACCAACCATCTGTGCTTTGCAATTTCTTTCCTCTTCATGTTTGGAGTATGACTGAGATGTTTTGAAAGATACACCAACTTCAAAGCTTCCCAATGAGGTCTGATGCTTTCTTGATGAACATCCAAGCTCTTCACATTTAAAAATGCAAAAAAATGGTGGCATTTTAAGACTTCTGGATATAAGAAATATGTTACTGGATGGTAGCAATTGAACAAACTATTTATTTATTGTGAAGCACTTACTAAAATAAGCTAATTTTTACGTCTCAAGAAGTTTATAAAAAAGTTGGTTACCATGGATTTCTTTGAATGTTTGTTTCATTCAGATCAACCATGCATTAAGTAGGTATCCATACTGTGCATCAGCAAAATGTTTCAGACTCGCTACATTTCACAATGTTGCATAAATATTTATCAAACAGCTTATTTTGCACAAAGCATAATACTATAAGAGAATACAAATTGATCACATTTTTAAATATAGGAGAAACTATGATATAACTTGAATCAAAATAATACCATTTAATTTATAATAATAAAGTTATTTAAGTGTTGCCGTTTTTTTTTTCTGCAATCACCTGCATAAATAAAATTCTTCCAAGTAACAGAATGGCTTTCACTAATAATCACTATAAGATATAATAAAATTTATAAAATTTATTTTTCAAAATATAGAATTACAGTCTGAAAAATAAATATTTTTTCAACAAAATATATTATTTTGAAATTTTCAAATCTAAGAGGTCATCAAAGTAAAGCTTCCAGAATCCAAAAAACAGAATTTTTACATTAAGTTGCTTATTCCAAACTCTGAAAAATTGTTATGGTTTTGGAGTAATCTTGGTAAATAAAATATATACATACTAATAAGGTGTTAATATAAATTTTTAAAATAAGTTTGTCAGCACAATAAACAAGCTCAAATAATGTCATTATTTGGATTAAAATATTATCAAAATAAGTTGGAAAATCAAAATGATTCTGCATTATATTTTTACCCGTTTATCATGCAATAATTTTATATTACAGCTGAGTTTTTTCCTTTTGAATTAATTATGAACATACATAGATATCCATATTTTATAGAGAAAGATATTCATGAGAAAGCTCATCTGTCCGTCCACTCAACTCTTCATTATTAATTATTTTGAAAAAAAACGTTTATTATAGTTGTGTTTTTGTTGCCATATCCTTTCAAAATTTTATATTTTTGTTCATTTTGCTTTTCATAACGTATATGATGAGCTCTAGTTGTTCTTATTTTCCTCAGGGAAAAATACCTACTAATACCTGTGTACTAAATAAAAGATTCAATGAGATACTCCCTCAATCAACTTCTCATTTTTGCAGGTATATTTACAATTTCTGACGTGTGCTTTTGAGTATTTCCCCTCATTCTAATGAATGGAAGCTGAACCCCACCAAAGAACAACTACATATGTTTTTATTGTTCAATATAAGCTCTATCAACATTGATATTAATTTGCCATATCCTGAATGAAATTACCATGTTTCTGAAAAAATCCCTGCTATATTCCACAATGATTTTATCTACTTTCTTCATCAATGCAACTTTCCGGGAAAAAAGTTTGCTTGGAATCTTGATGGGTTTCATGAGTGGAATCAAGTTTTGGCAAAAATTATCATTAAGCACTGGGATAAAGCTTTGAAAAATAATTATTTGGTTTCTTATTCAATGGACTCTACTCATATCTCCTACCTAAATCAAATGGGTGTTCTTCACCGCTGGTTTATAGGTTATGCTGATAAATTACAACTCGGAAAAGATTCTGATAGTTTCCGTGAAATAGTTAAAATAAGAAAGTATAAATATAAAATAAAAAAGAAAGTAAGAACTAATATTTTTATCTTTTTTTTTTACACAAGCTTATATAAATTTGACAATCATTTTCAATATTCTTTTAACCGAACTCACCTTCTTAAACAACTTCCAAGTGGTGAAACCTATGAGAATCTTTTCAAAAACGTCAAATGTTGCTCAGACACCAAAATTGATGATGAAGGTTCTTTTAAGCGGATTTTATTGCCATGGAGATCTGAAGAATTCTCAAGACTTGCACAAAATCTCGACCAGAAACACATTCAAATCTGAGAATCTTCCTCTTATTCAGGAGAAATACTTAAGAAATTGGCATTATATGATAGATTAAATTTGGTATCCTCAATCGAGACTCACTTTAATTCTTTTCCAGTCCCCAGGGGTTTGCCAAGTGACTGCTATTCTTCACTATATCTCGCTTCTCTTAATCCTCAACAATTAAGACTTCTTAATTGTAAAGACGCAATAAACATTTCCTACATACTTGAACAAATTTCAAATTCTAATGTGAGTTATTGATGAATTCCCTAATCAATAATCTAGCAGACTCATATTCCTCGTTTCCAATGTTTGGGACACTTAACCTTAAAAAATTAGAACAGATAAATATTTTTAGCTATGATGCAACTTTATGTAAAGAAAATTTCACATACATTGATAGCTCAATCTTTTTTCTTTTTATCTTATAAATGCTGAATTCAATACTTCTGCTTACAAAATACTTGAGTACATGAAATTCATTTTGTTGGCCCATTCAATACAGACAATCAACTGCTTGCTGTTCAACTGCTAGATTCCAATTAGGCTCCTGTTTCAATATTTTAAACAAATTCTCTTTTCAACCTTTTCTATTTCAATATAAGACTCTTTGACTTACCATTATATATACATTTTTTTCACACCTCAAGTCTATTCCAACTCCTGCAGCCTTGATTGTACCAAGAAAAACTTGACATCTTTCATCATTTTTGAATTTATCCAGATTTTCATCCCTTTTTTTCATGCTCAACTTTCCTACAAGCTCTGTGTAGCTAATTCCATGGTCATCTAAAGCCTTTTTTGTACTGTTTCAATGGATAGAATATTGAAATGTTGTTTAAGCTAAGAATAAGTTATTGAGATAATTAATAGAATTCCTTACATTTCCAAAAAGTCTGCATATTCTGAAAATATAACAGCCTTGGGACAAATTATCCCCCTTTCTCCCCTTAGAAAATTTCCAAATTACTGATTAGATGTATAATATTTGCTGAATGTTTCCATGTGAAAGGAAATGTTGGAGGTTGATCTGGGTTTTTGTAGACAGGGTGGTTACAAAATTGCCGTAAAATTGACAGTTCTCGGAGAAACTCAGCTGATTCCCAAGGGAGGTTGGTGTTTCGAGAAGGCCCATAATACTCAGAAAAACGATCATGAAGCTTCATAAGTTTTGAGTGCCAAGGTTCTGATAATTCTACAGATATTCCTTGCTCAATTTTTCGAGGAAGTGATAAGATTGCTTCTTTTGTCCTCTGCAGGCATATGACATTCATGAGAGTATTTATCAATTTTATTGAGCTAGAGCTTCCTCTGTTTAAGCCATTCATAAGAAAATTAATCCACAACCAGTTTTGTTGCCATCTTTCTATTCTGAGGAATGATATAAGGCTTTGAAGATCAGTTGTCCAGTTCTGAAGTGGTGTCACTGTCAAGCATAGTCGATACTCAGCCTCCAAGGCCAATATATTCTGATTCTTGTGCCACTGGGGATTCTTGATTAAACTTTTAAATTATGTTAAACATTTCATCAGCTTTTATAATATTATGTTAAAAATTATTAGTAATTCAAATGAATGATTACTGAGCCTCATCTAAAACTATTCTGTACCAAATGAGTTTATGAGTTACTGGCAGAATAGGTTGAGGAGTTTTCTTTGAAGAAGATGGACTTGCTGTATCATAGGTAGTCAAAACAACTAGTTGGTTCTGAAGCTCCTCAAAATTAATTTTCTTTGAATTCTTCCCATAAAGAACCTTGAAAGGTAGTGCATTATCTTCAAAGTGAATTCTTATTTCATTGACCCAGTTTGATAATTTTTCAAGTGGGCAAATGATGAGAGTTGCTGATGTCCTATCTTTCTCTTGTCCACCACCCAATATTTGGAATTGTCTGGCTTCACTTTGAGTTGCAGTAATTAGGCCAAGAGTTGAGAGGGTCTTTCCCAAGCCCATATCATCAGCTATAATTGAACCAATTCCTGCAGAGGATAACTCTTCTTCAAGAAATTGTTCATAATAATTATTAAAACCTACTCTCAGCCAGCTGTTGTCTGCATGTCTCCACAGGTTTTCTAACTTTTCGGATAAGTTATTTTCACTGTCTATCATAAAATTGATAGCTTGAATCTGATGCTTTTTCAGAGTTGTTTTCATACCACGTATAGATAAATTTGCCATTTGATTATACCTTGTCCCAGAAATTTCAGAAGTTTTGTGAATACAAGAATGAGGAATATTGAAGAAGAGGGTTGGATTGTAGTGTGGAATCGGTGTCAAATCAATTTGAGCATTTAGAAATACTTCTTTAGCCTGACTAATAAAATCAGTCAAACAAAAAAGAAGGCCACAAATTCTATACTGCCTGTTTAATAGTAGAACCAAGTAAGAGCAAAAATAATAAGGTATTTGGGGATTTAAAGACCTTTCCTCAGTTAAAATTTGAGATCCAGATCCAATTTCTCCAAGTAGTTTTCCAATTAGGCTTCTCTGTTCATTAGAAAGATCACCAATAGGTTTTGATTCTCCTTCTTTGAATAATCCAAAAACATGAACTAAAGATCTTCCTCGTTGCATAATAACTGGAGTGAATACTTCATCAAATACAGATCTTTCTTTTGGAAAAATAGGTTTAAAATTAAAAGAGAATTGTCCAATGCATCTTAAATTTGACATTTTAATTAAATGAATTTTATGGTGATGGTGGTAGTTTAAAGAAAGAGGGGGTGAGAGCAAAGTTTTGAAAGAGAAGAAAGTAGAGAATATATATAATATTGGATGAATATTCAAAATTGAATTTTTCATGTATGTTAATAATTAATGTTGACTCACATTTTAATAATAACTAAATACAGATAAAACATTAAAAAAAGTGCATTATTTTAGAGCCTAAGTTTTGTGCCAATATATTAAAATAAGTTTCTTTAATAATGTAAATTTTTTAAAAAATACATTACTATTTTTTCACCTTATAAAATATATATATATATTTTCTCCTACATTAAATTTTTTGAACATTGTCTTATACTTTTTTATTCCAAGGAACAATGAGAAATTTCTATTGATAAGGGCTCAATATCAACTTTTGTCTAGAAAATTTAAAATTATGTGCAAATATTTTTACAGAGTTATATTTTTATTAATAAAAATTTTAAAAAGGACTTAAATAGTATTCTTTTTTATATATTTGCGGAAATAAAATTGATAATTGAAATAATATTCCAGACCTAGTATACTATGTGTCATTTAAGATATTTCTACTAATATCAAACCTGACCTCCCAACATTAAATTTATGGTATTTTAAGTGTTGTGGCTCAACCATTTCTCAAATTTGTTCCAACTGATGCTCAACTTAAATATAAAGCTCTTCTCAAGAAGGGATAAATTGAGGCTCAATTTAGGGCCAACTTTTTTCTCAAAATTTTTTCATATAATTTAAACACAGTTTCCTAATTCCTTCAAAACTTTTCCTCAACAATTTCCCAACCTCTTCATGAAAGTTTCAAAAAGAGGGAACTGCTTGCAGTTCACCCCCTGATTTCCCGTGGTGAATTAAGAGTGCTATGTAACTATTTACAAAAACAGAATAAAAGAACCAAAAGTATCCACCCCTTTAAACCCTGTAACAATTAAATAGATGAAAAGGATACTAATTTGATAAAAAACACAAAAAATTTAACTATAGTAAATAGAAACACATTAAATTTTGTTGTATTGTAAAAAAAATCCAATTTTTAGTGAAACAAAAAATATTATACTATTTGGGATGTACAATTTTTTATAACTAACTAATATAGTTTAAACCAATAATTATTAAGTAAATTAACTACTTGTACCAGTATAATAATTATTGTAATTAACCAAGTATTTTAATAAAATCAGTTTATTAAAATAAAACATTTATATTTGGAATAAATGTTTCACTTGTTTAATTTTTTTATTTAAATATTTATTTTATTTTATTGGTCCCATTGTTAGAAAGAGGAGTGTTTAATTACTGGTAGCTTTAAAGTAATATGATTATTCTTTAATGTATATAATTAACTAATTAACTAATTACATTATAAGATGATATTATTTCTTATAATAATTTGTGATTTATTAATTATTGATTTATAATCATTAAGTACATAAAAAAAATCTAACTCTTTTATAGAATATTATTTTATATTTTATTTAAATTTACATAAAGTATATATAATAATAAAATTAAATTTACCATTTTTTAAAAAGTATTGTTATATAATTTTATTTCTATATAATATTTAATTTGTATATATTTTATATCCAATTTTTATCTTATTGTAATTTAACATAAGATTTTACTTTATTCTCAATATAGCCTTGCTGTCAGCTTTTTATAATAAATATTTTAATTTTTTAAGTCACAATATATTAAGGTATTACCTGTAAAATCCAATGGAAAGATATCACAATTAGTACAAGTACATAATATGGTTTTAGATATTTTTACATAAGCATCTTATGAATAATTTTTCTTTTATTTAAAAAAAATTAATCTTAAACATGAAATAATTTTTATTCTTTTAGAAAAAAATTAGCCCATTTATTACAATTAGAATTGAATAAATAATTATAGAGTAATTTGCACATTTTTTTGTACAATAAGATAAACCACACTAGTTGCATTATTTCTATTTAAATATGATTGAATAATTTCTAAGTCAAATGAAAATGTTAGGATTTACATTGTTGAAAGAGAGAATGCATTAGTAATTAAATTTTTGAATTAAATGTATTTTAAGATTGAATTTATTTGCTATTTTACTTTTTTCTTATCTTTTTAAGAAAACATCACCATTATTGATGTTCAAAATAGTCAATTTTTATCACTATAATATACTGGGCTTTCAACTATTTTACAGAGATAATTTTTTAGTATTATTAACCTACTCAATTACTTCTTTTTAACTGTTTCATTCAATATTTTTTAATTTAAATATATATATAAGATATCTTTACTTAAAAGAAATTCTTTTTATTTTACTTAAAACTTCAAGAAAAACTGTGATAATGATCCAGAAAAATAAAACACAAATTTTTACCTGTAAAATTATTTTTCTCATTTGAAGTTGGCTGGTTTAGTAATATTAATCTTGACTTAAAATAATACATGCAGTAATATTTAAACATCTTTCCATGTGGGATCAAATCAAAAAAAATTGAGTTTCAATCATTCTTCAAGAATTATTCATGGAAGTTTCAGCCTTTTTTTCACATATTCTTCAACACTAAATCAATTTGTGCTCAATTTAATATGAATTGGGTTTCAAGGTTTCAGACTTGCTAGAAGGTTGGTCCCCAATTTTTTTTGGTGTAAAATATCAGAATTAATTATTAAAAATTAATTAATAACAGTAATTATTTTGTGACTCTACAAATCCCCATACTTTTTTTATCTACCTAATATTTTTTTAAATTTATTACTTTTACCTTCTTTATTTACCTTGTTCTATTTGTTGAATTAAATTTTGACTGATCTGAAAGAAGCAACTTAAATGAGTGAAGTCTTGAAAATATTGATAAGATTGTGGAGCATTCATTTTTTGGTGATTATTATCAGTAGATTTCCAAACAGTTTTGATAATACCATTTTCCAAACTCAAATTAATTATACACTTATGATTTGGAAAGTATGAGCCATGACCTTTGATTTTGGATGGTGATAATATTTATTTTCCAGTAATAGGATTGATATAAGAGAATATTCCTAAATAAGATAATTTACATCATTTATATTGGTATGAATCTTGTTATGAAATCCAGAATGAGTAATTATAAAATTTGAAAATAAATAATGTTTGTTAATAATTTATTACCATTATGAATCGCACCAATTTGGTATTCCTACTCTTGTTTCAAGCTCATGATTTTTTCAAAGGCTTTATTACACAGCTTTTTATATAAAGAATCCATACATTAATTTAAATAAGCTAAGGTTTCAGATTTTAAAAAATCTATATCTTTTTCAGCTTTTGATAATTATTTTTAGCAATTAATAGATGCCTATAGAATCAAAATAAGTAAATTTTTAAAAAAAATGAAACAAATGGTAATACACTTACCAAGTGAATAAATTTTCATAAAACTTGGTCTCTATCAAAAACCAATCATGAAAACACACAACATGTTCTTATTTTGAATTGTTAAGTGAACGAATGTCATCTGATATAGTGTTGAGATGAGTTTGGAAAGGCTCTTGAAAGTTTCATATTTAGTACCAGTGAGAGGATGAAATTTTAAAATAAATTGAGCCTCAAATGAATTAATAATAACAGCTAAAAAATTATTGTCTCCTAATTCTGTTAAATAATTAATATCTTCTATTAATGTATCTGGATAATATTATTTTTCTAATTTAGTTTTGTAATACTTGATGTTTTAAATATGGGAAAATAATCCTCCATAGTGAAGTTTATTTTTTAAATTTCTTTTATTTTGATGAGATCAATTATCATTAATTATTATGTTGGAGATTTAGATTATTATTGTATTTATGTAGATATTGAAGTTGGTGATCATGAAGATAACAAAGAAAAAGATGAAGATTGTCAGCCAGGCTACTAGACTTACCCAGTGAAATAATTAATTATTTACTGGATGAAGCCGCACCTTATCATTTTAATTATCATTTAATTATAAATTAGTTACATTAAAAATACTTATAATAAATCAACTAATTACAGAATGATAAAATTAAATGAATAATTAAAATTAAAATATAAAATTGTCCCTTATATTTTTTCTCTAACACCGTGCTCATTTGACAGGTTGGAAAAAATAAAAATTCATATTAAAAATAGATTTTAAGTTAAAATAAGATTATAATATTCAAATAATATTAAATATATACAAAAAATTCAAATTTCTTATTTAGAATTGACTTCTACAGTAAATATTAAATAAATTGATGTATTTCTGACATACTCTGTAAATACATCTTTTTGACGCCTTCTTTTTAGAACAACTTTATTATTTGAAAATACTCCTTCTGGAATATTCTTTTCTCTCTCTCATACTACTGTTTTTAAAATTTGATTGCCTTGCTTTGTCTCTCCTTTGCCTATATAAGGCCTCTCTTTTGGTTGTTTTTTAATCATTCCTTTACTACATCATTTTATTACAACAACAACCAATCAAAACTTATTCTTATATTCTATATCATTAGTATTTACAATAGTGTAACTCTAATCTATAAATTATATCAATATTTTAATCCTACCTCTTTTAATTGAGTAAAATAATCATCCTTGAACTAAGAAATACATACCAAATTGTTGAGAAACCATTTTAACCTTTAAAATCCTTGTAAAACTTCATACCAAATCTTCTAGACCAAAAGCGTACCTTGACAAAGATAGAGAAGAAAGGGTTGAATAAGAAGAAACAAACATTTTTTTTTCTAAAATTAAAATTATTACTGTCCAAAAAAAATTAAATTTATAAAAACTCACATAATTTAAAATAAATGACCTTAAAAATTAGGCTTGTAAAATTATTTAATATAATTGTTACTCAAAATGAAATCAAGATATTTTTTTCTATATGACAAGGGAAAAAATTAATGGTATTAAAAAAATTTGAAAGAAAAATAATTATAAAATAAAATAAAATTATAAAAGAAATAATGCATAAAAGAGTCAGACATCTATCACTAGCTAACTAGCTGCTTCTTTAGATTATTTTTTGGATATGGATTTATCATGTAGAGGGATAATCTGCACAGTAATTGAATAATAGCTGAGAAATTAAACAATAATTGTAATTAGTATTTCCATGGTATTTTTATGAAATCAAGAACCCTATGACTCACAACTTATAGCCATATTCTGATTTTGAATTGTAACTTGCCCTAATTATGACATGGGTAACAAAGTGTTCCAGCTAGCCAGAAAGGATGCTGTGGTAGTCTAAAGTTTAGTATCGAACTTAAAATAATTTTAATTGAAATTTGGATGAATTTTATGGAGATCAGAAAGGCCAATCTAGATTGATATATTTTTTATTATAAAAAAAATGGATGTTTTATTGCGAAATTGGGTCAATTAATCAAGTCAAGATGAAACATTTATTTAATGGTCAAGAAATGCAAGTATAGGTTTGAAAGTGCATATAAATAGACTGGAAATTAGTAGAAATCAAAAAAATCTATCAACCAACATCAACAACACATAATAACAACTACCATAATCATTTTACGTAACATTTCATAAATTATAATACCCTTATAAAATAACACTTTTTATATAACTCATCATTAATATTACACAAAAACTAATAAATATATAATTATCAGGTCTCATTTTAAAGGTCTAAACTTCAGTGACTCATTTATAAAATCTTTTCACAAAAATAAAAACTGTATAAAAACATATATACTCAATCATTTATATAACTTTTCTTAGTGCAACTATACTGTTGTATTTCTTTCTCCTAACATAAAGAACATTGACTCTACATCTCTAAGACCTTATTATCAATCTTTCAACTGGTGTTTACTATCAATTAGTTTATTTAGCTTAGTTTATTGTGAACCTATAATTTACTTAAAGGGACAGGGTTTTCTTCTGTTTATCCAACTCCCTTGGATTATGCTTACAGCAACGCAACTGTAAGATTCTTTCTACAATGCTTGACTTTAACTTTGGAGAGAAAGATGGAGATGGAATGGGGGTGTTAAAAGATGCAAGAAAACCAGAGAAGCCTTCTGGATTTTTTTTATAAGAGGGACAGAGAGCTGGGGATCTGAGGAGGTGGGGTAGGGAAGTTAAATGACATCAGTGGTATTTCCAAGAGTGAGGAGGGAGGTGGGAGAGGGGAGTTAAATGATACTAGTGGATTTTTAAAGAGTGATAAGGGAGGTGAAGAGGGGGTGGTTGTGATTTTATGTGAGGGGGGGCCTAGGGTATGTATATTTGGGTGGTGAAGGTAGAGAATTGAGTGAGAGTGGCTAAAAGCCATGCAAGAGGGTAGGAAAGGCAGGATCTTGAAAAGTATAAGGATTCATAAAAATAAGGATGATAGTGTGGTCTTTCAAAATTGGCAAGGGCCTTTGTTGTGTTTTTTGGTGCTGTTTGTGGATGTCTTAATTGACATTATATTGTGAACTATAAGCTTTTCTAATTTTATGAGGTGCATATTTATACTATTGTTATGTGACAATTACCATTGGATAGCCCAGGTGTTTCTCAATATTTCATGTTTGTTTGACATTTTTCATATTCTAAGATTTAAAGCTTCTTTTTTACATTTTTCATATTTAACTGTAACTGTTTAATTTTGTTGTTTGTGCTTTTTGGGCTAACCTTAAGTCTTATTGTTAAGCTCTTAGTACCATTGGATAGACCTAATTTGTCTCTATAATTCATGTCCCATTGAAATTTTTACTTAATTTTGTGTTTTAAAGGTTTTTGGTAGTGTACTGAGTTTTTCAGAGGTAAATTGGGGTATTTTGGCTCAGAAGCAGGCACCTGCATGAAGTGGAGCCACATGTGGGCTGGCATATGCATTGGAAAGGTGGGGAAAGCATTTGAGCATGATTTTTTATGCGTTTTAAAAGTGGTAAAGAGGGAATTTGGAAGATTAGAGGTGGTCTGTGTGTGCATACTGAATAAGACAGTTTGGGGCAACTCTATTTATCATACAACCATCTGGTAATTAGATCACTGTTTCTCATTTAGTTTTCACTTTATTTTTGGAAACAATTGGCTGTGTTGGTTTCAAGGTTAGTTCTTCATTTAACTCAACTCTGGGAACTTTTTTCACTGGTGTAGCTTTGCAACCTGAATCAAGTATTATTGCTGTTTTCTGTGCAGCAAGTGCACTGGTTTTTGGTCTCTAGTGTGGATTATTTCTGCATTTCAGGTTTATTAGTTGCAAGTGGTCTGCTATTGACTACTGTCTGGACTTGTTAAGCAGTCAAGAAGAGTGTTATATGGTGTATTGTAACAGTCTCCAATTTTCTGTAGAAAATTAATCTCACCTGGTATTTCTCAAAGGGACAGGAGTTTTTCTAAGGATGTTCTCCAACACCCTTGGTCAAGGCCTATAGCTAGTACTATAGGATTTTCTACAACAGAGAAATAAAAAGAGAAAGAGGTAGAGAAAAATTAGTTAATTCTACCTTGAAAAATGAAAGAAAAACCACTTATAATAAAAAAAAGAGAGAAAAAAATTAATAATTAGAAAACATAAAAATAAAAAAAAGGAAAAAATGACTAACCTTGAGATGATTTGAGAAAATAATTGAACTCAAATTATTTGAGGGATGTAAGAGGAGAGGAGGAAAAGGATATGGGGAAATAAAGAAAAAAAAATTATTTGAAAATTATGAAATTTCATGTTTAGCTGATGAAGGAAAAAAATGAGACATGAAAAAAAAGAGACTTTAATGGTAAATTTAAAATAAAATTCAATATTCAAAAAAAATTGTAAGTGAATTAACATGCAAGATTGTGTGAAAAAATATTAAAAGGGTTGTGTAGAGATATGTTGGAGTGTAATTGGTATAATGATGAAGTGTATCCAAGTGAAAAGAAAGCTTTGTTAATCAAGGGGGGGAGAGCTGGTGCATGTTCAGGATTTTCTTCTTCTTAAATATCATATCACTCATCCTTCAAATAAGCTAGGATATTATGGAGTCTTACACAAGTCAGAATCAAATGATTATCCATTTTGATGTCTAATTTTTTTTTGAATTTGAACTCTGAGCTTTCAGAGACTAGAAAATCTTCACTTGAAAATTCCAATAGCATATTCAATTTGTACTATAGATTGTGAAAGATGTAAATGAAAGGTTTTTTGTATCATTTTATAATTTTGAGCCTAAGAAAGCAGGCATGATGTGCTTTTCACTTGCATATTCTGAGTCTGCAAGTAGGTACTGAGATTTTTTAAAGTATGAGTCATGAGTATGAGAAATCTTCATTCTTCTGAGCACAGAATATTCATGAAATAAGAAAGGGAAGCCACTATGAAAAAAAAATAAAATTTATAATGAAATCACACACAAGTTGCACAGCAATATAGTATCTAGAAACAAGATAGAATTTTAGTTTAATATTCAAGAGATATTGGAAAACATTTTTAAGAAACATTTTTTTCCAATAAAAATAATGTTTTCCATCCTTTGCAGTATTTTGACTCAAAATTATAGTTTTACCATAAACAAAACCTACAAAGCCAGGGAAACTTTTATCTTTCATGACTTGAGAGGATAAAAGTTGATTTTGTGGAGTTAGACAAGCAAGTGTTTAAGACTTGAGGGAAAGGATGGCAATCATATATTGCTTTGTGCATAATACCATAGTATCATATCCTATTGTAAAGAGATTTTCTAAAACTCTTATAGAAGAACAATTTACATTTAATCCAAAGAAGCATAGTACTAAAGCAAGTCAAATTTCTTGTCACACTGTTCATTATGAGAATTTTTATGAAAGATTATGTGATCAGAGATGAGTTGATAAATTTTTATAAAGAATCAGTAGAATTTCGAAATAGATGTGTGAATTTTAATAGAAGACTTTTGATAATTGAGTGGAGATGGTATCTGGGATCATGAAGAAAAGCTTTACCTTTTTTGTTGATGTAACACTTTTTGGAAAGAATAGACATATAAGATGATGAGTTTTGCAACTCAGAGTCAGAATCAGAGTCACAAATTAAGTATAAAGTGATAAAACTCATAGTTGCTCAAATTTTCTGCATAATAGAGAGGTGCTTCATCTTTTTTTGTAAAAGGTTTAGGTGATGAGGGAGGAAAAAAAGTTCCACCAAATGAGCAGGTGGGGTGTGTAGATAGAAAAAAGTCACATGTTTTTTCTACCAAAAGTAACTAGTCTAGAGTAAAGAGAGACATAAAGATGGCATCAGAAATTATATTTCATGTGACTTGCTTACAAATTAATTGTGGATTTGATGAGTTAGGGATCAGGAATTAGGAATAGAAACTGAAGTATAAGATGCAGGATAATGCATTATTGTGCATTTCTCATCCACTATTCAAAGGGCTAGTGGATAAGAGTATTCCAAGTAAATAAATTGATGATGTTTTAGAGCATAGTTTTGTGTACCAACATAGTCTTTTCTAAGATTCATAATACTGTGGTTCCAATCAAGCCAGTTTGAACCATTGGATTTCAGTTTATGAATTCCCTGCAGCATAACCTTTACTTCTTTTATTTCTTTATTCTGGTTGGCTACATTTTCTAGAGCTAAGAAGGGGCCAGGAGGATCTGGGGTAGTTTTTTTTGATGTAGAGGCAATCAGTATGTTTTTGTGATCCATATTTAAATTTTCTTGAGACTAAATAATTTTTTTATTTTTATTTTTTGAAGCAGCAGGCTGTTTTGGTAGGATTCCAAGTGCAATTATTTCTTTTATTAGTAATTGTAGAGAGCTCCACATTACTAAGCTATAGACACATTTTAAGATGGATTGGTTCTCCTATATAAATAATAATAAAGAGAAGCACCTTCCACTTTAATATTTAAGGACAGTGTGATAAAGTGTACAGTGTTGTGGGTGAGAGAAGAGAGTGTATAGATAATTTAGAAAAACTCAATCAAATGTTATTGTTAAAGAAAATAAGATAATTATTTTTGGCTAGATCTATTTTCAGTAAGCACTAGCATTTTTAGCTACTCCCTCTTGAAGTACTCTCTCTAATACTATTGTTACTGTAGTAATAAAATAGCTCTACAGAACTATTTTTTGAATATGTACACCTTTTATGCACAAAAAAATATCTTTTCTCTTTTATCAATTTCAAAATTACTATATTCTGTTTTTCTATTATGCTACTTCTCTACTTCTATTATTTTTAAAGAGTATGTTCTCTCTCTCTTATATACCCTATATAATCAGCACCCTTTACCCAAGGCTTACAACCCTTAATGGTTCCCTTGCACAAGTTCAGAACTAGTCTGAGTATATAAAATGGTGAGCTAATCATCTCAGAATTCTAGGTAAAGTGTCTGAATCCCTTGCATCTAACTAATAGTGCCTAAGGCTTCATGTAAAATACTACTATTAGCACCTTACACAATGCTAAACCTTATCAATGTAGATACATTTTAGTAGTTACCTTACTATTACTGTCTCTTAATTACCTTAGATAAGTAAATAAGCAGGTTTTTTAGCATGCCACATTATTAATATTCTCAACCTATCCATGTGATAGTCAAGCATTGTGTATGGATGCAAAATATTTCCTTATTCCACATCCATTCTTTCCTCTTTATTTATTTTATTAAATCTCCCTCTTCTATTATTGATCACTACATTCTAGTCCTTCTGCTTCCCTCTTAGTCTCAAGTCCCCATTATCCCAACATCCTCATTTTCCATTCCTATTTAACCTACCTGTTAATTTTATTTATCAGGTAAATTTACCTTCTCTGTCCCTCTTAGTCCCAAATCCCCCTTGTCCCAAAGTCCTTGTTGTCCATTCCTATTTAACTTAACTTTTATTTTTATTTATCAAACCTTAAATTTCCTATGTATTATGAGATCTTTAATTATATAGTAAATATTGCACCACCTTCTGTACTTACTATGAAAGGTGTGCTTGTTGTGAGAGTATTCACTTATTGTGAATCTCTCAGCGCTTAGTAAGAGCCATCCCTTGTTTAGTGTCTTACCTTTACTTTCTTATATTTGAACACTGCGTCTTTGCTCATTTTTTAATCCTCTTTATTCCTAGTTCCATGTTTGATTATCTTAGAATGGCTAATTAGCAACAGATACCCATGCATCTTGCTTATGTGCTGTCACACTTATTTTAATATGAAACCTGCACCATAACTTGATGCTGCTTCTTAAATCTATATTTTTCTATTAGTGCTAGCTGTGATTATTTTATATACATACAGTACTCTTGTCATATAGTGTAGTATGTACTTCCCTCCATTTTCTATTTTCTGTGGCACATATATCCATATTGCACTAAAAGACTGAGCATGGAGAGTCTATTTATTCTGTGCTTTTGAAACCCCTTTTTTGTGCTTTTGTAACCATCCTTCATGGCAACCCATTTTGTTGCGCTTGTTTCAAAATGAGACAACTGCTGCATTACTGCGAGATGTGTACCACAGAATTTTGATTCAGATGATGATATTTTGATGTCTTCTTCAGACATACACTCTTCCTTCTCAGGGGAAGTCTCTTGCAGTGAGTATAATGCTAATCAGAAGGGTATTTGCATCATTGGGAGATGCATTCTAATGCCTTATAGCAGGGAGCCTATCACCTGTAGACACGGCACCACACTTATTCCTGATACTTTCCAGCATCTCATCACTAATACAAAACAATTTACAAGCACTACACACCAAGTAAGATATTCCTGAGGGGATATTGTAGGTAGGGATATAAGGATAGAAAAATATGTGTAAGGAAAATATGTGCAAAAAAATAAGTGAGAAAAATAAGTATCATGCAACCATGGTTTTTGAAAAAAAAAACTCATGGTTGCAAATGATTTTTCTTACACTTACTTTTCTTGCACTTACATTTTTTACATTTATTTTTCTGACCTTATGTCCCTCCCTAAAATATCCCTAACTTGTGCTGGATATCCCCATCAGGGATATCTTACTTGGTGCATAGTGAAGCTAATTAATAAAACCTGAAACACTTTGTATCAGGTTCCATCTATTACCCACCTATTTTAGATACAGTGTTAGAGATATTTTGTAAATCATCTTAGAAATGTAGTTCTTGTAAAAATTGTGTATATAAACTGCTATTGTACAACCACTATACTCATTCTGTCGGCCGGTCGTCTAGAAGAAGGAGAAAATAGAAGAAGGAATGAGAGGAGGAGCAGGAGGAAAGGAGTATAGGTAATAAAAAAAATAAAATTTAATAAAATTATTTAATTTATTGAGAGAAAAAACAACGATAAGTGAGCTGGGAGGTGACAACAACTTGGTATTATTAATATCAATATTATATAAGTAAGAGTTCTGCGCGGCAACCAAAATAATTACTATCAGACTTAAAGCAACCTTTAAATTGTTATATAAAATTTTAATTAGAATTTTATTACTAATAAAAAGAATATAAACGTAATATAAAAATTGTATTTAAATTGTTGAGTGTATAATAAGTGATCAGGCTACAGGGGATTATCCAAGGCGCTTTTATAGGCAATGGGTCCTCTGAAGCGCTACTATATCAGTAAATACAATGATTAGAAAGGAATAAAACAAATATATCAAAAAGAGTAAATGAAACATAACAATATAGAGAAAAACATGAAACAATTAATTAAAAGCCCAATTAAGAATCCAATTTCCCCGCCATTAATCCCCAAATCAGTAAGTGACAATAGTAAATAACTAAACAAGAGTGGAAACATAGGAACTATGAGAAATATAAATTCCAACAGATGGTCCATCCTGATTTGAGGACATTTTAAGTGAAACAAAATAATTTGACGCAACAAAACAATCAATTAATCTCAATTTAGTTCAAATTAATCTATTTGTTTTTTTCTAACACAATTAAGGGTCAAAAGAAGCGTCCTTAATAATTGTTTAGTGTCATATGAGAGGTATTAGTTAATATATAAATTTAAGTAATTAATTTAAATATATTATAAATCAAATTTACACTTGTAATTATAATATATGTTTTTTAATTAATCAAATATAAATTTATAATTATTAAATATATAAAAATGCGCCATTATTTGTAGAATATATTATATTATGCTCAATTTAATTGTATATAAAAATATATATAACCAATAAATTTAATGTAACATTTGTATATAATAAAATTCTTATATAATTTCATTATGTAATAAAATATTAAGTTATATTCATTAAATACAAGTTTTACCCACTCTTTAAGGTTTTATAATTTATATATCATTTACTGGACTCCTGGAATAGCCTGGCTGACACTCCCTCACTCTAAAAAAACAATAAAAAAAATGCTAAGATTTTTTCTTTTTGTATTTTTTCAACAGAGCAGGCAGATTTGAAATTTCTTTGCCAGGTATCCATGCATCATGTTCAGATGATTTGTTCTTATATCTCAATAAATATTCAGTACCTCTTTCAGAAGTGATAATTCTATCATTGAGAATTTTATCAATTTCTGCTGTTTCTGTGACTTCCTGAGGGTTCTTCTTAGGTCTTCCTCTTCTTTTTGGAAATAAGTCACTGTTGGAAGTATAAGGTTTAAGCAAAGAAATGGGAAAGACAGGATGTTTCCTATCATATGGAGAATACAATACAACTTCTACTGCATTATCACCAACCATTTTTTTAACAACAAATGGTCCTACAAAAGGATCTTTTAATTTGTGGTTACCTTGTAAATTGAAATGGACAGTAGAGATCAACACTTCATCACCCTTGTTAAATGTGTATTCTTTATGGGATTTATCCCATCTTTTCTTTTCATATTCAAATGCTTTATCAATACAACTCTGAGCATGTTTTCTGCATAGCTGTTGCATTTGCATAAAAGATCTTACACCAGGGTGTAGTTCCAACTTAGGTAATTTATTATTGAGAATTTGAGCAGGAGTGTTTGGGACATAACCTAACCAAAGCTCAAAAGGCTTTTTCTCAGTGACAGAATGAACAGTGCTATTATATGCAAATTCAAGACCAGGCAAAAGAGTGACCCAATCATGAGTAAATCTGTCATTGTCTTTATATTCTAAACCAAAGGCACAATACCTTCTAATCATATCTTCCAGAGTTTGAATCATTCTTTCAGCTAGACCATCAGTCTGAGGATGGTGAGCTGTAGACAATTTTAACTCACAGCCACAAATATCCATCAAAGAGGTCCAAAACTCAGAAGTAAATTTTGGATCCCTATCAGAGATAATGGCTTTTGGAAAACCAATAATATTAAACATGTAAGACCACCATAAGAAAGCTAATTCCTTGGTGGATACATCTTTGTGGGTTGGAATAAATTTGCACATTTTTGTGAATCTATCAACTATTACCCAACAAGAGTTAAAGCTGTCTTTACCTGCAACAGGAAGACCAGTGACAAAATCCATATTAATGATTTGCCAGGGAGCACTAGGTGCTTCAATATGTTGTAATAACCCTGCTCTCTTACCTGTTAACCTTTTAGATTTTTGGCAGGAATCACAAGATTCAACATATAATTTTGTGTCTTCAGACATATTAGCCCACCATGCAGTGTTTTTGATTCTAATCAATGTTTTTTCAAGATCAAAATGTCCAGCTAATATGTCATCATGACAAAGTTTGAGGATAGTTTCTTTCATTGAAGGAGGAATAACAATTACATTGGTAAGCTTCCTTCTATAATATATATAACCATCTTCAATAGAAAACTTTCCTTTATTTAAAGCATTTTGGTATTTTGCAGGAAGAGTTTTTATTAATGCTTGAATTGAAGCATTCTTAGGATCATTCAAAATAGTAACTAATTTATTTAAGTCAGAATCTTCATCATATGAATCCAGTATTAACTGTAATAACTCTTCTTCCATATCAACTATAAATATACCATGTATATGAACAGTGTCATCCTCAGGTACATAAGCAGGATTGGAGTCATTATTTGGCAGAGGCAATCTGGAGAGCATATCAACATTAGAGTGAACATTTCCAGCTCTGTGGATAATAGTCATCCTTCCTCTGTATTCCTGAACAGCAAGTTGCCACCTGAACATATGTCTGTTAGGTGTTTTGAGGTTTAAGAGAGATTTCACAGCACTACAGTCAGTTACCAACTCAAATTTTTGGTCATCCAAGTAGTAATGAAGTTTCTCAAGAGCCCAAACAACTGCTAAGCACTCCAATTGAGTGGCACCATATTTCAATTCACTATTTCTTAAGGTTCTTGAAATATAACAAATTACAACCTCTGAGGATTTATCATTAATAATTTGCTTTTGGTGAAGGGCAGCACCCAGACCAATAAAGCTAGCATCTGTATAAAGTACAAATGGCTTGTTAAAATCTGGGAGAGCCAATATAGGGGCTGACATTAAGCAATTTTTCAATGTATTAAAAGCTTTTTGACATTCATCATTCCAGAGAAAAGCAACATCTTTTCTGGTTAGTTTTGTAAGAGGCAAGGATATGACCTGATAATTTTTAATATATTGTCTATAATAGCCACACATACCTAAAAAACTTTGGATTTCTCTTACAGAAGTTGGTGCTTTCACATTTTGAATGGCAGCAACTTTATTATGGTCTACACAAATTTGTAAGCCTGACACAACATGGCCAAGGACTTTCAAAGATTGAAAACCAAATTTACACTTTTTTAAAGATAAGGTCATATTGATTTCATCCATTTTTTGGAAAACTCTATTTAAGTGAATCATATGTTCATCAAAAGTTTTAGAAAAAACAATAATATCATCAATATAAACCATGAGCCAACCTTCAATAATTTCTTGATGGAAAGTGTTATCCATGACTTTTTGGAAAACTGAAGGAGCATTTTTAGGGCCAAATGGCATCCTAACATACTTATATATTCCCATATGAGTAGCAATAAGCAAAAAATTTTGAGAATTTTTCTCAACTGGAACTTGATGATAACCTTTATTACCATCCAGACAACTAATAAATTTTGCACCTTGCAAGGTAGCATGTATTGAATTAATTCTGGGTAAAGGATAAATATCATCAACAGTATAAGTATTTAAAGCTCTGTAATCTCCACATAATCTAGCTTTATCTTTTTCATAAGAAATTAAGACTGGGGAGATGACACAATATTTGGGGGTGACATCCACTTTCTCAATGATATTCATTTTCAATAATGTTTCAATATTATCTTCAATATCTTTTCTTTTTGATGGAGAAGCAGGATATGGTTTTTTCTTAAGGGAAGGAGGAATATCACTCAAATTACAGGATAAGGTAATTTTCATTTCTTCTTGAACAATTCCCAAGACATGAGAACCATGAGCAAAAGCCATAGGGAAAGAGGTAATAGAGGCAACAATAGAATCCTTTTGTTCATTAGTCAAATGATCACCAAAAGAAGCGGTATTTATTTCATGTAATAAATCATCCATTTCAGTTGTTGTTCTACCTTTACATTGGGTCAGTGAGTTACAAGATTTCAACAAATGCCCAGAAGGTTTAGGAGAAGAAATTTTGAATTTTCTTTTCCCATTCATTCCTAAGGTAAAGCAATTATTTGCTGGGTCCAGTTTCACACCAAACATGGTTAAAATATCATTTCCCATAATAAACCAATTGCTCAAATTATCATTTTTCATGACAACAAACTCACAAATAGCTCTGAAAAAACCACCATTATATTTGAAGAATACAGAGGTTTTGTATTTGCCAATAGGAAATAAGGTAGAACCATACCCTCTCCATTTTTCAGAAGTTATAGGCAATAATTTACTCAAATATTCCTTATCCACTGAAGCTAAAGCTTTTTCAGATACTACACTTCCTCCAGCACCAGAATCAAGAACTACATCAACATTTTTACCATTAATGATAACAGGTGCCTTTAAAGGGGATATAGGAATAGAATTGTTAGTAATATCTTTAATTATCTCAGCATTTTCTACTGAAGATAAATTCAATACACAATCTTCAGATATATTATTTAAATAATGGACATCATGTCCCAGCATTAAAACATCTTTAACAGATTCATTGTCATAGGAGATATTACTTTCACAGTCACTGGAAGAATTATTGACATCAAGTTCAATTTCATCAGTGTCTTCATTTTGTTCAACAAGATGAATTTTCTTGTCACAAACATGACCCTTCTGCCACGGTTTGTTACATTTATAACAAGTATTTGTTGCATATTTTTTAGGTGCAACTGGGGCAGAGGGTTTACCAGATTTTTCTGGGAGCTTTACAGAAGGTTTATTTTGATCATTATAAGATTTACTAAGGTAATTCTTTGGTTCATACCTATGGTTGAGTAGTACTTCATTACAGATATTAATGAAAGAAGAATTTTCCCTTACATGCCCAGTTCTAGCAACAATCAAATCCCTAAGAGAATTTGGTAATTTATACAAGATTTTATCTCTCCAAATATCGTAATCCATCTTTGGATCAATGGCTCTAAGGATTTTAGTTATTTTCATCAGAAAAACAATGGGCTTTTCAACAGAGGAGGATACATATCTAGTATTCTCATACAGTCTTTGCTGAGCTAACCTGAATTTTGAACCACCAAACTGATTCTCAATCAAGGATTTCCAATCATTCCATGTATAATGATTGTTATCTAAGAGGACAGATTCATACCACATCAAGGCTACATTGGAAAATAAAGAAATTAGCTTAGAAACAATTTCCTCATCAGGTAGTTTATAAGATCTCTTTAAATTATCAATTCTTTGGATAAAGTGTTGCCAATCAGAGGAAGAATCACCATCAAAGGTAGGATATTGGTCTAACTTAGGCCAATTTTTCTGACTACTGGGATGGTCCACTTTTTGATTTGAATTATTCATTAGTAATAATTCCTGAAGTTTAGCCAGGTGTTCAGAAATTTCATTATTTACAGAAACAGCTGGTGCATGACCATCACAAGATTTTTTGCTAGTAGCAAAAGATTTTACAGACTCATTGTCAGTTTGTTTAATGGTTGAAATATGAGGAAGAAAGGATGAACTTTGTTCAGGTTTTTTCCCTTTATTTTTATGCAGCTTACTGGCAGAAATCTCATTTAATTCATTATTGATGGTTAAGGTTGAGAACTTTTCCTGTAGGTCAGACACATAGTTTCTTATTCTTGGAATTTCAGACATCTTGTCAGCCAGGCTATTCCAGGAGTCCAGTAAATGATATATAAATTATAAAACCTTAAAGAGTGGGTAAAACTTGTATTTAATGAATATAACTTAATATTTTATTACATAATGAAATTATATAAGAATTTTATTATATACAAATGTTACATTAAATTTATTGGTTATATATATTTTTATATACAATTAAATTGAGCATAATATAATATATTCTAAAAATAATGGCGCATTTTTATATATTTAATAATTATAAATTTATATTTGATTAATTAAAAAACATATATTATAATTACAAGTGTAAATTTGATTTATAATATATTTAAATTAATTACTTAAATTTATATATTAACTAATACCTCTCATATGACACTAAACAATTATTAAGGACGCTTCTTTTGACCCTTAATTGTGTTAGAAAAAAACAAATAAATTAATTTGAACTAAATTGAGATTAATTGATTGTTTTGTTGCGTCAAATTATTTTTTGTTTCACTTAAAATGTTCTCTAATCAGGATGGACCATCTGTTGGGAATTATATTTCTCATAGTTCCTATGTTTCCACTCTTGTTTAGTTATTTACTATTGTCACTTACTGATTTGGGGATTAATGGCGGGGAAATTGGCTTCTTAATTGGGCTTTTAATTAATTGTTTCATGTTTTTCTCTATATTGTTATGTTTCATTTACTCTTTTTGATATATTTGTTTTATTTCTTTCTAATCATTGTATTTACTGATATAGTAGCGCTTCAGAGGACCCATTGCCTATAAAAGGGCCTTGGATAATCCCCTGTAGCCTTATCACTTATTATACACTCAACAATTTAAATACAATTTTTATATTACGTTTATATTCTTTTTATTAGTAATAAAAATCTAATTAAAATTTTATATAACAATTTAAAGGTTGCTTTAAGTCTGATAGTAATTATTTTGGTTGCCGCGCAGAACTCTTACTTAAATAATATTAATATTAGTAAAAACAAGTTGTTGTCACCTCCCAGCTCACTTATCGTTGTTTTTCTCTCAATAAATTAAATAATTTTATTAAAATTTTATTTTTTTATTACCCCTACTTTTCCCTCCTTCTCCTCCTCTCTTTCCTTCTTCTATTTTCTCCTTCTTCTAGACGACCGGCCGACAACTGGGGGCCTTTCCAAACGACGACGACGATCGAAGCCTGGCGACGAACGACAAAACTCACGGACCACCTAGCAAAACGAAACTTTTGCCGCGACTGTGTTTTGAACTTGGGTTCGACATATTAGGTTTATATAATATTAATTTTTATATTATTTTGAAGTGATTTTTCGATCACTATAGTAAGTTCACCTTTGCGCCTCTCACTCATAATACTATATTTTTACTGCAATAACAGTGATTGTGGCTTAATTGCTGATTCACTGAGAGTAAGTGTTCAATTATTAAAAAATATTTTTCCTAGTTGACCATTATAGAGTGTTAAATCCTCTTAGTCCTAGAAGAATTAACATTATTATTAATACAAATTGAATTATTAATTTAATTTTTTTTTTATTATTAATTATTGTTAATTTTTGGTTGACTTAAAAGTACATTGTGCTTAGTCCCAATATATTGCCATATTTAATATTGGTAATTAATTGGTTGAATTAACTAACTTGTTATTCCCAATTTAAACTTGCAATCCATTTTTTTTTTTTTAAATTAATTTTTAATTATTACTTTATATTGAAAGTTAATTTTTCTATAATTTAATTAATTAAAAAATTTTTTTTACATTATTTGGAGCAAATTATTGACTAACTTTGATTATTTTTTATAAAGTACAAAGTAAAATATTAATCTTCCCACTAGTATGTCCAACAATTTGACAGAAAAAATGGATAACATGCAAGTGGATGAGATAGAAATTGACTATGATGCTGACACTGTAAGTTCTTCTAAAGTTGGTCATAAAAAATCTTATGCTAACACAAAGAATTCTCATACTGCAGGATGTGGAAATGACAGGAAATGCAAACAAACCAAACCCCCTTCCCCCAGTACCACAGAAGGAAGTAAAGCCTCTAGTGCCTCAAGAAGGTCTTCCAAAAGGCTTCAAAATAAAAAAAGCTTCCTCTGCCACAACAAATCAGCAACCTCTCCAGTCATATAAAAGAGTTGAAGACAGAAAATATGACGTACAAAGCAAAGGTAGACACATTGTGGGATCAGGTCCAAGAACTCAGGAACCAGATTCAGGCCCAGGCCCCTCCTCAATTGCCTCCCAATCAGCTTCAATTTCAGGCTCAACCTTCACAGCCACCCAGCTCAACCATCCAAAATCCAAATACTATGGAAGTAGAGCAATGGAAATGGGATTATCTAATGAGTCACTACCAACAGAATGTGCAACACCCTCCTCATCATCAGCCTGGCCCATCCAGAACACCCAATTTCCATCCACCTCCTCATCCCTACCAACAAAGCAGGAGAAAGAAGGCCCAAGCACAATCCCAAACCCAGTCCCAGGGGAAGTTTCCTCCTCTACCATGGTAAGTAATTTGGTTGATAGTCACTTGGGTATGTTTTCTAATAAATCTTCTTCTGCAGGTAATATTATTGAACATGGTGAAAGAACAGTTAAACCTGTTAAAAGACAGCTTCCTGTAACTAGTAGCCCTATTGATGTAATTAGCAAATTGTCATTTGATGAACCTTTACATTTAACTTCTACATCTTTAATTAATCCTTCTCTTGCAATTAAAAATGATTCTGTTCCCCCTGAAATCTATAACTTAATTGAAAAAACTTCTGAGGAAATTTTGAAAGATACCCTTGATTTTAATATTGTGAAAGACAAACATGTGAGAGATGTGTTAATCCATGAAAATGATAGATTAAATAATTTACACTTGCAATGTAGAGTGAGTTCTTCTGTACAAGATACAGCTTATTTAAAAATCAAAGAAACCTTGAATATTGTTCTTAGTCAACAAAAACAAATAAGAAGTGACCATAGAGCTATCTCAGATAGAAATATCAGTCTGCATAAAACATTGAGTGAATTGAAACCCCTTATTGAGGAAAATTATTCATTCAAAAATGAAATAAAATCTCTACAAAATGAGTTGAAGAAACTAAAAAATGACTTCCATGCACTAAGTACCAAACACTCAGTTTCTGAGGACAGAAATGTTCTATCTCTTGCAAAAGTGAATGACCAGATGTGTCGGCCGGTCGTCTAGAAGAAGGAGAAAATAGAAGAAGGAATGAGAGGAGGAGCAGGAGGAAAGGAGTATAGGTAATAAAAAAAATAAAATTTAATAAAATTATTTAATTTATTGAGAGAAAAAACAACGATAAGTGAGCTGGGAGGTGACAACAACTTGGTATTATTAATATCAATATTATATAAGTAAGAGTTCTGCGCGGCAACCAAAATAATTACTATCAGACTTAAAGCAACCTTTAAATTGTTATATAAAATTTTAATTAGAATTTTATTACTAATAAAAAGAATATAAACGTAATATAAAAATTGTATTTAAATTGTTGAGTGTATAATAAGTGATCAGGCTACAGGGGATTATCCAAGGCCCTTTTATAGGCAATGGGTCCTCTGAAGCGCTACTATATCAGTAAATACAATGATTAGAAAGGAATAAAACAAATATATCAAAAAGAGTAAATGAAACATAACAATATAGAGAAAAACATGAAACAATTAATTAAAAGCCCAATTAAGAATCCAATTTCCCCGCCATTAATCCCCAAATCAGTAAGTGACAATAGTAAATAACTAAACAAGAGTGGAAACATAGGAACTATGAGAAATATAAATTCCAACAGATGGTCCATCCTGATTTGAGGACATTTTAAGTGAAACAAAATAATTTGACGCAACAAAACAATCAATTAATCTCAATTTAGTTCAAATTAATCTATTTGTTTTTTTCTAACACAATTAAGGGTCAAAAGAAGCGTCCTTAATAATTGTTTAGTGTCATATGAGAGGTATTAGTTAATATATAAATTTAAGTAATTAATTTAAATATATTATAAATCAAATTTACACTTGTAATTATAATATATGTTTTTTAATTAATCAAATATAAATTTATAATTATTAAATATATAAAAATGCGCCATTATTTGTAGAATATATTATATTATGCTCAATTTAATTGTATATAAAAATATATATAACCAATAAATTTAATGTAACATTTGTATATAATAAAATTCTTATATAATTTCATTATGTAATAAAATATTAAGTTATATTCATTAAATACAAGTTTTACCCACTCTTTAAGGTTTTATAATTTATATATCATTTACTGGACTCCTGGAATAGCCTGGCTGACACATTCAATCTTTACCTAAAAAACTAAGTGCTAACTAATTTGACATCTCATCATATTCTTATTTAATTTATATCTTCATCACCTTAACTAAATACTAACTCTGACATATATAACTAAACTCAATTAATCACTGGGACAAGTAGTTATATTCATCCATAGTATAATATGTAGACATATCACTGACTCTATATGATAGGTGATTATTGGTTATAAAGTTGTAGTGCAGCGTGTACTATATTTGGTTACTAATACCTCTGCTGTATTTCCTTAAGGTGGATAATCATTCTCTCATTTGTGCAATTCAATCTTTACTTACAAAACTAAGTGCTAACTAATTTGACTTCTTGTCATATTCTTATTTACTTTATATCTTCATCACTTTAACTAAATACTAATGCTGATGTATACAACTAAACCCAACTAATCACTGGGAAAGGTGATTATTGGTTATAAATTTGTAGTGCAGTGTGTGTTATATTTGGTTACTAATACCTCTGCTGTATTTCTTAAACAATCACTCGTGTTTTTTTTTTGGCAACAGTAACTCTTCTGTAAACACAACGCGACCTTCCACACATTCCACATCTCAATTGAAGTTTTACATGGATCTATACAGATACTACATTCTTGAGGAATTCCATTCAATGGAAGAGGAAGAACTAATGTTATCAATATTACTAGACACTGAAGAACAAGCTAAAAAAAAACATTGAATGCAACTGTATTGAAGGCCAGTATACCCTGGTTTGATATGTTGCATATTCATTATCCATGACAAGGCAAGCTGTTCTTCTTCCTGTGGGTTCCAATTAGGCAATTGTTTTTTCTTTGAATCAGATGACATATTGCAGGTTTTTTTAGTTGGAAGGTTTATATAGTTGTCTGTAGTACCAAAATATGTTAATAAATAGTGATATGAAGTCAAAATAGTGTTGTGTAATGGAGAAATAAAAAAAATTTGGTAACCTTCAGATGGTTGGTATAATCTGCAAGCAAGTTGAGATGAGAAATTTTTTGGCGGGCAAGAGGTCGAGTTAATGACTCGCAAGCGGTAGTGTCCAGTAATATTACTGACGCTTATTGACGAATTGCCGATTTGAGGGCTTACCGATGGGTCTTAATGGAACGAGTGATGTTGCCAGGTTCAAAATATGCATAACGACAGGGTTTACCGAAACGAGTGGAGATGCCCTAACAGATACTGCCAAATTGCATAACATCAAATTTGAGTTTGCTTAAATTTACAAATCACCAGGAGAATTTGTTCGGGGAGGCGGGTACTTGCTAACAAGTTCCCCCTACTTTTCCGGTGGCGCTTCCTGATAACTTGTTCAACAACTTAATTGCTCTACTCATTGAAACCAGTTTGACCTCAATTGTTCACCGAGACAAGCAAAGTAGAAAATGAGTTTTTGACCTTCTTCTAACTGCCTTCTAACTTTGCCCAAATTCGACTCAATTTAAATTAAACAAGGGTGTCATCAAGATCCTTCCCCAAATTCCCTTGGTGAAGGGAGTTAGGAATTGGGACCTGCTAGAAGACGCAAAGTTTTTTTTTCTGCGTTGTGTAATGGAGTAATTGAGGTGAAAAATATCAAAGTCGCATTTCTTACATTTCTGAGGCCTTAGAGTTGCTTCTTTTATAGTACCTCTATATGGTTATCTTTCAATGCAGAGGCAGATTTATTTTTCTTTCTTTTAAATTTAGCGGCATACTGCTTGAATACTCATTAATTTAGATTCTTTGAAAAAACCCCAAAACTACTGATGAAGAAAATCTATACACAGATTTTGAAAACAATTTCAGTGATTGGTTAAAGGTAAGTATTGGAAAATTTGCACATCCAAAAAAATTAAACACAATAGCAGGAAAACAAAATGGATGAAGGTGTAAATAAAAATAAAAAATTGGATCATTATATATATCTATATATTGAATAATAATCAACGATAATTAAATATGTAATTATACTGGGTCGACATAATTATCAGGTTTTCATTCATCTAAAAACATTGGTTCTTCTTCTCGAGCCACTCGCTATACCGTCTTGACTCTCTGAACCTCCTCTCTTGTTCTATCAAGTGATCATTCGATAGGTGAATCACTGCATGCTTGTTCGACACATGGGACAACTACTTTTCTGCTCAAACCAACCCTAAAGAAAACAAATTAGTTTCTTATAAAATATAGAAAATTACATTTACTTACGATAAGACAGCTTTCATGAAAAACATGTTTACAATCTAATTCCAAAACAATATCACAAGATTTATATTCTTCCTGACAAATTGGACATTTGCTTTCAGGGGTGATAGGAGTGTGTTCTCCGCAGATGTTTGATGTTAATTCTGAAAAACTTGTTCTAGGCAAGTCATTACAGAGCAACTCTTTGAGAGCGCTATATAACGTCTCATTATATTTTCTGTTATCAAACCAGTTTTCAGTCCCATTTCGATAATCTGAAGGAACCTGTGATCCGCTCAAATTAAGAAAGTCTTGAACTACGATGTTTTCATCAAGGTTTTCCCAAGGTCTTTCTCGATAATGGTGAAAGATTTCAAGACAATCATCTTCCTTGGCCAGCTCCCAAATTTTTTTAAGAAATTTTGATGATAGAAATTGTCTCAAAAAAGCGTATACGGAAGAATCATCTACTTCTAACCTCTCATCTGAAATAGAGCCCCCTTCATTCATTATTTGTGATAATAGAATTTGGATTTCAGTAGTATATTTTGTTTCATCGCTACAAATATCGCTCCTGAAACGGAGATGAAAGTCGTTGTGACAAAGTTTTAATAAAGTATGGGAATCTTCATATATAATGTCCACCTTGAGTGATATGAAAGCACAGAAAAATTTCCATCGTCGTAAAAGCTGTTTGGGTGAGAAAGTCTTCAAGGTGACCGCAGGGAGAGTTTGAAGATAATTTTTGATTGAAACTAAAAGTGTACGCCGAAAATCGGGACTTTTTGATTGGATTTCAGATATTAGGGTAACATAATTGAATGATAACAATCTGAGGAGAAATATTTTATCTCGGTCACCCGAAGAAATAGCCATCTGATTCAGACTGTGGATCTCAGATTGGGGAAGCTTACGCATCAAAAATTGTAGCAATTGTTGAAAGTCTCTAGTGATTGGATAATTCGAGGATTCCATTGTTTATAAATTTTGGTCTGTAAATACTTCAAAATAAATAATTTGAAATTTGATGTTATGATGTAAAATGTCTTGGTAAAATTAATTGGCGATTGCTTCCTGAATGAGGAAGATATCACTACAGACTGCTGCCTTTAACACTCAGGGACCAGAAATCCCAAGAAAGTAGAAATATCATTAGAACTATTGAAATCTATTGACTGCGGTTAAAAATAATAAACATCAGATTATGCGCTCCATGGGCGATACCTTTGCTGAGCCAAAACTTCAAAATCTCATTTTGCTCTCTTTTTAGAAGACAAAACTCCCTCTATCATTTTTCACAACATGTTACACACAATCACACTTTTTTCTTTTTTTTTTTTTTTCAAAATTAGATGGTCCAAACTAAAAAATTTCAAGAACTAAAATAGATAAATCATTTAAACCCCCTATGAAAATAGTTGTGCGTTTCTCCGGAAAATTCCCTCTGCGCAAACCATTACCATTCACTATAAATCTAAACACTTACTTCATTAAGTTCTGAGAAATTTCGTGATCATTTGACAAGTAAATTTAAATTTTTCACTTTTAGAAAATGACTATGTGCACTTGCAATTGTAAAACTTTTATTTCTTTTTATTTGTGCGCTTTTTTACTTTCAAACTCTACAATGCTATTATTAAAAAAAAAGGAGTATGGTAACCATCTTGTCATATCCATGACTGCCTTGAGTTATATCTATTCAAAGACTACGACAAATGTGGGTTTCGTCATGGGGCGCAACAGTGGCGCAAGAATTATGCAAAAATTACGCGATAGCTAGAAAATAAGTGTATCTTGCACTTAAAAGTTTTAAGTGAGTCTTAATTTCAAAAAAAAAAAATTAATAACCTTTTCACAACTGTTGGGTAATTTTTGTACCCCATTTCAAACCAAACATGTGTTGTGTTAGATTTTATGTTTAATAATTTATTTTTTGATTAAAGATTAATGTGGAGACAATGGGCCAATAATCAATAAAAAAATGATAAAATTAATATGGGGAAAAAGTCGCAATAAAAAATGGTGATGATAGGCCAGAGGAAATGGTCAATGGCAATGCTGGATCGGTGGTGCAGGGTATAACGGCCGACTTGATGATACAGGAATGATGGCTGGAATACATGGTGATGCCTGGTCAGCGGCTGGTCTAAATGTGGTGCTGGGACAATGGCTGGTCTTGATGATGATGTGGGGAAAAGCATCCAACTTAATGGTGATTCCGGGAACAACTTCTGGTCTTAAAAATAGTGGTGTGGGGAACAATGGCATGACTTAAAATGATGATTCCAGGGCGATGGCCAGAATTTGATGGTTT
This sequence comes from Hemileia vastatrix, assembly GCA_030280995.1. NCBI lineage: Eukaryota > Fungi > Basidiomycota > Pucciniomycetes > Pucciniales > Zaghouaniaceae > Hemileia > Hemileia vastatrix. Next base: position 25,452,855 of record JASXTE010000007.1, on the reverse strand, counting down.
AGCAAAGTGGGCAAAGGCGCAACAGATCTTAGGGCTGATGATGATTGGTGAGGCAACAAAAGATCATATATTTCAACTATTAATCAGATAAGTAAAACAAGTTTAATAAGGCTTATAAGAGGAAAATAAGAATTACCTGATGATGATTGGTGAGGCAACAAAAGATAGTGTTCAACAAGTGAGTCTTGCAATCTTTTATGCTCTCCAATGATTACTAAATTTATGATATGTGCAAATTAAGATTAAAATATATGGTAATTAATATATATATATCACCAGAAAAGAAATGTGGGCACCTGATAGCAGGTGCCAATCCCTACCTTTGATTTGATTCAGGTTTGGCTCAACTGTAATTCTTCTGAGAAGACTGTGCACTGAACACTGAACAGGCCAGCTTACGCAAAATAAAATCTGATATATTCTTGAAAAGTTCATAAATGAGTTTCATAAAATATTAAGGGCTGCAATCAATGGCAGAAATAGATTAAGTTTCTATGAAGTAGAAAGCAAATGACAAAAGGAGTCGGATATAACAATTGAGTTCTGACATGCTGCAGTGAAAATTGGATTTTCAGCTAACTTGTTTTAAAATATTTCATCTTGATTAATAGCTATTAAATTCATTTAGAGTGTGTGGAAACTTTTCACAACTGAGCTAAAAGGTTTTTGTACATTTTCGAAATAGAGAGGTTTGATAAATTTTTTGGTGAATTGCTGAATAGTTTATTTATTTCATTTTTTATTATTCTGCATCAGTCATCTCTCTAAATTTTTTATCCTACTTTTTCTGAGATTAATTACACCAAATAAATAATAACAGAACTTAAACAGGTAATTTCACCTGGGTATTTCAACAAGGTGCACCAATTGAACTATGCGCTGTTTATTGTCACACACATTTTCTGAAAATTCAGTAAAACATTTGTTGTGTTAGTCTCTCTTTAAGTAAGATTGTCAGCCAGGCTACTAGACTTACCCAGTAAAATAATTAATTATTTTACTGAGATGAAGCCACGCCTTTTAAATCCTTATTAGTAATTAATTGATTATTCCCTACTTATGTATTACTTACAACTAACTAGCTAAGTACACTAAGTAATGTAAATAATTAATAAAAGTAAGTAATTGTCTCATATATTTTTACTCCCTAACACTGTGCTCAATAATACAGATGAGTGGGAATAAAAATAATATTAAAATATAATAAAAATCTTAAAAAATTCAAATTCCTTCATTGAGAAATTTAAAATTCTGTTGAATCAACATTTTAAATCAAATTTTTTGTATTAAATGTGACAGTTTAATGGAACTCAGGTTTTATTTCAAATAAAAATGATACCTTTATTGATGTACCATTTAATATATCTTTTTATAATTTCATATACTCTCTTTTTTTAGTTTTTTCTTCTAACACCCTTGTATTAGGTGATGTTAACTCTGTGTCATTATTTCTCACATTTTTGCCTATAAAAGGCCTTCTCTTTTTGTACTTTTCAGAACATTCCTTACTTACTTACATATCTTACAATATATTATTTAAACCCTTTATTACTATATTTAATCAAATTAGTATTTACAACCACGTAATTCTAACATATAAACTACAATAATATCTTAAAACACCTTTTATTAATTGAGTAAAACCAAACAAAGATTATAAGAAATATGTACCAATTTGTTGAGAGCCCATTAAAACCATCCAAAACCTTGTAGGACCTCCAGTAATATTGTCTAGACCAAGAGAGTCACCAACAAAGCTAGTCTCTATAATCCCCTAAAAACTATATTCTACATATTTACACACATTTTTGCTTATTTACAAATCACATATCTGCTGGAGTTGTGTGGTGTAGTAAAAATTTTGAAGAAGCTGAAAACTGCTTTGTGGTTGCAGAATTTTGAGCTGCAGATAGATGCAAAAATATTTGGTTCAGATGATCAATACACCTAGTCTTTCAAGTGCTCTAATAACTAGGTAGGAAACATTTATTCAACATTTTTTTTAACCTGGTACATAAAAAAGGTAAAACTTTTACTATTCTTTCTGTACTTTCAAGAAGTACACTAAAAGAATTATGAAGAGTTTGATGAGGATGTTTCAATAATTAGGGCCAACACATAAGGGGTGCTGAAGATTCTTCTATCCTCTATTAAGAGGCTATAGTGGCTAAACCTGATCTTAATTCTGGTGACCACAATGTTTTTTTTTGATGAATATAGAACTGTTTTTTGTGATGATTCAAATTCTGATAATGGTGTTTTTTTGTGAACTGTATTCTATGAAATTTCAATAGAAAGAGATGAATGTACCAAAAAATAGACATCAGTGTCTTGGATTGATTGATGAACTGGCTCACATGCATGCTTTTGACCTTGGTGACAGGGTTGTACCCTAAGATGTTGTTTTGTTAAATTTTGAAGATGAGATCTGGTGTCAGCCTTGGTTTTATTTTACTTTTGTGTAATATCTGTTGATCATGGAGAGTCCAGATGATTTTTATTATTAAAATTGGTTTCAAATCAAAAGAAAGATACCTGTTTTTTCTATTTCTGGTGCGATTTTGGATGAAGAGGAGAGATCCAAATACTTAGGTGGTTCCTACCAAGAAGAATAGTTAAGAGGTTTTATTGAAGTCTTTGAATGATAATATTTGTCATAGAGGCTTTGGGTAGACTTATAGAAGAGTAGAACACAGATTTTGGTATCCTGGAATGAAGTCCACAGTGCAGAGATGGGTGAAATGTATTGAAGAATGTAAAACAAGAAACCTCTTGAAGCCTCAAAAATTTGGCTATGATACTGATGAAACAATGTTTTTTGGAAAAGTAAGTTTTGATGCTGTCCATATTAAGGAGAAAAGGTATAAATATTTGATTTTGGAAAGGGATGATTTATCTGGTTGAGTTGAGCCAGTTCCTCTTTTTAATTAGACTTACAAGAATGTTGTACATATTTTGAGGATAGAATGGGTTGATGATGGTGGTTCAAATTTTGGGGAAGATTTCAAGGAACACTACAACACATTTTTATTTTCCAATGGGGTGCAAAATTTACAAAACCATTATTTTAGAATTTCAGACCCACATAAGACCTTTAAGCTCTAAATAAATAGTAACATAAATGTTGCACTGTTTTTGGGCCCCAAGACAAAACAAAAATTTGGTGCAGTGGAAGCTTTTTCTAGCCTTTATTCCAGAATGAGAGCTGCTACACTTTATTATCAAAAGGCTAAAATAAATGGTTCAAAAATGTTATAAAGTTATCATGAATGCTTGGGTGAAGATTTGTGGAGATGGTTCTGAAACATGGAGGCATTATTTACCATCAATGGTAAACACTAATCTTGATTCTATTTGCAAATAGAGTAACTGTGAAGGGTAAAAATGGAAATTCTACATATTAGTTAATATTTGGAAAGAAGAAATTTTTACAAATAGACTTGGAAGAAACCTCATATTTTAGAATTGATGGGGATTAGTTGTACTCAAATGAAGATTCACTCTGTGAAAAGACACAAAAGTTAGAAGGTAGAGAAGAAAGTCAAGAGAAGGTATACTCTAGGATGAAAAAAATTAGAAATAAATTAGTCAGATATTGGGAAATGAGGATGGCTCATTGATTTAGAAATCCCGTAAAAACATTTTTGTTTGATGTTGTTGTATAGTATAAGTTTGTAAATTCAATGGGAAAAGTTTATTCCTGATAGGCGGAATGTATTTTATAGAGTCATATCTCACTTTTCTGGAGGGTCTTATTTTTTTGATAGAGTTGGATGTTTTAGTACTAATTAAAAGGGTGGTAGTGGACCAATTGAAAAGTTTTTATTCTAGAGACATAAGAAGTGATGAAGACTAACTCCACAATGAGGATAAAATATGGACAAATATTTAAATTTTGTTTGAGTTTTTGTTGTTTCAGTGCAAAATTTTTTTCTGGAAGCTTTTTTTAGAAGGAATCTGGGTGTGGGTCTCTAGATTTTATCTTGGAAAGTGTAGGGGTAACTGATGGACTGGATATTCTATCAACAGTTACCCCAGACTATTTGTTTTCAACCCCTTCTCTTAATTTGATTAAAACCTAGTATTGTTTTATTTTCATAGGTTTTTAGTCCTCTATGACTTTAAACTGGATTTAATTTGGTATCAAGTGGTAGTTCTTCACTTTTTAGATGTTGTGATTTGATAGAAGGTACACAGGGGGGGGTATTAGATTTTATTTTGGGAATTGTGGGGTAAATTATGAGCTGGATTCTTTTTAGAAAAGTTTCCCCAGAATATATTATTCAAGCCTATAAATTTTCTCAGTTGAATTCCAGTATTGTTCTTTTGACTGAAGTTATAGTCCACTATGACTTTAAACTTGATTGCACTAGATCCTGAATCTTTGGTTTCTTAAGATTGGTGGTAGATCACTGGTGGTCTCCCATCATTTTTAATTCCTGGAGAGAGCCCATCCAGTGATCTTTTCTCAATAACTTGACTTGGCTCTTTATCTCACCAGAAAAAAAGAATGGGCACCTGATAGAAGCTGCCAATCACTATCTTTGACTTAACTAAACTCTAGAACAGCTTTAATTCCTCTGTAAATATGGCACACTAAAAAATGAGCACACTAGCCGTTGTAAAATCAAATCAAATTTACTCTTAAATAAAAACTGAACATATGGATAGGCACCTGCTAGCAGGTGCCACTTGATTTTTTTGCAGTGTCTGATTTTAGGGAGTTTTGGTTGTGATGGAAAGTGGTCTTATATTTTTTTCTTATTTTTCTTTTTTTCTTTTTTTCTTTTAATTTTTTATGAAGTTGATTGAATAAAGAGGTGGAAAATCTTAAAAATCAAAAATATAGTGTCATCACATCAAGGTACACCTGGATATGAGAAAGAATTGGTGGGAAATGGCTCATTGATTGGCCAGGATATTCTATTTTTCTTATTATTTTTTATGTTTTTCTTATTTTATCATATTTTTATCAGTTATTTGGTAATTCTATTTATTTATCTCAAAATTCTTTAAAATTAAAAATAGGTGTATTTACATCAAGGTATACTGGGATGTGGGTAATTTATCAGGGGATCAGCTCAACAATTGTCTGGGGGATACCATTTAGTAAAAATAAATAAATAAATAATAATAATAATAATAATAGGGGGTATAAAAGTTGAGGGATCCACAATAAAGGATCAGGATTTTTTTTCCTGGGATTAGAAATTCTTAATTGCAGAAGATTCTTATCCACTAGCCCCAGGGCTAGTGAATAAGGAATCCACAATAATGCATTATCCTGCCTCTTATACCCCAATTCCCAATCCTAATCCCTGATCCCAAACTCATCACATTCATGAAGGATTTTTAAGAAAGTCACATGAATTATAGTTGCTGATGACATCCTTAAGTCTGTCCTCACTCTATGCTACTTGATTTTGGTAACAAACACTTAAAGTTTTTTTCTATCTACACACCTCAACTGCACATTTGGAAGTGAATTCCCCCTTCCTTCATCACATATGCCTTATACCAACAACTATAAAATACCTCTCTACTAGGCAGCTACTTCACTCAACTATGAATGCTATTGCTTTAATTTTAGTTCTTTACTATAAATTGGACTCTTATTTGGAAGATGCTTTAGCCTATATGTCTTTTCTTTCCAAAAAGTGTTACATAAACCCAAGGGGGCCAAATATTCATCAAGATCCCAGATATGATCTCCCCTCCATTCTCAACATTCCTCAACTAAACGTCTCTCAAATTTTTCGAAATTCTCCTGATTCTTTCTTCAAACTTTATCAACTCATCTCCAAACACCCTATATTTCATAACCATTCTCAAAATAACAGCATGATCCTGCTATTCAACTTGCTGTTGCACTTTGTCTCTTTGGCTCAAATTGAAATGGTGCTGCTGTAAGACCTTTGGATAATCTCTTTTTCATAGGATATGGTACAGTGTAGAAAGAAGTAAAACTCTATAATATTAAGCTATAGACACAATTCCTTGATGAGTTGGGTCTCCTTTCTAAATCCAATTTTAAAAACAAAGCACCTAGCACTCTAATATTTAAAGACAGTGTAAGCACGAATTTTAAGTGTAGTTATTTATTTTTACTATGGAAGAGAAAGTAGAATAAATTAAAGAGGTCTTTTTAATGAAAAAAAGAAAAAAAATATTTTAATATAAGCAATCAAGCTACCAGCTATATTTATTCTCAGTAAGCGCTAGTACTCTAAGTCACTCCCTCTTGAAGCGCTCTATATAATACTATCCTTAATGTAGCAATAAAATAACTATACAGCACTACTTCTGGTATGCACACCCAATATGTACAAAGAAATAAAATAAAATATATCTATTCTTTCTATCTTAGAAATATCTATTGTTATTTATTTACTAACTCACGCACACACACTATTTAAAAGTGAGTTCTTAAATACATTTTATTGTTCAGCACCCCTTTCCTATGTTTCCTTGCCCTATGGGTTTTCCTACACAAGTTCAGCGCTAATACAACATTTCAAACAGTATTTAAGTATCTCAAAGATCTATGTACATCTATTAGGATCAGTTTTGGTTCCAATAGCACCTGAAAATTTTGTGTAATTACAGCCATTAGCACTAAAACACACTATCTTTTTTGTACATACCCTATGCTTCCCAAGATCTCTGACTAAATAAAAGGTACTGCACCCCCTTTCATACCTATTGCAATGACCCAAACTGGCAAAATGAGTATTCAATAATCATGAAATCCTTCATGCTTCAGGGAATGACTTTCTTATCTCAAGTCTTATCCTTCTTGTCTTTTGCTTTAGTGTTACTTGCAACCTTTTTGCCTTCCTAGTGCTACCTTCTGTCTCTGACATGTTTGTTGTCTTCATGAGCAGGCATAGCTTCACCTAAAAGCATAACTTCTATCTAAGCATACACTTCATGCCATCTCTGTTTCTGCCTTGTAAACCCATATCATGCATCTAGAGCTGCCCATGAATCTTTCAAGTACAAACCATATTTCCCTTTTCTATTAGCCCGCTATGTACTTGCCCTGACCTTTTACTTTCCCCGGCTCATAAATCCATGATATGAATATAAAAAAAACTGTGTGCAGAGAGTCTACCTTTTCTGCGCTAATGAAAAATCCTTTGTTGCACTTCTGTAGCCATCCTACCTGACAATCCCTTTGTTGTGCTTGATTAGAGCTGCAATTTTTCTACGTTACTGCCAGATGTGTACCAAAACAGTGATATTATACACCAAGTGCTGTATTATTGCTATCCTTTCCCTCAAGTCTCAAACACTTGCTTGGAAAAATCCACAGCAGCAATGTGAATCTTCTCAAGTAATGCAAGCCAAAGGTTTCCCTAGATGTGTAGGCTATGTTTATAGCACAACTATAACTTTGAGTCAAAAGCCTGCTCATGATGGCAACCATTATTTTGATTGCAAAAAAATGTTTCTTCAAAATGTTCTCCTATTTCACATCTTTCCTCAACTAACTTTTTATCTTCTTTGTAGATACTCTATTGCCATTCAACTTATCTGCAAAATCAACAAATAGTTTATTGCTTTTCATAGTGGATGCCCTGGCTCATGTCATGACTTGTCCCTCTTCCAAAGAGTGAGAATTTCTCAGAGTCCTTACTCATACTTTGATGAATCTCAGTACCTCCTTGAAGACTCAGCATATACAAGTGGAAAGTACATTATACCTTCTTTCTGTGGTTAAAATTTAGAAAATGACCCAAAAACCACCTTTAATTATCACCTTTCCCAATCAAGAGTATGGATTGAACATGCTATTGGTATTTTAAAGGGAAGATTTTCTAGTCTCCAAGGAGCTCAGAATACAATTTCAAAAAAAATTGGAGATCAACCATTGGATCATGACTTGCATAATACTCAACAATATCTTAGATGATTTAATGGATGAGTGGAATGATCTTTATGAAGAAGAAGATTCTGAACCAGCACCGGCTCTCCCCTCCCTTGAATCACAAAAAATTCATTCAACCAGCATATGCTCTGTCATTATGCCAATCACACTCCACCATTTTAACACACAATTCTTTTAATTTTTTGTTTTCATACTATCCAAATTTCCACTTTGTATACTTTATTCACTTGGTTTGGTATTTTTTTTGTTGCATATTCATTTTTATTTTGTATTTATGGTGAATATTTTTTTTTGGATGGCTCATTGGTTTTCTTTCACCAGCTCAGCATGAAATCACATATTTTCTGAAATAAAATATTTTTTCTGTGTTTCTTTTTTTTATTCTTCACTCTTATCCTTTTCCTCCTCTCCTCAAAAATCCCTCAGATATTTTGGTTGCATTTATTCTAACTCATCTTACCAAGTAAGTCATTTTTTCATTTTTATTGATTTTTATTTGCTAATCATGATTTCTTTTAAGTGCTTCATTTATTTTTTTTCAAGCTTAAACTAATTTTTTTTTCTCTCCCTCTTTTCTCTCTTGTCCTGCTCTTTTTCCCTCTTTCCCCCCCTTCTTGACTGCCTTAATCCCCCTTATTCTCTTCCTCACCTTTTCCCCCCTTTAGGCACTCATTTCCCTCTCTTTAGGCTCCCACTTTTCCCCTTTAGGCAATTTTCCCCCCTTTCCCCCTTTTACCCCCTTTAGGCCACCTCTCAGCTCTCCTCCCCCCTCCCCTCTTATCCCATTCCCCCCCATTCCCCCCTCCCCTCTCACATTGCCCCCACCTTCTTTTTATTAGCTAAAAAATTGCTTAGCAATTTTTTAGCTAGTTAAAGGGGGGAGGAGGCAAGGTGAGAGGGGGGGGAAAGGGATAAGAGGGGAGGGGAGAGGGAGAGGGAAGAGGGGGAAGGGGGAAGGGGAAAGGGGGGGATGAGAAAAGGGGGGGAGTTTTGTGAGCCGGTCTATAGGGGGTAAAAGGGGGGAAAGGGGGGAGGACCAGGTGAAAAAGGGAGAGAAGGGGGTTTTGAGGAGATAAAGAAGGGGGAGGGGGGTTTGAGGACAACAAAAAGAGGTAAATGAGGCAGACAAGGAGGGATAATATGGGAATATGTAAAAGAAAATATTTGTTATTTTTATGTAAATTATTAGGTATTTTTTTTGTTTTTCTTTAAAGAATATTATAAAAAAATTTTTTTTATGGTTCAAGCTGAAACAGAAATAAATTTTGTGTGTTTACAAATTTGATTTTTAATTTTGGGAAAAAATTTTCTGATACAAATTTTTTTTTTGGTTTAATTTTTTGATCATAATTTTTTTAATCATTTTTTTAAGGACTTTAGGTGGTATATCTAACACCAAATAATTTTAAATTTCATTTTTTTTGATAAATAATTTTACTGATGTTTGTTTTTATTTGTTATAATTTTTTTTCAAGGATAGTTTTAGTATTTGATTTCTTTTCAAAAAAATTATTTGGATAAATAAAAATGTCTATTTTGTCAGAATCACCTCTTACTTCTCTATCATCATCATCTTTATCGTCTTTATCATCTTTTTCAAATTCAACTTCATTTCAATCATCATCCAAAATATCAAAAAAATAATGATAATATAACTCAGCAGAATAAAAGAAATTTAAAAAAGAAAATTCATTTGGATTTTTTATTTGACCATATTTCAAATATTGAGTACTATAAAACCAAAGTGCATTAAAAAAATTATTATCCAAATGAGTAACCAGAAGATTTAAAATATTTAACCAAATCAGGAGACAATGAAATTCAAGCAGTTATCAGTAATTCTTTTAAACCTCAATTTATTTATTAAAATCCTTCTTTTAATGGTTCAAAAGATGAAACCTTTAATCATCTATCTGATTTCATAATAACACTATATTAAATGGCTTTGGTTCCCTTACCAATTAGGAGTACAATTTTTTTGGGTGGTATTATTATTGGATTTGGTTGGAGACAAGGATTTTATAAAGGCTATTATCTGGGTATATCTTATAACATATGTTTCATTCTTAAAATCATGCCACTCATTTTATTTCCATAGGCATCTACTCTTTACTTAAAAAATTATCTAAAACTGAAAAAAATGAAGATTTTTGCTTATGGCACACCTTACCTTCTTTTAATAATTTTCTTGATCTTGGCCTAAAAAAACTCTGAAATAAAGCTTTTGAAAATAATCATCAACTTGCTACCAAAGTTGGAATACCAAATTTGTGTGACCAGAAATGTGAAGAAATTAGCAAACAATATCATTTATTTTCAAATTTTATTATTACTCATTCAGGATTCCACAATAAGATTCATATCAAATGGAATGACTCCAATTATCTTACTATTGGAATTTAAAATATATCAATCCAATAGCTGGCCAACCAAAATCCACCAAATAAACAAGGTAAAAAAAGAAGGTAAATTAAACAAAAATAAAAAAACTTTAAGTAGATCAAAAAAGTATGGGGATGCGTAGAGTCATCAAATATTTTTTATTTTTTCATAATTTTTTTATAAATCACCATGAAAAATCTGGGGGTGAACTGATAACAATCCCCTCTCTTTGAACTCCAGAGTGTCTCTTATTCTTCCATAGTTATTCTCACTTTATAAAAATATACAAAATTGTATTGGAAGTACATTTATTCTCAGATTTATTATAGACAGAATATCAACTGATTCCAAATTATGCACAATTTGATCCTCCAGAACTTGATTTTGGTCCTCTGTTGAGCACAAATTGATCTAATCTAAGCTTATTCATATATAATTGGGGGTATCAATGTTCAGGGATCCGCAATTAGGGATCAGGAATTTTTTTTCTGGTATCAGACATTATTAATTGCGGAAGATTCTTATCCACTAGCCCCAGGGCTAGTGGATAAGAAATCCACGATAATGCATTATCCCGCCTCTTATACCCCAGTTTCCATTCCTAATTCATGATCCCAAACTAATCACATCCATGATGGATTTGCAAGAAAGTCACATGACTCATAATTGCTGATGCCATCCTTAAGTCTTTGCTCACTCTATGGCACTTTATTTTGGTGGCGAACACTTAAGTTTTTTTCTATCTACACACCTCAACTGCACATTTGGCGGGGAATTTCCACTTCCCACCTCCCTCATCACATATCCCATCCACCGACAACAATGAAGCACCTCTCTACTAGGAAGCTACTTCACTCAACAATGAATGCTATCACTTTTCTTTTAGTTCTTTACTATAAATCTGACTCTGATTTGGAAGATGCTTTAGCTTATATGTGTTTTCTTTCCAAAAAGCGTTAAATCATCACCAGGGGGCCAAATCTTTATCATGATCCCCAATATGATCTGGCCTCCATTCTCAACATTCCTCATTTAAACTTCACACAACTTTTTAAAACTTCTCCCCATTCTTTCTTCAAACTTTATCAACTCATTTCTGAACATCCTATCTTCAATAACAATTCTCATAACAAAAAGCATAATCCTGCCATACAACTTGCTGTTGCTCTATGTCGCTTTGGCTCAAATGGAAATGGTGCTGCCATAAGACATTTGGATAATCTCTTTAACATAGCATATGGTACCGTGATATTATACACCAAGCACTGTATGATTGCTATCCTTTCCCTCAAGTCTCAAACTCTTGCTTGGCCAACTCCAGAACAGTGACTTGAATCCTCTCAAGTAATTCAAGCTGAAGGTTTCCCTGGCTGTATAGGTTTTTTTGATGGCACAACCATCCCTTTGAGTCAAAATCCTGCTCATTATGGCAACCATTATTTTGATTTCAAAAAAAGGTTTCTTCAAAATCTTCTCCAAGTTCTCATCTTTCACAATCTAACTTTTTATCTTCTTTCTAGATACTCTATTGCCGTTCAACTTGTATGCGATGTCAATAAAAAATTTATTGCTTTTCACAGTGGCTGCCCTGGATCATGTCATGACTCTTCCGTCTTCTAAAGAATGAGGATTTCTCAATCCCCTGACTCATACTTTGATGAATCTCAGTACCTCCTTTCAGACTCAGCATATGCAAGTGGAAAGTACATTATACCTGCTTTCCGTGGTGCAACTTCAGAAAATGACCCCAAAACTGCCTTTAATTATCACCTTGCACAATCAAGAGTACGAATTGAACATGCTATAGGTATTTTAAAGGGACAATTTTCTAGTCTTTGGGAGCTCAGAATCCAATTTCAAAAAAAATTGGAGATCAAAACTGCAAATCATTGGATCTTGACTTGTGTAATACTCCACAATATTCTAGCTGATTGAAAGGATGAGTGGAATGATCTTTATGAAGAAGAGGATCCTGAACCACCACCGGCACTCCCCTCCCATGATTCACAAATCATTCAATCAACCGGCATACGCTCCATTATAATGCCAATTACTCTCCAACATTTCACTTTGAAACACTTTTAATTTTTAATTTTTATGTTTTCATACTTTCCAAATGTCCTCTTTGTGTACTTTATTCACTTGGTTTTGTATTTTGGTTTGTTTCATATTCATTTTTTTTTGAATTTACGGTGAATATCTTTTTTTTGGATGGCTCATTGGTTTTCTTTCACCAGCTCAACATGAAATTGCATATTTTGTCAGTGATTTTTTTTTTCATTCATCCCTCATATTCTTTTCCTATTCTCCTCCAACATCCCTCAAACAATTTGGTTTCATTCATCTTGTCATCTCATCTCTCCAGGTAAGTCATTTTATTCTTTTTTTTTGATTTTTTGATTACTAATTATAATTTTTTTTGTTTTTTTCTGTTTATTTTATTTTTTTATCTAAATTTTTTTTGTAAGTGGTTATTTTGGATTTCAATGGTATAATTAACCTTTTTTTTCTCCCTCTTTACTTTCTTTTTTAGCTCCATCACCCTACTTGTCCGCAAGGCTATTCCAGGAGTCCAGTAAATGATATATAACTTATAAAACCTGAAAGAGTGGGTAAGAATTGTATTTAATGAATATAACTTAATATTTTATTGCATAATAAAATTATATAAGTATTTTATTATATACAAGTGTTACATTAAATTTATTGGTTATATAAATTTTTATATACAGTTAAATTGAACATAATATAATATATTCTACAAATAATGGCGCATTTTTATGTATTTAATAATTATAAATTTATATTTAATTAATTGAAAAACATATATTATAATTATAAGTGTAAAATTGACTTATAATATATTTAAATTAATTATTTAAATTTATATATTAAATAACACCTTTCATATAATACTAAACAATAATTAATGACGCTTCTTTTGACCCTTAATTGTGTCAGAAAAAACCAATTAATTAATTTATACTAAATTGAGATTAATTACATGTTTTGTTGTGTCAAAGTATTTTTTGTTTCACTTAAAATATCCTTTAATCAGACTGTACCATCTGTTTGGAATTATTTTTCTCATAGTTCCTATGTTCCAATCTTGTTTAGTTATTCACTATTTTTACTTACTGATTTGGGAATAAATGCGGAAAAATTGGATTCTTAATTGGGGTTTTAATTATTTGTTTCATATTTTTCTCTACATTGTTATGTTTCATTTACTCTTTGATATATTTGTTTTATTCTATTCTAATCATTGTATTTACAAATATAGTGGCGCTTCAGAGGACCCATTGCCTATAAAAGGGCCTTGGATAATCCCCTGTAGCCTCATCACTTATTACACACTCAACAATTTAAAGATAAATTTATTACGCTTATTATTATTTTTATTAGTATTAAAATCTAATTAAAAATTCTAAATAACAATTTAAAGGTTGCCTTAAGTCTGATAGTAATTATATTGTTTGCCGCGCAGAAACTCTTACTTAAATAATATTAATATTAATAAAACCAATTTTGTTGTCACCTCTCAAATCACTCGTCGTTGCTTTCTCTCAAATAAATCAAATAAATCTCAATTGTTTTTATTTCTTTTATTTCTAAATTACTATCTCCTTCTTGTCCTCCTCTCTTTTCGTCCCTCTTATCTTATCTCTTCTAGACGACTGACCGACAACTGGGGACCTTTCCAAACGATGACGACGATCGAGCCTGGCGACAAACGACAAAACGCATGGACCACCTAGCAAAAACAAAACTTTTGCCGCGACTGTGTTTTGAACTTGGGTTTGATATCTTAGGTTTATATTATATTAATTTTTATATTATTTTGAAGTGATTTTTTGATCACTATAGTAAGTTCACCTTTACACCTCTCACTCATATTACTATATTTTTACTGCAATAAAGTGATTGTGGCTTAATTGCTGATTCACTGAGAGTAAGTGTTCAATTATTAAAAAATATTTTTCCTAGTTGACCATTATAGAGTGTTAAATCCTCTTAGTCCTAGAAGAATTTACATTTTTATTAATACCAATTGAATTATTAAATTAATTTTTTTTTATTATTAATCACCACGCAATATTTGGGGGGGACTTGCTAGCAAGTCCTCAACTTGAATTCAGATGGAATTCAGACTGAACTCAGACTGAACTCAGACTGAACTTTACTTTGAACTCATCTTGGGCTCTTAACCAAACATGGATGAGTCTGTGCTTGAGTAATAGTGAAAGTTTAATAAATAATTTATAGAAATAATAACAAGGGAAGATTAATAATCTGATCCATTCACAGAATTTTTTTCACAAAACTCATTTTCATTTTCATTTTGAATTTCACCTGATCACTTAAAAGACTGAAAATTATACTATTTATTTCAAAAACATCACTTTTAACCTCTCTAATTATTTTATTCTATTTTTTTTGAAAAAATATAAAATAATATCAGTGGTTCTCTTTAATGATAACTCCTTTTAACCAAGAATTTGAAGCTTTTATTTTTTAATTTAAACCATATTACCTGATATTTTTTTTTTGTATTTTTATTATTTCTTATTATGCAATATAATTATTTTAAACTCAATGGAATTATTTAATAAAAATATTGAACCATAAAAATTCTCAAGTTTCTATTCTAGAATACTGTGAAAAGACTCATAATTAAGAAAAATAAAAGATAGAAATATGTTTTCATAATTTCTGTTTCAATGAAGTTCTCTAATATCTTCTTTACACTTAGCACTAATAATTGATAAATTGTTTAATTATATGTCTAGAAAGAAGTATAATTCTTATACAAGTGAATTTTAATCCAGTTTTTTCCATTTTCGTATGCAAGAAGATGATTAAAATTAAAAGGAAATATCTTTTTGCTCTTTTTTTTTCTATCGAATATTCAACTACTAAGAATTTTCACAATATTAATTTATTCAATGTAATACACATATGATTTTCTGGAACTCTTCATGATGTATTTCATCAAAATTCAATGTAAATATGGTTATTTGGTAGAGTAATCTCATGAGTTGAAATAATTAGTCACTACTTAGTGAATTTTTCATATGAAAGACTGAAATTCAAGCTAGATGTAAAAATTTAAAGATAATTAAAACAAAGTAGTATAAATTTATTTAAACTTTAATTTTAGTACTTGATTTTGCTTCAATGCTGTATTGTGGGATAATTTCAGTGTCAACCTGGGAATAAGCACCATATAATTTGAAAAGTGATCTCATGTTAAAAAATGTGCTTCAGGTAGATATTTTGATTGTATTATTGTTCAAGAACTGAATTAAATAGGTAAAAGTGGTAATTTTTCATAATTCTATCAGTTTCAAATTAAAAAACTATTATATGATATTCATTTTGTAAAAAAGACACAATAGGTAATTTAGATTATACCCATGTAGAAAAGCAGCTGTAAAGGCAATCATCTTTTTATTAAAAATAATATTATTCCATGTTTTAAATGAAAAGAAAAAATATTTCAATTCTATGGTTTTGAAAAATAAATTAAATGAAACATTTCAGGTACGCTTTTTTAGTCATTAGAATCAAAGTTTTGATAGGAGTAATTCACAACTGAACACTTACACGCAATTGTAAAATTATATATATGGGTTCAAGATTTATCAATGATTTATTGGAATTATGATATTTATGCTGATTGGTAGATCTTATATGATGTTTCTATTCAGTTTCTAAGTGTATGAAAAACAATCCCTTTGATATTTTATTTAAACAGAAGAATTTAAAAATTTTCTTGAAATTGGCCTTATCACAAAGCAATACTGGAATGGTTATATTGTTATAAAAATTAATTTAAATAGCAATATTTCAAATCTTCATAACAGATTTTAAACTAAACATAAATATTAAAATTTGACTTTTTATAAAAATATATATTGATTTAAAAGATATTTACTTATTTTTTTTTTTACAAAATGACCAATTTTATCCTGTGAGGCTTCCATTCAACTTAAATGTGTAAGTCTAAAAAATTAATATGATGCTCTGAATACTCTATATAATGTGTACCTAAGGCAAAAATAATGTTTTTTTGAAGTACTTTAAATCTAAGCAGAAGAGCTGATATCTTTTTTATGTAATATAGTTGTATAAAATTGATTTTTAGGTATTTTTGTAATACGTAATATGGAAAGAAATCATATCATAATAATATATAATCAACTTAAAACTTTTTTTAATATAATATTATCTAAAAATAATTCTTAATATGTACTTATTTTTAGAACTTCAAAGTGTTTAATAAAAATATTTTGATATAAAAATATAATTATTTTTATATTTAAAAGTAATTAATAAAACTTCTAAAAAAGTATAAATTTTTTCATGGCTTAAATTATTATGAACCACACTTGGAAACAAGATTGCATTGAGAGTTCAATCTAAGTTCCACCAAAAACATGATAAATAATTTTTTTGAAAATGTATATAGTCATTGAAATGAAAAAAAATTAGTAAAAGAAAGGACTCAGATATTTTATTCTGTTACTGAATAGATTATCATAAATATATTGAGGTAGATAACTTATTGAAGTTTTTTAAATTTGCAGTTATTACAGTCAATTATCCAGTTATATATAGCAATCACAAAACAAGAAATAAGCCTAAATGGTTGTATATGTGGATAAATCTTTTCCTCAACCTTTACCCTAATTATTTAATTTAATTCAAAGCTATTTTTATTCTAACCAACATATTTTACTATTACATTTAAAAATAAATACAATAAACTCAAAAAATACATAAGTTCAATAGTTTAAAATTTCTTTAAATGTTTTATTCTAGTTTTTAACTTTTTGCTACAATTTTCCTATTATATTATTTATTTATATCATGTATAGTTATCAAAAGAATTCTGTGAATTATTGTGTAAAAAAGCAAAATAGTATTTCATTATCAATTATTTTACTATATTACTTTCTTAGTCTTAAAGTGCATTGTAAATCAAAAATATAAAATAAAGACGTATAAACTATAGGTTTAAGTTAAAAAATATCAATAAAAAATAATTATCAATCATTTTCCATATCGGCAGAATAGAGCTGTAGATTGATAGGGTGGACTCTGATGTTCGCCCGAAGAACAAAGTTCACACTCCATTTTTCACTACCTCAATGGACAACCTCTCAATCTCTCCACACAAATTTTTCTGCTTTTTCATTTCTGTTAATTCTATTACCACTCACCACCCTTTTATTGCCCTCCTGATACATTTGCTACACCCTTTAAGCTTCAAAATCTATGTTTAAGCCCTCCTCACTACTCCCCTCCACTCTATTTTCACTTTTAACACAACTACACCCCTTTTGCAACCTCTCGCTCACCTCCCATTCCCCTCACTCACCCCACTCACCTCCATTAGCCCTCACCAGCCTTTCTCTCACATTCTAAAACTATTACTCACCTCCCCAGTTTATTGTCCACATCCCCCAGCTCTCGCTTACCTCCCCTAGCCCTTTCTCACCTTCCAAATCTTTCCAGCCCTTCACTCACCTCTTCCAGCCTCCCCCAGTCCCTTACTTTGGCTGGAGATGTGAGCGAGGTGCTGTAAAGACTAAGGAAGGCTGGAAGAAGTGAGTGAGAGGCTTTTATTACCTCCCACAGACTTTCAAAGCCCCTCGCTCACCTCCCCCAGCTTCCCAAGTCCCTTAATTTGGCTGGAGATGTGAACGAGGTGCTGTAAAGACTAAGTAGGGCTGTGAGTAGTAGGTGAGAGGCTTTTATCAACTCTCCTAGCCCTTTAAGGACCCTTGCTCACCTTTTCCAGCCTTCCCAAAGTGGGTTAGGGGATTTTATAACCTCTCCCAGCCCTGTAAAGCCCCTCTCTCACCTTCCCCAGCCTTCCCCAGTTCCTTTATTTTTCTGGGGGAGGTGAGCGATGAGATTGAAGAGGTGAAAAAATTGTTGGGGAGGCATGCAAGGGCTTGGGAAGTAGCCAACTTTTTATAAACTTGAGAATAATTAATATGTATAAATTAGAAATAACAAGGAATAAAATTTTGAGGAATTATAACCCATTCCAAGTGGTAAATAATGTAACTAAATACATATTTCAGAATTTGAGTTGCTTGTGTTTACTAAAAAAATGTGGCCAATCGTTGAAAAAGGAAGATTTTTGTAGGGAAGAAACATGAAAAATGAAAAAAATACAAAGTAAAATAAAACTAAATAATGACAGTGGGCTGGGAAAGGTGAGTGAGGGTCTGGGGGAGGTGTGAGAAATGAAGAGAAGAGAAGGGAGAGGGGGGGAAGGAGAGGAGAGTTGTTTTCTCACTGTGAAGGAAAGGAATAGGGAAAATGGGTAAGTAGATGGCAAGTTTAGAAATGAGATAAGGGGGTAGGATAGGAAGTCAGATTGAAGATAAGGGAGAATTAGGGGAGGGAGGCATCAGATGGAAGTCCCACTTGTAATTCTACCAGGAATCAATTCAGGAAGCAAAAAAAAGCACTAGACATCTAGTGCACACTTTTTTCCTGCTGTGAATATTTTTTGAACTATTAATCAACTGTGGTTCAATGAAGGTTCAAATCAGTTTCAAGGTGTTTTCAAATTAAATTCAATATTTCTTCATGATTGTTTCATCACCACCTAAATGTGTACTGAAAAAGATATGAATTAGGGTTCAAGGTTGTGGACTTGCTAGCAAGTCCGCCCCCCATATTGCGTGGTGAATTATTGTTAATTTTGGTTGACTTAAAAGTACTTTGTGCTTAGCCCCAAATATATTGCCATATTTAATATTGGTAATTAATTAGTTGAATTAACTTGATTGGTATTCCCAATTTAACCTTGCAATCCATTTTTTTTAAAAAATTAATTTTTTATAATTATTACTTTATATTGAAAAATTTTTTTTTTCTATAATTTAATTAATAAAATTTTTTTATTATTATTTGGAGCAATTATTGACTAACCTTTATTATTTTTTTTTTAATAAATAATAAGTAAATTAAAATCTTCCCACTAGTATGTCCAACAATTTGGCAGAAAAAATGGATAACATGCAAGTGGATGAAATAGAAATTGACTATGATGCTGAAACTGTAAGTTCTTCTAAAGTTGGTCATAAAAAATCTTATACTAACACAAAGAATTCACATACTGCAGGATGTGTAAATGACAGGAAATGCAAACAAACCAAACCCCCTTCCCCCAGTACCACAGAAGGAAGTAAAGCCTCTAGTGCCTCAAGAAGGTCTTCCAAAAGGCTTCAAAATAAAAAAGCTTCCTCTGCCACAACAAATCAGCAACCTATCCAGTCATATAAAAGAGTTGAAGACAGAAAATATGACGTACAAAGCAAAGGTAGACACATTGTGGGATCAGGTCCAAGAACTCAGGAACCAGATTCAGGCCCAGGCCCCTCCTCAGTTGCCTCCCAATAAGCCTCAGTTTCAGGCTCAACCTTCACAGCCACCCAGCTCAACCATCCAAAATCCAAATACTATGGAAGTAGAGCAATGGAAATGAGATTATCTAATGAGTCACTACCAACAGAATGTGCAACACCCTCCTCATCATCAGCCTGGCCCATCCAGAACACCAAATTTCCATCCACCTCCTCATCCCTACCAACAAAGCAGGAGAAAGAAGGCCCAAGCACAATCCCAAACCCAGTCCCAGGGGAAGTTTACTCCTCTGCCATGGTAAGTAATTTGGTTGATAGTCACTTGGGTATGTTTTCTAATAAATCTTCTTCTGCAGGTAATATAATTGAACATGGTGAAAGAACAGTTAAACCTGTTAAAAGACAGCTTCCTGTAACTAGTAGCCCTATTGATGTAATTAGCAAATTGTCATTTGATGAACCTTTACATTTAACTTCTACATCTTTAATTAATCCTTCTCTTGCAATTAAAAATGATTCTGTTCCCCCTGAAATCTATACCTTAATTGAAAAAACTTCTGAGGAAATATTGAAAGATACCCTTGATTTTAATATTGTGAAAGACAAACATGTGAGAGATGTGTTAATCCATGAAAATGATAGATTAAATAATTTACACTTGCAATGTAAAGTGAGTTCTTCTGTACAAGATACAGCTTATTTAAAAATCAAAGAAACCTTGAATATTGTTCTTAGTCAACAAAAACAAATAAGAAGTGACCATAGAGATATCTCAGATAGAAATATCAGTCTACATAAGACCTTGAGTGAATTGAAACCCCTTATTGAAGAAAATTATTCATTCAAGAATGAAATAAAATCTCTGCAAAATGAGTTTAAGAAGCTAAAAAATGATTTCCATGCACTAAGTACCAAACACTCAGTTTCTGAGGACAGAAATGTTCTATCTCTTGCAAAAGTAAATGACCAGATGTCTGAAATTCCAAGAATAAGAAACTATGTGTCTGACCTGCAGGAAAAGTTCTCAACCTTAACCATCAATAATGAATTAAATGAGATTTCTGTAAATAAGCTGCATAAAAATAAAGGGAAAAAACCTGAGCAAAGTTCATCCTTTCTTCCTCATATTTCAACCATTAAACAAACTGATAATGAGTCTGTAAAATCTTTTGCTACTAGCAAAAAATCTTGTGATGGTCATGCACCAGCTGTTTCTGTAAATAATCAAATTTATGAACACCTAGCTAAACTTCAGGAATTATTAATAATGAATAATTCAAACCAAAAAATGGACCATCCCAGTAGTCAGAAAAATTGGCCTAAGTTAGACCAATATCCTACCTTTGATGGTGATTCTTCCTCTGATTGGCAACACTTTATCCAAAGAATTGATAATTTAAAGAGATCTTATAAACTACCTGATGAGGAAGTTGTTTCTAAGCTAATTTCTTTATTTTCCAATGTAGCCTTGATGTGGTATGAATCTGTCCTTTTAGATAAAAATCATTATACATGGAATGATTGGAAATCCTTGATTGAGAATCAGTTTGGTGGTTAAAAATTCAGGTTAGCTCAGCAGAGACTGTATGATAATACTAGATATGTATCCTCCTCTGTTGAAAAGCCCATTGTTTTTCTGATGAAAATAACTAAAATCCTTAGAGCAATTGATCCAAAGATGGATTATGATATTTGGAGAGATAAAATCTTGTATAAATTACCAAATTCTCTTAGGGATTTGATTGTTGCTAGAACTGAGCATGTAAGGGAAAATTCTTCTTTCATTAATATCTGTAATGAAGTACTGCTCAACCATAGATATGAACCAAAGAATTACCTTTGTAAATCTTATAATGATCAGAATAAACCTTCTATAAAGCTCCCAGAAAAATCTGGTAAACCCTCTGCCCCAGTTGCACCTAAAAAATATGCAACAAATACTTGTTATAAATGTAACAAACCGTGGCAGAAGGGTCATGTTTGTGACAAGAAAATTCATCTTGTTGAACAAAATAAAGACACTGATGAAGTTGAACTTGATGTCAATAATTCTTCCAGTGACTGTGAAAGTAATATCTCTTATGACAATGAATCTGTTAAAGATGTTTTAATGTTGGAACATGATGTCCATTATTTAAATAATATATCTGAAGATTGTGTATTAAATTTATCTTCAGTAGAAAATGCTGAGATAATTAAAGATATTACTAACAATTCTATTCCTATATCCCCTTTAAAGGCACCTGTTATCATTAATGGTAAAAATGTGGATGTAGTTCTTGATTCTGGTGCTGGAGGAAGTGTAGTATCTGAAAAAGCTTTGGCTTCAGTGGATAAGGATTATTTGAGTAAATTATTACCTATAACTTCTGAAAAATGGAGAGGGTATGGTTCTACCTTATTTCCTATTGGCAAATACAAAACCTCTGTATTCTTCAAATATAATGGTGGTTTTTTCAGAGCTATTTGTGAGTTTGTTGTCATGAAAAATGATAATTTGAGCAATTGGTTTATTATGGGAAATGATATTTTAACCATGTTTGGTGTGAAACTGGACCCAGCAAATAATTGCTTTACCTTAGGAATGAATGGGAAAAGAAAATTCAAAATTTCCTCTCCTAGAACTTCTGGGAATTTGTTGAAATCTTGTAACTCACTGATCCATTGTAAAGGTAGGACAACAACTGAAATGGATGATTTATTACATGAAATAAATACCGCTTCTTTTGGTGATCAGTTGACTAGTGAACAAAAGGATTCTATTGATGCCTCAATTACTTCTTTCCCTATGGCTTTTGCTCATGGTTCTCATGTCTTGGGAATTGTTC
This sequence comes from Hemileia vastatrix, assembly GCA_030280995.1. NCBI lineage: Eukaryota > Fungi > Basidiomycota > Pucciniomycetes > Pucciniales > Zaghouaniaceae > Hemileia > Hemileia vastatrix. The sequence goes on along the minus strand of JASXTE010000007.1, from coordinate 25,430,365 downwards.
AGGAAGAGATGAAAATTACCTTATCCTATAATTTGAGTGATATTCCTCCTTCCCTTAAGAAAAAACCATATCCTGCTTCTCCATCAAAAAGAAAATATATTGAAGATAATATTGAAACATTATTGAAAATCAATATCATTGAGAAAGTGAATGTCACCCCCAAATATTGTGTCATCTCCCCAGTCTTGATTTCATATGAAAAAGATAAAGCTAGATTATGTGGAGATTACAGAGCTTTAAATACTTATACTGTTGATGATATTTATCCTTTACCCAGAATTAATTAAATACATGCTACCTTGCAAGGTGCAAAATTTATTAGTTGTCTGGATGGTAATAAAGGTTATCATCAAGTTCCAGTTGAGAAAAATTCTCAAAATTTTTTGCTTATTGCTACTCATATGGGAATATATAAGTATGTTAGGATGCCATTTGGCCCTAAAAATGCTCCTTCAGTTTTCCAGAAAGTCATGGATAACACTTTCCATCAAGAAATTATTGAAGGTTGGCTCATGGTTTATATTGATGATATTATTGTTTTTTCTAAAACTTTTGATGAACATATGATTCACTTGAATAGAGTTTTCCAAAAAATGGATGAAATCAATATGACCTTATCTTTAAAAAAGTGTAAATTTGGTTTTCAATCTTTGAAAGTCCTTGGCCATGTTGTGTCAGGCTTACAAATTTGTGTAGACCATAATAAAGTTGCTGCCATTCAAAATGTGAAAGCACCAACTTCTGTAAGAGAAATCCAAAGTTTTTTGTGTATGTGTGGCTATTATAGACAATATATTAAAAATTATCAGGTCATAGCCTTGCCTCTTACAAAACTGACCAGAAAAGATGTTGCTTTTCTCTGGAATAATGACTGTCAAAAAGCTTTTGATACATTAAAAAGTTGCTTAATGACAGCCCCTATATTGGCTCTTCCAGATTTTAACAAGCCATTTGTCCTTTATACAGATGCTAGCTTTATTGGTCTGGGTGCTGCCCTTCACCAAAAGCAAATTATTAATGATAAATCCTCAGAGGTTGTAATTTGTTATATTTCAAGAACCTTAAGAAATAGTGAATTGAAATATGGTGCCATTCAATTGGAGTGCTTAGCAGTTGTTTGGGCTCTTGAGAAACTTCATTACTATTTGGATGACCAAAAATTTGAGTTGGTAACTGACTGTAGTGCTGTGAAGTCTCTCTTAAACCTCAAGACACCTAACAGACATATGTTCAGGTGGCAACTTGCTGTTCAAGAATACAGAGGAAGGATGACAATTATCCATAGAGCTGGAAATGTTCACTCTTATGTTGATATGCTCTCCAGATTGCCTCTGCCAAATAATGACTCAAATCCTGCTTATGTACCTGAGGATGATACTGTTCATATCCATGGTATATTTATAGTTGATATGGAAGAGGAGTTATTACAGTTAATACTGGATTCATATGATAAAGATTCTGATTTAAATAAATTGGTTACTATCTTAAATGATCCTAAGAATGCTTCAATTCAAGCATTAATAAAAACACTTCCTGCAAGGTACCAAAATGCTTTAAATAAAGAAAGTTCTCTATTGAAGATGGTTATATATATTATAGAAGGAAGCTTACCAATGTAATTGTAATTCCTCCTTCAATGAAAGAAACTATCCTCAAACTTTGTCATGATGACATATTAGCTGGTCATTTTGATCTTGAGAAAACATTGATTAGAATCAAAAACACTGCATGGTGGGCTAATATGTCTGAAGACACAAAATTATATGTTGAATCTTGTGATTCCTGCCAAAAATCTAAAAGGTTAACAGGTAAGAGAGCAGGGTTATTACAACATATTGAAGCACCTAGTGCTCCCTGGCAAATCATTAATATGGATTTTGTCACTGGTCTTCCTGTTGCAGGTAGAGACAGCTTTAACTCTTGTTGGGTAATAGTTGATAGATTCACAAAAACGTGCAAATTTATTCCAACCCACAAAGATGTATCCACCAAAGAATTAGCTTTCTTATGGTGGTCTTACATGTTTAATATTATTGGTTTTCCAAAAGCCATTATCTCTGATAGGGATCCAAAATTCACTTCTGAATTTTGGACCTCTTTGATGGATATTTGTGGCTGTGAGTTAAACTTGTCTACAGCTCACCATCCTCAGACTGATGGTCTAGCTGAAAGAATGATTCAAACTCTGGAAGATATGATTAGAAGGTATTGTGCATTTGGTTTAGAATATAAAGACAATGACAGATTTACTCATGATTGGGTCACTCTTTTGCCTGGTCTTGAATTCGCATATAATAGCACTGTTCATTCTGTCACTGAGAAAAAGCCTTTTGAGCTTTGGTTAGGTTATGTCCCAAACACTCCTGCTCAAATTCTCAATAATAAATTACCTAAGTTGGAACTACACCCTGGTGTAAAATCTTTTATGCAAATGCAACAGCTATGCAGAAAACATGCTCAGAGTTGTATTTATAAAGCATTTGAATATGAAAAGAAAAGATGGGATAAATCCCATAAATCATACACATTTAACAAGGGTGATGAAGTGTTGATCTCTACTGTCCATTTCAATTTACAAGGTAACCACAAAATAAAAGATACTTTTGTAGGACCATTTGTTGTTAAAAGAATGGTTGGTGATAATGCAGTAGAAGTTGTATTGTATTCTCCATATGATAGGAAACATCCTGTTTTTCCCATTTCTTTGCTTAAGCCTTATACTTCCAACAGTGACTTATTTCCAAAAAGAAGAGGAAGACCTAAGAAGAACCCTCAGGAAGTCACAGAAACAGCAGAAATTGATAAAATTCTCAATGATAGAATTATCACTTCTGAAAGAGGTACTGAATATTTATTGAGATATAAGAACAAACCATCTGAACATGATGCATGGATACCTGGCTAAGAAATTTCAAATCTGCCTACTCTGTTGAAAAAATACAAAAAGAAAAAATCTTAGCATTTTTTTTTATTGTTTTTTTAGAGTGAGGGAGTGTCAGCCAGGCTATTCCAGGAGTCCAGTAAATGATATATAACTTATAAAACCTGAAAGAGTGGGTAAGAATTGTATTTAATGAATATAACTTAATATTTTATTGCATAATAAAATTATATAAGTATTTCATTATATACAAGTGTTACATTAAATTTATTGGTTATAGAAATTTTTATATACAGTTAAATTGAACATAATATAATATATTCTACAAATAATGGCGCATTTTTATGTATTTAATAATTATAAATTTATATTTAATTAATTGAAAAACATATATTATAATTATAAGTGTAAAATTGACTAATACTATATTTAAATTAATTATTTAAATTTATATATTAAATAACACCTTTCATATAATACTAAACAATAATTATTGACGCTTCTTTTGAACCTTAATTGTTTCAGAAAAAACCAATTAATTAGTTTATACTAAATTGAGATTAATTACATGTTTTGTTGCGTCAAAGTATTTTTTGTTTCACTTAAAATATCCTTTAATCAGACTGTACCATCTGTTTGGAATTATTTTTCTCATAGTTCCTATGTTCCAATCTTGTTTAGTTATTCACTATTTTTACTTACTGATTTGGGAATTAATGGCGGAAAAATTGGATTCTTAATTGGGGTTTTAGTTATTTGTTTCATATTTTTCTCTACATTTTTATGTTTCATTTACTCTTTGATATATTTGTTTTATTCTATTCTAATCATTGTATTTACAAATATAGTGGCGCTTCAGAGGACCCATTGCCTATAAAAGGGCCTTGGATAATCCCCTGTAGCCTCATCACTTATTACACACTCAACAATTTAAATATAAATTTATTACGCTTATTATTATTTTTATTAGTATTAAAATCTAATTAAAAATTCTAAATAACAATTTAAAGGTTGCCTTAAGTCTGATAGTAATTATATTGTTTGCCGCGCAGAAACTCTTACTTAAATAATATTAATATTAATAAAACCAATTTTGTTGTCACCTCTCAAATCACTCGTCGTTGCTTTCTCTCAAATAAATCAAATAAATCTCAATTTTTTTTATTTCTTTTATTTCTAAATTACTATCTCCTTCTTGTCCTCCTCTCTTTTCTTCCCTTTTATCTTATCTCTTCTAGACGACTGACCGACACTACTCTTCATCCCTCCTTGGCATGGTCATTATCCCCTGTTTCACTTATTTCACTTTTTTTTGGCTCCATTTCATTGAAACACATACATTGCACATTCTTTATGCATTTCACTTACTCCATATTCAATTTTCCCACAATTCCAACATCAATCTTTCTCACTCTATTTTTCCTACTTTTCAATCAAGGTAAGTTTCATCTCCTTTTTTCATGCCTATATGATATCTCATTCCTTTTATGAAAACTTCATACTTAAATATATGTATGACTCTTATCTGGATAATAGTGAACTTATAAAACTCCTTTTGATCTCATCTTCATTACTGCTTTTCAAGTTTTTGTAAAAGTTTGAAAATCAGACTCAGAATTAGGGTTAGGTTTATTGAAATCTAATGTTCTTTTTACTGAAGATTCTCCTGAAGGCTAACTTTCATTTCCTACAAACAGATTTGAATTTGATTCTGTGGTTTCTGAGATATTGACCGTTAAAGTTGAGCCTTTTTTTCCCAATTTAAATTTTTATTTCATTTTTTTATGTAACAAATTAGGATTAGGTTTATTTAAATTACATGTCCTTTAACTGAAGATTCTACTAAAGCATATATTTCATTTCCCACAAACAGGTTTGAATTAGGTTCTGTGGTTGCTGAGATTTTGACCTTTGAAGTTGTGCCTTTTTTCCAAATTTCACTTGCCTTATTTCACATTTTTATATTGCATATTTAGAGGATAAGGATTCTGAAAATCTTATATGATTATTATCTAGGCATTTCAATTATATAGGCATATATTTGTTGGTCAAGAATATCACTAAAGCTCAAAGAGATGAAGATTTTCGCTTACGGGACACTCTACCTTCCTTTAACTCTTTTCTTGCTTTTTGACTCAAAAAGCTCTGTAATAAAGCATTTGAAAAAAATCATGAACTTGCAACCAAAGTTGGAATACCAAATGGGAAGAAATCAGCCATGAATATCTTTTATTTTTTAATGTTATTATCACTCATTCTGGATTCCACAATAGGATTCATATTGATAGGAATGATGCCAATTTTCTTACTTTTGGTATATTCTCATATATCAATCCAATAACTGGCCACCCAATACCATCTCCAGCTAAAATCAAAGGACATTTTTTATATTTTCTAGACCACTGGTGCATCATTGATTTTGGTTTGGGAAATGGAATCATCGAAACTATTTGGAATTCTACTAAGGATAATCATCAAACAACCAAAGCTCCTCCTGGTTTGGAATCCTGTCAAGATTTAACACATTTTGGTTGCTCATTTCAAATCAGTCATAAGTTGATTCAAAGAATCAATAAGTTAAAGAAAGAAGGTAAAGTTATTCGATTTAGAAAAACTTTATCTAGATCCAAAAAGTATGGGGATTGGAGTTGTCATCGAAAATTTTATATTTTTTCTTAAATTATTAATAAATATTTTATATTTATCAATTTTCTCAAGTTAAGTGATGAGCCAATGACCTTTGGTTGTATAACAGGTAATCATGATAACATTTATTTGTTTCATGGGGTTCCTCTTGCCTATACCTGTGGAAAGTCCCAAACTTTTGTTTCTAGACTTGGTCTGCATTTTGGCTAGAGGAATTGTCATTACTTTAAACTAGGGAAATTGATATATATTAGATATTTATTTAATAATTTATGTAATAATATTAAATTTAGATGACTTCCACCCCTTACTTCAATAAAATGCAGGGGGGGGGTATCGCCAAATTTTCAAACCCGACATGTGAAATTGATAACTTAGAAAATTTTTGGTGATACCCACCCCTTGCTTCAATAAAATGCAGGGAAGAGTAATGCCAATTTTTTATAACAGATATAGAATTTTTTTGACTTGTAAATATTTTGGTGATACCCGTCCCTTACTTCAATAAAATCCATGGGGGGTTTTGCCAAAATTTCTTATAAGACTTGTGAAATTCTTGACATGTAAGAATCTTTGGGATACTGGTAAAATGCAGGGGGTAGTAAAGCCAAAGTTTCATATAAGACTTTCAAGATTCATCACATGAAAGAATTTTTGTGATACCCACCCCTTAGTTCAAAAAAAATCCAGGGGTGGGGGACTGTCAAATTTTCAAAGGAGACATGAAAATTTTATTTAAAAAAATATTTCACATTAAAATAAAAAAATTCAAGTAATGATAGATAGAGAAATGAAATAAAGAAAATTATTGGAAATTTTATGTACAAATAAATATGAACAGTTGAAGTGTGAGAGATATAAAACAAACTAGTCATTCAACAATTTCTTTAAACATTCAATTTCCTCAACAGATTTATTAGCTTTAACACATTCTATCAAGAAATCTTTCTTTTTGGAATTTTCTTTATGATCAAACTTATATTTCATCTGCTCTAATAGGTTTTGATGTTCAAGTGTTTTCTCCTCTTTTTTTGATTTTTCAATACTTAGAGTTAACTCAAACTTCTCCTCCTCCAAATCTTGGGCCCAATCATCCTTCCATTGTGGTAGCCTAAAGTTTAGTATGGCACCTAAGTACATAAATAGAGTTATTACGGCGTGCAAGATTGGTTTTATTATTTTTATATAAAAGGGTTTTATTTAATTTATTTGAGTTTTAAATATGAAGAAATTGGTCACGAGCGAATGCATACACAAAAACAATTTATTTTACGGAGAAAACTTATTTTTACGGTCTGAAAAATTTATAAGTATCAATTCAAGTCACTCAAGAACCTTGGGAAATTTTCCCAGAATTTTTACTATTTTTCTTATATTTTTAAATGAATTTTAAAGTTTTATAGAAATATTTACGTTTTCAGAAATTACTTAACTTTGATGAATTTTCACGGGGTAATTAGAGCTGCGCAGACTACGAAAATCAGTTTGGTATGTAAAGGGGAAGTAGCTCTACTATGTGTAATTTTTCTAGATTTTTTATTATAGTTTTTAAGGTTCTAATTGAGTCCGGAAGTCCATATGGACTCCGTACGGGCTCCGGATTGACTCTGGGAGAGCTCTGGAGGGGAAAACTTAGGCACGTGACTAGGAATACTTAAGCGCCTCTCAAACTCGAAATTGAGAGGGGGGGATACAACATACAGCTTAATCTTTAACCACCACGGTCTCATTTTTTTTATTACTCAACAAGTTAAATAAAATTGTAATACCCTTATAACTTTATATTTTATATATAACATTTTAGAAATACTACTCAACAATTTAAATAACAATTCATACAGGGTATCTTTAGAAAGGTCTTCATCGCTGGGACTTGATTATTGCTGTCTCATAAAAATTCAAATTATTATAAAAACATAAAAGTCAATCTTTACAGATCTTTCACTGGTACACCTTAATTGTTGTTATCAGTATTTCTTTCTCAACAGCCACTTTCATTAAATCTCAATAAGCGTTAAATATTTTAGAGTTTCATTAATTTTTATCAATCAGATCCAAGTAGACTGGTTGGCTTAGTGATTTAGAATTCCCATTTTGTTATTTTTATTGGAAGGACGGGGTTTTCAACTAAATCCACACATCTCCTCCGGATTCTGCTTACAGCAAGGCGACTGTAAGAGTTTACCTTACCATAGTTGGCGCCCAATGTGGGGTTCAATTTCTCTAGCTTTCTTTAAAGACTTACTTGGATCAAGAAAGTTCTTAGCCTGCAAGAGGCTTATTTTCTGGAACTCTAATTGGATTTTTGTTATTGGCCTGCAAGAGGCTTGTTATTTTAACGGTTGTTAATGCTTTTCTTATGTTTTGGGATGTCTTCTACTAGTGGAACTGCTGTGTTGGCTGCTGGTGTACCTGTTAGGGCATCAGTAAGGATTGTATCATGGGTTGGGCCCAAGTTTTCTGGAGATGATTTAGAAGGATTTTTACATAGGTATGAAACTGCAGCTGTGATTGATGGTGCTTTACCTTTGGATATGGTGAAGCAGATTAGGTTCTTTATTTTGGACAGAGAGGTGGAAAAGGAGGTTATTTCTATGGATGGTTATAAAGATCAAGATTGGAGAAAGCTCAAGATGGAAATGGAAAAAAGGTGGCCAAAAGTTTATTCATTGGAGGATCTAAAGGATATAGCTAGGAAATGGGAATCAAAAAGTGGTGTAACATCTCTGCATCAGTATCATCAGTTTATGGTTGAATTTCAGGTGGTTCTAGATTATTTGTTGGAGTATGAAATTTTATTTCATGATAATGCATCAAAGTATGTTTTTTGGGATGCTATGGGGGAAAATGTTAAGAAAGATGTTTTGATGGTGCTTATTAATGCGAATTTAATGAAGGATCTCCCAGATGGAGAAACTAGGATTCCTGGTATGGAGGTGCTAAAGAAGGTTATTTTGGAACATCTGGATACTCATAACTCTGTTGATTTGGACTCTGGAGAAGACACTGAGGTCGCTCAAGAGATAGAAGAGGATGGTGTAAAAGAACTAGTTACTGATGAAATTTCGGATTCAGCCATTCCTGAAGATTTTGTCCAGCCTGAAGATATTATTTTTGTTGACTCTTCTGTTTGGAAAGAAGAGGTTTCTGAAGATGACGATATTATTGTCACTGATGAAGAAAATTTGGATGTTGGGGATAATTTTGTTTTGGATAATTTGGAATTTGATTTAGAGGAATATTTACCTCAGGTTTTGTCGTCAAAAGCGGAGACTGTCTGCAATTCAGATGTGGATATGGTTTATGAATCTGGGGTGGAATTGTTTCAATCTCAGGAAGAGATTTTTATGGAGGATATGGTTTTTCCTGCACTAATAAAGAGTGTAGTGGCATTTGATAATAGGGTGCATAAAGTGGATGCACTCATATTTTGTAAAATAGTTGTTTATTTTTTATGTCCAATGGTAGGACAAATTATGGGGGTTTATTTTTGGGTTTTATGGAATCGGTGGATAAGCCCTTGGGGAAAAATTATGGATTATCTCCAGGGGATATCAAGAATTTGATTCCTCCGAAATGAGGATAAACTACTTAAACTGGGCTGAAATTTTCTTTTATCTTTATGTCTTCAATTTATTCAGGATTCAAATTATTATGGATGCCCTCATTTTTTGGGGTAGCAGGGGCTGATCACTCTAATGTTGTAATCTCTCCTCAGGATGAGATCCCAGATTGCAATAGGTCAGCTCACTTGGAGATAATTCAAGTGGATTCTCAATTATTTTCTGTTAATATTACTTTGGAGTGCAAATACGTTTTGGACTTTTCTATATGTTTATTGGATTTACCCTGTTTTTCTATTAAATTTAAAAATGGTGAAAAAGGCAAAATGGGCCAAATTAGGTTGGATAAAAATTGGAAGGGTATGTTTTATGACCTCCAGCAAGAGGTTAAACCGCAAGAATCTCCTTCTATTACAGACCTCCAGCAAGAGGGTAAACTGCAAAAATCACATCAAAATCCAATTAAAAATCTTGGTATAATTAAAACACAAAAAAATAATTTTTGTGAAAATTCAATTCCAGTCCTCCAGCAAGAGGTTAAACTGCCAACTTTCTTTATGGGTGATTTACTGTTGGATAAGGGAAGCAAAGGTGTTGGAAAATCTGTTTATAAATTAGACGAGGGAAAGGAGAAAAGGGTAAAATTTAAAAATGAAATAAAATATTTTTCTAATTTTTCTTATTCCGATTCTGACGATGAAGAAGATTCATTTGATGAAAGTTTTAATGGCGATACAAAAGAAAATGTTTTACCTCAATTTTATTTAGATGTGGAAGCAGCCAAATATAAGAAGGTAGCAAATAAAGTCCGACCTATTAATGAACCGCTACCTGCTGAATTGAATCCACCCTTGAGAAGACCAAGGTTATCAAGAGATCCTTATGAAAGTCCCTTGGTAAAGAATCCGCCTGAATTTTCTGAGACGTCAAGAATCACTTTTGAGAGACTGGGTGTTGTTAATTTTGGACCTGATGGTTGGTTGTCTGGAGAAGAGAAGAAGTTGTTGTTGGATGTGATGGTCAAGCGAGAGAAGGCCATTGCTTTTGTAGAAGAGGATAGGGGTGTGTTGAAGCATTCCTATGGGTAGCCTTACAAGATTCCTGTGGTATGTCATGAACTGTGGCAGCAGAAACCGATCCCTATTCCGGCTGAATTAAAAGAAGCCTATATTGAAGTTGTCAGAGAACGGATACGCACTGGACTGTATGAGCAATCAACGTCAAGTTATTCTAGTCCGGTATTTTGTATCAAGAAACCAAATGGCAAGCTTAGAGTTGTTCATGATCTTAGGGAATTAAATAGGGTTACAATAAAGGATGCTGGGATACCGCCTAGTGCTGAGGAGTTTGTTGAAGCGTTTGCAGGGAGAGTGTGTTATGGTTTGGGAGATATTATGGGTGGATATGATGAGAGAGAGTTACATCCGGACTCAAGGCCTCTCACTACATTCGATACACCACTAGGACGTTTACAGTTAACAAGATTACCTCAAGGAGCAACAAATTCGGTTGCAGTTTATCAAGCTCAGATGGCTTGGATCCTTAAAGACGAAATTCCACAATATGCTGGAATCTTTATAGATGATGGAGGAATTAAGGGACCAATAACCGACTATGATAACCAGGTGTTGGAAGAGAGTCCTGGGATACGCAAATTCATTTGGGAGTTTGCAATTACTTTAGAAAGAATCTTGTTTCAAATTGAAGAGGCTGGTTTAACTATTTCAGGTTCAAAATTTTCATGTTGTGTGCCAGCCTGAGAAATATTAGGCCATGTGGTATGTAGAGAGGGTAGAATTATGTCCAAGAAGAAAGTTAACAAAATTCAGTCCTGGCCAAGACCCAAGAATACGACCGAAGTTAGAGGGTTTTTAGGCGTTTGCGTATATGTTAGAATGTTTATTAAGGACTTTTCTTCATTGGCAGCTCCATTGAGACGGTTAATGAGAAAGGATGCAGAATGGGAGTGGGATGAAGAGTGTGAGAAGGCATTTGTGAAGTTGAAGGAGGTTGTGGGGAAGGATTTAGTCCTGCACAAGTTGGATTATGGAAAAAATGCTGGCAGAATTTATTTAGCAGTTGATTCAAGTCAGGTTGCAGCTGGGGCGGTTTTGTCTCAGATGGATAAAGCTGGTTACATCAGGCCAGTTAGGTATGAATCTGTAGTATTTACTGAGGTCAAATTAAGATATTCTCAACCAAAATTGGAATTATGTGGTGTGGCGAAAATACTGAAGAAACTTCAGCAAATTTTGTGGGGGCAACATTTTGAGTTGCAAGTGGATGCAAAATTGTTAATCCAGATGATTAATTCCCCAAGTTTACCAAACGCACCCATGACGAGATGGGTAGCTTTTATTCAACATTTCTCGTTTGATTTAGTTCATAAGCCTGGCAAAACTTTTACTATGCCAAATGGTTTATCAAGGAGACCACCCACTGAAGAAGATTCAGACTCAGAAGAGTTTGATGAAGATATACCTATTATCAAAGCCAGCACTAAAGGAGCTGAAGACTTTCCATACCTCCCCCATGAGGTTAAACTGGCAGGATTATTGTGTTTAGATTATTATGATGACCTCCACCAAGAGGATAAACTGGAAAATAGTTTTCATGTTCATAAAGGTGTTGGAAAAGGTGTAGATAAATTCGGTAGAAAGGAGGTAGAAGAAGATGTGGTGTATGTAGAGGAAGATGGATTGGTAGTGTGGGATAGTAGTAAGTTAAGGAATGGTGTATATGTTGGAGAATTAGAGAATTTAAATAAAAGGGTGGATAAAGAGAAAGAGGTATTTTCAAATACGGTTTACGAAGGATCCAAAGGTTCAGAAGAAAAACGACGACATAGCTCGATTAAAGATTTATTTAGGGGTCAAAGATTATTGGCTCATTCATGTGCAGGTGATATTTGTGAAAGAGAAGTCCCTATTGATGTTATATTAATCGATTTTCAAGATGAAGTCTGGGGTCAGACTGGTTTTTATTTTTTGTTAGTCAAATATTTGTTGACTTTAGAGAGGCCAGAAGATTGTGAAGACGATGAATGGGTGGCTATCAAGAGGAAGTCAACTACGTTTTACCTATCTGGTCGACGTTTAATGAGGAGGAGGTATCCAAATCCTCAAGTAGTTATAACTCAACAGAAGGGGCAAGAATTAGTTTTGAAATCACTGCATGAAGATCTCAGGCATAGAGGCGTTGGAGAAACGTTTAGAAGAATTTCTGATCGATTTTGGTGGCCTGGCATGAAGATGGCTGTTAAACAGTGGGTTCAGTCATGTGAAGAATGTCAAAGACAAAGTTATTTAAGGCCAAAAGAACCTGGATGCGCGACCGGTGAATATATGCTCTTTGGGAGAGTTAGTTTAGATGCCGTTCATATAAAAGAGGGATGGTATAAATATTTAATTGTGGCCAGAGATGATTTATCTGGTTGGGTAGAGGCAGCACCTCTTATTAATTTAACTGCCAAAAATGTGGCAGAATTTTTTTTGAATAATTGGGTATATAGGTATGGGGTGATGAAATTGGTGACGGTAGATGGAGGTCCTGAATTTGGGACAGAGTTTAAAGAGGCCGTATTGAAAGTTGTATCAAAGGTTAGGGTAGCAACCCCATATTATCCTGAAGCTGAAGGCATGGTTGAAAGAGGGCATCAAGTTATTAAGGATGCTTTAGTTAAAATGTGTGGGACAAGTGCCGAAAAGTGGAGGCACTATTTACCTTTAGTTTTATTTTCTGATCAAATCACTGCCAAAAGGACGACCAGATTTTCACCTTATGAACTTGTTTTTGGACAGAAAGCAGTTTTACCGGTTTATTTAGAAGCTGAATCATATCTTGGAGTTGACTGGGACACGGTCAAAACTACTGAAGAATTATTGTGTGCAAGAATGATGCAGCTAAAAAAGAAAGAAGAATATTTAGAAAAGGCATATTCGCAGATGATGAAGATCCAAAATCAATCAGTTAGATATTGGGATGAGCGGTTGGCACATCGATTAAGGAAACCTTTGACTCCAGGAGATATGGTCTTGGTGTATAATAGGAGTTTGGAAAGTCAGTGGGGAAAGATGTTTGCAGATAGGTGGAATGGACCGTATAAAATCAAGGAGCAAGTTTCTGGCGGTTCATATGTGCTAGAAGAGTTGGATGGAGTAGTATTAAAGAAGAGGGTAGCAGCCGATCAAGTGAAACGGTTCTATCCTAGAGGCACCAGGAGTGCCAAAGTCTTCCTCCGCAATGAGGATAAACTATAACATTTATGAAATTATATGGAACCTCTGCAACAAGGATAAACTATGACATTTATCAATTTTTATTGACCTCCGCAACGAGGATAAACTATAATATCAACGAAAATTTTATGGATTCCTCCGCAATGAGGATAAACTATGATGTTTATAAAAATCTTATCGACCTCTGCAACGAGGATAAACTATCTTCTTTTTTTTATCAAAATACTTTACTATCGTTACATTGTATATGGTCGACGAAACTATGATGAAACTTAACGAAATTCAAGAAGACCTTTGTTGAAATTTTCAAAAACTTAAAATTCTTAAAATATGGGTGAAGATAGTGTTGGAAAATTTTTTAAAATTTATTGGAAGAAGTGTTCACAGGGGAACCTTCTTAATTTAATATTGGCAAGTGTGGGGGTAATTGATGGGCTGGCTGCTCTATACACAATTACCCCATAATGCTCGTTTTCAAAATTTTCCCTGTTTCTAGTTGAATCCTGGCTTTGTCTTTTAATTATAGGAAGTCCACTAAGACTATAAACTGGAACAAATCAAGAGACACCGCTCTCAACGCCGGATTCAAGATTTTTTTATTTTATTTTGTTTTTGATTTTTTTTATGTTAGATTGTGATTTCTTTTCTTTAATATATATTATGAATTATTGTAAAGGTGATGCTCACTGGTGGTCTCTAATCATTTTTATAAATTGGAGGGAGCCCACCCAGTGATCATCATTATAAAAATTATCTTTTAAAAACTTTCATTTATTTTCTTTTCTTTTCAATTTCTTAAAATTGTGTAACCACATCAAGTTGCACTTGGATGTGGGTATGATGTCGAGGGTACGGCTCATCAAATGGCCGGGGGGGCATCTTTTAAAATTTTATTTTAAAAATTTTTATTACTTTTTTTATCTTTCTTTTCACATTCGTTTATCTTTCTTTAAAAATTAAATTTTAACTTTTATTTCAAAACTATCTCTTTTAAATTAAAAATAATAATAATAATAATAATAATAATAAAATAACTAAAAATAAAAAATAAAAAAAATAATAAAAATAAATAAAAATAAAAATAAAAAAATAAAAAAATAAAAAAATAAAAAATAAAAAATAAAATAAAATAAAAGGTATTTTAGTTTTAGGTAGTTTAGATGTTTGTATTTTTTTTTATTTTTCAAACACTATTCAAGAAAGCTACATACCAAGAAGACCACCATCAAGGGTTGTTATCTTTTGAAGAATCGAAATTAGAAAATTTAGAAGGACCTTGATTGATTTCCTGGGATTTGAATCTTATTTCACGGTCACGATAGTGTTGAAGCCAGTTGGCTATTTTGAAAAGGTCTCTTAACAGTTGCTCTCTCATCCAAGATTCTGATCTATCAGAGGGCAGGTATTGTTGGAAATAAGCGATAAGGTTATTAAAATTAGCAAAAAGCTTTTCAGACACCAGGTGAATTGGAACTCTAGGGAGGCTTGGATTAGGTTCTGGTAGTTCATAAGCTGAATATGAAATTGGAGAACCGGTGGACACTTATCAAATTAAAATATCAGCAAATTAAAACCTGAAGATTAAGAAAATAAAAAGAGACAACTAACCTGTGTCAACACTATCATGATCATAGATAAACGACTTACTTGGTAATGGAGTGGGATTTTTTATGTTTAGAAAAGGATTTTTTATTTTTGATAGATGAGGAGGACTGGTGTTGGATTTGGAGTTTGAAGTATATGTTCTGGGCTTTTTGGATGGAACAAAAGAAGATGAAGACTGCTGGCTATTATAGGACCTTTTGTGATTCAAGATGTTGGAAGAAGGAGAAGAATTGTTAGAAGGTTGAAGCATGGCCCTGGGAGCAGCAAGAGTTCTTGGGGGAGTAGCAGCAAGTCTAGATTGGAGAGAAGGACCCAGAGGATTAGGTGATGGAGAAAGATTTAAATAGGCTGATGGAGAAAAAGGGATGGGATCTTTAGAGGTTGATGGAATAGGGGGTGGAGTAGAAGGTGAAGAAGAAGGAAGAGGTTTGCAGAAGGCGGCGAAGCTAGTAGCAGTGATGGGGAAAGAACCACAGTTCAAGCCAGAACATTTTCTTTTCTTCTCATAACAGGATAAACAGGCCTTGTTATAAGTGTGCTTTTGCCAGTTAAAAGAGAAGATACATTCCCTATGGGTGAAGGCACAGTATTTTCAAGATTGATCAGCTGAAGCAATGAAGTCAGAAGGTTTCATCTTGTTAGGAGATATGTTTTGAAGAAGAAAACTTGAAACTAGGATGAAGAAAGCTGGTGGCAAAATCTGGGTTCAAGGATGGAGAAGTTGTTAGGTCCACCAAGACCTTAAACTGGACTGTTATCAAGCTGTTGGGTCCACCATGACCTTAAACTGGATTTCTTATCGATTAAATGTTTGGTCCACCATGACTTCAAACTGGTAGTTCATTCATTGTTTAGTCCACTATGACTTTAAACTGTAAAATTAATATCTGAAGGATAATTCAACATTCATAGGTCCACTATGGCCTTATACTGGATTACTTGTCGATCAAATGTTTGGTCCACTATGAAATTAAACTGGATTATCAAATTTATTCAATCTTTGGTCAATCCTAGGCCTTACTTAGGAATTTATCAAGTTATTTATGCACCTAAACGATCTTTGGTCCACCAAGACCATAAACTGGCAATCGATTATATGTTTGGTCTACCAAGACTTTAAATTGGAATGTCAATCTTGTTTGGATAACTCAATTCAATCTTTTAATTTATCACTTTCCACTAAGACTCTAAACTGGTTATTCAATTATTTCTGGAATTGGGTGCTGATAAGCTTTAGGAGGTTAAAATTTTAGGTGGTGATGATGCTAAGGAAAGCATAATGGTTAATTAGGTGAAATTTGTGGCGCTTTAACATGGTCTAAAGTTAAAATTATTATTGGAAGCTTGGCAAAAGTATTTTATGGGTTTGCTGTATAGCAAAGTTTGAAAGTTGTGATGAAGGAATCAGAAGTTAGGATGGTAGTTGGATTTTAGGGAATGATTTTTTTTAGTGCCTCAGTGTTAGGCCATTTTTTGGTGTGAAGCTTGGAGGACCTTATGGCGAGATTGGAATCATAGAATTCGGCTCAGTGGGGGGCCCTATGAGGTTGGAATCAGGAGTATTCGGCTCATAGGAAGATCCACTCTCTCAATGCTGTGACAAGAAGGAAGACTGGTATATGGGAGTCTGAAGGGATTCAAACCTTGCTCTCAGTAGTGGAATCATCACAAGATTTATATTATTTTATTTTATGTTATATCAAGCCAGAGAAGAAAGAAAACAACATTTATGTTGAAAGTTAAAGAAGACCAAGCAAAAACAAAATTTTATCAAGTTATACTGTTAGAAAAGATAATTTCTTTGAAATTGTTCAACATCATTATCAAAGCTTTGCATTAAAATTCTTCTTTTCATGAGGTCTTCATGGTTATTAGCTGGAGTTTCTTGAAAATAGGCCAGCATTTTTCGTTTCAACTCATTAGTAAAGTCAAGAAAAAGATAGCAATGAAAATTTGGATAATTATTGATATAGTCCGTCTTCACTCTACCAACATCATCAGTGTTGGTTATTTCGACAGCTAGAAGTTCAAATATGTTATTAAGTCATAGGTTTAGTCAATTTTGATTAAAAAGTTTTTTTTTAGTAAGATAATAGGGTCTTACATTTAGAGCCAGGAAACATAGTCTCAGCAAAGTTGGTTGGGGGCACTGGCGTTATAGGATTAGGATCTTGTGAAGGCAAAATAAGGCCGGGATCCGCTGATGAAGATTGAACTTTTGAAGCTGCTTTTGATCTTATTTGTTTTAAGAAGACAGGAATTTTTGATCGCTTTTTAGAAGTTGAGGGATCAGGGAGAGCTGCTGGTCCTAAATATACGTTTGTTTTAGAAGGAACTAATGGCCGGTTACATTTGACTTTTTTTACACGGCATAAGTCGCAAGCTGTCCTGCCAGGAAGATTAGGGTTGGACATTAAACAAGGTACCTAGTATCGAGCGCAGAGCTCACATGGAGCGACAAGTTCTTTGGAAGACATATTGTTGAAGATGAATTTTATAGTTGATTAAAGAAGATGGTGGTTGAAGGTTAAAGATGAATATTGTGTTCGACCACTTATGAAAAGTTTTAAGAATGGGGAAATTCTCAATTGGAGGGAGGATGTGGTAGCCTAAAGTTTAGTATGGCACCTAAGTACGTAAATAGAGTTATTACGGCGTGCAAGATTGGTGTTATTATTTTTATATAAAAGGGTTTTATTTAATTTATTTGAGTTTTAAATATGAAGAAATTTGTCACGAGCGAATGCCTACACAAAAACAATTTATTTTACGGAGAAAACTTATTTTTATGGTCTGAAAAATTTATAAGTATCAAGTCAAGTCACTCAAGAACCTTGGGAAATTTTCCTAGAATTTTTACTATTTTTCTTATATTTTTAAATGAATTTTAAAGTTTTATAGAAATATTTACGTTTTCAGAAATTACTTAACTTTGATGAATTTTCACGGGGTAATTAGAGCTGCGCAGACTACGAAAATCAGTTTGGTATGTAAAGGGGAAGTAGCTCTACTATGTGTAATTTTTCTAGATTTTTTATTATAGTTTTTAAGGTTCTAATTGAGTCCGGAAGTCCATACGGACTCCGTACGGGCTCCGGATTGACTCTGGGAGAGCTCTGGAGGGGAAAACTTAGGCACGTGACTAGGAATACTTAAGCGCCTCTCAAACTCGAAATTGAGAGGGGGGGATACAACATACAGCTTAATCTTTAACCACCACGGTCTCATTTTTTTTATTACTCAACAAGTTAAATAAAATTGTAATACCCTTATAACTTTATATTTTATATATAACATTTAAGAAATACTACTCAACAATTTAAATAACAATTCATACAGGGTATCTTTAGAAAGGTCTTCATCGCTGGGACTTGATTATTGCTGTCTCATAAAAATTCAAATTATTATAAAAACATAAAAGTCAATCTTTACAGATCTTTCACTGGTACACCTTAATTGTTGTTATCAGTATTTCTTTCTCAACAGCCACTTTCATTAAATCTCAATAAGCGTTAAATATTTTAGAGTTTCATTATTTTTTATCAATCAGATCCAAGTAGACTGGTTGGCTTAGTGATTTAGAATTCCCATTTTGTTATTTTTATTGGAAGGACGGGGTTTTCAACTAAATCCACACATCTCCTCCGGATTCTGCTTACAGCAAGGCGACTGTAAGAGTTTACCTTACCATACCGTAAAGAGAGCTGTTACTTCCTCTCCTCCAAATCTTGGGCCTGATCATCCTTCCGTAAAGAGATCTCCTACTTCCTCTCTTCCAAATCTTGTAGCCTATCATCCCTCCTTAAACAGAGCTCATATTTCTTCTTTCAAAGCTTAGAGTCTCTTTAGAAATTTCTACTTGTTCTAGAGTGATAATAAAAATTAATATAAAGTGTAAGAAAAATAGAGTAAAGTAATAAGAGGTATGGTATCACTTACCAGCATCACGTTTCTCTAAAATTTGTTCCATAGACGAAAAAGGGGTTTGTGATGAAGTATCACTTTTTTGTCTTCTTTGTGAGTGGAAATTTAGACTACTTGAAGCCCTACGCTTCTTGTTCAAGGTCATATTTTCCTCCTCATCATTTTCACTACCTTCAGACTCAGTTGATTGAGGATCCTGGGTTTGTTCATCAGCCTTTTAAGAAATAAGAAAAAGATAAGTAAATAAAAAATAGAAAAGATAAGATAAAAGAAAAAAGAAACAGACCTGAGTTAGATTTGGTTGGGTTAAATCACCTATAGGATCTACAGAAAAGCTATCTAGATATGTCTCATTCAAATGAGGGGAGGCTTGAGTGGAGGAAGAGGATGGGAAAAGATTTGCTTTGACATCATGTTTGGAGATAGGATCTTCACCATCCAACATGTTTACAGGATTAACATTGGATCGCTCTCCAAAAATTGCATCCATCTCTTTAAAGTAAGGACATAAAGTTTCAAGTTTATTGTCTATGGATTTTATGCCCTTAGCTATATCGTTGTCGGTAACCCCAAAACCAGTGGAAGATGAAAGAGCCTTTGCCTTCTTGTATTTTGCTCGGTAATTCTTGAATCGTTCAGACATCTGTTTAGGCAAAAGATCAATCCTTCCCTTGGTCTTATTCTGTAATTCATTTGCCATTAGAAGATAGCCATTAACTTTTGATGCGGGGGGCTGTCCTACTTTAGTGGCATACTCAGTACCAAAACAAGAATCATAGTTAGATTTGGTTTTCAGCCAGTTGATAAGAGTGAGATGGTCATCTTTTTTTTAATTGAACGGTCTTTTATTTCTTGGCTGAGCGGGGGAAAGAGGAAGTAGTGGGAATTGAAGAACAACTGGGTGATGGCTGCCTTTGAGAAGATCTAGGATGACAAGACATGTTATTATAAATGAAGATGAAAAGGAGCAGAAACAGGCAGATGAGATAGCAAGATGAAAAGGAGCAGAATCAAAGAGAAGAAATGAGGAGAAATTCTGAGTGGATGGGATGAGAATGGGTGTGCGCAGCAAGGTAGAAGGCATATGCAGAGATCAGTTCAAGATGTGTTTATAGCAGAAAGTAGGTCAAGATGTCGTTATGAAAGAAGGTTGTCCAAGATGTGGTTATGAAAAATTGAGTAAAAAAATGTCGGATAAGAGGTGAACATTGACACGTAAAGTGTCTAATAGCCCAATTATTAGCAAAAATAATTGTGGAAGATAATTGGGGTATAAGGATTTTTATCTGCAATTAATTTAATTGCTGATCCCTGAACATTGATATGCCCTAATAATTCAGGATACTTGCTCTATTAAATTTAAATATAAAATAAAATATTGATGAATTTATATAAAAAATAATTATTATGTAAGATATTAAATTATAAATTTAGGCATCATAGGAGGGAACTTAATAGAACTTAATTATACTATGTGACACCTTAATACTGTATCACACAGTTTGAAACATTTAAAACAAAATGAGTCATGATGGGCAATGAAATCGCTTGGACAGACACTTTCAAAATTAATACTGACCATAATACACAAGTATGAAACCTTGGAATCTATCCAATAAAAGATTTTTGTCAGCCAGGCTATTCCAGGAGTCCAGTAAATGATATATAAATTATAAAACCCTAAAAAGTGGGTAAGACTTGTATTTAATGAATATAACTTAATATTTTATTGCATAATGAAATTATATAAGAATTTTATTATATACAAGTGTTACATTAAATTTATTGGTTATATATATTTTTATATATACAATTAAATTGAGCATAATATAATATATTCTACAAATAATGGCGCATTTTTATGTATTTAATAATTATAAATTTATATTTAATTAATTAAAAAACATATATTATAATTACAAGTGTAAATTTGATTTATAATATATTTAAATTAATTACTTAAATTTATATATTAAATAATACCTCTCATATGATACTAAACAATAATTAAGGACGCTTCTTTTGACCCTTAATTGTGTTAGAAAAAACAAATAAATTAATTTGGACTAAATTGAGATTAATTGCTTGTTTTGTTGCGTCAAATTATTTTTTGTTTCACTTAAAATATCCTTTAATCAGAATGTACCATCTGTTGGGAATTATATTTCTCATAGTTCCTATGTTTCCAATCTTGTTTAGTTATTCACTATTGTCACTTACTGATTTGGGAATTAATGGCGGGGAAATTGGATTCTTAATTGGGCTTTTAATTATTTGTTTCATGTTTTTCTCTATATTGTTATGTTTCATTTACTCTTTTGATATGTTTGTTTTATTCCATTCTAATCATTGTATCTTCAAATATAGTAGCGCTTCAGAGGACCCATTGCCTATAAAAGGGCCTTGGATAATCCCCTGTAGCCTTATCACTTATTATACACTCAACAAATTAAATACTATTTTACTACGTTTATATTTTTTTTATTAGTAATACAATTCTAATTAAAAGTCTATATAACAAATTAAAGGTTGCCTTAAGTCTGATAGTAATTATATTGTTTGCCGCGCAGAACTCTTACTTAAATAATATTAATATTTATAAAACCAATTTGTTGTCACTTCTCAGATCACTCATTGTTGCCTTCTCTCAAATAAATTAAATAATTTTAATTGTTTTTATTTCTTTATTTCTAAAACTATTATTTCCTTCTTCTCCTCCTCTCTTTTCTTCCCTCTTCTCTTATATCTTCTAGACGACTGACCGACAACTGGGGACCTTTCCAAACGACGACGATCGAGCCTGGCGACGAACGACAAAACGCACGGACCACCTAGCAAAACGAAACTTTTGCCGCGACTGTGTTTCGAACTTGGGTTCGACATCTTAGGTTTATATAATATTAATTTTTATATTATTTTGAAGTGATTTTTCGATCACTATAGTAAGTTCACCTTTGCGCCTCTCACTCATATTACTATATTTTTATTGCAATAACAGTGATTGTGGCTTAATTGCTGATTCACTGAGTGTAAGTGTTCAATTTTTAAAAAATTTTTTTTTTTCCTAGTTGACCATTATAGAGTGTTAAATCCTCTTAGTCCTAGAAGAATTGACATTATTATTAATACAAATTGAATTATTAATTTAATTTTTTTTATTATTAATTATTGTTAATTTTGGTTGACTTAAAAGTACATTGTGCTTAGTCCCAATATATTGCCATATTTAATATTGGTAATTAATTGGTTGAATTAACTTACTTGTTATTCCCAATTTAAACTTGCAATTCATTTTTTTTAAAAAAATTAATTTTTTAATTATTACTTTATATTGAAAGTTATTTTTTCTATAATTTAATTAATTAAAAAAATTTTTTTTTATATTAATTGGAGCAATTATTGACTAACTTTGATTATTTTTTTATAAAGTACAAAGTAAAATATAAATCTTCCCACTAGTATGTCCAACAATTTGGCAGAAAAAATGGATAACATGCAAGTGGATGAGATAGAAATTGACTATGATGCTGACACTGTAAGTTCTTCTAAAGTTGGTCATAAAAAATCTTATGCTAACACAAAAAATTCACATACTGCAGGATGTGTAAATGACAGGAAATGCAAACAAACCAAACCCCCTTCCCCCAGTACCACAGAAGGAAGTAAAGCCTCTAGTGCCTCAAGAAGGTCTTCCAAAAGGCTTCAAAATAAAAAAGCTTCCTCTGCCACAACAAATCAGCAACCTATCCAGTCATATAAAAGAGTTGAAGACAGAAAATATGACGTACAAAGCAAAGGTAGACACATTGTAGGATCAGGTCCAAGAACTCAGGAACCAGATTCAGGCCCAGGCCCCTCCTCAATTGCCTCCCAATCAGCTTCAATTTCAGGCTCAACCTTCACAGCCACCCAGCTCAACCATCCAAAATCCAAATACTATGGAAGTAGAGCAATGGAAATGGGATTATCTAATGAGTCACTACCAACAGAATGTGAAACACCCTCCTCATCATCAGCCTGGCCCATCCAGAACACCCAATTTCCATCCACCTCCTCATCCCTACCAACAAAGCAGGAGAAAGAAGGCCCAAGCACAATCCCAAAACCAGTCCCAGGGGAAGTTTCCTCCTCTGCCATGGTAAGTAATTTGGTTGATAGTCACTTGGGTATGTTTTCTAATAAATCTTCTTCTGCAGGTAATATTATTGAACATGGTGAAAGAACAGTTAAACCTGTTAAAAGACAGCTTCCTGTAACTAGTAGCCCTATTGATGTAATTAGCAAATTGTCATTTGATGAACCTTTACATTAAACTTCTACTTCTTTAATTAATCCTTCTCTTGCAATTAAAAATGATTCTGTTCCCCCTGAAATCTATACCTTAATTGAAAGAACTTCTGAGGAAATATTGAAAGATAACCTTGATTTTAATGTTGTGAAAGACAAACATTTGAGAGATGTGTTAATCCATGAAAATGATAGATTAAATAATTTACACTTGCAATGTAAAGTGAGTTCTTCTGTACAAGATACAGCTTATTTAAAAATCAAAGAAACCTTGAATATTATTCTTAGTCAACAAAAACAAATAAGAAGTGACCATAGAGCTATCTCAGATAGAAATATCAGTCTACATAAGACCTTGAGTGAATTGAAACCCCTTATTGAAGAAAATTATTCATTAAAAAATAAAATAAAATCTCTGCAAAATGAGTTTAAAAAGCTAAGAAATGATTTCCATGCACTAAGTGCCAAACACTCAGTTTCTGAGGACAGAAATGTTCTATCTCTTGCAAAAGTAAATGACCAGATGTCTGAAATTCCAAGAATAAGAAACTATGTGTCTGACCTGCAGGAAAAATTCTCAACCTTAACCATCAATAATGAATTAAATGAGAATGCTGTCAATAAGCTGCATAAAAATAAAGGAAAAAAACCTGAGCAAAGTTCATCCTTTCTTCCTCATATTTCAACCATTAAACAAACTGACAATGAGTCTGTAAAATCTTTTGCTACTAGCAAAAAATCTTGTGATGGTCATGCACCAGCTGTTTCTGTAAATAATGAAATTTCTGAACACCTGGCTAAACTTCAGGAATTATTAATAATGAATAATTCAAACCAAAAAGTGGACCATCCCAGTAGTCAGAAAAATTGGCCTAAGTTAGACCAATATCCTACCTTTGATGGTGATTCTTCCTCTGATTGGCAACACTTTATCCAAAGAATTGATAATTTAAAGAGATCTTATAAACTACCTGATGAGTAAATTGTTTCTAAGCTGATTTCTTTATTTTCCAATGTAGCCTTGATGTGGTATGAATCTGTTCTTTTAGATAAAAATCATTATACATGGAATGATTGGAAATCCTTGATTGAGAATCAGTTTGGTGGTTAAAAATTCAGGTTAGCTCAACAGAGACTGTATGAGAATACTAGATATGTATCCTCCTCTGTTGAAAAGCCAATTGTTTTTCTGATGAAAATAACAAAAATCCTTAGAGCAATTGATCCAAAGATGGATTATGATATTTGGAGAGATAAAATCTTGTATAAATTACCAAATTCTCTTAGGGATTTGATTGTGGCTAGAACTGAGCATGTAAGGGAAAATTCTTCTTTCATTAATATCTGTAATGAAGTACTTCTCAACCATGGATATGAACCAAAGAATTACCTTGGTAAATCTTAAATGATCAGAATAAACCTTCTACAAAGCTCCCAGAAAAATCTGGTAAACCCTCTGCCCCAGTTGCACCTAAAAAATATGCAACAAATACTTGTTATAAGTGTAACAAACCGTGGCAGAAGGGTCATGTTTGTGACAAGAAAATTCATCTTGTTGAACAAAATGAAGACACTGATGAAGTTGAACTTGATGTCAATAATTCTTCCAGTGACTGTGAAAGTAATATCTCCTATGACAATGAATCTGTTAAAAATGTTTTAATGTTGAAACATGATGTCCATTATTTAAATAATATATCTGAAGATTGTGTATTGAATTTATCTTCAGTAGAAAATACTGAGATAATTAAAGATATTACTAACAATTCTATTCCTATATCCCCTTTAAAGGCACCTGTTATCATTAATGGTTAAAATGTTGATGTAGTTCTTGATTCTGGTGCTGGAGGAAGTGTAGTATCTGAAAAAGCTTTGGCTTCAGTGGATAAGGAATATTTGAGTAAATTATTACCTATAACTGCTGAAAAATGGAGAGGGTATGGTTCTACCTTATTTCCTATTGGCAAATACAAAACCTCTGTATTCTTCAAATATAATAATGGTTTTGTCAGAGCTATTTGTGAGTTTGTTGTCATGAAAAATGATAATTTGAGCAATTGGTTTATTATGGGAAATGATATTTTAACCATGTTTGGTGTGAAACTGGACCCAGAAAATAATTGCTTTACCTTAGGAATGAATGGGAAAAGGAAATTCAAAATTTCCTCTCCTAGAACTTCTGGGCATTTGTTGAAATCTTGTAACTCACTGATCCAGTGTAAAGGTAGAACAACAACTGAAATGGATGATTTATTACATGAAATAAATACCGCTTCTTTTGGTGATCAGTTGACTAGTGAACAAAAGGATTCTATTGTTGCCTCTATTACCTCTTTCCCTATGGCTTTTGCTCATGGTTCTCATGTCTTGGGAATTGTTCAGGAAGAAATGAAAATTACCTTATCCTGTAATTTGAGTGATATTCCTCCTTCCCTTAAGAAAAAACCATATCCTGCTTCTCCATCAAAAAGAAAAGATATTGAAGATAATATTGAAACATTATTGAAAATGAATATCATTGAGAAAGTGAATGTCACCCCCAAATATTGTGTCATCTCCCCAGTCTTGATTTCATATGAAAAAGATAAAGCTAGATTATGTGGAGATTACAGAGCTTTAAATACTTATACTGTTGATGATATTTATCCTTTACCCAGAATTAATTCAATACATGCTACCTTGCAAGGTGCAAAATTTATTAGTTGTCTGGATGGTAATAAAGGTTATCATCAAGTTCCAGTTGAGAAAAATTCTCAAAATTTTTTGCTTATTGCTACTCATATGGGAATATATAAGTATGTTAGGATGCCATTTGGCCCTAAAAATGCTCCTTCAGTTTTCCAGAAAGTCATGGATAACACTTTCCATCAAGAAATTATTGAAGGTTGGCTCATGGTTTATATTGATGATATTATTGTTTTTTTCTAAAACTTTTGATGAACATATGATTCACTTGAATAGAGTTTTCCAAAAAATGGATGAAATCAATATGACCTTATCTTTAAAAAAGTGTAAATTTGGTTTTCAATCTTTGAAAGTCCTTGGCCATGTTGTGTCAGGCTTACAAATTTGTGTAGACCATAATAAAGTTGCTGCCATTCAAAATGTGAAAGCACCAACTTCTGTAAGAGAAATCCAAAGTTTTTTAGGTATGTGTGGCTATTATAGACAATATATTAAAAATTATCAGGTCATAGCCTTGCCTCTTACAAAACTAACCAGAAAAGATGTTGCTTTTCTCTGGAATGATGACTGTCAAAAAGCTTTTAATACATTGAAAAATTGCTTAATGTCAGCCCCTATATTGGCTCTTCCAGATTTTAACAAGCCATTTGTACTTTATACAGATGCTAGCTTTATTGGTCTGGGTGCTGCCCTTCACCAAAAGCAAATTATTAATGATAAATCCTCAGAGGTTGTAATTTGTTATATTTCAAGAACCTTAAGAAATAGTGAATTGAAATATGGTGCCACTCAATTGGAGTGCTTAGCAGTTGTTTGGGCTCTTGAGAAACTTCATTACTACTTGGATGACCAAAAATTTGAGTTGGTAACTGACTGTAGTGCTGTGAAATCTCTCTTAAACCTCAAAACACCTAACAGACATATGTTCAGGTGGCAACTTGCTGTTCAGGAATACAGAGGAAGGATGACTATTATCCACAGAGCTGGAAATGTTCACTCTAATGTTGATATGCTCTCCAGATTGCCTCTGCCAAATAATGACTCCAATCCTGCTTATGTACCTGAGGATGACACTGTTCATATACATGGTATATTTATAGTTGATATGGAAGAAGAGTTATTACAGTTAATACTGGATTCATATGATGAATATTCTGACTTAAATAAATTAGTTACTATTTTGAATGATCCTAAGAATGCTTCAATTCAAGCATTAATAAAAACTCTTCCTGCAAAATACCAAAATGCTTTAAATAAAGGAAAGTTTTCTATTGAAGATGGTTATATATATTATAGAAGGAAGCTTACCAATGTAATTGTTATTCCTCCTTCAATGAAAGAAACTATCCTCAAACTTTGTCATGATGACATATTAGCTGGACATTTTGATCTTGAAAAAACATTGATTAGAATCAAAAACACTGCATGGTGGGCTAATATGTCTGAAGACACAAAATTATATGTTGAATCTTGTGATTCCTGCCAAAAATCTAAAAGGTTGACAGGTAAGAGAGCAGGGTTATTACAACATATTGAAGCACCTAGTGCTCCCTGGCAAATCATTAATATGGATTTTGTCACTGGTCTTCCTGTTGCAGGTAAAGACAGCTTTAACTCTTGTTGGGTAATAGTTGATAGATTCACAAAAATGTGCAAATTTATTCCAACCCACAAAGATGTATCCACCAAGGAATTAGCTTTCTTATGGTGGTCTTACATGTTTAATATTATTGGTTTTCCAAAAGCCATTATCTCTGATAGGGATCCAAAATTCACTTCTGAGTTTTGGACCTCTTTGATGGATATTTGTGGCTGTGAGTTAAACTTGTCTACAGCTCACCATCCTCAGACTGATGGTCTAGCTGAAAGAATGATTCAAACTCTGGAAGATATGATTAGAAGGTATTGTGCCTTTGGTTTAGAATATAAAGACAATGACAGATTTACTCATGATTGGGTCACTCTTTTGCCAGGTCTTGAATTTGCATATAATAGCACTGTTCATTCTGTCACTGAGAAAAAGCCTTTTGAGCTCTGGTTAGGTTATGTCCCAAACACTCCTGCTCAAATTCTCAATAATAAATTACCTAAGTTGGAACTGCACCCTGGTGTAAAATCTTTTATGCAAATGCAACAGCTCTGCAGAAAACATGCTCAAAGTTGTATTGATAAAGCATTTGAATATGAAAAGAAAAGATGGGATAAATCCCATAAAGAATACACATTTAACAAGGGTGATGAAGTGTTGATCTCTACTGTCCATTTCAATTTACAAGGTAACCACAAATTAAAAGATCCTTTTGTAGGACCATTTGTTGTTAAAAGAATGGTTGGTGATAATGCAGTAGAAGTTGTATTGTATTCTCCATATGATAGGAAACATCCTGTTTTTCCCATTTCTTTACTTAAACCTTATACTTCCAACAGTGACTTATTTCCAAAAAGAAGAGGAAGACCTAAGAAGAACCCTCAGGAAGTCACAGAAACAGCAGAAATTGATAAAATTCTCAATGATAGAATTATCACTTCTGAAAGAGGTACTGAATATTTATTGAGATATAAGAACAAATCATCTGAACATGATGCATGGATACCTGGCAAGGAAATTTCAAATCTGCCTGCTCTGTTGAAAAAATACAAAAAGAAAAAATCTTAGCATTTTTTTTATTGTTTTTTTTTATAGTGAGGGAGTGTCAGCCAGGCTATTCCAGGAGTCCAGTAAATGATATATAAATTATAAAACCCTAAAAAGTGGGTAAGACTTGTATTTAATGAATATAACTTAATATTTTATTGCATAATGAAATTATATAAGAATTTTATTATATACAAGTGTTACATTAAATTTATTGGTTATATATATTTTTATATATACAATTAAATTGAGCATAATATAATATATTCTACAAATAATGGCGCATTTTTATGTATTTAATAATTATAAATTTATATTTAATTAATTAAAAAACATATATTATAATTACAAGTGTAAATTTGATTTATAATATATTTAAATTAATTACTTAAATTTATATATTAAATAATACCTCTCATATGATACTAAACAATAATTAAGGACGCTTCTTTTTACCCTTAATTGTGTTAGAAAAAACAAATAAATTAATTTGGACTAAATTGAGATTAATTGCTTGTTTTGTTGCGTCAAATTATTTTTTGTTTCACTTAAAATATCCTTTAATCAGAATGTACCATCTGTTGGGAATTATATTTCTCATAGTTCCTATGTTTCCAATCTTGTTTAGTTATTCACTATTGTCACTTACTGATTTGGGAATTAATGGCGGGGAAATTGGATTCTTAATTGGGCTTTTAATTATTTGTTTCATGTTTTTCTCTATATTGTTATGTTTCATTTACTCTTTTGATATGTTTGTTTTATTCCATTCTAATCATTGTATTTACAAATATAGTAGCGCTTCAGAGGACCCATTGCCTATAAAAGGGCCTTGGATAATCCCCTGTAGCCTTATCACTTATTATACACTCAACAAATTAAATACTATTTTACTACGTTTATATTTTTTTTATTAGTAATACAATTCTAATTAAAAGTCTATATAACAAATTAAAGGTTGCCTTAAGTCTGATAGTAATTATATTGTTTGCCGCGCAGAACTCTTACTTAAATAATATTAATATTTATAAAACCAATTTGTTGTCACTTCTCAGATCACTCATCGTTACCTTCTCTCAAATAAATTAAATAATTTTAATTGTTTTTATTTCTTTATTTCTAAAACTATTATTTCCTTCTTGTCCTCCTCTCTTTTCTTCCCTCTTCTCTTATATCTTCTAGACGACTGACCGACAATTTTCCTGCTGATAAATGGATTTTTCTCAGTTACTCCCTGTTAAAACATGTCCTTGTGAGGTTTGTCTGACCTTCAGGGGGATAATTTGGCCACATCAAACTACTTCTATTTCCATGATTGACCAAAATATCATCCTCATTTCAATATTAAGATTTGATCTCATCTGACTGTGGCTGATCAAAGGTGTCCACCACAAGTTTAGCCAAAATTTTGGAGAACACTTTTTTGATGGATAGTGACTAACTGGCACTTTCTGAAATTGTTGACCTGAAGTTAAGCTAAACTTCAGGAGGATAAATTAATTATGAATACCATATTAACTGAAAAATACTTTTGCCCTAGCTACTCTGCATCATAAAAGTGTACAACTGAGGTTTAGCCATAATTCAGGTAGACACTTTTGGAAAGGCACAGTCTGATGGTTTTCATATCTATATATGGCAATAAGTATGAGTTTTTTATCAACATGGAACTAGAATTAATTTAATATGGCCAAAGTTTCCACCTGAAGTTTGGCCAAAATACAGGTGGAAATTTTTATGAGGATTACTTGATGAAATGAAGAAGACTTTAAATTACATTCCATCATAAAATTTTCAAACTTAAGTTTATCAAAAATTGTGGTGACAATTTTTCCAGATCCAGTCATATGGGATCAAATCTCTATATGGCAATGAGAATCAATTTTTAGTCAATCATGGCATTAGAAGTAATTTGATATGGACAAACATTCCACATGATTTTGGGCCAAAAATAAGTTGGAAATGTTTATGAGGAATACTGGATTAAATAAAGAAGACTTGCACCCTACTACTGTCTATCATAAAAGTGTCCACCAGAAGAATTCTCAAACTTGTGGTTGACACCTTTGGCCTGGTCTCGCCATATGGGATCAATTCAGCATATGGAAATGAGGATGTAATTTGGTCAATCATGGTACTAGAAGTAATTTGATATAGACAAGTGTCCAACTAAATATTGGAAAAAAATCAGTTGAAAACTTCATTTAGTTTTTCAAAAAATCAAATTAAGTACAATTTTATTCCTGATGGTGCCCATTTTATCCAACACCTCTTCTAAGCCTTGAAAGTAGGCATTTAGCTTGAATTTTTAATTTCATATAAAATTTCTTTTATTCAACCTATTTCTTTTTATCCCTTTTTTTCTTTTAGATATTAATTAATTTTATGTGAAATAAATCATTTTCATAATTTTTTACCTGTATTTAATAAAATTATTAAAGGTTTAAAATCACCCTGTAAGCATTTGGCACATGTTTTTTTGCTATACTAATAAAAATAATAATATACTGTTTACAAAAATTGATCAAATGATAAAATATTAATAAAACAGAAAGATCAAATACCAGTGGATATGTTTTAAAAAATACCAGTTGCACTGAAGAAGACCTGCACCCTAGATACTAACCATCAAAAAAGTGTCCAGCACAAGTTCGGCCGAACTTGTGCTGGACACTTTTGGTCAGGTGCAGTCATATGAGATCAATTCTCTCTATGGCCATGAAAAAAAATTATTTGATAAAAAACTTCACAAGAAGTAGTTTTATATAGCCAAAATTTCTACCTAGAGTTCATCCAAACCACAGGTGCACAATCTTTTATCTTTAAAAAAAAGTAAATTTAGTACAATTTATCCCTGATGGCTCTCATTTGCTTCAACACCTCTACTTGCTTTTGATAGTAGGAATATTACTTGGATTTCTTTTTTGATATTTGATCCCTTTAACTTAATTTTTTATTCCTCATATTGCTTTTGGATATCAATTAATAATTTTTAAAATAAATTATTTTCTTTTTTTTTATACATTTATTTAATAATATTATAAATGGCGTAACATCACCTGGTATGCATTTGGCACATGAGTTTTTTCTATACTTATAAAATTAATAACATACACCACGCAATATGGGGGGCGGACTTGCTAGCAAGTCCACAACTTGAAGTCAGATGGAAATCAGATGGAACTCAGACTGAAGTAATACTGAACTTTCACTTGAAGTATCACACAAATAATTATGGATCTATATTGAAAACATAGTGAAAGTGTGAGGATAACTGAATGGAAACCAGAAAAAATCATTCCATGAGTCTACTCAATGCAAAGTATTTTTTGAAGCAACTTATTTAAATAATACTTTATTAAATTAAGTTGATCAATAAAAACAGATTGACAATATTGAAATTCTTAAATACAATAATTTTATTAAAAAATTTCAGATTACCCATAAAAAAAATCAGTGACTTTTTCTATTACTTAAAGCTGTTTTTACAGAATTGAAAACTATGTTTCTGCTAATATTTTATGGAAGTGAACTCTGTTCTTTGGGAGAAGCACAGAGTTCATCCTCCTATTTTCACACTCTGTTTGCACTAATCTCTATCCCTTTCAATTATATCAACACATGCTTGTCTTCCCTCCCCATTCCTTTTGCTATCCTCCCAGCCCCATTGTATGCCATCCTCTTTTGATCCCCATTTCACCCCTCTCAACCTCTTCCAGACCCTTTTCTTCATTTAAAATGCCTCGGAACCCTTAATCTTCCCTTCCAACTCTTTCCCAACCTTTTCGCTACCCCATATACCCTTCCTCACCCCTCTCTCCAGCCTTTCCAACCTTTGTAGCCCCATTCCTCCCATTTACCTCGCCTCCACAATCCTTGAACACCAATTTTCTCCCTTTCAACCCAGTCCCTATTTCTGTATATAAAAAGAAAGTGTTAGGGAGAAATGGGGAGGTAAGCAAACTAGAAGGAGAGGAGAGGAGAGGGGTAGAGAGGCGTGGAGAGGGAGAGGAAAATGTGGATAGGGGTTGAAAATGATGATGAAGGGAGTGAAACAGTTGGGAAGAAGGATGAGGTGAGGATAAAGAAATATTTCAAAGGGAAAAGAGTGGTTATTCTTGAGAGGAGTAAAAACAGACAATAAAAGAAGATAGTAATAAAAAATAAATATACAAAAAAAATAAAAATAAAGAAATAAAATATTTTACAAAGAGTGGGCACAGAAATTCCTTGACTCCTAAAAATCCACAACTCCTATACTGTTATTCTCTTCATTTACTTAAATCTAATAAAAATCTACATTTAAATATTTTGAAAATTTTGAAGAAGAGGGGAAATAAAATTTAATAAATATTAGTATAAATTTTTTATTTATTTAATAGTGAAATATAGTATGTCAATTGAATTTGAAAATTATATGTCTAAGTAAAGTCTTTGTAACATCATTTTTAAGATTCTTGCACCTTCTTTAGATATTTTAATGATTTATAATATTCAATGTTATCTAGTCATAAAATAAGTATATAATTTTTCAATTCTTGAAAATAATACAATAAATAATATAAATGCACAAAATAACCTTTCATGAAAAAATTGACATATTTCAAATTGTAGTTTCTCCATGTATTTCTGGCCAAAGAAACTTACACCACGCAATATGGGGGGCGGACTTGCTAGCAAGTCCGCAACCTTGAACCCTAATTCATATCTTTTTGAGCACACATTGAGGAAGTGATGAAACCATCATGAAGAAGTATTGAATTTACTTTGAACACACCTTGAAGCTCATGTGAACACAAATGGGGCTACAAGGGCTGGAAAGGCTGGAGAGAGGGGTGAGGAAGGGTGTATGGGGTAGCGAAAAGGTTGGGAAAGAGTTGGAAGGGAAGATTAAGGGTTCCGAGGCATTTTAAATGAAGAAAAGGGTCTGGGAGAGGTTGAGAGGGGTGAAATGGGGATCAAAAGAGGATGGCATACAATGGGGCTGGGAGGATAGCGAAAGGCATGGGAAGGGAAGACAAGCATGTGTTGATAGAATTGAAAGGGATGGAGATTGGTGCAAACAGAGTGTGAAAATAGGAGGATGAACTCTGTTCTTCGGGCGAAGAACAGAGTTCACTTCCATAAAATATTAGCTGAAACATAGTTTTCAATTCTGTAAAAACAGTTGTAAGTAATAGAAAAAGTCACTGATTTTTTTTATATGTAATCTGAAATTTTTTAATAAAATTATTGTATTTAAGAATTGCAATATTGTCAATCAATTTTTATTGATCAAATTAATTTAATAAAGTATTATTTTAATAAGCTGTTTCAAAAAATACTTTGCATTGAGTAGACTCATGGAATGATTTTTTCTGGCTTCCATTCAGTTATCCTCACACTTTCACTATGTTTTCAATATAGATCCATTGTTATTTGTGTGATACTTCAAGTGAAAGTTCAGTATTACTTCAGTCTGAGTTCCATCTGATTTCCATCTGACTTCAAGTTGCGGACTTGCTAGCAAGTCCTCCCCCTATATTGCGTGGTGTTATGTAATAATTTCAGATGGTATCTTGCCGGATCTATACATTGGTGTTCTTTTTTTTAAAAATTGCAAAGAAACTGCTTAAATAGTTTAAAATATTTATTTTTCAGAGTAATTTGAGTGTGATCTGCACTATATTAAAATTTCTATTAAAAAATCTCATTCTTCATATCTCAAGATTTGTTCAAAGTATTATTTCCTATGCTTCATTAAATGTTCAAGTTATATTCATATTGAGTTCACCAGAATGTCAATATTTTTTCTTGGTGGTTTCATCACTAATTCAATGCGTGCTCAAAAAGATATGAATTAGGGTTCAAGGTTGCAGACTTGCTAGCAAGTCTTCCCCCCATATTGCATGGTGATAATGGTGACCAAAAATTAATCAAATGATATTCATGAGTAAGGCACAAAGATAAAATACCAGTAGAAATATTTGTAAGAAATACTAGATGAACTGAAGAAAAATTCTACCCTAGCTACTCTCCATAATAAAAGTGTCCAGCACAAGTTTGGCCGAACTTGTTCTGAACACTTTTGGTCAGGTGCAGTCAGATGGGAGCAATTCTCTCTATGGAAATAAAGATAAATGTTTGATAAAAAATTACACTAGAAGTAGTTTGATATGGCAAAATTGTCATCCTGAAGTTTTGGTAAATCTCAAGTGTATTTTTTTTTTAATTTTAAAAAAAAGAAAATTTAGTCCAAGTTTAGCCCTGATTGTGCTAATTTGGTTCAACAACTCTTTTTTCTGTTTATGGCAGGAGTTTAACTTGGATTTTAATTTTCATCTTTGATTTCTTTTATTTTACTTTATTCCCCTCATATTGCTTTTGGATAGAAGTTTATTTTTTGTAAAATAAATCATTTTCATATTTTTTTACCTTTATTTAATTATATTATAAAAGGTGTAACATCACCCAGTATCCATTTGGCACACAAGTTTTTGCTATACTGATAATATTAATAATATAATGGTGACAAAAAATTAATCAATTGATAAATATGAGTGAGGTACAAAGATTGAATAAAAGTGAACATGTTTATAAGAAATTCCAGATGATTTAAAATGACTTGCATCCTGGCTACTCTCCATGATAAAAGTGTCCAGCACAAGTTTGGACAAACTTGTTCTGGACACTTTTGGTTGCGTGCCGTCAGATGCAATCAATTTTTTTAATGGAATGGAGACTGAATGATCACTCCATCATTGCACTGAAAGTAGTTTAATATGGACAAATTGTCCCCCTGAAGTTTGTCCAAACCTAAGGTAGACAATTTTTTACTTTGGTAAAAAGTAAATTTAATCCATGTTAATCTATGATGGTGCCCATTTTTTCTGGAGCCTCTACTGACACATGATAGCAGAAATTATACTTGATATCTTTATTTCATGTTTGATCTCTTTGATTTTAATTTTACCCTTTTATTTATCCTTTAGCTTTTAAATATCAATTTTATTTTGGTAAAACTGATAATTTTCACATTTTTTTACATTTATTATATAATATTATTAAAGTTGTAAAATCACCCAGTGTACATTCAGTACACATGTTTTTTCTATACTAAAAACATTAATAATATAATGGTGACTAAAAGTTAATCAAATATTAAATATGGATGACACAGAAAGATCAAATACCCATAGACATTTTTAAAAGGAATACAAGATTAACTGAAGAAGACTTGCACCCTAGCTACTCTCCATTATAAAAGTGTCCAGAACAAGTTCAGCTGAGCTTGTGCTGGACACTTTTGGTTGCATGCAGTCAGATGGGATAAATTTACTCAATGGAAGTTAAAATGAATTTTTGTTCAATCATTGCACAAGAAGTAGTTTTATACTGCTATACTATCCTTCTGATTTTTTTGAAAACCTCAGGTGGACACTTTTATTAATTTAAAAAAAAATGAAAATATATTCCAAATCTAAAACTGGTGGTGCAAATCAGGTCTGAAAACTCAAATTATCTTTGATGGCAGAAATTTTATTTGAATGTTTAATTTCATATTTAATCACTTTTATTTTACTTTTTTATTCCTCTTTTTGCTTTCAAATATCAATTTATTTATTGTAAAACTAATACTTTTTATACTTTTTATACTTTTATTTAATAAGATTATTAACAATGTAGCATCTCCCAGTATGCATTTGGCTCACAAGTTTTTTCAATACTAATAACATTAATAGTATAATGGTGAAAAACAATGTGTCAAATGATAAATATGAATGACACAGAAAGATCATATACAAGTGGATTTGTTTATAAGGAATACCTGATGAACTGAAGAACACCTGCACCCTAGATACTCACCATCATAAAGTTGTCCAGCATAAGTTTGGCAAAACTTGTGCTGGACACTTTTGGTTGCATGCAGTCAGATGGAATAAATTTACTCTATGGAAATGAAAATGACATTCTGCTCAATCATTGCACAATAAGTAGTTTGATATTGCCAAAATGTCCTCTTAATGATTTTTCAAAACTCATCAGGACATTTTCTTTGGTTTAAAAAAAAAGAAAATATGGTCCAAGTTTAGCCCTGGTGGTGCACATTTGATCTAACACCTCTACTTGTTATTGATAGTGGGAATTTTCCTTAGATTTTTTTTTCTTATTTTATCCCTTTTGATTTACTTTTTTATTGTTCATATTGCTTTGGATATCAATTTTTAATTTTTAAAATAAATAATTTCATACTCTTATACCTTTATTTAATAATATATGATTAAAGGTGGAACACCACCTGGTATGCATTTTTCACACAAGTTATTACCATAGTAATAACGTTGTGGTCTTCCAACATTGGCAGGGGCCTTTGTTGTGCAATTTGGCGTTGTTTGTGTATGTCTTAATTGACATCAGTGAAGGAATTATGTATTTTTCTGGTTTTATTCCGTGGATATTGGGTCAGCGGGTATGTGGGTACTATCATTGGATAGCCCCGGTTTTTCTCTATATTTTATGTCTTGAAGACATTTTTCATATTCTAAGTTTTAAGGGGTCAATTCCTCATTTTTCATTTAAAAAGATAGCTGTTTAATTTTGTTTTTTTGTGTTTTACGGGCTAACCTTAAGTCTTAGGGTTAAGTTCTTAGTACTGTTGGATAGAGCTAGTTTTTCTCTATATTTCATGTCTCAATGTTGTTATAGTGAAATTCTGTGTTTTAAAGGTTTTAGTAGTTGTAGTTAGTTTTTCTAAGTAGATTGGGTGTTTTTAGTGGTTCTCTGGCTTCAGGGAGGCCGTGCTGCTTCAGGCAGCACCACCGACGTTGGGCAGCCCGCCCGCCTCTGTTTTAGAAGGCTGGGGAGCGCTTCTGGAGGGTTTTTTATGCAATTTGGCGAGTACAGGCGCCAGATTGGTGGGTGCGCATGGGCTCTTAGATAGTGGTCTGTGTGTAGATAGTGAATAAGACAGTTTGGGGCAACCTTAATCATCATACAACCATCTGGAGGTGATATCATTGTTCCTCACTCAGTTTTCACTGTTTTCTGGCCACAATTGGCTGTGTTTGTTGCAAGTGAGTTCTTCATTTAACTTAACTTTGGCAACTGTTTTCTCTGTTATAGTCTTGCAAGCTATAGCAAGTATTATTGCTGTCTCTGGTGTGGATTTGCAGCCTACATCAAGTATCTTTTCAGTCTCTGGTGTGGACATTGGTCTACATTTCAGTTCTTTGTTCTGGTAGTCTTTCTGGTGACTACTTTCTTGGCTCATCAAGCAGTCAAGTGTATTGGAAAAGGGTCTTTAGCAAAACAGGAACCAATTTACTGTAGCAGGTAAATCTCACTTATTTTTCTAAAGGGACAGGGGATTTTCTCTCTGGTTTTTCTCCAACTCCCTTGGTAAAGGCCTATAGCTAGTACTATAGGATTGTCTACATTTCTGGCGCCCAACGTGGGGTAGAACCTGCTAGTTCTTTGGAATCTCTGTTTTCTTTGGTTGGCTCTTTTTGGTGTTTTGGACTGGAAGAATGGCTTCTAGTTCTGCTATTCCTGTGGTGACTGTCAGTGGGGGGGATGGTCCTCCTGCTGTGATGGTTAGGGAATGTGTTAGGATTAAAACTTGGGATGGTACCAAGTTTAATGGGGAGGATGTCAAGTGGTTTCTGGAGAAGTATGAAACTGCTGCTGGTGTGGATGGTGCTTCTTACCTGGACATGGTGAAGCAGATTATTTTCTTCATTGGTGATAGGGCAGTGGAGAAGGAGATTGTGGCCATGTCTGGCTACAAGAAGAGGGATTGGAAG
Source organism: Hemileia vastatrix (assembly GCA_030280995.1). Lineage (NCBI taxonomy): Eukaryota > Fungi > Basidiomycota > Pucciniomycetes > Pucciniales > Zaghouaniaceae > Hemileia > Hemileia vastatrix. The sequence goes on along the minus strand of JASXTE010000007.1, from coordinate 25,392,119 downwards.
TTGCTGTGTAGGGAGATGATTGATAGATGGGGTGTCAGGTTCACTATGGTGGATCTGAACAAGGTTGTCAGTGAATGGAAATCTTATGGTGGTGTTGGTAACTTACACAATTACAGGAAGTTTCTGCTACAGTTTGATCCTGTGGTGGAATATTTGGTGGAAGTGGAGGAGCTGGCACATGAAAATGCTGCCAAGGATGTTTTTTGGTCTGCCCTGGCTAAAGATGTCAGGATGGATGTGTTGAAGGAATTGATGAAAACTCTTTCTAATGGGGATCAGAAGTTGCCTTCCTTGGATAAGGTGAAGGAGGCTGTTGAGGCCCATTTGAAATTATTGGCTGTGGACACCTATCAGGAGGGGTGTGCCAAGTATGTCAGTAAAGTCAGTGAGGCTTTGGCTGATGAGGAAGTTAGGGAGAAGAAGGAGTAGAAGAATTTGGTGAAGGTTCCAAAACAGGAGAAGGACCTAATGGTGGAACAGTTAGCTGACCTGACAAAACAGCTACACATTTTTGTGCAGGAGGCTAAGAAGGTCAATAAGGCACCTTCTCAGCCTAGAGATTTTGAAAGGAGGGCTGGTAGGAGTGATCCTTGTGTTTGTTCTTATTGCAGTAGGAGAGGGCACAGGTCCAATGATTGTTGGGCATTAAACAGGGATGTGTCTGAAGGGAAAGTGGAGTTTGATGGCAGGGTTTTCAACTTCCCTGATGGTTCTTTTGTGAGGCCCAGTGAGAGGCAGGCTCCTGTGGATTTGGTCAGGAGGAGGGGAGGTCTCAATCAGAGGAGGAAGAGGTTTGAGGAGATTCCTGATCAGGGGAAGTCTTCTGCTAAGGAGAATGAGGATGTCAAGGGCAAGGGGAAGGAGGTCAATAAGGTCTCTTTTTCTACTTCCTTTGGTGGTTTGTAATTGTATTCTTGTGGTGGACAGTCAAGTGGTGAATGCTTGGCTGGTGTTTATGATGTAGAGGCAGGTAAGGTGGGAAGGCCAAAGAGCAGTTCTCAGGCCCAACCAAACCCTAAGGCTTCTAAAGCGGATCCTAAGCTGGGTGCAGCTAGGACGAAGTACAGCAAAGAGGAGCTGTACAAGATGCAGAAGGGGATTGCTAATATAGGCCCCCTTAGTTTTGGAGCATTGGACATGAATGGTGAGCCAATGCCCATGGATGTTGATTCTGAATCTGAGGAGAATGTCCCTTTGGCCTCATTTCCAAAGCCTTCTGGAGCTAGAGTATCTGGTGAGGGATCAGGTTTGGTTCCTGTGGATGGTAAATCTGTCGGTGGTGCTGGTCCTCAGGAAAAATCTAGGACCAAGGAAGTGAATCCAAGGGCTCACATTGAGAGGCCAGTAGTTTCTGGTCAATCCAATGTTATGGACTCTGTTCTGGAAAGGATGAATCAGGGTCAGGTTTCCCTATCTTATGGGGAATTGTATGCTATCAGTCTGGGGTTGGCTGATTGGCAAAAGAAGTTGTTGACCAGGAGAAGGGTGTCTTCTGGGGAGGTGGAATACATTTGTGATTCTTCTGAAAAAATTGGTGAGGGGTTGGAAACTCATTTTTCTGCTCCTCTGGGATATGTCAATGTCACTCTGAATGGCAGGGAGGCAAGGGCATTAGTGGATTCAGGTTCACAGATAAACCTGATTTCCTTGTTTGAGGCAACTCGTTTGGGCCCCCCCATCAAAACTGGTATTGGTGGAAACTTGAGAGGGATTGGTGGCCATGTCACTGAATTGGTCGGAACTTCCGAATTTGTGAAGTTAGATGTTGGTGGAGCCTCAGGGAAGGTTCATTTTTACATTGCTAAAGGTAATGTAAAAGCAGTTTTGGGTGGGCCATTCTTGATGGATTTCCAGGCAAGAATTGACTATCAATATGAACTGGGAATCAGTTTGGAGTTGACTGGTGAAGATGAAAGAAGACTTCACATGAGGTTATCATCCCCTGGAGAGGATGGTTGGGAGACCAGGCCTGGCTTATCTTCAATGTGCCAGTGTATGGATTGTTGCAGGAGACGGAGAGAAGTTGGTTTTGCCTCCATTTTTTTGGAGTGTGGCTCAGGCTCTATTGAGAGTCTGTATTTTTTAGAGAGATGAGGGCTGATCACCCAAGTGCTACAACCTCTCCCCAAGGTGAGGAAATCCCTGGTTGTAGTAGGTCAGCTCCCTTAGATATATACCAAGTGGATTTTCAACTTTCTCTTTTTAATGTTTCTCTTCTCTGCAAGTATTCATCAAATTTTTTATCAAGTCTCTGTTCTCTCTCAAGATTTTTAATTATTTTTAATTCAGGTTCAAAAAAGAAGATTTGTTATATATCTTTATTGAAAGATATGCGGAAAAGTTTTGGGGACGTGAGATTGGGGTCTAAAAGTAAGTCCTCCCAATTGTGCACCGCTAGGGTTTCTTCTACACCTTTCAAAAACATTACCTGGGCCACACCTGTGAGCATTGGGGAAACCCCTGGTTATTTTTGTAGGTAAGAAGAAAACTCAAGAAACAAAATAAAAATTTCAAAATAATTCAAGAAAATCAAGAAAATAATCTGAAGATAATGAAGAAAGAAGATTCAAAATATTTTTGTGAAGATCAACAAGATCTATTTTTGGGCCTCCAGCGTGAGGTTAAACTGCAGAAGATATTGAAGAAGGAAGATCATCAAGATCTATTTTTGAGCCTCCAGCAAGAGGATAAACTGCAATATTTAAGAAGAGTTGGATCTGACAATGAATCAAGATTTGAAGATTTAGAAGATGGAAGTGGAGATGAAAATTTGGGTTTGTGGAAAAGCTGTGGAGTGGTGAGATTGGGGTCTAAAAGTAAGTCCTCTCAATTGTGCACCGCTAGGGTTTCTTCTACACCTTTCAAAAACATTACCTTGGCCACACATGTGAGCAATGGGGAAACCCTTGGTTTTTGTTCCAGGTCTGGTGGTGAAGATGTCCTGAAGATCCCTCAAGTTGAAGGTGGAGCGGAAAAATATAAGAAGGTGGAACAGAAGATTAGGCCTGTGGGTTTGGACCCGCCTTTGTCAAGAGATCCGTACTGTACTCCTTTGGTGAAGAATCCTCCCGAATTTGTAGAGACGGCTAGAGTGACTGCGGAGAGGTTGAAGGTTGTTAATTTTGGTCCTGATGGGTGGTTGTCAGAAGAAAAGAAGTTGTTGTTGCACGTTATTGTGCTGAGGGAGAAAGCTGTGTCATTTGTTGAAGAGGAAAGGGGTGTATTGAAACACTCTTATGGGGAACCTTACTTGATTCCTGTTGTCTGTCATGAACCATGGAAAATCAAACCTATTCCAATTCCAGTTGCTATCAGAGAGGATTTTGTAGAGATTTTTAGGGAAAGAGTCAGGACTGGGTTATATGAACAATCAACTTCTAGTTACTAAAGTCTGGTGTTCTGTGTAAAGAAGCAGAATGGAAAATTGCTGGTGGTCCATGATCTTAGAGCCTTGAATAGAGTCACTATCAAGGACACTGGTATGCCACCGAGTGCAGAGGACTTTGTTGAAGCTTTTTCTGGAAGGGTGTGTTATGGTTTGGGTGATATTATGGGTGTTTATGATGAGAGGGAACTTCACACGGATTCAAGGCCTCTCACAACATTTGAGACTCCTTTGGGAAGATTTCAGCTCACTAGGTAGCCTCAAGAAGCAACGAATTCAGTGGAAGTTTATCAAGCACAAATGGCTTGGATTTTGCAGGATGAGGTCCCCACTCATGCTGGTATTTTCATTGATGATGGTGGAATTAAAGGACCATCCACTGATTATAATAATGAGGTGTTACCGGAGAACCAGGTATAAGGAAGTTTGTCTGGGAATATGCAATAACTCTAGATAGAGTGTTGTTTAGGATTGAAGAGGCTGGTCTCACCATTTCAGGGTCAAAATTCTGCTGTTGCGTTCCTGCTTTGGAAATTCTGGGTCATGTGGTATTTAAAGAGGGAAGGATTATGGTAAAGAAAAAGGTTAATAAAATTCAGTCATGGCCAAGGCCTAAAAATACCACTGAAGTCAGGGGGTTTTTGGGTGTGTGTGTTTATGTCAGGATTTTCATTAAGGATTTTTCTTTGTTGGCTTCACCTTTAAGGAGGCTGACCAGGAAAGATGCAGACTGGGAATGGACCGAAGAGTGTGAAGAGGCTTCTCAGAAGTTGAAGAAGGTGGTTGGTGAAGATATTATTCTTCACAAGTTGGATTATGGTGTTGATGCTGGAAAAATTTATCTGAAAGTGGACTCAAGCTATATTGCTGCTGGTGCTGTTTTGTCTCAGGAAGATAAGACTGGGAGGGTCAGACCAGTAAGGTATGAGTCTGTGGTGTTTAATGAGGTGGAATCTAGGTATTCTCAGCCTAAGTTGGAGTTGTGTGGCGTAGCAAAAATTTGAAGAAGCTACAGATGGTTTTGTGGGGGCAGCATTTTGAGCTGCAGGTGGATGCAAAATCTATGGTTCAGATGATCAATACACCTAGTCTTCCAAATGCGCCGATGACTAGGTGGGTGGCATTTATTCAGCATTTTTCTTTTGACCTGGTACACAAACTGGGAAAAACTTTTACGATGCCTGATGGATTATCAAAGAGGCCACCAATTTATCAAGAATGCTTTGGTAAAGATGTGTTGGGATAGTGCTGAAAAGTGGAGGCATTATTTACCCTTGGTGTTATTTGCTGATAGGGTCACTGTGAAGAGGACAACTGGCAATTCTCCTTATGAATTAATGTTTGGTCAGAAAGCTGTTCTACCAGTGGACTTAGAAGCTGTCTCTTATCTTGGAATTGATTGGGATGACGTGCACTCAACAGAAGATTTGCTCTGCGCCAGGATGCAACAGTTGGAATGTAAAGAGGAGTGTCAAGAGAGGGCACACTCTAGAATGATGAAAATTAGGAATCAATCAGTCAGTTACTGGGACAAGAAGTTGGCTCATAGACTCAGGAATCCCTTGAAACCTGGTTGTTTGGTTTTGGTGTATAATAGAAGTTTGGAGAGTCAGTGGGGAAAAATTTTTGCTGACAGATGGAATGGACCTTACAGAGTCAGATCTCATGCATCTGGAGGTTCTTATGTTTTGGAAGAGTTGGATGGTGCAGTCTTGAAAAAGAGAGTGGCTGCAGACCAGGTGAAGAGATTTTATCCCAGAGGCACTAGACATGAAGAAGATTGACTCCACAATGAGGATAAACTATGGACCATTTTTTAATTTTGGGTTTTTTTGTGGTGATGCTATGCATCTGTTTGTTGGAAACTTTTGTTAGAGGGTACCCATGGGTGGGGCCCCTAGATTTTGCCTTGGCAAGTGTGGGGGTGACTGATGGGCTGGCTGCTCTATCAACAGTTACCCCAGATTGTCTGTTTCCAACCCTTTCTCTTAATTTGGTTGAACCCTAGTATTGGTTTCTTTTCACAGGTTTTAAGTCCTCTATGACATTATACTGGAAATTCCTTTGGTTTTCATGTGCCGGACTCTTCACTTTTATTGGTTTTGGTTTATCTGGTTGGATGTTGTGTTTTGTTGGTTAGAAGGTACCCAGGGGGGGTTTCTAGATTTTATTGTGGCAAGTGTGGGGTTAACTGATGAGCTGGCTGCTCTGTAGAACAGTTACCCCAGAATTTCTGTCTCAAGTCTTTTGTTTGTTCCAGTTGAATTCTAGTTCTGTTGTTAATTATTCAGGTATAAGTCCACTATGAATTTAAACTGGTTCGAGACTGGCTTCTTTGTCTTTGGTTCTTATGGATTGGCGGTGGATCACTGGTGGTCTCCCATCATTTTTACTTATTGGAGGGAGCCCACCCAGTGATCATTTCTATGGACCGGACTTTCTCTAACTGGACCATCCATGGAGCTGGACTGTCTTTGATGTTGTAGATATGTTTTTGCTAGATAGTGGATTTAGATTATTTTCTTTTTTCTCTTTTTTTCTTTTAATTTTTTATGGGGGTTGCTTAAAATTTTAAAATCAAAAATATAGGGTGTTACCACATCAGGGTCACCAGGATGTTGGCAAGCATTGGTGGGGAAAGGCTCATCAATTGGCCGGGCAATGCTATTTTCTTTTTTCATTTTATTTCATTCAATTCTGTGTTTCATTTTTTTATTATCTTCTTTAATTTCTGAAATTTTTTATTATGGTTAATCATTTAAAATATTTAATTGTGTATCCACATCAAGGTGCACTTGGATGTGGGTAAGGTATCAGGGGATCAGCTCATCAATTGGCTGGGGGATACCAATTTTGTTTTCTTATAATTATTTATTTCATATTATTATATTTTATTTATTGTTCACTTAAATTTTATTCTCAAATTTTCTTATGATTAGTAGTTTAGTAGAATTCACTGTAAAAAAATAAAAATAAAAATATATATATATATATCTGAAATTATTTTGTTGTGTTATTTTATTATAATGTTTCTAATCTTTTTGCAGGAGCTAATTGTCTGGATGATGAATCTTCTGGAGGCTGGTCTTGATTATGATGTCGCTTTTGTTTTTTGTTGGGGTTGTGGAGAGCACGGTGTTCTCTGAAGTGCGTCCTGTTGGAGAGATTATAAGGGTTGTAATGGTCAGGAATGGGTTTGGATGGAAGTTCAGAGGAGGAAGAAGAAGAGGCAGGAATGGAGTGCTGGAAGGTGTGCTTAATGATCCTAGACATCTTCCAGTGGTTGTCCAGTAGGCGCTTTCTCAGGGATTTTTCAAAGTCATTCAAAGGTCCATGGAAGGCGAAGGCTTTCAGCATGTTGGAACACATGGTGCTTAGGTGTTGTTTCATGTCTCCATAATCCAGGGTCAAAGAAGTTTCTAGAGGTTGGCCAACTCCAATAGTAGTTTCAGGAGGAGGGGTGCCAACTAGACAAGAAGAATTGGATCAGTAATTATTTTTGTTGAAGAAATTAGATGAATTAATATGGTACTTACAGATTGGAAGCTCATCAAATCTTTAAGCAGCTGGAATTTGGACTTCTGAAGAATTTGGCATGGTCATAGTAAGAGGATCAATCAAAGAAAGATACGGATTCTATTGGTCTTCTTCTGAAGGATCCTGAGAAGGTGAACTGGGACGCTGCTCTTCCTGGGGCCTAGTTATAGCAGCAGGGTTGTTGATGTTGCTGTTGTTGTTGTTGCTAATATTTCTGCTTGGTTCAGTTGGAGGAGGTACTGGTGATGGAGTACCAGGATGGTTGAAAGATGGAGAAGGAGAGGGTGATTTGGAAGCAGATTGATCTCTTATGGATGGAGGTTTTGAAGGAATGGAACTGTCAGAAGAATATTTGGCTGACAGAGGAGAGGTGTAGTTGTGTTGCCTTGATTGGGGACGAGGTTGTGATCTTGGTGCAGTGCTGGGAGTTCTGGTTTCTTCCTGGGGTCCTTTGGCAGGTCTCTTAAAAAATTGGGAAATTTCGGCACTTTTGGACTTTGAAAGGGTTGATTGCATGGCTCTGGGAGCTGTAGGAGGTGATTGTGTAGAGTTTTTTTCGTTGATTGATTGAATTTGGCTGTTTTCTGGCTGTTTTTGGAGGTTTTGGCCCTGATTTTCACTGTTTGGTGAGGTGGGAGGGCCGCCTGGAAGCAGTCTAGAAGCCTAGGGGTTGATTTCAAAGCTTTTGGAGCTAATTTAGCAATGATAAAAGCAGTTTCTTGAGAAGCTAAGGCTGGTCTTTTGGGAAGAGTGCGGGAAGCTGAGCTTCTGGATCTTCTGGAAGGAGCTGAAGATAGAGAGGAAGAGGATGGACCAAGTTCTGGAGATGTATTTGTGAGAAGGAGAAGGCGGAGGAATTGGATAGTGGGCATCTCTGTCACATTTCTTCTTTTTGGAGTAGCAAGAGTCACAAGCCCTGTTGTAGAATTTGGCTTCTGGATTTGGAAGAGTGAATGTGCAAGGTCTGCACATGTGGATGCACTGTTTGCAGGCATAGTCCCTGGGAGCAGTGAAGCAAGGAAGAGTAGAGGAGTCAACAGAAGGGGATCCAGACATGATCTGTGGTGTAAAGATGATGAGAATGATAAGAGAAGAATTTTGTCAGTGATGAGTAGAAGATGAAGTGAAGGCGGACGCTCCATGGGTCTAGCTGTGGGTGTATTGCATGAGATTGGCTGGGTCAGATTTATGCAAGATTCTGACAGTCCTCTATGACTCTAAACTGGAAATTTTATTAGTCCATCAAGACTTTGAAATGAAAAATTATGGTTTCAAGGATAGTCCCCCAAGACTTTAAACTGAGGATTGCTGTTGGTTTAGTCCCCCAAGACTATAAACTGAGGAATGTGTGTTGTTGTTGGTGTTGGGTTTGAAAGATTGGTGGAGGTTATCCACAGGGGGAGCCTCCAAATTTAGCAAAGGCAAGTTTGGGGGTAATTGATGGGCTGGCAGCTCTATTCACAATTACCCCAGAATGTTAGTTTTCCCTCTGTGTCTTAATGTGGTTGATCTCTGGTTCTGGGTTTATGATTTAGGTTTTTGAGTCCCCCAAGACTTAAACTGAGGGTTTTTGAGTCCCCCAAGACTATAAAATGAGGATGGTCCCCCAAGACTTAAAACTGAGGGTTGTTTGTGGTTACATCCTATAGAGGGTGTAGTCAATTTTTCTTTTCTGAATCAAACTCAAGTACTAGTGGAATTACAGAGGGAATCAAGAGATGAAATGAAGTGTTCAGAATTAGCCTTGAACTGGTGAATGAGGTGTCTTCTGGTCTCCATGTCCTGTGGATCTCTAGCAGGAGTGGATTGGAAGTAGTGAAGCATAAGTTGTTTCTGTTGAGATGTGTGTTGTTGAAACTTGGCCTTGATGGTGGGCAAGTGGTTTAATGTTGGTAGTGCAATGGATCCCACATTGTTATCATCACTATCAGAAGATGGAGGAACTGAGAAGTCATCAGTTTTAAAGTTGAAGGAAGAAATGAAAGTTCCTTACTATCAGATGGACCAGGGATGGTGGAACTTGTTGTTTTATGGGTTGTGGTACTCTTCTGGGAAGGGTGAAGCTTTTTGATTAATCTGGGTATCAGGATGGATGGCCTAGATCTTTTGGTGCTGGTAGAAGATGGACCAGGTTGAGGTGGAGGTGAATCTGTTGCAGAAGATAATGGAACAGGTCTGTAGCAGGGCTTCTTTCTAGATTGGCAGACATTGCAGGACGTTCTGTATGGATGGACAGGTGGTGTCATGGCGCAGATTAGATTATTGTCAATGCAGTATTGGCAAGGACCCATTTCAGAGGTATGTTTGGGAAGAAGGTTGAACATGGTGGTTTGAGGAAGAAAGAATGTGGAAATTCTTACTTGGAGGGAGGATGTGGTCTTCCAACATTGGCAGGGGCCTTTGTTGTGCGATTTGGCGTTGTTTGTGTATGTCTTAATTGACATCAGTGAAGGAATTATGTATTTTTCTGGTTTTATTCCGTGGATATTGGGTCAGCGGGTATGTGGGTACTATCATTGGATAGCCCCGGTTTTTCTCTATATTTTATGTCTTGAAGACATTTTTCATATTCTAAGTTTTAAGGGGTCAATTCCTCATTTTTCATTTAAAAAGATAGCTGTTTAATTTTGTTTTTTTGTGTTTTACGGGCTAACCTTAAGTCTTAGGGTTAAGTTCTTAGTACTGTTGGATAGAGCTAGTTTTTCTCTATATTTCATGTCTCAATGTTGTTATAGTGAAATTCTGTGTTTTAAAGGTTTTAGTAGTTGTAGTTAGTTTTTCTAAGTAGATTGGGTGTTTTTAGTGGTTCTCTGGCTTCAGGGAGGCCGTGCCGCTTCAGGCAGCACCACCGACGTTGGGCAGCCCGCCCGCCTCTGTTTTAGAAGGCTGGGGAGCGCTTCTGGAGGGTTTTTTATGCAATTTGGCGAGTACAGGCGCCAGATTGGTGGGTGCGCATGGGCTCTTAGATAGTGGTCTGTGTGTAGATAGTGAATAAGACAGTTTGGGGCAACCTTAATCATCATACAACCATCTGGAGGTGATATCATTGTTCCTCACTCAGTTTTCACTGTTTTCTGGCCACAATTGGCTGTGTTTGTTGCAAGTGAGTTCTTCATTCAACTTAACTTTGGCAACTGTTTTCTCTGTTATAGTCTTGCAAGCTATAGCAAGTATTATTGCTGTCTCTGGTGTGGATTTGAAGCCTACATCAAGTATCTTTTCTGTCTCTGGTGTGGACATTGGTCTACATTTCAGTTCTTTGGTCTGGCAGTCTTTCTGGTGACTACTTTCTTGGCTCATCAAGCAGTCAAGTGTATTGGAAAAGGGTCTTTAGCAAAACAGGAACCAATTTACTGTAGCAGGTAAATCTCACTTATTTTTCTAAAGGGACAGGGGATTTTCTCTCTGGTTTTTCTCCAACTCCCTTGGTCAAGGCCTATAGCTAGTACTATAGGATTGTCTACAATGTTAATAATATAATGATGGTAAAAAATTAATCAAATGGTAAATTTAAATGACACAGAAAGATCAAATACCAGTGGAAATGTTTATAAGAAATCCCTTTTGAGTTTAAGAAGATTTGCTGAATGCCTACTCTCAATTATAAAAGTGTCCAGCACAAGTTTGGCTAAACTTGTGCTGGACACTTTTGGTTGCATGAATTCATATGAGATAAATTCTCTCTATGGCAATGAAAATGATATTTCACTCAATTATTGAAGCAAAGAATGTTTAATATTTTAAAATTGTCCCCTGGAAGTCTGTCCAAACCTCAGGTCAAAATTTTTTAGCTATACATAAAAGGAAGTTTAGACCAAGTCTTGACCTAGGGGTCCCCAACTGTCCCAACACCACTTCTAGCTCTTGATAGTAAAAATTTTACTTGTATTTTTTATTTTGTATTTGATCCCTTTTTTTTCATTTTACTTTTCTATTACTATCTTTAATTTAAAATATCAATTTATTGATTTAAAAACTAAACATATTCATAATTTTTTAACTTTATATAATAATATTATTAAAGGTGTAACATCACCAATTTTGCATTTGGCATGCAGGTTTTGCTATACTAAAAACATTAATAATATATATGGTAACAAAAAATTAATTTTAAGATAAATATGAATGAAAAAAAAGATAAAAAACCAATAGAAATGTGAAAAACACAAAAAAATGATGTACTGAGGAACACTTCCACCCTAGCTACTCTCCATCATAATAGTGTCCAGCACAAGTTTGGCCGAACTTGTGCTGGACACTTTTGTTCATGTGCACTCAGATGGGATTAATTCTCTCTGTGGAAATGAAATAAAAAAAATGCTAAATAATTACATTAGAAGTAATTTGGTATGGCTGAATTATCCACCTTAAGTTTTTCCAAACCTCAGGTGTAAAATTTTTTATCTTTAAAAAAAATTAAATTTTGTCAAATTTAGCCCTGATGGCACCCATTTGTTTCAACACCTCTACTGGCTCTTGAAGGCAGGAATTTTCCTTGAATTTTTATTTTTCATATTTGATCTCTTTTACTTTACTTTTTTATCACTCATGTTACATATGGATATTAATTTATAATTTTTGAAAAAAAAATCATTTTCATATTTTTTTAACATTTTTTAATAATATTATAAATGGTGTAATATAATTTGGCATGCATTTGGTGCACAATTTTTTTCTATACTAATAAAATTAATAATATCCTAATGACAAAAAATTAATCAGATAATAAAAGATGAATAACAAAGAAAGATCAAATACCAGTTAACATGTTTTAAAAAAATGACAGTTGCACTGAAGAAGACCTGCACCCTAGCTACTCTCCATCATAAAAGTGTCCAGCACCAGTTCGGCCGAACTTGTGCTGGACACTTTTGGTCAGGTGCAGTCAGATGGGATCAATTCTCTCTATGGAAATGAAAAAAATTATTTGATAAAAAATTTTAGTAGATGTAGTTTGATATGGCTGAATTGTCCACCTAGAGTTCATCCAAACCACAGGTACACAATTTTTTATCTTTTAAAAAAAGTCAATTTAGTACAATTTATCCCTGATGGCTCTCATTTGCTTCAACATCTCTACTGGCCTTTGATATTAGGAATAATACTTGGATTTCTTTTTTCATATTTAATCCCTTTAACTTAAATTTTTTTCTTCCTCATATTGCTTTTGGATATCAATTAAAAATTTTGAAAATAAATTATTTTGATATTTTTATACATTTATTTAATAATATTATAAAAGGTGTAATATCACTCAGTATGCATTTGGCACACAATTTTTCGCTATACTTATAAAATTAATAATATAATTAAGACAAAAAATTAATTAAACAATATATATGAGTGAGGAACAAAGATAAAATACCAGTAGACATGTTTGTGAGAAATACCAGATGAACTTAAGAAAAATTCTACCCCAGCCACTCTCCATAATAGAGGTGTCCAGCACAAGTTTGGCTAAACTTGTTCTGGACAATTTTGGTTATGTGCAGTCAGATGGGATCAATTCTCTGTATGGCAACAAAAAAAGTTTTTTTTATCAAATTTCACTAGAAGTAGTTTGGTTTAGCTGAATCATCAACCTGCTGTTCTGCCCAATATCAGGTGTATAATTTTTTATCTTTAATGAAAAGGTCACTTATTAAAATTTAGCCCTGATGGCTCCCATTTGCTTTAACACCTCTACTGGCTCTTGATAGCAGGAATTTTACTAGTAATTTTTTCATATTTGAACTCTTTGACTTTTATTTTACTCTTTTATTCCTCTTTTCACTTTTAAATTTCTATTTAATTTTTGTAAAACTAATCATTTCGGTATTTATTTACGTCTATTTTAAAAAATTATTCAAGGTATAACTTCACCTGGTATGCATTTGGAACACAAGTTTTTGCTATACTAATAACATTAATAATATAATGGTGATAAAATATTAATTGGATGATAAATATGAATGATACAGACTGATCAAATACCAGTAGACATGTTTATGAGAAATACAAGATGAAGGAACTGGAGAAAAATTCCACCCAAGCTACTCTCCATCATAAAAGTGTCCAGCACAAGTTGGGCAGTACTTGTGCTGGACACTTTTAGTCACGTGCAGTCAGATGGGTTCAATGTTCTCTATGGCAACAAAAAAACATTTTTTTATCAAACTTCACTAAAAGTAGTTTTGTTTAGCTGAATCATCCACCTGTTGTTCTTCCCAACCTCAAGTGTATAATTTTTTATCTTTAAAAAAAAGGTCACTTATTACAATTTAGCCCTGATGGCTCCCATTGTTTTCAACACTTCTACTGGCTCTTGAGAGCATGAATTTTACTAGTATTTTTTTCACAATTTATCTCTTTGAGATTAATTTTACCTTTTCATTTCTCTTTTTTTATTTTAATATCTATTTAAATTATTGTAAAGCTAATCATTTTCATATTTTTTTACTTTTATTTCATAATATTATAATAGGTGTAACATCACCTGGTATGCATTTGGCACATGAGTTTTTTCTATACTTATAATATTAATAATATAATGGTGACAATAAATTAATCAAATGATATATATGAGTGAGGCACAAAGATCAAATACCAATGGACATGTTTATAAGAAATATCAGATTAACTGAAGAAAAATTCTACCCTAGCTACTCTCCATAATAAATGTGTCCAGCACAAGTTCGGCCAAACTTGTGCTGGACACTTTCGGTCACATGCAGTTTGGTGTGATCTCTTATCTCTCAATAATTGCACTAGAAGTTGTTTGATATGGCTAAATGGTTCTGCTGAAGTTTTGTTAAACTTCAGCTTGGCACTTTTTTGTTTTTAAAAAAGCAATTATAGTCCAAGTTTAGCCTCACTGGTGGGCATTTTCCCCAACATGTCTACTTGCTCTTGATGGCAGTAATTTTATTTTAATTTTTTATTTCATATTTGATCCCTTTAATTTTACCTTTTTATCCCACATATTGCTTTTGTATATCAATTTATTTTTTGTAAAACAAATCATTTTCATATTTTTTTATCTTTATTTAATAATATTATAAAAGGTGTAACATCACCCGGTATGCATTGGGCACACAAGTTTTTGCTATACTTATAATATTAATAACATAATGGTGACAAAAAATCAATCAAATGATAAATATGAGTGATGCACAAAGATCAAATACCAGTGGACATGTTTATAAGAAATAACAGATGAACTGAAGAAAAATTCCACCCTAGCTACTCTTCATCATAAAAGTGTCCAGCACAAGTTTGGACGAGCTTGTGCTGGACACTTTTGGTCACATGCAGTCTGATGTGATCAATTCTCTCTATTGCAATGAAAATGAATTTTTCTTCAATAATTGCACTAGAAGTTGTTTGATATGGAAAAATTGTCATCCTGAAGTTTTGGTAAAGCTCAAGTGGATTTTTTTTTATTTTTACAAAAAAGAAATTATAATCCAAGTTAAGTGCCACTGGTGGGTGTTCACCCCATCATGTCTTCTAGCTCTTGATGGCAGGAATTTTACCATAATTTTTTATTTCATATTTGATCCCTTTAATTTTACCTTTTTATCCCTCATATTTCTTTTGGATATCAATTAATTTTTTATAAAACAAATCATTTTCATATTTTTTTACCTTTATTTAATAATATTATAAAAGGTGTAACATCACCCGGTATGTGTTGGGCACACAAGTTTTTGCTATACTTATAATATTAATAACATAATGGTGACAAATTATCAATCAAATGATAAATATGAGTGAGGCACAAGGGTCAAATACCAATGAATCAATAGTTCTTTTTAATATTATAAATTTTTTGATTAAATAAAATAGTAATAATGAATTATATTTTTCATCCACAATTCCACTCTAATGATTCCCACTGCACAAAAGGGTTCACTCAGTCCTTTCTTTACTGCTTGTGCATATATTTTATTTCCCACAGTACTACAATTTTTTGTAGTGATTATCCCACATCTGATTCATGAATATTTTTAAACAATATAAGTTTTTTTTACAAAAGACCTTATCATATCCAATATCCCACAAAAAATACAACATGTTTTTGTATTATAACCCATTAATTATTAAGAAATTTTTAATATAATTAGATTAGACCCTGGCACAGCTAGATCCATACCAACTGACCTAAAGTCTTTTCAATATTGAAAACAATTAAATAAAATTATGATATCATAATAAATTATGGGCACCAACCATAATTCAGCACTTCTCATTTGCTCTGCTACAAAATGAGTGCATGTAGCATTTTTCTAATGTCAGACTGTTTTTCTTCCTTCCCTCACACCTTTAGTCCAGAATGAAAATTTAGTATGAGTTTTGGTCAAGTTGGTTTGCCAGTGTTATCTGTATGCAATATGAATTCATATTGCATATTTTTATTTATGCATAAAATATACTCGTTAAGCATCATTTTTTTGCATTTTTCAATCATTATGCATATTTATGCATTTGCATATGCATATTCATTATACAGATTTATATGCATATTAATATATTTTATTCATATACATATATGCACCTTTTTTTGCATATTCAATATGCATATTTTTTATGCATAATCACTATGCATATTTTTTATGCATATTTTTATGCATATTTATTCTTCATAGTCATTATGCATACACTTTAGATAGGCATTTCACATCAATTTTTAACATGCAATAAGTATCCACCATGCAAATTCAAATGCATATGCATCTATATCATACACCCAAAATATATTCAAGTTTAATATTTGAATATTAAGGTATGCTAAGTGATGTTGTTCAACCTTTTGCCAAACCTGAGATTAACTGATGTTCAATGTGGTTCCTAAGCTCTGCTCAAGGAGGGATTGTTCTGGATTCAATCTGTGACAGTTTATTTTTTCAATGTTTTTTCATCTGATTTAAAAACATATTTCTGACAGTTTCAAGATGGTTTCCCAACAGTTTTGTGATGAATTCCTGATAGTTTCAAATAGAGGGAACTGCTAGAAGTTCACCCCCAGATTTCCTGTGGTGAATAACTCTTATATTACAAATTCCTAAAGTAAAGTAATGGGCCAATGACCTTGTGTTGTATAATTGCTAATCATGATAACATTAAATTTTTTCATGGGGTTCATCTTGCCTATACCTGTGGAAAGTCCCAAACTTAGTTTCTAGACTTGGTCCACATTTTGGCAGGAGGAATAGTCATTACTTTAAAACTTGAGAAATTGATATTTATTAGTTTTTTATTTATTAATTTGTGCAATTATATTAAATTTTGGTGATTCCCACCCCTTACTTCAATAAAATGCAGGGGGGGGTGTATTGCCAAATTTTCAAATCATACATGAAAAATTGATGACTTTTAAAAATTTTGGTGATACCCACCCCTTACTTCAATAAAATGCAGGGGGGGGGGTATTGCCAAATCTTCATATATGACTTGCAAAATTTTTGACTTTAAATTTTGTTGATACCTGTCTCTTACTTCAATAAAATGCAGGGGGTAGTATTGCCAAAATTTCTTATAAAACTTGCAAAATTCTTGACTTGAAAGAATTTTGGTGATACCTGTAAAATGCAGTGGGTAGTAATGCCAAATTTTCATATAAGACTTATTAAACATTTAGCATCCACTTAAAGTTTGAATTGTTGTCCCCATAAAACATTTTGAAGTTTCTTTACAACTTTTGCCACTCCACAGAGCTCTAATTTTGATTGAGAATATCTTGATTACACCTCAGTAAAAATAACAGACACATACCTTACTGGTCTAATATAACTAGCTTTATCCATCTGAGACAAGACTGCCCCAGCAGCAATATGACTTGAGTCAACTTCTAAATAAATCATACCTGCATCTTTTCCATAATCCAACTTTAGCAGGACAATATCCTCTACAACCAACTGCTTTAACTTCATGAATTTCTCTTCTCATTCTGTATCCTTCCTAGTCAACATTCTCAAAGGAGCTTCCAATGAAGAAAAGTCCTTGATGAACATTCTGACATATACACATATTCCTAAAAATCCTCCAAGTTTGGTGGTATTCTTGGGTCTTGTCGAGCACTGAATTTTATTAACCTTCTTGTTTGAAATAATCCTACCCTCTTTACATACCAAATGAACTAGAATCTCTAAAGCTGGTACACAACAAGAAAACTTGGAACCTGAAATAGTTAACCCAGCCTCTTTAATCAAAGAAAAATTCTCTCTAAAGCAACAGCATATTCCCAGATGAATTTTTATATCCCTGTATTCACTTTCAAAACTTCATTATCATAATCTGTTGAATGTCCTTTGATTCCTCCATCATCAATAAATATACCTGCATATTTAGTAATCTCATCTTGAAGAATCCAAGCCATCTCAGCTTGATGAATAGCAACCAAATTTTCTGCACCTTGGGGTGATCTTGTTAATTGTAATTGTCCAAGTGCAGTATCAAAAGTAGTGAAAGGCCTAGAATCTGGATGTAATTCACTCTAATATTATCCCCCCATAATATCACACAAACCATAACACACTTTTCCAGAAAGTGCTTCCACAAATTTCTCTGCACTAGGTGGTATCCTAGCATCTTCTATTGTAACCCTATTTAATTCCCTAAGATCATGAACTAACCTGGGCTTGCCATTAGGTTTCTTGATACAGAAAATTTTACTTGAGTAACTTGAGGAGGACTACTCATATAATCCAGTTATAAAGGGGTATCAATGTTAAAAAACTGAAAATATTTAAAATTTATTTTGAAGCACAAAAATAAAGTAACAAACTTGAGTTTAATAATACATATGAAGGTGTTTTGGGGGATAGATATGACATATATGAGAAAATAGTAATTACTGATTTGGTAGAAAAAAGAGGTATTTTGAAATGGCATATTTTTAACATTGATACCCCCTATAGTTTCTTCTCTAATGAGTTCAATATAATAGTCTTTTTAAGCTGCAGAAATTGGAATTGGTTTTTTCTGCCATGGTTTGTGACATACAACTGGAATATTGAAAGGCTCCTCATAAGAGTACTTTAATACACCCCTCTCCTCTTCTACAAAAACAATGGCCTTCTCCCTTTTACCATCACATCCAACAACAAATTCTTCTCTTCACCTGATAAATAATCTTCAGGTCCAAAATTAACAACACTCAGTCTCTCAAAGTTGATTCTTGATGTTTAAGAAAATTCAGAAAAATTATTTACTAAAGGACAGTCCTACAGATCTCTTGATAAATTTTGCCTCTTTAAAGGGGGTTTTATTCAGCTGGTAGCAGTTCATTAATTTTCTTGACTATATTTTCTACCCTCTTATATTTTTTTGCATCAACATCCACTTTGACTTGAGGAATAAGATCTCTTCTAGATCCACCATTAAATAATTCAAAATCACAAATTTCTTCATCATCAGAATCAGAATCAAAATAATCTGAAATATATTTTTTATTATTAATTTTAAAATTTTTATACACTTTTCCTTCCTCTAATTTTTAGTCTAATTTTTCATCACCATAACTACCATTTTCCTTCACAAAATCCCCAGTATATAAAGTGAATTATTGTGGATTCCTTATCCAATAGCTCTGGGGCTAGTGGATAAGAATTATCTGCAATTAATAATGTCTGATTCCAGGAAAAAAAATTCCTGATCCCTAATTGTGTATTGGTCAACTTTGATACCCCCTATTAATTATTTCTCAAAGATCATATCAAACCAGTATTATTTACTTTGATCTATCTTCAAATCACTTCCTCAAAGTAGTCCTCTGTGCTTTGAAGTCGTAAATTCTATTTTCATTCTTATCTCACTTACTTTGGGATCACACTCAATCCTGTGTGTAGGTTGTCTGGTGACAAGAGCTTCTAGCCAATAGTTCTCTATATTTAATTTAATTTAATTTTTTCCTGTTTAGAAGATGAGATGCATGGGATTTTTCTAAGTAAAGGAGGGTCAGACAACTGCTTTACCTTAATTCCATATTTCACATCAAATAAACTACTTTTTGAAGCTTGTTAGGTAGAAAATTGATTGGAAAATGGAGCTTTGCCTAAGAAATGATCCTAAAAGTCTTAAATATTAGGAGAGAAAATATTTATATCACTTCCTAGTGTCCCATAAAATCTTTTGATAAACTCATTAGACTGAGGGTGGTAACAAGTTGTTTTGATGTGTCTGATTTTTGAGTCTTTAAGAAGACTTCAAATTGATAAGATTCAAACTCCTCTCTATTATCAGTTGTAATTTCTGAAGGTAATCCATGGTCCAGCATGATTAGTCTTAAAATTTTAAATAAAGCTTCACAGGAAGAAAAAATGTTGATCAAGATGTCTAGTTTAGTTTTGTGACACAATTCAATTTCCAGGTGCATTTTTGTGACAAAACATTGAATTTTACTTATTGAGCCCACCTTAAGTTTTTCTTTTAGAAGAGGATTGTGGTGTAGTGAAAGGAGGCTTGAGAGAGAAGAAAAGAGGAGTTGCAAGAGATGTTGGGGGTGGTAAAAAGTGTAATAAGTGGTTGAAGAGGATGAGTGAGTGTGAAAAAAATAATGAAGCCCCTAAAAAAATTAATATAGTTTTTGGTTGAATCCATGAAGATTAGAAGGCATGAGCCAAGGGTATTTCAATTTCAGAAAAGGAAAAAATAAGATGAGTTCAAACTGGGACACTCCACAAATAAGACCCATAATCATACCCTGCAGCCAAAAACTGAGCTAGGCATCTAGTTCATGTATTATTCCCCCTGTGCTTGTGTTGAGGTTTTTTCTAATTCATTAGCGTAATCTCAGCCTGTGCTACAATTAATTGCAGTGATTATGTTATTATTTCTTGTTTTGCTTTTAAGAAGTGTTTCCACAAAATCTAATGCTCATATAAGGAATTGACCTTTAAGTTTTTAGATGTTATTTTATTGAATTCACAATAAGTACAATGAGAAATAAATTTTTTTTCAGAATAATAATTTTGGAGAAAATATATTTTTCTTTTAAGATTCTTACTACATCTCTCTTGTTCTGTTGCTTCAGGTCATTGAAAACATTATTGACACAGGTCTTGACTTCTTTCTGGTGTCTTATTACTTTGAGATACTGAAAAATTTGTCAACTTGAGGACTGTAGTACAGTTTTTCATTCTTGACAGAAAACTATGCAAGATATCCATGTGGTGTCGGATTAGTGAAAAGTATAAGGTGGTTCTGTTCTACTTGACTCAAGGGGTCTCTTTGTTCCATTTTTGTGTTAAAAGAATGGGTAGTAATCTCTAGGAGATAAGTGGGGGTATCAACATTAAGGGATTCACAATTAAATTTTATTTTGGATAAAAATCCTTTGACCATAACTATTTTCTAAATTTATTTTTTATAATAATTGTGTTGTTAAACATTTTACATGTCGAATTTCACTTCTTATATGACATTTTTCTCCTCTTTTTTTTAATAACCACATCTTAGACAACTTTTTGTATATGCCAGCCTCCCTAAATTTTTGTGCACTCCCACCCTTATCCAATCCTTTCTATTCCTCATATCCATTCAAATATCTCCAAATCTCATCTGCTTTTTTCTGACCCTTGTCAAAATCAAATATTGTAAGATGCCTTGTGATCTCATATCTTCTTAAAAGGATCCTTCCCCCACTTGTTCTTCAAACTCATCAACTCCCTCTTTTCCTCATTCATCTAAGAAATAAAGCATATTTCAACTAAAAAAATTTGATCTCCTCCTACTTATCAACTGGCTAAACACTAAAACTAATCTTGACTCATGGCTTGGTACTTAGAATTCATCTAAAGTAGCATGGCCCCCTGAATTAAAAATCAATGGCTATCTTTTAATGTTCAAAAAATTAAGAAATGAGACAAAGGGTAATATTGATCTTTTTCAAAATCATATTAAAATTATTGAGCCAAATTCAAGAAGGCTAAATCTTTTTCATCTTCCACCTGTTTTAGTATTACTGAAATTGTTATCAGCAAGGGCATTAAATCTATGGATGATTAATTTGATTCTTTATGCTCTTACTATAAAGAGATAGATTGTAAATTTGTAGATTGAGCTGGTGTAAAGCCTTAAAAAATTTTGGATGTAGAAGACTCTATCTAAAAAAATAATCTTGAGAGAAATCCTTTCTCATATTCTTCCTCCACTTATACCTTCCCTCATTTGAATTCAACAAATCAAGATATCTTTGCTATAGAATTTTATTGTAATATGAAATAGACCAATCTAACTCAAGTGAGTTTTTTTTTATCTAGTCAATCTATTTATTTTTTGTTAAATTCTCTTTTTCTTATTTCTAAGAAGGCTGATTAAAAGGCCCAGGAGCCACAATTAAGAAACTGTGAAGCTAGCAACAAAAATGATGATGAAAATAATATACAAAATACCTCCAATGAAAATCAAAGGGCTTTAACCACTCTAAATCCTAGCAGTAAAAGAAAAAAAGATAGTACTTCTCAAACCCCTATTTCTTTTATCAAAGCATTTTTATAGAATCATGATGTTGGTAAGTTATAGGATACATCTAAACAGTTTAGACTGCTTTTTTTTTGTTGATATTTCTCAACACTCTAGGTAAAGTTGAAGTTTTAAGAGAGACTCTTAGCCTTCAAAAGCACAAATATGACATCCTTTTATGAAAGGATGATGGTTAACATGACTTTGAGGAGTAGAAATATGAGCTTTCTTTAGGGAGGGATGATAGGGAGCAAGACTTAGAAGAAAAGAACTTTGAGCTATCTCTAATTATTTAAAAATCAAAGAAAGAGGAGAAATCTCTTGATTAAACTTTCCTATTTGATCAAATGAAACTCATGTATCAACTTGAATATGGATCCAAATAGAAATTTTTTGTGATAGAATGTAATAAAGCTAATAGATATATTAAGAAAATTAACACTTAATGAAAATGTTTGATAAATAGTTTCTTTTGATTTGTTACCCATTCTAATTGTCGATAATTTTTTGTACATGAAATTATCTCATAATGTCCTGTACATCATTACTCTAACAATCATTAGTTGAATAACTTATCAAGATTCTAATTTATTTTTAATGTGAAAAATTCATTTTTAAATGGTCCCAATGAAAAGTTGATACACTATTTTATACTTCTTTGTGTATTCATATCAAATATTTCAAAATTTCAACTCAAGTCAATAAATTTGCATTTCTAAATTTATTTGAGCCAAAAAAAATTCAATATATGTTTTGAAGATTTGGCAATACCAACCCTTTCATCTTATTGAAGGAGTGGGTATAACCAAAATTCATTCAATTCAACAATTATACATGTGTGATTTAAAATTTTAGAAATACCCTCCACTGAGGTGGGAACCACCCAAGTTTAATATAATTACTTAAATTAATATAGAAATAAGCAACTGAGGTATTTCAATTTCTTTAGTTTTAAAGTAATGACAATTCCTCTAGCAAAAATGCAGATCAAATCTAGAAACAGAGGCTTGGGACTTTCCACAGGTATAGGCTGGAGGAACCTCATGAAACAAATTAATGTTGTCATGATAATGATTTATTCAACACAAGGTCTCTGGACCTTTATATTATTTTATTAGATCTAAAGATAAGAACTATTTATTAAAAAATTATGAAAGAAGACAAATATTTGGTGACTCTAAAAATCCTCATATATTTTTAATCTACTTATAGTTTTTTTATATTAATCACCTTTACCTTATTTTTAACATTTTTTATTCTTTGAATTAACTTTTGACTTATTTGAAACAAGCAGAAAAAATGAGTGAAGTCTTAAGAAGCTTGAAAACATGGAGGAGCCTTTGAAACATGGCTATTATCATGAGTAGAGCTCCAAATAGTTTTGATAATACCCTCTCTTAAACCAAGAATCAATCATACACTTATTAGGGGGTATCAAAGTTAGAAATATTTCATTTCAAAATACCTCTTTTCTCCTCCAAATCAACCATGATCATTTTTTAAAATATGTTATATTTTTCCCCAAAAATACCTTTTTACTGATAATTAATGTTGAGTTTGTGGCTTTCTTTTTGTGTTGTGAAATACCTTTTAAAGAAATAAAAATTTCTGACTTTGATACCCCCTTTTATCCATATAATATAAGCCATGAAGCTTTATTTAAGCAGGTTATTTTATAAATTGTCCAGTAATTGGACCAATATAAGAGAATAATTCAAAAATAAGATAATTTGCATTAATAATATTTTTTTGTCTTTTTATGAAATCCTGAATGAGTGATTATAATGCTAGAAAATAAAATATAATTTTTTTAAGTTCTTCCCACTCTGAATCACACCAACTTGGTATTCCTACACTTTTAACTAGTTCATGCTTTTTTTATCAGATTTATGAAAGATTTTTTTAAGTTAAAGAGCCAAAAATCAATTAAAGGAGGTTAATGTGCCCCATTTTTGAAAATCTGTATCTTTTTCTGCTTTTTAAAAAATTTTAAGCAAATAATATATGCCTATGAAATTAAAATGAGGAAAAACTTTTTGAACATGAAAAAAATGAATACACTTACCAAGAAAATAAAGTTTTATAAAACCTGATCTCCATCAAAAACTAATCATGAAACCACCCAACATATTCTCATTATTAATTGTTAAGCAAACTAATGCCATATGATATAGTGTTTATATAAAACTTTATAGTTGATAAAAAGATTCATCTTTTATACAATCAAAGGAATGTAATTCAAAAATTAATGGAGCCTTAAATGAATTACTAATTACAGCTAAAAATTGATTGTCTCCTAAATCTGTTAGATATTTAATATCTTCTGTAATTGCATCTGAAAAATATTTTTTTTCTACTTTAGTATTTTAATACTTGATCTTTAGAATATGTGAAAAAACTTTGAAGGTGAATTTTCTTTTTTAAATTTCTTTTATTTTGATAAGATCAATTATCATTAACTATTTTATTTAAGATTTATATGATGATTCTGATGATGTACAGATTGAAGTTATTGATAATGAAGATAAAAAAGATATAGATGAAAATACAGCAGTAAGGGTTGCATAAGAAGAAACCGATTTTTTTTTATAAAATTACAATTATTACTTGTCAAAAAAAACCCCGAAAAATTTTAAATTTAAAAATAATCACATAATTATAAATAAATGACCTTAAAAATCTGTCTTGTAAAATTATTTAAAATAATGGTTACTTCAAATTAAATCAATATTTTTTTTAATATATGAAAGGAAAAAAAATTAATAATATTAAAAACAATTTGAAGAAAAATAATTATAAAATAAAATAAAATTATAAAAAATTTAATGCATAACCCAGCCCGACATCTATCACTAGCTAGCTAGCTGCTTTTTTATATTATTTTTTTGATATGTCTTTATCATGTAGAGGGACAATCTGCACAACACATGAATAATAGCTGAGAAATCCATGGATACTTTTATTTAGTATTTCCTTAAGATTTTTATTAAATAAATACCCCAATGACTCATAGCTTATAGCAATTTTCTACTTTTAAATTTGACTTTCTGTAATCATGACATGGGGGGTGTGGTGGGGGTGGCAAAGGATGCCAGCCAGCCAAAAAATCTGGCTGGCTGTAATTCTGGAGAGAAAGAGGGGGGTGGGGTGGGGGTGTTAAAGTATTCAAGAAACCTAGAGAAACTTGCTTGCTGTATTTTTTAAGAGGGAGAGGGAACTGGGTGTCATCATTAAAATCTGATGCCTCTTGACTTGACACAAAACTTGTCAAGAAATTATATCTTACCTTTAAACAATATTATTAATTTAAAATCTAACACATTGAGCTGTAACACAAGTGGTGTATTATTTTTAGATGATAGGTTAGATACAGGTCAATAGTAGTGATAGATACATATATGTTATGATTCTCACATATGTATTTCACTATTTGTTTTTTTCTAAACCAATACTAAATCAATCCTTAAAATTACTGAACTGTGAAGTCACATTTTTATCTCAACAAAAACTCTATTACAATTTTGTCTAGGTATTTATTTTCCATTTCATTCAGCTACAGTGATCATCATCTAGCTTTTGTCTCTAGGTTGGCTCCTTAATATTTCAAAAAGTTATAGATTTCTGTGACTAAAAAGAAACTAATTCATTAGTTATAAAAGTTTAGATATTATATTTAATCTATCTATGTACTTTACTACTTATCATGAACTCATCATTACCTATTAATTTTTTTCTCAACCAATACTAAATCAATCATGAAAATTACTGAATTGTGCAATCACATTTTTACCCTAACAAAAACTCCATTACAATTGAGTATATTCTGGCTCCTTAATTTCTCTAAAAGTCTTCCATTTCTGTAAATAATAATAAATCAATTCATTTAATATAAAAGCTCACACTGGACAGGTGGGGAGGTGGGGTAGGGGAGTAAAATGACACAAGTGGCACTTATAAGAGTGAGGAGGGAGGTGGGGTGGGGTAGTTAGATGATTCCAGTGGTGTTTTCAAGAGTGAGGAGGGAGGTGGAGGGTGGGGTGGTTGTGATTTTAAGTGAGGGGGGGCCTAGAGTATTGATATTTTAGTGATGAAGGTAGAGAATGGAGTGGGTGTGGCTAAGATCCAGGAAATAGGTTGGGAAAAGGAGCATATTGACCAGGAAAAGGAGGGATAAAGATTATGATGATGAAGAGAAAAAAAATACAAAAAGGTAAAGAAAAATAAATAAATTTTACCTTGAAAATTGAAATAAATACCACTCACAAAGAAAAAACATGAGACAAAACATGAGAAACAAAAAAATTAAAAAGTAGCAAACATAAAAAGAAAAAAAGGAAAGAAAAAAAGAAAAAAAGACTTACCTGGAGAGATGGGTTGAGAAAATAATTGAATCCAAATTAATTGAGGGAAGTAAGAGGAGAGGAGGAAATAGATATGGGGGATAAAAGAAAAAAGAATGATTGAAAAATTATGCAATTGCAGAGAATACACAATTTCATGTTGAGTTGATGAAGAAAAAAAAAGAGATATGAAAAAAAGAGAGTTTAACAGTAAATCAAAAATAAAAGTCAATATGCAAGAAAATATAAAAAATCTTAAGTGAATGAAACAAGCAAGATAGTATGAAAAAAAATATTAAAAGTGTTGTGTATAGATATTTTGAAGTGTAATTTGCATAATGATGGAGTGTATCCCAGTGGAAAGAAAGTTTGGTAAATCAAGGGGGCAACTGGTGCAGGTTCAGGATCCAGTTCTTCATATTGATCATACCACTCATCTTTTAAATGAGCTAAGATATTATGGAGTGAAATTCAAGTCATTATCCAATTATTTGCTGTTTTTATGTTAAATTCTTTTGTTATTGGATCCTGAGCTACCAAAATAGAGGGAAAAAATGGCAACTAGACATTGGGGTCAGTTTACATAATGAATTGAATCAATCCCACATTTAAACTGAACCCTATGTGTAGTAGCCATTTTCTTCCCCCTTTGCAGAGACTAGAAAATATTCCCTTTAAAATTTGAATAGAATTTTTAATTCATACTCTTGATTGAACAAGGTAATAATTAAAGGTTTTTCTACAGTCATTTTGTGATGTTTCACCTTTGAAAGCAGGTATAATGTACTTCCCACTTACATATGCTGAGTCATAAAGGAGGTACTAAGATTTGTCAAATTTTAAGTCAGAATTTTGAGAAATCCTCATTTTTTGAAACACAGAAGAGTCATTAAATGAGCCAGGACAGCCACTATGAAAACCAATAAACTTTTTATTGACATCACACACAATTTGAATGGCAATAGAGTGTCTAGAAAAAAGATAAAATTTTAGTTTATGAATCATGAGAAATTGGAAAACATATTGAAGAAACTTTTTTTTTTAAATCAAAATAGGGGGTATCAAATCTAGAAATCTTCCATTTAAAAATACCTCTTTTTTCTACCAAATAAACTATGAATATTTTTAAAAATATGCCATATTGTGCTACAAAAATACATTTTTACTAAGAATTAATGTCAAGTATGTGGCTTTCATTTTGTGTTGTGATATGCCCTTTAAATAATTACAAATTTCTAACTTTGATACTCCCTAATAAAGTTTTCCATCATGAGAAAGCCCTTGACTCAAGGGTACAGTTGTACTATCAACAAAAACTACATAGCTAGCAAGACCTTCAGCTTGCATTACTGGAGAAAATTTGTCAGTATATGCTAGTACTTAACTATGATTTAATGGTAAGTATTAATGGTCCTACTACTTAATAATAAATTGTTTATGGATTAAACTTCAGGAAAAGACTAATAAAACTATTATACTTATTTTTTAACTCACAATATTTGGATTGGTGTAGACTAGTGGTGGAAAATAGGCTAATATAATATATTTATAGCTAATATAAAGATAAAATCAATTTATAAGGGCTTTAAAATATTTTTTATATGCTAATAATTGTTTAATATTGCCTAACTTATGTGTAGTAAGTAATTGATGTCCAATAACCCACCAAATCCTCCTTTGTATATACAAAATTCCACTGTAGTGCACAGACCTTCAATCCAGATGATGTCACTTCTATCCCTTGAAATTACAGAAATTTGAGGCTCATCACCTCCCTATGACATCCACTTAAAGAATTTTAAACACCCAGATCTCCAGTAAGGACTCTCCATCACAATTAATGATACCACAGACCCATACCATAAATAGAATAAACAGATAAAAGCAGATACCATAAAGAAACAGGTAAAATATCTCATCCAAAGAGTATATAATGAGAACCCAAAGCATATAAAGGAACCAAATTAACTGTCCAACCCCCAATAACATCCCCAAGCATCCATATTAGCCCAGTAATCATATCCCAACCCATAAATCCGTGAAAATCCATTGAAGGAAGCAGATTAAGTTATTTAAACTGGATATATGCATCTGAAAAAGGTGTATATACTTGTGTAGGTGTGGTTAGTCAATTGAATAGGGGGTATCAATGTTCAGGGATCCGCAATTAGGAATCAGTAATTTTTTTTCCCAGGATCAGAGATTATTAATTGTGGAAGATTCTTATCCACTAGCCCTGGGGCTAGTGGATAAGGAATCCATCTTAATGCATTATCCCACCTCTTATACCCCAATTTCCGTTCCTACTTCCTGATCCCAAACTCATAACATCCATGATTGATTTGTATGCAAGTCACATGACATATAATTTCTGATGTTATGAATGAAAGTAGGCCAAGATGTGGTTATGACAGAAAGTTTACCCATATGTAGTTATGAAAAACTGATTAGGAAAATGTCGGATAAGAGCTGAACATTGACACATAAAGTGTCTAATAACCCAATTATTAGCAAAAATAATTGTGGAAGATAATTGGGGTATGCAGATTATTTTCCGCAATTAAATTAATTGCGGATTGTTCAACATTGATACCCTCTAATATGTCCATATGACCCAAAATAAGAAGAAAAATAATACTTAAAGGCTATTTAGAGGGCTAAACCTGCATATAAACCTATATATACATAGTATAACTACATATTTCACTGAATATGAGGTTTATATGTACATATGAGATTATGTATGTCTATAATTACTTAATATCACTTAAGATAAGTATATTATGACTACATTAGCATCTTAATAAGTATTATGGGGCTATGGATAAGCTATATAGACTAATATCATTCATATAATAGTGTAATAACTATATATATAAGCATAATAATCATATATTTAACTTATAAGCTTAATTAAATTAAGGTTGTCTTATTTTAAACATAATAAATACTCAGTCCTGGGAATACCAAGGCTGACAAGATTCAAGTCACTTTTGTGGAGCTGTCCAAGCAAGTGTTTGAGACTTCAGGGAAAGAATGGCAATCTTACAGCACTCTGTGTATAATACCACAGTACCATATCCTATGGTAAAGAGATTTTTCAAACATCTTAAAGCATCACCATTCCTATTTTATCCAAAGCCACATAGTGCAAAAGAAAGTGGAATAGAAGGATCACACTGTTTATTACAAGAATTTTTTTGAAAGATAAGATGATCAGAGATGTGTCAATTAAGTTTTATGAAGGAATTGGAAGAAGTTCAAAATAGTTAGGTGAATTTTAATAGAGGAATTTTGAGAATTTAGTGGAGATTATATCTGGAATCTTGAAGAACATTTTTCCCCCTTTTGGTTGATGTAACACTTTTTAGAAATAAATGACATACACTACGCACCAAGTAAGATATCCCTGATGGTGATATGCAGCATGAGTTGGGGATATTTTAGGGAGGGACATAAGGTCAGTGAAATTAATGTAAGAAAAGTAAGTGTAAGAAAAATAATTTTCAGCCATGAGATATATTTTTTTCAAGAAAAATTGTAAAAAAACAGAAAAAAATAAAAAATGAAATAAAAATCATTTCTTTCAACAAAAAAAAAATAAAAAACCAAATTTTACTTGGTTGCAGATATTTTACTCACACTTATTTATCTCACATATTTTTTCACAAATATTTTTCTAATCTGATGTCCCTCCATTCAATATCCTCAACTTGCTCTAGATATCCCCACCAGGGATATTTAGCGCGACTTGAGGATATTGTAGGAAGGGACATAAGGATAGAAAAATATGTGTAAGAAAAATATGTGTGCAAAAAATATGTGTAAGGAAAATATGTGAAAAAAAATAGGTGATTAAAATAAGTGTAAGAAAAATATCTTGCAACCATGGTAAATTTAGTTTTTTTATTTTTTTATTCTTAAAAAAATTATTTTTTATTTCATTTTTTATTTTTTTCTGTTTTTTTACAATTTTTTTTTGAAATAAAAAATTCTCATGGTGGCAAATGATTTTTCTTACACTTACTTTTCTCACACTCATTTTTCTTGCACTTACTTTTCTTACATTTATTTTGCTGAACTTATGTCCCTCCCTAAAATATCCCCATCAGGGATATCTTACTTGGTGTGTAGGGATATAAGCCAATTTTTTTTCAAATCAGAGCCAGAAATTAAACTTAAAGCAATAGCATTCATAGTTGACTCAATTTTCTTCCTAGTAGATTTAAGATCTATTTTAGCTTGTTAATTTTGCTTTCCACAAATAGTCTTTACAATTGTACAATCCAGTGAGAAATGGCACAAAATGCCGTGCTAAATTCCCTTTCGTTTAAAATAATGTTAATAATATTTAATATTTAATTTAATTACTACTTCGCCATAGGTAAAAAGCTATTACCGGTAGGCAAGATGCTTTTCATAATATCTAGCTAGTCTCAAACTAATCTTGGTAGACCCCCCAAAAGTGGATCCTATGCTTGAACCACTGGTTATACCACCTTGATTCTTACACTACGCAATATAGGGGGTGGACTTGCTAGCAAGTCCCCAATCTGAACTCAGACAGAACTCAGATGGAACTCAGACTGAACTCATAATATACTCATACTGAACTCTACTTGAAGACCCACCTAAAACTGTTCTGCTGAGTGGTGTTCATCCCTGATTGTATGGTTCCTTTATCAATAGCTCAATGTGTGTTCAATCTGTGGTGAATTTGAGTCCAAGGTTGCGGACTTGCTAACAAGTCCACCCCCCCGTATTGTGCGGTGTTAGAACTTCTTCACTTGTTCTATTGAGTGATCATTCGATATATGAATCACTGCATGCTTATTCGACACATGGGACAACTACTTTTATGTTCAAACCAATCCTAAAGCAAAAAAAAATTAGTTTCTTGTAAAATATTGAAAAAAAAAATCTTCTTACGATAAGGCAGCTTTCATGAAAAACATGTTTGCAATTTAACTTCAAAACAATATCACAAGCTTCATACTCTTCCTGACAAATCGGACATTTGCTTTCAGGGGTGATAGACGTGTGGTCTCCACAGATGTTTGATGTTAATTCTGAAAAATTGGTTCTGGGCAAGTCATCACAGAGCAACTCTTTGAGAGCGCTATATAATATTTCATTATATTTTCTGTAATAAAACCTGTTTTCACTCCCATTAGGGGTCTGTGATGCGTTCAAAGTAAGAAAATCTTTAAGAATGGTTCTTTCATTGATGTTTTCCCACAGTCTTTCTCGATAATTGTGAATTATTTCAAGACTATCATCTTCCATAGCTAATTGCCAAATTTTTTTGAGCAATTTTGAAGAATGAAATTGTCTCATAAAAGCGAGTACGGAAGACTCATCTAATTCATCATCATCAGAATCTAACATCTCATCCGAAATAGAGCTCCTGTCATTCATTATCGCGGCAAATAAAATCTGGATTTCGGTCATAAATGTTGTTTCATCGATGCTAATATCGTCCCTGAACCGGAGATGAAAGTCGTTGTGGCAAAGCTTTAATAAAATATGGAAATCTTCATTTACAATGTCCACCTTGAATGATATGAGAGCACAGAAGAATTTCCATCGCCGCAGAAGCTGTTTGGGTGAGAAAGAGTTCAAGGCAACTTCAGGGAGAGTTTGAAGATATTTTTTGATTGAAACTAAAAGTGTACGACGAAAATTTGGATTTTTTGTTTGGATTTCGGCTATTAAGGCTACATAATTAAACGATAACAATCTGAGGAGAAAGATTTTATCTCGGTCTCCCGAAGAAATAACCATCTCATTCAGTCTGCGGATCTCAGATTGAGGAAGTTTATGCATCAAAAATTGCAGCAATTGTTGAAGCTCTCTAGGGATTGGATAATGCGAAGACTCCATTGTTTATATTTTTTGGGCTGTAAATGATGAAAGATAAATATTTTGAAATATGCTGTTGTAAGGTATAATGTCTTAACAAAATTTACTGTTTATTGTTAGCTGAGTGCGGAATTTACCATTACAGACTGCTGCCTTTAACTTTCAGGAACCAACGGTTCCAAATGAGTAGGAATATCATTCGAACTATTAAAATCTATAGATTGCGGTGAGAAAAAATAAACTCTAGATTATGTGCTCCATTGGCGATACCATTATTCATTCAAAGCTTCAAAATCTCATTTCGCGCTCTTTTTGGAAAACATACACCCATTTATGAAAAATTTCTTTTTTTTATATATTCAATATGCTGCCCACAATCATAAAAAATAATTTATTTAAAAAAAAAAAAGAAAAAAAAAGAAATTTAAAACTTGATGGTTTGTAAAATAAATAAATGAAAAAACTAACCAAAATAAATTAATCAAAAACCCGATGGAAAGAGTTGCGTGTTACTCCAGAAAAAGACCCTCTGCGCAAATCTTTATCATTCACTGGAAATTTGAAATGTACCTTCCTTACCTGCTTAAGAGTTTTATGGGGGTTGTGGAAAGTGAAAAATAGGTTTTTTTTTCTCCTTCAGAAAGTGGCTATGTGCGCTCAGAGTTGTAAAACTTTGATTTGTTCTTATTTGTGCGCTTTTTTTTTGCTTTCAAGTTTTACAATCCTATTATGGG
The DNA here is from genome assembly GCA_030280995.1 of Hemileia vastatrix. Lineage (NCBI taxonomy): Eukaryota > Fungi > Basidiomycota > Pucciniomycetes > Pucciniales > Zaghouaniaceae > Hemileia > Hemileia vastatrix. Next base: position 25,359,819 of record JASXTE010000007.1, on the reverse strand, counting down.
AAATGAAGAAATATGTTGAGGATCTTGTTACATCCATGACTTCCTGGAGATTTTTCTATTAGAATTATAATTTAAATAATGAATGAAAATAATGATGATAATAAAATGTACAAGTCGACCAGGAGGATTCGGCCAAAAGCAAATAGAGAACGGTGGGAGACCACTCAACCCGTATGAATCGATGAAACAGGGAGAACACTCGACCTGTGGGATGGAGATGGAGTTGACAGAACAGGGAGAACACTCAACCTGTGAGATGGTGGTGATGCGAGGACGACACTCTACCCGGTACGGAAGTAATGCACGAGGACGACACTCTAGTCGGCTTACAATGCGGGTAAGACACTCTACCCGACTTAGGATCTGGGGACAACACTCTACCCAGTAATGAAATAATACAACGCGATGCGAAGGATCTCAGGCTGATGATAGTTAGGAGCAAACAAAGATAAATATATATTTCATGTTAGTAAATAATAAAGAGTATGAAATAATAGTAAGAATCAGAATATAACATTACCTGATGATAGTTAGGAGCAAACAAAGATAGCAAAAATAATGAGTGTCGCAATCTATGTATACTCTCAACTATCATCAGTATAGGTTTAATCATTATTATAGGTTTCAATAAATGTAATGTAATTATGTTCACAGAAATATATATTTGTATGTAGCTGAGTGTCACAAAATCACATTTTTGGATTTTGTGTTAACAATATAATAATAATAATAATAATAGACAAGTTGTCCGAAGGAGACAACTAAGAAAATAGCTTAAAAGCTGACAGTTTCTACTCAAAATGAAGTTTTAAGTCTACATGCTTGAAGATTTTTCATATTGATAAATAGTTATCAACTACATTTTAAGTGCTTGGAAAGCTTTCACGACTGATTTACAAGAAGATTGTCCATGTGATTCCCTCATGTTCTCAGTTACGTTTGAGTTTCTAAGGGAAGTATAACTTGGGGTTCCATCAAAAAGTCAGCGCAATATTTATGTGCGCAGAACAAGATTAATAGAGCAAGGAGCACAGATCCGCATTTAGTAATGGATGCGAACTTTTGGAGAGAAGCTCCTAATAGTACATTTAAGATGAAGGTAAAGATAATAGTAAAAGTATTACAATGCGTATTATTTGTGGCCTCTTAGCAAAAGGATTAACGAGAACCTGAAAAAATAGTAATAGTTAAGAATAAGGGTTCGCCACAAATGGAAATAAAAGAAATAAAAAGCCATGGGAATAACATCCAGTTATAATAAACTAACTCCCTTAAGAGCTTCCACACTCGTGCGGGTGTGCAACTCCTGCTTACTTGCATATTAGTTCTGAGTTGCACTAATTAATGAGGCCTTTCCACACTCGTTAGTGAAAATCTTCACTATTCGCGAGTTACACAAAATATTCAACACTCATGTTCTTGCATGAATTCAGTAATTTCTAATTTATTTTCTCAAATGTCTTTGCACTAACTTGGTATATTCATCGTTTTTTCACTAAATCGTTTTTTTCCACAATTAGGCCATTCAACTGTCTCAAAGAATTACTAGACCTAGATGAGGATCACCTTACCTTTACTTACTTGTTAACTACCCTCCAAGTGGACACTGATTAGGTGACCTCGTTTTCTTACTTTATGTGGTGATAGGACTATTTAAAGGTGTGTACATTGCACAGAACCTGTAGTAAAATAATATAGAGCTGGTTTTGGGTGTGATATGATGATGAGAAGTGAGAAAAGTAGCGTTCGGTAAGAGTGAAGTCTTAATGAAATGGAGGTATTGAGGTGTCGCCAGTGTGGTCTGTTGAGATGAATTACTGAAAAAATGGTGGGGCAGAAAATGAGTTACACAAATGGTTCAATAATTCATGGAAAGATCCACGAATTACTGTAAAAATTAGTGATTTGACCCTTTACCAAATGACTAAAACATGATGAAAGCGGAATATTAGCCGGCTGCTATTTTCATTAAAATATGCATACCGAAGCTAATTTGAACTGCGAGTGTAGATGCTCTAAGAGCATCTACCCCCATTGCAGTAATTTTTCAGTAGATACTTGCATAATTGCTGCGTCCATAGTTACTGAAATGAGGTTTCACACCCTCGTCTGCAGATTCAGTTAGCAAACACGCGATGGGAAAATTTTGTCACCCTCATGTTGACTTGCCCATTCAGTAAACTCTACTTTTTTTTCTCGCGTTCTCACTACTCATTTAACTCTCCTCAACTTTTCAGATGGAACAACTCATACTTGATGAATTACTCACAATGGAAGAAGAAATAATTGTATTTACTGAATTGCTAAACTCATATGATACAACAAGGCCTAAAAAAAAAAAAAATAAATAAATTGAGACTGTGTTGAAGGACATCATCGCTTGATGAAAGATTATTTCAATGTTAATTGTACATACAACAACCATCTCTTTGAACAACAATTCCGAATCAGCAAAGAACTATTTCAAAAGCTGTTTACAGATTTACAGGAACATAATACCTTTTGGGTTTGGAAAAGTGTAAGTCAATTAACATATAATAGTTTTCTGACTCTAATTTGTTATTCTACAGGACTGTTGTGGCCAAATTGGTTTATCACCAGGACAAAAAATTACTTCTGTTCTACGTCAATTGGCCTATGGAGTCTCTGCTGATAGCACTGATGAATATGTTCCAATTGGTGAAACTACAGCACTACAATGCCTCAAAATATTCATCAAAGATATTATTACATTATATAAATCTGAATACTTATGTGAATCTGCCCAAGAAGAAAAGAAAATTATTCTCCAAGAATATGAGGAACGTGGCTTTCCAGGATGCCTTGGCACAATTGATGGCATGCATTGGGCTTGGAAAAATTGCCCAGGAGCATGGGCAGGTCAGTTTCAGGGCAAAGAAGGTTCACCTACACTGATTTTGGAGGCGGTTGCCAGCAAAAGCTTATGTTTCTGGCACTGCTTGTTTGGCTCCCCTGGCTCCTTGAATGATATTAATGTGCTTCACAGAAGCAGTATTTTTGATAAACTTCTTTCAGGAACACAAGATAGGATAAAATTTAAAATTAACCAACACAAATATTCAAATGCCTACTATCTTGCTGATGGAATATATCCTTCCTGGTCATCTTTGGTCAAAACTATTCCTCACCCGCAAGATGCTTCAAGTAGATACTTTGCTAAGCTTCAAGAGGCTGCATGAAAAGATATTGAGCATGCTTTTGGCGTATTTCAAGCCCGTTGGGGAATAATCACCCAGCCTTGTTGTCTATGGGACATTAATTCTTTAAAAAATGTCATGACATGTTGTGTCATTCTTCACAACATGTTCATAGAATCTAAGTCAGTAAATGATCATAAAATTTCAAATAAATCAATCAGCAGTCAAACAATTACCAACAACAATGACCCGATCCTCTCCAATACATTATAAAACTACATCCGCCGTAATCAAGAGTTACATAATTCATGTATACACTTCCAGCTTCGAGAGGACCTTAAAGCACATAACTGGGAATCTAGAGGGAGTTTGGATATCTGAAGTAAAAAAAAATGAAATGAAAGTGATAAATATATGGTGCCCATAAAATTTAATACCTTGAATACAGATATAGAACATATAAAATAATAGAGGTAAAAGAAAATTACCTAATCGTAAAAATAAATTATTTAATGTCTTATAGTCTACTCAAAAGGCAATAAGGCTACTATTATTAAAGATGAATTGGATATTATATTGCAAGATGAGAAAAGATGTGAGCAAAAATGGACATTTTCAAGAGTGTTTTTATATTCAAATCAGGGTCTGGTGGGATAGAAAGACACAACCAAGCTTTCTCCTTCTTCTGGAATTTTTGTCAGCTGTAAATAATTTGTGGTGTTAGCTTGAGCCAAAAGTAAAGAATATGAAATAATGAAAATTAAAAACAATAATAATAAATAAATAAGAAAAGGTTGTATATGTACTTTATTAAAAGAGTGTTATTGTTAGGTGAGATTATAAAGCAAGAGATAAGATTGAGCTGATTTATATTTAATAATTATTATTTAGATGAAATAACATATTTTTTTTCTTATATTTAAATATTTTCACATAAAAAAATATAAAAAAACTTACCTAACCATAAAAATAAATTATTTAATGTCTTATAGTCTACTCAAAAGGCTATAAGGCTACTATTATAAAAGGGGAATCGGATATTATATTGCAAGATGAGAAAATATGTGAGTGAAAATGGGCATTTGGAAGTGTCAGCCTGTATATCTCCAGGACTGAGTAAAAAGTAATTATAAGTTATGTTAAAAACATGAACTATACATGGGAATAATAAATAATAGTACACAAATAGTATACATAAGTAAAATTATGATAATACACAAAAAAATGCCATTATAACACCTTATATACACGCATATATCCATCTTTTATAGGTCTTATGTACTTAATATTAAGTTGGAATATGTTAGGGTAATCTTAAGAACCTTAAGTATAAGGCTACATAATTTTTAAGTACACTTAAAGCTGTTATATTCATTGTTTTATGCAAAAAACAAGAAATGCGCTTTATTTCACTTAAAAGTTGACTATATGCGCTATAAAATTGAGAATATCAAAATTGCGCTTTGACAGATCAATTGGGCTCATTTAGAACTATTGATTTGGCTATTTAAATGCATAAAAATAACACTTTTCAAATTTGGTGTTTTTTATGCCAGAAATGGCTTCTGTGTACTGGCCACATACTGCCTGCTTTTTTCCCGTGTGAATAGCTTCATTTTTAGCAAAGTTAGCTTTTTCACACTATAATTACCCCACATTCTACGCCCACTGTGGGGAAACACACTAAAATAGGCGACAGGCGCTTATTTAGTGTCCTAGCTTAATTAATAATGCATTGACCTTCTTTATATGCACTAATTTCATTAATAACCTTACTCTTGGCACTTTATTTCATCACCACGCTTAAATTCGCCTAATTTTAGTCAAGGATTTACCCGTGCAAGAGCCTGCCAAGAACTGCATGTAGTTACCCCACTTCTCATGCTCTTTTTTAAGTTTTTGGGTGGTTTCTCAGTCAATTTTGGTTATTTTTGAATGGGAATTTCACGTAGTATAATGTCAGGATTAGCCCCATTATTTCTACAGTCAATCCCCCTTATTATTAAGCTATTATTAACCTTAAAAAGTCTCCTTTAGTCTTTTATATTATTGTTTTATACGCATATACTCTCTTTTTGTCTTTTTCTTTAATTTTGATGGATTTCCCTTATTATTACAGGATTTTGGCGGTTGTTACTCTTCTAATTATGTCATGGGTTACTGGGAATGTTGATGGGAATGTCTATTAGTTGTTTAGAGGCGTTATTAACTGTGTATTGGGTGGTACATCAAGGGAATCATTGGGGAACTCAGTGTGTATAAAAGGAGGAGGTTTTTGGGTTGTATTTCTTCATTCTTTATCATTACAATTTAACCAATATAACCAAACCAATAACAATACATATCAATTAGTACTTTTATAAGACTTTTGAATAGTATCTGAATTTATATAATCTATTTTTCTACCAACTATAAAGATTGTAAGCCATATATAAGAATAGTGAGAATTATATTACTGAGACCTTTATATTTGATTATATTTTACAACTTAGTGGATTAAAACTACAGTATTCATATAGGACCATTAAGATCTTCTAGACAACTGACCATTCAAGCTAGTTCACGTCCTTGTACTTGACCTTAGCCTGACAGGAAGAGTGTTTTTATATTCAAATCAGGGTCTGGTGGGATAGAAAGACATGACCAAGCTTTCTCCTTCTTCTGGAATTTTCCTCGGCTGTAAAAAAAATGAGATGTTAGCTTGAAGCAAGATTAAGAATTAGGAGGTAAGAGAGAAATAAAAATAAATTAGCAAAATTAAAAAAAATAAGAGAGTAAAAAAACTAAAGTAGCGAAATCAAAAAAAAAGAGAGAAAGAAAAAAATTACTCACATTGAGGGAAGATTGACTATTTGCAAATCCTCTTGGACAAGGATTAACTGGAAATAGTCTATGGATGGATAGAAAAAATTCCTCATTCAGGATTGAAGTATTTTCTCTATACATCCATAGGATGTTTCTGGATTTTCCTTGTCCATGAGGATGGGAATAACTGATTTTTTGGGTGTATCCCACTAGCAGGAAAAATCAGTTATTCCCATCCTCATGGGCAAGGAAAATCCGGAAACAGCCTATGGATGTATAGAGGAAATATTTCACTCCTGAATGAGGTATTTTTTCTATCAATCCATAGACTATTGACAGTTAATCCTTCTCCAAGAGGATTTGAGAATAGTCAATCTTCCCTTAATGTGAGTAATTTTTTTCTTTCTCTCATTTTTTTTAATTTCACTACTTTAGTTTTTTTTACTCTCTTATTTTTTTAATTTTGCCAATTTATTTTTATTTCTCTCTTACCTCCTAATTCTTAATCTCACTTCAAGCTAACATCTCATTTTTTTTACAGCTGAGGAAAATTTGAGAAGAAGGAGAAAGCTTGGTCGTGTCTTTCTATCCCCCCAGACCCTGATTTGAATATAAAAACACTCTTCCAAATTCCCATTTTTGCTCACATCGTTTCTCATCTTGCAATACAATATCCAATTCCCCTTTTATAATAGTAGCCTTATTGCCTTTTGAGTAGACTATAAGACATTAAATAATTTATTTTTATGGTTAGGTAAGTTTTTTTATATTTTTTTACGTGCAACTATTTAAGCATAAGTAAAAAAAATATGTTATTTCATCTAAATAATTATTAAATATAAATCAGCTCAAACTTATCTCTTGCTTTATAATCTCACCTAACAATAACACTCTTTTGATAAAGTACATATACAACCTTTTCTTATTTATTTCTTATTATTGTTTTTAATTTTCATTATCTTGTATTCTTTACTCTTGGCTCAAGCTAACACCACAAATATTTACAGCTGACAAAAATTCCGGAAGAAGGAGAAAGCTTGGCCATGTCTTTCTACCCCACCAGACCCTGATTTGAATATAAAAACACTCTTCCAAATGCCCATTTTTTCTCACATCTTTTCTCATCTTGCAATATAATATCCGATTCCCCTTTAATACTAGTAGCCTTATTGGTTTTTTAGTAGACTATAAGATATAAATTATCTTATTTTGAAATGTATAATATATTTTTTTCTATTTATATGTGCACCATTAATTTTAGATATATTTCTTATACTGACAAAATATTTATCTACAAACACACATTTATTTCATTTTATTTAAAGGTATAATTATCATCACTAACCCATCTATTTTTTAACTTTGATTTCATACTTTGTAAAATAAGTAAATCATCTGCCATCTCACAATCTTTTTCTTTTGTGTGTAAAACTTTAAGATCATTAGATATCATTTCACTAACAGACGTCTCCTCATTTATGCTACAATTTTTTTCTGAAAGTTGCAGTTGTCTTACTTTAATATCTAGATTTTTTTCTTCAATAGCTAGCTTTATTTTCTCAATTTCTAGTCTTTCTTCTTTAATTTTTATTCATCATTTTTTAATAGAAGATTTTCTCTAGTTAGTTTGTTTCTTGACTTGGTTAGCCAATTTGTGTCACTTATGGAAGTTACAAGTTTTTCAGAAAGATCATTGAAGTGGGATGTGAGTAAGGATTTATCTTCTTCCATTCCTTCAGTAAGGCGCCTTTTCTTTGCAGATTTTATCCCAATTTGATGGACCGTAAATCCACTAGAAGCTGGAGAAGGTTTTGGTGGGTCACTAGTAAAGTCTTCATTCCCATTGCTTTTGTTCCCACTCAAATCAACCGTTACACTATTTGGGACCTTGGTTGGTTCCATTTTCCACTTTGGAGAAAACTTTAACTTCTCCCAAGTGGGAAGACTTTTAAAAGCTGACTTTGTCTGGTCTTGATAAAGAGATAAGGCAGTTTGTAACCAGTCACTTGGTGAGGTTTCACTGGGAGGATTCCTTTCAATTGAGTAGTAGATAGAGCTGAACTTAAGGGTTGCCGTGTTGAGAGCCTGACATCTATATTTTTAAAAAATTAAGTTTAAAATAATTTAAAAATATCTTTATAACTTGAAACTGACCTTATTCTGATTTGATCATAGTCCCGGTAGTACACAGAACTGAATTGGTTGAAATGTGCTTCAATTTTCTTATAAAATGTTTCACCAGGTTGGTAAGTTGCAAATTCTGGTTGCTTGCTGACGTAAATCCAGGAGATATCTAACTGCTCTTCTTCTTGGTGGTTCCAATTAGGGGATTGCTTTTTCTTAGCTTCGGACGAGTTTATCATTTTAGATTAATTTAGGAGTTTTAGGACAAGGTGTGAAATGAGGAAAATGGGTAGATAGAAGGGTTGTGTAGAAATAGTTAAGAATTATGATATGAAAATGTTTTGCTACAATAAGTAGTGATGCATCAATGTGTTCAGCAGCTACAAGATGGAGTGAAAAGAATTGGCTGGCAAAATATTGAATTACCAAATGAGGTCAAAAGGAGCTCAGTAACTTTAGTTGACAGGCTACAGTACATGCTGAATTCACTAGCTAATAGAGGCCTTTAATGAAACAAGGTTTAAGGTTCACTTTGTGGTCTTCCAAAATTGGCAGGGGCCTTTGTTGTGCAAATTGGCGTTGTTTGGGCATGTCTTAATTGACATCTGTTGAGGAATTAGGTATTTTTCTGGTTTTATTCCGTGGATATTGGGTCTGCCGGTATGTGGGTACTATCATTGGATAGCCCCGGTTTTTCTATGTATTTCATGTCTTTATAATATTTTACATATTTTAAGTTTTAAGGGGTCAATTCCTCATTCTTCATTTATAAAAGATAGCTGTTTAATTTTGTTTTTAGTGTTTTACGGGCTAACCTTAAGTCTTAGGGTTAAGTGCTTAGTACCGTTGGATAGAGCTAATTTTTCTCTATATTTCATGTCTCAACATTGTTATAGTGAAATTCCGTGTTTTAAAGGTTTTAGTAGTTGTAGTTATTTTTTCTAAGAAGATTAGGTGTTTCTATTGGTTCTCTGGCTTCAGGGAGGCCGTGCCGCTTCAGGCGGCGCCTCCGACATTGGGCGGCCCGCCCTCCTCTGTTTTAGAAGGTTGGGGAGCGCTTCTGGAGGGTTTTTATTCAATTTGGCTGGTACAGGCGCCAAATTGGTGGGTGTGCATGGGCTCTTAGATAGTGGTCTGTGTGTACATAGTGAATAAGACAGTTTGGGGCAACCTTAATCATCATACAACCATCCAGAGGTGATATCATTGTTCCTCACTCAGTTTTCACTGTTTTCTGGCCACAATTGGCTGTGTTTGTTGCAAGTGAGTTCTTCATTTAACTTAACTTTGGCAACTGTTTTCTCTGTTATAGTCTTGCAAGCTATAGCAAGTATTATTGCTGTCTCTGGTGTAGATTTGCAGCCTACATCAAGTATCTTTGCTGTCTCTGGTGTGGACATTGGTCTACATTTCAGTTCTTTTGTTTGGTAGTCTGTCTGGGGACTAATTTCTTGGCTCATCAAGCAGTCAAGTGTATTGGAAAAGGGGCTTTAGCAAAACAGGAACCAATTTACTGTAGCAGGTAAATCTCACTCTCTTTTTCTAAAGGGACAGGGGATTTTCTCTCTGGTTTTTCTCCAACTCCCTTGGTCAAGGCCTATAGCTAGTACTATAGGATTGTCTACAATGTCAAAATGCAGTAAAATATGCATACCAAACCAATTTACCAACACAGAGGTAGATGCTCTAAGTCAGTATATCTAAACCAATTTAAACTGTATTCTTATTTTCCTGATAAATTGTAAGAGCATCCCCATCCGTGTTGGTAAAGCTTTTCAGTATGCATATTTTACTGACTTATTCCCCAAACGTTGCTCAATTAGTGTTATGGTAGCAATTAGGGTAGATTAGGTTACATGGCAAGTGTTGTATATAGTGTGCTGTGAACCACTCACCTGTTCCTCATTCCTACCGGAGATTGGAACAGGCAAGACTGACTACCCGTTGATTTGGGTACCGGAACAATAGGTCAGTTAAATTAAGTAATAGATATGATTCCTACCGGAGAGTGGAACAGGCAAGACTGACTACCTATGGATTTGGGTACCAGCACAATAATTAGACTCTAGTAACTAATTTATTCTGTAGTCATATAATCAAATGAGCAAAGTTGCTTGAGTAGCTTCTGTAATTTCCAAAAACTAATGCCACTTTTTTCAACTCAACTATTACCTACTGAAGCCAGATGCTCCTCATTAATTTCTTATCCTTTTATTCACCCTCACTTCACACAACAATAGCCACTACTATTCATTCAATCACTACATATATTTGCATTAAACACTTCAGCCACACCTTCTCTTATATAATATCTCAATAATAACTCATTTATGTTGACTGAATCTAGGAAAAAAAGGTCTCCTAATTCACACCCCCAAGAAGAACAACTTGCTTTTTCATGGATAAGCATTAGCAATGTAGAGAGTTCTAAAGTACTAAGCAGTAGACACAATGCAAGATGGGTTGGTTCTTCTTTTTAATTTCTAAAAAGAAGTGCCTGCCACTCTTATTTTTAAAGATAGCACAATAATGTGTAACACTAATATGTGATTAGAAATTTTATAAGTTGAGAACTGAGTTTAAAAGATTGAAAAAACAAGTATTACTATCTGGATATTTCTATTCTTAACAAGCGCTAATATCCACAGCTACTCCCTCTTGAAGAGCTCTCTTTGAATATGCCTTATTATAGCAATAAAATTACTCTGATAATAGTCAATCCTCTGAATCTATATATTCTCAAACAATTGATCACAGAAAAATCTAATATCTTTGACTCCACAATTATTAACTACTCGTATGTTAACTAACTATTCATCAATTCGTTCTCTCTCTTTATTACTAGATGTGATACCCTTTTTATATTTTTCCAGTGCTCTAAACACAGTTCCCTAGTGGATCTCCAGCATTGACTCTAGTGCTAAATTAGTAAAACAACAACTAATCTATTAGTAGACTACGTAAACTGCTTGTAATAACTACAGCACCTAAAACATACCCTATCTTTACTAACACTAGTATTAACTTGTTTCACTCATACTTGACATGCGCGCCCCTGACTGTAACTTTGTTTTGTTTCAGCGCTACTTCCAAGTTTGACTCCTTCTAACGCTTATCCTAGTTGCTTTGACTTTTAACTAGTTAACCTCCTATATAACCTGTTTCAGTAAGTTACCACACTAGCCCCGGTGCAGTATACTTTGCACTTAAGTCTTTCCTTAAGCCATAGTTCCTTCCTTAGTGCGTAACACACGATTATTGGAAAATTCAAGTCCATATTTTTCAGCACTTGCAGTCCTTAATCAATGACACACAATTCCCCATTGTGCGGCGCATCCTGCTGCAAACTCCAAGCGCACAGACCCTGAATCCTCTTCTGCGCTTCTATTTCCCTTTGTCCTTGAAACACACAAACACATATTATAGTTTAGCACTACCTACTGCGATATGAATCCCCTTTTTTCTTCCTGGACTATGTGAGCTGATTGGTCCAAAATCAAACTACCTGTGAGGCATGTACCACAGCAAGCAACCCGAGTGCTTCACATTTGACTTACAGTCCTCTGTGTACAATATACACATTATGTAGCTATATATTGTTAGAAATATAAAGAAATAGAGTTTTTCCAATGCAAAAATGGCGGTGTAACATGGTTGAGTTGTAGGAACTATTTGTATTACAGTAGTCTTTCACCAGCTGGTGATATCCATCAATATGATTGTGATTAATAAATATTTTTTGTGGGCTTTATTACTTGAATTCATTGACTCTAAAAGTTCTCTAAATATGATTTCTTCTTCTTCAATAGATTGTACTTCATCTATAATGTGCATGAATTGTTGTGTCATGTTATTGGAGATGTGTTTGTATGAGTTGAAGTGTGAAATGGATGTGTACTAGTAGTTATTGAATGAGTTACACGATTGATGAATGTTTTTTAACGCATGTTTAGTTAAAGAATTTTCATACAGCTGACAAATATTGCAATTAAGTAACAAATGGCACCAGTAAAATGCATAAAGCTACTGAATCTTTGCTGAAACAGCTGTGGATGCTCTAAGAGCACCTACACTTGTGGGTCAACCTAGCTTTGGCATGCATATTTTACTGAAAATAGCCATTAAAATTTTACACTGTTATTCCATAACTTTTATTTTCCATATTAGGGGGTATCAATGTTCAGGGATCCGCAATTAGGGATCAGGAATTTTTTTTCCCGGGATCAGACATTATTAATTGCGGAAGATTCTTATCCACTAGCCCCAGGGCTAGTGGATAAGAAATCCACGATAATGCATTATCCCGCCTCTTATACCCCAATTTCCATTCCTAATTCCTGATCCCAAACTCATCTCATCCATGATGGATTTGCAAGAAAGTCACATGACTCATAATTGCTGATGCCATCCTTAAGTCTTTCCTCACTCTATGCTACTTAATTTTGGTGGCAAACACTTAAGTTTTTTTTCTATCTACACACCCCAACTGCACATTTGGTGGTGAATTCCCACTTCCCTCATCACTTAACCCTTCCACCGGCAACAATGAAACACCTCTCTACTAGGAAGCTACTTCACTCAACAATAAATGCTATTACTTTTCTTTTAGTTTTTTACTATAAATCTGACTCTGATTCGGAAGATGCTTTAGCTTATATGTGTTTTCTTTCCAAAAAGCGTTACATCATCACCAGGGGGCCAAATCTTTATCATGATCCCCGATATGATCTGGCCTCCATCCTCAACATTCCTCATTTAAACTTCACACAACTTTTTAGAACTTCTCCCGATTCTTTCTTCAAACTTTATCAACTCATCTCCAATCATCCTATCTTCCATAACAATTCTCATAACAAACAGCGTAATCCTGCCATCCAACTTGCTGTTGCTCTATGTCGCTTTGGCTCAAATGGAAATGGTGCTTCCGTAAGACGTTTAAATAATCTCTTTAACATAGGATATGGTACCGTGATATTATACACCAAGCGCTGTATGATTGCTATCCTTCCCCTCAAGTCTCAAACTCTTGCTTGGCCAACTCCAGAACAGCGACTTGAATCCTCTCAAGTAATGCAAGCTGAAGGTTTCCCTCGCTGTATAGGTTTTGTTGATGGCACAACCATCCCTTTGAGTCAAAAGCCTGCTCATGATGGCAACCATTATTTTTATCGCAAAAAAAGGTTTCTTCAAAATCTCCTCCAAGTTCTCATCTTTCACAATCTAACTTTTTATCTTCTTTCTAGATACTCTATTGCCGTTCAACTTGTATGCGATGTCAATAAAAAATTTATTGCATTTTCACAGTGGCTGCCCTGGATCATGTCATGACTCTTCCGTCTTCCAAAGAATGAGGATTTCTCAATCCCCTGACTCATACTTTGACGAATCTCAGTACCTCCTTGCAGACTCAGCATATGCAAGTGGAAAGTACATTATACCTGCTTTCCGTGGTGCAAATTCAGAAAATGACCCCAAAACTAAATTTAATTATCACCTTGCACAATCAAGAGTACGAATTGAACATGCTATAGGTATTTTAAAGGGACAATTTTCTAGTCTTCGGGAGCTCAGAATCCAATTTCAAAAAAAATTGGAGATCAAAACTGCAAATCATTGGATCTTGACTTGCGTAATACTCCACAATATTCTAGCTGATTTAAAGGATGAGTGGAATGATCTTTATGAAGAAGAGGATCCTGAACCACCACTGGCACTCCCCTCCCTTGATTCACAAATCATTCAATCAACCGGCATACGCCCCATTATAATGCCAATTACTCTCCAACATTTCTCTTCACCCTTTTAATTTTTTATTTTTATGTTTTCATACTTTCCAAATGTCCTCTTTGTGTACTTTAATCACTTGGTTTTGTATTTTGGTTTGTTGCATATTTGTTTTTTTTTTGAATTTACGGTGAATATCTTTTTTTTGGATGGCTCATTGGTTTTCTTTCACCAGCTCAACATGAAATCACATATTTTCTGAAATTGCATATTTTGTCAGTGATTTTTTTTTTCATTCATCCCTCATATCCTTTTCCTATTCTCCTTCAACATCCCTCAAACAATTTGGTTTCATTCATTTTGTCATCTCATCTCTCCAGGTAAGTCATTTTATTCTTTTTTTTTGATTTTTTGATTAATAATTATAATTTTTTTTGTTTTTTTCTGTTTATTTTATTTTTTTTATCTAAATTTTTTTTGTAAGTGGTTATTTTGGATTTCAATGGTATAATTAACCTTTTTTTTCTCTCCCTCTTTACTTTATTTTTTAGCTCCATCACCCTACTCTTCATCCCTCCTTGGCATTGTCATTATCCCCCCTTTCCCTTATTTCACTTTTTTTTGGCTCCATTTCATTGAAACACATACATTGCACATTCTTTATGCATTTCACTTACTCCATATTCAATTTCCCCACAATTCCAACATCAATCTTTCTCACTCTATTTTTCCTACTCTTCAATCAAGGTAAGTTTCATCTCCTTTTTTTCATGCCTATATGATATCTCATTCCTTTTATGAAAACTTCATACTTAAATATATGTATGACTCTTATCTGGATAACAGTGAACTTATAAAACTCCTTTTGATCTCATCTTCATTACCACTTTTCAAGTTTTTGTAAAATTTTGAAAATCAGACTCGGAATTAGGGTTAGGTTTATTCAAATCTAATGTTCTTTTTACTGAAGATTCTCCTGAAGGCTACCTTTCATTTCCTGCAAACAGATTTGAATTTGATTCAGTGGTGGCTGAGATATTGACCGTTAAAGTTGAGCCTTTTTTTTCCCAATTTAAATTTTTATTTCATTTTTTTATGTAACAAATTAGGGTTAGGTTTATTTAAATCGCATGTCCTTGAACTGAAGATTCTACTAAAGAATATCTTCTATTTTCCACAAACAGGTTTGAATTAGGTTCAGTGGTTGCTGAGATTTTGACCTTTGAAGTTGAGCCTTTTTTGTAAGAACAACTAGTTAACTCACTGTGTTTTTCTTTCTATTTTTATCCGTTTTATAATTATAAGAGTAGTTATTGACTCAACCTCCATAGAGATCACATCACGTCTTATTTTTCTCACGTTTTTCTATGTTGTTCTTATTTTATGCTATTCATTCATCCCTGTCCTCATTGAGCGAGACACTAACTTAAATACTGGGTCTTGTCATTTCTTTTTGCCCGTCTTTTATCTCGCTCAATATTATTTCATTATTTTTATCTTTAGGTCAGGACTAGTTATTTGTAAACACTTATCTTGTTATTAATTTTCCATTTTATTCATGTACATAGGTAACAGCGGCAAAGACCACTTAATAGGGCAGATCGTTTATTGACGTCTGTTTTATTTTTATATCTAAAAGGTTAGACTTTTGTATTTAGCTGTTATTCTGTTTATGTATTAGGTCTTTTATCTCGCTCAATATTATTTCATTATTTTTATCTTTAGGTAACAGCGGCAAAGACCACTTAATAGGGCAGATCGTTTATTGACGTCTGTTTTATTTTTATATCTAAAAGGTAACAGCGGCAAAGACCACTTAATAGGGCAGATCGTTTATTGACGTCTGTTTTATTTTTATATCTAAAAGATTCGAGTTGTTTTAGGTTCTGGGCCCAGTGTCCTTGTGAATGTCATCAAACGATATATTTACAATCCCATCTCCAGCTTCAACGAACGAATCTGATTACTCGTCAACAAGTTTTAATACTGCCCGTCCTTCATCACCATTGAAAATGGACTCAAATAATGATTCCTCTGGCGATACCCTCAGAAATATTCCTGTACTGAGTGTCGGAAATTTCCATGAATGGAGGATAAGAATGAGAGCCCTGCTCACTTATCAGGATCTCAAAAACCTTGTATTTGGTCTTGAACAACCGCCGCCGGAAGACGCTGCCCAAAGTCTTAAGTTAGATTTTCAAAAGAGAGCCGACAAGGCAACAAACATTCTCATTTCAAAACTTGACGCCGCCAATATTGCTGCTTTTGTGACTGATGATGATATGGACAAGCCTTGGCAAATCTGGACAAAGCTGAGCAACCAATATGCTGCAGCCGATGCGTCAAACCGTGCCTCGATATTTGCCCGATATCACGATGTCAAATGCCAAGAAGGCAATCTTATGAGCTTCGTGAATGATCTACGAACCAGAATTAATGAGCTGGGGTCTGTTGGTGTCTCAGTTGAAAGTGAAAATGAAGCACATCGATTATTGAGACAATTGCCAGAATGTTACTCAACCCATAAGGCATTGATTCTACATGCTTGTGAAGTGACTCAAACCCATCTTTCCGTTTCTAATCTACTCTCACGATTGGCCCGTCTTTCTTCTGAAATTGAATCAGAGAATTCCACATCATCTCATTCCGCCTTGATAAATAAAACAAAATCTAATCAAAAACTAAAGTGGGAATTTTGTCGAGACGGAAAACATAATCCGAAAGCGAAACATTCTGAAGAGGATTGTTTTCAATTGCATCCGGAAAAACGTAAAAATCGAGTAACTGCTAATAGTTCCAAAGCTAGCGAAGAAGTACATGCAAGTATCAGCTGTGGACCTGCAAAAATTTTCAAAGCAAATATTTCAAATACTTCTTCGAAAATGCTCATTTTTGACAGCGGAGCAACTGTTCATATGATCAAGAAACGGTCAAATTTTAAAACATACTCTCGCTTCCGTCGTCCAATCAAGCTTGGTAATGGCACCATAATTTATAGCTCGGGAAAGGGTTCGGTCAACCTTGTCACACCGAGGGAAGTCATAACTTTGACTGACTGCTTGCATGTTCCTGAAATCAGCCAAAACCTTATTGGAATCGGCCCGTTTATCTCACATGGTTGTGATCAACACATGAATTCTAATGGAGAATTAACAATCACAAGGTCGAACGAAATTATTCTTGATGGCAAATGGGATGACTCTGAAGGACTTGTAGTGTTGAATGCCAATTTTGGTGAGCACCATGTTCCCGTTTTCAAATCTCTTTACGCTTCAAACTCAAAAATGCTTTGGCACTTCAGATTAGGACATTCGAATTCCCAATATCTTGATAAAATTCAGTCTAAAATAGGGTTTAAATTATGCGATGATTTTAATTTCTGTGAGCCCTGTGTGAATGCCAAGCACCATCATAGTCCATTTTTAGGAACTGTCCCAAGAGGAACTCGCTTTCTAGAATTCTTACATTGTGATTTAAGTGGCAAAATTACTCCTGCAACTTACGGAGGAGCCAATTATTATTTCAAAATTACAGATTCTTATTCTTCTTATCGCTTTGTATTCCTTTTATCTAATAAATCTGATACTTTCAAAGCATTTTTGCAATTTAAAACTCAAATAGAGAATTTATCAAATCTTAAAATTGGCAATTTCGTGTGTGATGGTGGAAGCGAATTCATAAATAAAGATTTCAAAGATTTAAGTGTCAAAGATGGCTTTAAAATGATTGTTACTTCTCCTTATACGCCACAGCAAAATCCTATTGCGGAACGTGGCAACAGAATTACCACCGAAATGGCTAAATCTTTACTTTTTCATGCAAAAATGCCGATTGAGTTCTGGGGCGAAGCAGTCAACACTGCAGTCTATCTTGAGAACAGATTACCATCGGCTTCATTGAGTTTTGATACACCATTTAAAGTGAGGTTTGGCAAGGATGCAAAATACGATCATCTTAAAGTTTTTGGATGTGCTGCTTATGCACTCATTGACAAGTCAAAAAGAGGAGGAAAATTTTATACGAATTCAATAAAATGCTGTTTTCTGGGCTATGCTGAAGATGTGACATCATATCGATTGCTTCGACTTGATAATAAAAAGATAATATACTCACATAATGTAATTTTTGATGAAACGTCTTTTCCTATTCAGGACTTATCGTCAGAAACACAATTGTCAGAAATCTTTACTGAAGATGTTGTCGCAATTACATCTGATTTCTCTGAAAATATACCTTTAACTCCCTCTGATAATCATTCGTCAAATCACATACCTTCGACTGAATCTGAAGATCCCCCCATTGAAAAACCAAAATCCATTAATAGATTTTGGGATTATCAATTAACTCCCAACATTGCTTCTAACGATATTAGCTCTTCAATTGACTCATCCAACATTATTGAAGGTGGTCGGAAAAGAATACCAAGGAAGCTGAATTCAGCCTTTGAAATCAAAAACTACTTATCAATTACAAACGTTATTAGTGCACATGCAACACATGATGATGTACCCGACATTCAATTATCAGATCCACTTACTTATTTTGAAGCAATTAATCGATGTGATGGTGATTTTTGGCTCGATGCCATTAGTCAAGAGTTGAAAATGATAGAAAATCAAAGTGTCTGGAATATTGTTGAACAACCAGAAAATGTTCCTACGATAGGGTCCATATGGGTTTTTAAGATTAAAAGAGATGCAGATGGTCACATTCAAAAATATAAAGCTCGACTTTGTGCACGAGGCTGTTCACAAAAAGCTGGAATAAATTATTTTGAGACTTTTGCTCCAACTGGACGACTCACCACATTACGAGTTCTCATCAGTCTTGCAACACGAGAAGATTGGGATTTCATTCAGATGGATGTCAAAGGTGCTTTTCTCTATGGAAAACCTGACGAAGACGTTTATATGAAAATTCCTCTAGGCATGAAAAGGCCTCCCAATCTTAAAAATCCAGTTTTATTGTTAAAGCGTTCACTTTATGGTTTAAAGCAGGCCTCTAGGTGTTGGTACACAGAGTTAATTAATTTCTTCTATTCCCTTAATTTTTATCCCTCAGCTGCGGATCCTTGTCTCTTCATACATGAAAGTACTACTCATCCTTGTTACGTCCATGTGCATGTTGATGACCTTTCCATTTTTGGTAAGGATATTGATTGGTTCAAAGTTGCCATTCAATCAAAGTTTGATATGGAAGATCTTGGAGATGCAAAATTTATTTTGGGAATGAGGGTTACGAGAAATAGAAATACCGGTACCTTATCTCTTTGTCAAGATCAGGAGATTAAGGATTTACTCACTTCTTATGACATGTCAAATTGCAAGCCATCTAGTACTCCAATGACAATGAACACTCAACTGGTACCAGCAACTGAAGACGAAATAAAACAATTCTCTCAACTCAACATCAATTATCGACGAGCAGTGGGTCGATTAAATTACATCACTCAGGCAACTAGACCAGATATTGCCTTCATAAACAGTCAACTAGCACAATACTTAAATGCTCCTGGTATTAAACATTGGTTGGCATTCAAAAGGGTCCTTCGCTATCTGCGAGGTAGTATCAATCTATCACTTACTTTTCATTCAGATGATCCTTTTATCAATGAGGGTCACTACAGTTATTCACTTCCTACTGGTTTTGCTGATGCCGATTGGGCAGGTTGTCAAGTTACTCGACGCTCAACTACTGGATATGTTTTTATTATCAATGGTACTGCTATCAGTTGGCGCTGCAAGAAACAACCTACAGTTGCCCTTAGCACTACTGAAGCTGAATCTAAAGCTACAGTTGATGCAGCGCAAGAGGCAATTTGGATGCAGACTCTCTTTAATGACCTTGGATTTGACTGTAAATCTTCCTCAAAATTATTTTCCGATAATCAAGGTTGTATTTCTTTGTGCAAAAATCCCATGTTTCACGCTAGAACTAAGCATGTTGAAATCCAATTTCATTGGATTAGAGAGCAAATAATGTCTGGAAAAATTGACCTACAATATACGCCATCAACTGATATGATTGCTGATGTCTTTACTAAGGCTCTTAGCAAGGAAAAATTCAGAAAATTTGTAGACAAAATTGGTTTGAACGGTATGATTGATAGCAAGGAGGGGTGTAAGAACAACTAGTTAACTCACTGTGTTTTTCTTTCTATTTTTATCCGTTTTATAATTATAAGAGTAGTTATTGACTCAACCTCCATAGAGATCACATCACGTCTTATTTTTCTCACGTTTTTCTATGTTGTTCTTATTTTATGCTATTCATTCATCCCTGTCCTCATTGAGCGAGACACTAACTTAAATACTGGGTCTTGTCATTTCTTTTTGCCCGTCTTTTATCTCGCTCAATATTATTTCATTATTTTTATCTTTAGGTCAGGACTAGTTATTTGTAAACACTTATCTTGTTATTAATTTTCCATTTTATTCATGTACATAGGTAACAGCGGCAAAGACCACTTAATAGGGCAGATCGTTTATTGACGTCTGTTTTATTTTTATATCTAAAAGGTTAGACTTTTGTATTTAGCTGTTATTCTGTTTATGTATTAGGTCTTTTATCTCGCTCAATATTATTTCATTATTTTTATCTTTAGGTAACAGCGGCAAAGACCACTTAATAGGGCAGATCGTTTATTGACGTCTGTTTTATTTTTATATCTAAAAGGTAACAGCGGCAAAGACCACTTAATAGGGCAGATCGTTTATTGACGTCTGTTTTATTTTTATATCTAAAAGATTCGAGTTGTTTTATTTTTTCCAAATTTCACTTGTCTTATTTCACATTTTTATATTGCATATTTAGAGGATAAGGATTCTGAAACTCTTATATGATTATTATCTAGGCATTTCAATTATATAGGCATATATTCGTTGGTCAAGAATATCACTAAAGCTCAAAAAGATGAAGATTTTCGCTTATGGGACACTCTACCTTCCTTTGACTCTTTTCTTGCTTTTCAACTCAACAAGCTCTGTAATATAGCATTTGAAAAAAATCATGAACTTGCAACCAAAGTTGGAATACCGAATTGGTGTGACTCCGAATTGGAAGATATCAGCCACGAATATCTTTTATTTTCTAATGTTATTATCACTCATTCTGGATTCCACAATAGGATTCATATCGATAGGAATGATGCCAATTTTCTTACTTTTGGAATATTCTCATATATCAATCCAATAACTGGCCACCCAATACCATCTCCAGCTAAAATCAAAGGACATGGTTTATATTTTCCAGACCACCGGTGCATCATTGATTTTGGTTTGGGAAATGGTATCATCGAAACAATTTGGAATTCTTCTAAGGATAATCATCAAACGACCAAAGCTCCTCCTGGTTTGGAATCCTGTCAAGATTTCACTCATTTCGGTTGCTCATTTCAAATCAGTAATAAGTTGATACAAAGAATCAATAAGGTAAAGAAAGAAGGTAAAATTATTCGATTTAAAAAAACTTTATCTAGATCCAAAAAGTATGGGGATTAGAGTTGTCATCGAAAATTTTATATTTTTTCATAAATTTTTAATAAATATTTTTTATATATCAATTTTCTCAAGTAATGTGATGAGCCATCAACCTTGTGTTGTATAACAGGTAATCATGATAACATTTATTTGTTTCATGGGGTTCCTCTTGCCTATACCTGTGGAAAGTCCCAAACTTTTGT
Source organism: Hemileia vastatrix (assembly GCA_030280995.1). Lineage (NCBI taxonomy): Eukaryota > Fungi > Basidiomycota > Pucciniomycetes > Pucciniales > Zaghouaniaceae > Hemileia > Hemileia vastatrix. Next base: position 25,338,327 of record JASXTE010000007.1, on the reverse strand, counting down.
TTCTCGACTTGGTCTGCATTTTGTCTTGAGGGATTGTCATTACTTTAAACTAGGGAAATTGATATATATTAGATATTTATTTAATAATTTATGTAATTATATTAAATTTAGATGACTTCCACCCCTTACTTCAATAAAATGCAGGGGGGGGTATTGCCAAATTTTCAAATCTGACATGTGAAATTGATGACTTAGAAAAATTTTGGTGATACCCACCCCTTGCTTCAATAAAATGCAGGGGAGAGTATTGCCAATTTTTTTAAACAGATATAGAATTTTTTTGACTTGTAAATATTTTTGTGATACCCGTCCCTTACTTCAATAAAATCCATGGGGGGTTGTGCCAAAGTTTCTTATAAGACTTGTGAAATTCTTGACATGTAAGAATTTTTGGGATACCAGTAAAATGCAGGGGGTAGTAAAGCCAAATTTTCATATAAAACTTTCAAGATTCATGACATGAAAGAATTTTTGTGATACCCACCCCTTACTTCAAAAAAATCCAGGGTTGGGGGATTGTCAAATTTTCAAAGGAGACTTGAAAATTTTATTTAAAAAAAGAATATTTAACATTAAAATAAGATATTTCAAGAAATACAGAAAATAATTGTAAAATTTATGTACAAATAAATATGAACACATGAAGTGAGAAAGAAATAAAAGAAACTAGTCAACAAAAAATTTCATTAAACGTTCTATTTCTTCAACAGATTTGTTTGCTTTAATGCATTCAATCAAGAAATCTTTCTTTTTAGAACTTTCTTGGAGAACATGCTTATACTTCATCTGTTCCATTAAGTTTTGATGCTCGAGTTTTTTTTCCTTATTTTTGGATTTTTCAATACTAAGAGTTAACTCAAACTTCTTCTCCTCCAAATCTTGGGCCCTACCATCCTTCTGTAAAGAGAGCTCAAACTTCTTCTCCTCCAAATCTTGGATCCGATCATCCTTCCGTAAGGAGAGCTCATACTTCCTCTCTTCCAAATCTTGTACTCTGTCATCCCTCCTTAAAGAGAGCTCGTATTTCTTCTTTTCAAAGCTCAGAGTCTCTTTAGCAATTTCCACTTGTTCTAGAGTGAGAATAAAAATTAACATAAAGTAGAAGAAAAGCAGAGTAAAGTAATAAGAGGTATGATATCACTTACCAGCATCACATTTCTCTAAAAACTGTTCCATCGAAGAAAAAGGTGTTTGTGATGAAGTATCACTTTTTCGTCTTCTTTGGGAGAGGAAATTTAGACTAGTTGAAGCCCTTCTCTTTTTGTTCAACGTAGCATTTTCCTCCTCATCATTGTCACTATCTTCAGACTCAGTTGATTGAGGATCCTGGGTTTGTTCATCAGCCTTTTAAGAAATAAGAAAAAGATAAGTAAATAAAAAATAGAATTGATAAGATAAAAGATAAAAGAAACAGACATGAGTTAGATTTGGTTGGGTTAAATCACCTATAGGATCTACAGAAAAGCTATTTAGATATGTCTCATTCAAATGAGGGGAGGCTTGAGTGGAGGAAGAGGATGGGAAAAGATTTGCTTTGAAATCATGTTCGGAGATAGGATCTTCTCCATCCAACATGTTTACAGGATTAACATCAGCTCGCTCTCCAAAAATTGCATCCATCTCTTTAAAGTAAGGACATAAAGAGTCAAGTTTATCGTCTATGGATTTTATGCCCTTAGTTATATCATTGTCGGTAATCCCAAAACCAGTGGAAGATGAAAGAGCCTTTGCCTTCTTGTATTTTTCTTGGTAATGCTTGAAGCGTTCAGACATCTGTTTAGGCAAAAGATCAATCCTTCCCTTGGTCTTATTGCGTAATTCATTTGCCATTAGAAGATAGCCATTAACTTTTGATGCGGGGGGCCATCCTACTTTAGTGGCATACTCAGTACCAAAACAAGAATCATAGTTAGATTTGGTTTTCAGCCAGTTGATAAGAATGAGATGTTCATCTTTTTTTAATTGAACAATCTTTGATTTCTCAGCTGAGCAGGGGAAAGAGGAAGTAGTGGGAATTGAAGAACAACTGGGTGATGGCTGCCTTTGAGAAGATCTAGGATGACGAGGCATGTTATTATAAATGAAGATGAAAAGGAGCAGAAACAAGCAGATGAGATAGCGAGATGAAAAGGAGAAGAATCAAATAGATGAAATGGGGAGAAATTCTGAGCGGATAGAATGAACAGAATGGGATGAGAATGGAAGTGTGCAGCAAGGTAGAAGGCTAAGATATCCAGAAAGTTGTCCAAGATGTGGTTATGGAAAATTGAGTAAAAAAATGTCGGATAAGAGGTGAACATTGACACGTAAAGTGTCTAATAACCCAATTATTAGCAAAAATAATTACGGAAGATAATTGGGGTATGCAGATTATTTTCTGCAATTAATTTAATTGCGGATCGGTCAACATTGATACCCCCTATTAGGAAAATCCTTAATTACATCACTTCTTATTCCATTTAGTTATTCTTAGTCTTAAAAATCTATTGTCTATAATAATTAACTTTTCAATTAAACAGACCCTTAATACTTTTAACAAGCCTTCATTTTAAACTTAAATGTAACTTGTCAGGGGGTGCTTTTGGTATAGAAGATTTTTTAGTGGTCCAACAGCAATGAAAGGTAAGGTAACTCAAGATTTTTAGTATTTTGTATGTATTTAATTCTTTATTATTTATTACTCAATATAAAGGTAAATAGTTTTATTATTATTATTACTTTGAAATTCCTAGAGATACTAAATTTTAAGTACTAATAGTGGCAATAGTAGTAATAGATTTAATTGTGTATATAATAATTGATTCGTAAGTAAGAATGGGATGAAATGAAACAACCAGAATGAGGGGCCTTATATAGGCAAAAGAAAGAGAAATTACAGAACTACAAGTCTAGATACATGAGTATCACAGTGAGAAGAATCCCACAAAATAGAAACTTCCAATTTTAAAGATTGTTCTACAAAGAATTTTCTCATATACAGTATTTATCTGTATATGTCAATTTTAATTAAAATTATTTGATTTACTTAGTTTTCTGTATATTTCAATGTATAATAAAAATATTTGATTTAAATTTTTAGTATTCTTATACTTTAGTCTACCTTTCAGTTGTCATGAGGACACTGTAGAAAGGAAAACCATTATATAATACAAGGCTATAGACACAATCCAAGATGGGTTGGTTCTTCTCTTATTAAGTAAAAAAAGAAGAACCTCCCACTCTTATAATAAAGACAGTGAAAGCACATATTATAAGTTTGGTTATATAATTTTCTTTGAGAAGAAAGTAGGATAAGTTTGTAGAGATCTTTAAAAGAAAAGGTGAAATATATTTTAATATAAGTAACCAATCTGTTGGCTAGATCTATTCTCAGTAAGTGCTAGTATTCTAAGTCACTCCCTCTTGAAGTGCTCTATCTAATACTATTCTTACTGTAGCAATAAAAAAACTCTACAGCACTACTTCTGGTATGCACACCCATTATGTACAAAAAATTAAATATATCTATTTCTCTTTTATCTATATCAAAAATATCTACTCTATATTTTTCTTTTTTTCTCTCTCTCTTTTCTTTTAAAAGTGAGTGCTCTTATATACTTTTGTATGTTTAGAGCCCCTTTCAAATGTTTCCTTCCCCTACTGGCTTTCCTACACAAATTTAGGGCTAATAAAAAATATCAAATGGTAACTATGTATCAAAATAAGCTATGTACATTTGTTAGTGTAAGTCTTGGTTCTAATAGCGCCTGAAAAATCTAGATAAGAGCAACTATTAACACCTGAAGCTCCAGTTTCCTGTACATACCCTGCGTTTCTTGAGATTCCTGACTTAATAATAGGTACTGTACCACCTTCATACCTATTGTATAACCCACGCTCACCTCATGAGTCCCTACTAATAGTGAAGCCATCTGTGCTAAGCAAATGAATTCCCTATTTTGGATCTTACTTGCTTAACCCTTCTTAATTGCAACCTACTTGTCTTCCTAGTGCTACCTTCTTTCTTTGATGTGTTTTTCATCTTCTTGGGCAGACACTGCTTTTCCCAAAAGGCAATGCTCTTATCTAAGTGTGATATTCATACCATTGCTTATTTATGCTTCCTAACTCTGTATTATGCATCTAGCGCTAACCATAACTTTCACAAGTACATACCATATCCTCTTATCCCATAATTTAGTACATATTTCCCTTTATTCTATACTTGCCACAGTTTGTATATCCATACTTCCCCTAAAAAAAGTGTGTATGGAGAGTCTATCTTTTCCTGCACTTTGAAGACCCCTTAGTTGCACTTCTGTAACCATCCTTCTTGGTAACCCCATTATTGCACTTTAGAGAAGTGAGCCTCTTTCTGCGCTCCTGAGAATTTTGCTGCATTGCTGTGAGGTGTGTACCACAGTCTCCCTCTCCTAGCGACTGTCCCCAGGCACTATAAAACCAGGTGCATATCTCACACTATTTTCTCATTACATTTTCTTCACTTCTTCTTTCTTCTAGTTCCTCTAATCCTCTTCTAACATTTTCTATTATTATGAATCACAATAATGATATCACCAACGCCATCTGAAAATTCATTCATGCACAGAAGACAGCCATCACCACTGCTCCCGCCCTCAAGGCTGTTCTCACTGGAGCTGAGTGTTGTCAGTTCTGCACAGAGAACAGCATCACTCCATGTTGTTTCTTAAAGGCTTTCTGTGGTAACAGCTTCTTAACAGTATATCCTTTCTCTTTCTTCTTTATTCTTCAATTTTTCATTGCTGATCTCATCTTCTTCCTTTTGCTAGTCATGCAACTTTTGCAAAATTTTCAAAAATAAATGCAGTATCAATGGTCCACTCACCATTGCTGCAACCTCCACTCCAACTGCCATCAATCCTAACAAATTAACATCAAACCTAATGGGTCAGCTGGCCATCAAGCGCCCAGCTCCCACAATTTCCACTCCAGCTCCTAAGAGAGCTAAAAAAATCCATCACTCATCTACACTGAGCACTGTGTCACACACAATGCTCCATTCACTCTTCTCTGAAGATTGAATTCACACTGTAAGTCCTTCTTCCCTTCACTAATTTTTTCAATTAATTTCTAAAAAAAAAAATCTTCTCTTTGTATCTCTTTGTAGGAGGCTCCCAATACTCCTTATGCCGCTACTCCTCCAACTCCTTGCATTGAGATTCTCATCCCAGGTCTAGAAGAAGATCATTTCTGGGCTATAGCACCTGGTGCTTAATTTTCTCCTGCAGCCTAGGATGAAATTACCTGGCCTGAATGAGAGGCCACTCCTCCTCCTTTTACTCCCAAATATTCGTTCTCAGCCCCTCAAACGTCAAATAATACCTTCAAGGAAGAAGCTCCTCAAATACACCTCCCTTTCCCTCAAGATTAGAAATTTCTAAATTGAGTCATTGCGGAACCCTATTACCGCACCATTGACTGAGTCAATACTTCCTTTGATGCAGTATTCAGCTACCTTGAAAACACTCTGGCTCTCAACAAGCAGGATTTTCAAAAAAAAGTCGCTCTAGTCAAAACCCTTAATTCAACTTACAATAAAATTTTAAATGACTGGGAGTTTGCCTTCCTTGATAGGCAATAAAGTAGGTCTTATACTTCTCCTTATCCACTACTTTAACGCTAACTTTTCTTTCATTTCTTCATTTCCCTCAGTGTTTTATTCTTCTTTCCTGATTCCCTAAATTTTACTCCTCTGTAAAAAAATGTATTTAGTATATTATTATTTCCCTTGTAATAATAAAAAATCCTTTTCCCCTAAAAAATTTATCTTGCCAAATATTTCCCATTATTATTCTGTGAGAGTGAGAGATTTTTTTTATCATCATAGGAAAATAAAATTTCCCCTGAAAACTCTTCTTTTACTCCATATGAATATCCTTGAGACAATAAAAGTTTTCCCATATAACTTAATTTGTTAGTGCCTCATCTGCTTTATCCTCATATTCTTGAAGTAAGTTCAGATCTTCCCAAGATCTTGTGCTTCTTAGCGCTATCCTTCTTTCCCCATAATCCTTGATACACTATATTCTTCTGCTGCTTAGCGTTCTCACTTGGATACTATTCAGCACTTTTCTTTTTCTTGCATCCACACAGCACCTGAATATTATAGATAAGCCTGTAATCCACTCTTCTACCTTATACAATCCATTACACTTCACAAGTTCTAATTAGCTATTAACATATAGCACACTTTACCTAGAGATCAGTCTTGCACTTTTTGCAGCTGTTTCAACTTTAACTGTAATATCTCCAAGCCTCATGGTTATGCCGCTTTTAGACCCGCTTGCAAAAAATGTTTCAAATTTCATAAGACTTGCACCTTTTATTATAAATTTCCTAATTCACCTAATGGCTATATTTAGTTCCCTTCCAGAGATATCTCTAGGGCTCCTACCATAATAGCTAGTCCCAGTAGCACTACTAATCCTTCCTCTGAAACCTTGCGTGCTGAAAGTGCATATCTCCCTACATACCATTGGCAATAAATCTCCATCCAGCCAAAGGCAGAATCTCCCTCATTTTCTGAACAAAACATGGCATTACAACCATCCTATTCACAGGCTCCCAACTCTTTGAGAGTGCTATCCCCATCTGCGCCTCCTACAAATTTTATAACTAGTGAGTCCATTACCCTTACTCTCACACAATCCTTTCTAATTCTAATTTCTTTGAAGGTTTTGAAAAATCTATTTTCTTAGGATGGGTCCCCCAAACTCTCCCATTTGTGCATTCAATACAAATCTTTTTGTGCCTCTGCCTTATATATGACACCATGTCATCTTCTTACAGTTGCGCTCCTGCATTTTCCAAAAATGAGTTAAATTCTTGTTACAATCATATTGAAATTATTGGTCAATTAATGAAAAAAAATCAGCTCCACATCAATCCCTGGTTTTCCTGTGGATCCCAATAACCTCATCATACCTGAAGAATGGAAAGGATACCCCTCCAGTTTTGATGGTGATTACAATTAATCATTATCTTCCTTCATTTCCTTATGATTAGCATTTTAACTCTAGTGCATTTTACTTAGTTTCCCTTATTAACTATGCTAAACTTCCTCAAAAAATAATTTTAAATTTTTCATAAACCATGAGCAAAGTGCATGGTGCTTGCAACACCCTTGTCTTTGAAATGAGCACCTTCTTAGAGAGTCGGAGAGAACTTGAATGTGCTCCCTCTACTATCTTAAAATAAATTCAACCCCATTAATTAACCTTCATCATCAGAGATTTTACAAGAACCTAGATACATAAATCTTGAGCGCTCCATCTGCCAACCTTCTTCAGCTAAAGTAACGGCTTTCTGCTAAGTCCCCAGTAGCCTTCTGATTTTCCCAGACAGCCGTGCCTATATCTAGCTCATCCACTTTTTCATATCCCCTTGTACAAGGTTAACTCTCCACTCCATAAAAATCTACTCTACTTGCTATTTACAACTTCCTGTTCAGCCATAGTCGCTCTGCCATTGCTAGCCCCCTATCCCTCACAGCTGTGTCATAACATCCTATGAGTCCAAAAAAAATAACATGTTGTTAATAGCTTATACTCTTTCTGGAGCAACTGTAAATAATCTTATTAGTTTATCCTTTTCTCAGAGGTTATTTTTGATATTTTTACCTCATTCTGGAGGTTTTTCCTGAAACACTGGCACCCCTCTAGGGTAGAATCTTTTGATCTGATCAGCCACTATGTGTCGCTTCCATTCAGTACCATCCAATTCCTCCAGTAATTTGTTTTCTGATACTATAAGGACAGTCCCACCTTTCCACAAACAGTTTACCCCATTGAATTTCAAGACTTCTGTTGTATACTAATACTAAGTCCCCTGGTTTCAATGGTTCCCTTAACCTATGCGCTAAGCGCTCATCCCAATATTTAACTGATTTATCACTAATTTGCATCATCCTTTCATATACCTATTCCACAAATCATCCTTTCTTTCAAGCTGCACTACTCTTGCTAAAATTAAATCTTCAGTCAAGTGCACTTGATCCCAATCACATCCTAGAAAAGATCCGGCTTCCAGATCAATAGGTAGTACTGCCCTTTGACCAAACATAAGTTCATAAGGCGAAAAAACTGTTGTCCTTTTCACTGAAATCCTATCTGCAAATAATACTTAAGCCAAATTTTTCTTCCATTTTTCCCCATTAGTTCCACATAGCTTAAGTAACACATCTTTTATCACTTATGCCCTATCTCAGTAATACCTTCCGCCTCTGGATAATATGATGTAGAAACTCAAATCTTAGCGCCAATCCCTTTCAAAACTTCTTGGAATTCACTAGAAAATGCAGCACCCCCATACACAGTTACCATTTTAATTACTCCATATCTATACACCCACTCCTTCTTTAAAAATTCAGCTAAATTACTTGCCTAAAGGTTTATTAAAGGTTCTGCTTCAACCCATTCTGAAAGATCATCCCTGGCCACAACCAAGTACTTAAAGTTTCCTTCTTTAATATGAACTGCATCTAAGCTAATCCTTCCAAAAATGGTATCCTCACCCATTTCCTTTCCCTTTTCTTTAGGCTTTCTGTAACTTCTGCACTGAAATTCTGGGCAAGATTGAATCCAATTCTTGACCTCACCTCTCATATTTGACTACCAAAATTGTTCTTTGACTCTTCTATAAGTTTTATCTTGTCACCTATGTCCTAAATTCTTATGTAATCCTTAAAAAATCTTTTCTTTCCTAGATCTATTTGTTATTACTAATTATGGTGTAGAAAAACATTCCCTCCATACCCATCCATCTTTGATAGAATAATCTTTAGCGCACTTCCTTACTTTGTGCCATGTGTCTTCATCACAATTTTCTGGTCAACTATTTCCTTCAACATACTTTCTCAGCCAATCCGTTTTTTTCAATTGGCTCCTCAACTATATATCCATCTTCTGACAGTGTATATTCTTCATTACTTGATGTTGATCTATTATCCTCTTCCTCTGATTCTAGAATTGCTTTTCCTGATTTTACTTGTGTTAATAAATAAGCTTTAACATCAGACTCTTGCACATTGATCTCCTCATGATTGCTTTCCTTAAAACTTCTTAGTTTAACATTATTTCAGATGCTACCTAAAAACAATGATGATAGTTTTTTGTCTTTCCACACATTGGCCATTACTTTTACATCTTTTCAGACATTTGTTGCTAGTTTTATGTCTTTGAAGATGACATTTCTCTTATTTCTAAACCTTTGATAACAATAATTTATTCCATTTTTCTACCTCTTATCTTCTACAAATTCTTCTGCCTCAGAATCCTCTTCACACACCAGCCTTCTTGACAAGGAGTCTGGAATTGTGAAAGATTTTCCTGGTTTATGGACTAAATCAAAAGAAAATAAATTAATCTGCACCACCCATCTAGTCACTGGTGTGTCTGGTAAACTTAGACTACTGATTATCTTCACCAAAGATAGAACATCATCCTGCGACACAAAATGTTGCCCCCAAAGCATCCATTGCAACTGCTTCAAAATCTTTGCAACCCCACAAAATTCTAACTTAGATTGAGAGTATCTAAACTCCACCTTTGTTAAAGTCTTTGATTCATAAAGGACAGGCTTATCATTTTCTTCATTGTCCTCTTGCATCAAAACTGCGCCTACTGCAGACACACATGAATCTACCACTAGAATAATCTTCCAGGCACCTTGCCCGTATTCCAGTTTCTTTAAAATAATGTCTTTCCCTACAATCCTTCTTAACAACTCAAAGGATTTGTCACATTCCTCTTTCCAATTCCATACAGCATTCTTCCTTGTAAAGCACCTCAATTGAGAAGATAACAAGGCAAAATCACAAATAAAAATTCTCACATAGGTAAAAATACCTAAAAACCCCCTAACTTCTATAGTGTTTCTTGGTCTTGGCCATGTAAGTACCATGTTTTTCTGCTTTCAGAGATGATTCTCTGCTTCCTACATACAACATGACCAACAATATCTAGCCCTGGTATGCAACAAGAAAATTTTAACCCTGAGACTGTCAAACCAGCCTCTTCTATCCTAAAAAGTACCCTTTAAAGAGTAATAGTGTATTACCAAATAAACCTTCTTATGCTTGGGTTCTCCTCTAGAACCTCCACATCATAATCAGCTATTTGTTCTTTTATACCACTTTTGTCAATAAAAATTCCTACATGATCTGGAATTTCATCCTGTAATATTCACATCATTTGCACCTGATATACTGCCACTGAGTTTGTAGTGCCTTGTGGTAAACTTGCTAACCACACATCCCAATGGAGTTTCAAATGTAGTCATAGGCCTTGACAACATATCTAACTCATGCTCATTGTATCCTCCCATTATATCTCCTAATCTTTAACATGCTTGACCTGCAAAATATTCCACAAAATCCTCTGGCGTTGGTGGTAATTCTGCATCTTTAACCGTTGTGGCATTCCAAATCTGGGTAGGCCACTTAGGTGAAAATTTGATTGAAACTTGGTTGGAAGAAAATCATGGTGTTACCAGTGTGGTCTTCCAACATTGGCAGGGGCCTTTGTTGTGTGATTTGGTGCTGTTTGTGCATGTCTTAATTGACATCTGTTGAGGAATTGGGTATTTTTCTGGTTTTATTCTGTGGATATTGGGTCTGCCGGTATGAGGTTACTATCATTGGATAGCCCCGGTTTTTCTATGTATTTCATGTCTTCTTAATATTTTACATATTTTAAGTTTTAAGGGGTCGATTCCTCATTCTTCAGTTACAAAAGATAGCTGTTTAATTTTGTTTTTTGTGTTTTATGGGCTAACCTTAAGTCTTAGGGTTAAATACTTAGTACCATTGGATAGGGCTAATTTAGCTCTATATTTCATGTCTCAAAGTTGTTATAGTGAAATTCCGTGTTTTAAAGGTTTTAGTAGTTGTAGCTAATTTTTCTAAGTAGATTACATGTTTTTATTGGTTTTCTGGCTTCAGGGAGGCCAGGCTGCTTCAGGCGGCACCTCCGACGTCGGGCTACCCGCCCATCTCTGTTTAAGAAGGTTGGAGAGGGCTTCTGGAGGGTTTTTATTCAATTTGGCTGGTACAGGCGCCAAATTTGTTGGTGTGCATGGGCTCTAGATAGTGGTCTGTGTTTACATAGTGAATAAGACAGTTTGGGGCAACTTTAATTATCATAAAACTATCCAGAGGTGATATCCTTGTTCCTCACTCAGTTTTCACTGTTTTTGGGCCACAATTGGCTGTGTTGCTTGCAAGGTTAGTTCTTCATTTAACTCAACTTTGGAAACTGTTTTCTCTGGTGTAGTCTTGCAAGCTATATCAAGTATTATTGCTGTCTCTGGTGTGGATTTGCAACCTACATCAAGTATCATTGCTTTCTCTGGTGTGGACACTGGTCTACATTTCAGTTCTTTGGTTTGGTAGTCTGTTTGGGGACTACTTTCTTGGCTCATCAAGCAGTCAAGTGTGTTGAAAAAGGGCTTTAGCAAACAGGAACCAACTTACTTTAGAAAGTTAATCTCACTCTATTTTTCTAAAGGGAAAGGGGATTTTCTCTCTGATTTTTTCTCCAACTCCCTTGGTCAAGGCCTATAGCTACTACTATAGGATTGTCAACATTTCTGGAGCCCAATGTGGGGTAGAACTTGCTAGTTTTTTGGAATCTCTGTTTTCTCTGGTTGGCTCTTTTTTTGTGTTTTGGTCTGGAGGAATGGCTTCTGGTTCCTCTATTCCTGTGGTGACTTACAGTGGGGGTGATGGTCCTCCTGCTGTGATGGTCAAGGAGTGTGTAAGGATTAAAACTTGGGATGGTACCAAGTTTAATGGGGAGAATGTCAAGTGGTCTCTAGTGAAGTATTAAACTGCTGCTGGAGTGGATGGTTCTTCATATCTGGACATGGTGAAGCAGATTATCTTCTTCATTGGTGATAGGGCAGTGGAGAAGGAGATTGTGGCCATGCCTGGCTACAAGAAGAGGGATCGGAAGTTATTGTGCAGGGAGATGGTAGATAGATGGGGTGTCAGGTTCACTATGGTGAATCTGAACAAGGTTTTCAGTGAATGGAAATCTTATGGTGGTGTTGGTAACTTGCATAGTTACAGAAAGTTTCTGCTACAGTTTGATCCTGTGGTGGAATACTTGGTTGAAGTAGAGGAGCTGGCACATGAAAATGCTGCCAAGGATGTTTTTTGGTCTGCCCTGGCTAGAGATGTCAGGATGGATGTGTTGAAGGAGCTGTCAAGGAAGGACTTGATGAAGACTCATTCTAACTGGGACCAGAAGTTGCCTGCCTTGGATAAGGTGAAGGAGGCTGTTGAGGCCCATTTGAAGTTATTGGCTGTGGACACCTATCAGGAGGGGTGTTCCAAATATGTCAGAAAAGTCAGTGAGGCTTTGGCTGATGAGGAAGTTAGGGAGAATAAGGAGGAGAAGAATATGGTGCAGGTTCCCAAACAGGAGAGGGACCCAGTGGTGGAGCAGTTGGCTGATCTCACAAAGCAGCTGCATATTTTTGTTCAGGAGGCTAAGAAGGTTAATAAGGCACCTTCTCAGCCTAGAGATTTTGATAGGAGGGCTGGTAGGAGTGATCCTTGGGTCTGCTCTTATTGCAGAAGGAGGGGGCACAGGTCCAATGATTGTTGGGCATTGAACAGGGATGTGTCTGAAGAAAGGAAGAATTTGATGGCAGGGTTTTCAAGCTCCCTGATGGTTCATTTGCAAAGCCCAGTGAGGGGCAGGCTCCTGTTGATTTGGTCAGGAGAAGGGGTGGTCTCAATATAAGGAGGCCAAGGTTTGAGGAGATTACTGAGCAAGGGAAGTCTTCTGGTAAAGAGGATGATGACTTCAAGAGAAAGGGGAAGGAGGTCAATAAGGTCTCTTTTTCTACTTCCTTTGGTGGTTTGGAGTTGTTTTCTTGTGGTGGAAAGCCAAGTGGAGAATGCTTGGCTGGTGTTTATGATGTGGAAGCAGGGAAGGTGGGTAGGCCTAAGAGCAGTTCTCAGGCCCAACCAAAGCCAAATTCTTCAAAGGCGGATCCTAAGCTGAGTGCAGCTAGGAAGAGGTACAGCAAAGAGGAGCTGTACAAGATGCAGAAGGGTATGGCAGACATTTGCCCCCCTATTTTTGGTGCATTGGACATGAATGGGGAGCCAATGCCAATGGAGGTTGATTCTGACTCTGGGGAGGATGTCCCTTTGGCTTCATTTCCAAAGCCTGCTGGAGTTATAGGTTCTGGTGAGGGATCTGGTTTGGTTCCTGTTAATGGTAAATCTGTTGGTGGTGCTAATCCTCAAGAAGCTTCTAGGAGCAAGGTAGTGAGGCAAAGAGCTCACTTTGAGAGGCCAGTAGTTTCTGGCCAAGTTAATGTTATGGACTCTGTCCTGGAAAGGATGAATCACGGTCAGGTTTCCCTATCTTATGGGGAATTTTATGCTATCAGTCCAGGGTTGGCTGATAGACAGATAAAGGTTTTGACGAGGATAAGAGTTTCTTCTGGGGATGTGGAATACATCTGTGATTCTGCGGAAAATTTTGGTGAGGGGTTTGAAACTCATTTTTCTGCTCCTCTGGGATATGTCAATGTCACTTTGAATGGCAGGGAGGCAAGGGCATTGGTGGATTCAGGTTCTCAGATAAACCTGATTTATTTGTTTGAGGCAACTCATTTGGGCCTCCCCATCAAAACTGGTATTGGTGGGAATTTGAGAGGGATCGGTGGCCATGTCACTAAATTGGTTGAAACTTCTGAGTTTGTGAAGTTAGATGTTGGCGGAGCCTCAGGAAAGGTTCATTTCTTTATTGATAAGGGCAAAGTTAAAGCTGTTTTGAGTGGGCCATTCTTGATGGATTTTCAGGCAAGAATTGGTTATCAATTTGATTTGGAAATCAGCTTGGAGTTGACTGGTGAAGATGAAAGAAGGCTTTACATGAGGTTATCATCCCCCGGAGAGGATGGTTGGGAGACCAGGCCTGGTTTATCTTCGATGTGACAGTGCATGGATTGTTGCAGGAGAAGGAAAGAAGTTGGTGCCGCCTCTGGTTTTCTGGAGTGTGGCTCAGGCTCTATTGAGAGTCTGTCTTTTTTAGAGTAATGAGGGCTGATCACCCTAGTGCTACAACCTCTCACCAAGATGAGGAAATCCCATGTTGTAGTAGGTCAGCTCCCTTGGAGATATATCAAGTGAATCTTCAACTTTCTTTTTTTAATGTTTCTCTTCTCTGCAAGTATTCTTCAAGTTTTTTATAAAGTCTCTGTTCTCTCTCAAGATTCTCAATTATTTATAATTCAAGCTCAAGGAAGAAGATTGGTTATATATCTTTATTGGAAGATATGTGGAAAAGTTCTGGAGTGGTGATATTGGGGTCTAAAAGTAAGTCCTCCCAATTGTGCACCACTAGGGTTTCTTCTACACCTTTCAAAAACATTACCTGGGACACACCTGTGAGAATTGGGGGAACCCCTGGTTATTTTTGTAGGTCAGAAGAAAACTCAAGAAAAGAAGATAAAAATTTCAAGATAATTCAAGAAAATCAAGAAAAAAATCTGAAGATAATGAAGAAAGAATATTCAAAATATATTTGTGAAGATTGTCAAGATCAATTTTTGAGCCTCCAGCATGAGGTTAAACTGCAGAAAATTATGAAGAAAGAAGATCATCAAGATCAAGTTTTGGGCCTTCAGCATGAGGTTAAACTGCAGAAAATTATGAAGATAGAAGATCATCAAGATTAATTTTTGAGCCTTCAACATGAGGATAAACTGCACAATTTTAAAAGAGTTGATTCTGAAAATAAATCAAGATTTGAAGATTTGGAAGACGGAAGTCAAGATGAAGATTTGGTATTGCGGAAAAGTTTTGGAGTGGTGAGATTGGGGTCTAAAAGTAAGTCCTCCCAATTATGCACCACTAGGATTTCTTCTACACCTTTCAAAAACATTACCTTGGCCACACATGTGAGCAATGGGGAAACACTTGGTTTTTGTTCCAGGTCTGGTGGTGAAGATTTCCTGAAGATCCCTCAAGTTGAAGGTGGAGTGGCAAAGTATAAGAAGGTAGCGCAGAAGATTAGGCCTGTTAATGAGCCTATGCCTGTGGGTTTTAATCCGCCCTTAAAGAGACCTCCTTTGTCAAGAGATCCGTACTGTACTTCTTTGGTGAAGAATCCTCCAGAATTTGTAGAGACGGCTAGGGTGACTGTGGAAAGGTTGAAAGTTGTAAATTTTGGTCCTGATGGGTGGTTGTCTGAAGAATAAAAGAAGTTGTTATTGCACGTTATTGTGCTAAGGGAAAAAGCTGTGGCTTTTGTTGAGGAGGAAAGGGGTGTGTTGAAGCACTCTTTTGGGGAACCTTACTTTATTCCTGTGGTTTGTCATGAACCTTGGAAAATCAAACCTATTCAGATTCCAGCTGCTATCAGAGAGGATTTTGTGGAGATTGTTAGGGAAAGAGTCAGGACTGGGTTATACGAACAATCGACATCCAGTTACTCAAGTCAGGCTTTCTGTGTAAAGAAGCAGAATGGAAAGTTGAGGGTGGTTCATGATCTTAGAGCCTTGAATAGAGTCACTATCAAGGACGCTGGTATGCCACCAAGTGCAGAGGATTTTTTTGAATCTTTTGATGGAAGGGTGTGTTATTGTTTGGGTGATATTATGGGTGGTTATGATGAGAGGGAACTTCATACAGATTCAAGGCCTCTCACAGCTTTTGAGACTTCTTTGGGAAGATTTAAACTCACTAGGTTGCCTCAAGGAGAAACTAATTCAGTGGCGGTATATCAAGCACAGATGGCTTGGATTTTTCAGGATGAGGTTCCTACTCATGCTGGTATTTTTATTGGTGATGGTGGAATTAAAGGACCATCCACTGATTATGATAATGAGGTGTTAGCGGAGAACCCTGGCATAAGGAGGTTTGTTTGGGAATATGCAATAACTCTAGAGAGAGTGTTGTTTAGGATTGAAACGGCTGGTTTGACCATTTCAAGGTCAAAATTCTTTTGTTGTGTTCCTGCTTTGGAAATTCTGGGTCATGTGGTATGTAAAGAGGGAAGGATTATGGCAAAGAAGAAGATTAATAAAATCCAGTCATGGCCGAGGCCTAAAAATACTACTGAAGTCAGGGGATTTTTGGGTGTATGTGTATATGTCAGGATTTTTATTAAGGTTTTTTCTTTGTTGGCTTCAATTTTAAGAGGTTGACCATGAAAGATGCAGATTGGAAATGGACTGAAGAGTGTGAAGAGGCTTTTCAGAAGTTGAAAAGGGTTTTTTGGGAAGATATTTTTCTTCATAAGTTGGATTATGGTGTTGGTGCTGGAAAAATTTATCTGGCAGTGGACTCAAGCTATGTTGCTGCTGGTGCTGTTTTGTCTCAGGAGGATAAGACTGGGAGGTTCAGGCCAGTAAGATATGAGTCTGTGGTGTTTAATGAGGTGGAATCTAGGTATTCTCAACCTGAATTGGAATTGTG
Organism: Hemileia vastatrix; assembly: GCA_030280995.1. Taxonomy (NCBI): domain Eukaryota; kingdom Fungi; phylum Basidiomycota; class Pucciniomycetes; order Pucciniales; family Zaghouaniaceae; genus Hemileia; species Hemileia vastatrix. Next base: position 25,321,868 of record JASXTE010000007.1, on the reverse strand, counting down.
TGGTGTAGCAAAATTTTTGAAGAAGCTACAGACTGTTTTGGGGGGCAGCATTTTGAGCTGCAGGTGGATGCAAAATCTTTAGTTCAGATGATAAATACACCTAGTCTTCCAAATGCTCCAATGACTAGGTGGGTGGCATTTATTCAACATTTTTCTTTTGACCTGGTACAAAAACCAGGCAAAACTTTTATAATGCCTGATGGATTATCAAGGAGGCCACCAACAGAGTCTGGATGCTCTCCATATTAAAGAGGGCAGGTATAAATACTTTATTGTTGCCAGGGATAATTTGTCTGGCTGGGTTGAGGCAGTGCCTCTGGTTAATTTGACTGCCAAGAATGTGGAAGAGTTTTTGAAGGAGTGGATCTATAGGTATGGGTTGATGAAGTTGGTGACTGTTGATGGCGGGCCAGAGTTTGGTGCCGAATTTTAAGAAGCTGTGGCTAGTGTTGGTTCTAAAGTTAGAGTGGCTGCACCTTATTATCCTGAAGCTGAAGGCATGGTTGAAAGAGGCCATCAAGTTTTCAAGAATGCTTTGGTAAAGATGTGTGGGGATAGTGCTGAAAAGTGGAGGCATTATTTACCCTTGGTGTTATTTGCTGATAGGGTCACTGTGAAGATGAAAACTGGCTATTCTCCTTATGAGTTAATGTTTGGTCAGAAAGCTGTTCTACCAGTGGACTTGGAAGCTGTCTCTTATCTTGGAATTGATTGGGATGATGTGCACTCAATGGAAGAATTGCTCTTTGCCAGGATGCAACAGTTGGAATGTAGAGAGGAATGTGAAGAGAAGGCATACTCTAGAATGATGAAGATTAGGAATCAATCAGTCAGGTACTGGGACAAGAAGTTGGCTCATAGACTCAGGAATCCCTTGAAACCTGGTTTTTTGTTTTGGTGTATAATAGAAGTTTGGAGAGTCAGTGGGGAAAAATGTTTTCTGACAGATGGAATGGACCTTACAGAGTCAGATCTCAGGCTTCTGGAGGTTCTTCTGTTTTGGAAGAGCTGGATGGTGCAGTCTTGAAATAGAGAGTGGCTGCAGACCAAGTGAAGAGGTTCTATCCCAGAGGCATTAGGCATGAAGAAGATTCACTCCGCAATGAGGATAAACTATGGAACGTTCTTTAAATTTTGGAATTTTTGGTTTTGCAGAGCTACTTTTGTGTTGGAAACTTTTTGTTAGAAGGTACCCATGGGTGGGGCTTCTAGATTTGGTCTTGGCAATTGTAGGGGTAACTGATGGGCTGGCTGCTCTGTAGTACAGTTACCCCAGATTGTCTGTTTCCAACCCTTTCTCTTAATTTGATTGAACCCTAGCATTGGTTTCTTTTTACAGGTTTAGTCCTCTATGACTTTAAACTGGAATTTATTTTGGTTTTCATGTGCTGGACTCTTCATTCTTATTTGTTTTGGTTTATTGTGTTGGATGTTGTGTTTTTGTTAGAAGGTACCCAGGGGGGGCTTCTAGATTTATTTTGGCAAGTTTGGGGGTAACTGATGAGCTGGCTGCTCTGTAGAACAGTTACCCCAGAATGTCTGTCTCAAGTCTTTTGTTTTTCCTAGTTGAATTCTAGTTCTGTTGTTTATTATTCAGGTTTCAAGTCCACTATGACTTTAAACTGGTTTGGGACTGACTTCTTTAGCTTTTGTTTTTTGGGTTGGTGGTGGATCACTGGTGGTCTCCCATCATTTTTACTAATTAGAGGGAGCCCACCCAGTGATCATTTCTATGGACTGGACTTTCTCTTACTAGACCTTCTATTAATCTGGAACATCCATGGAGCTGGAATTTCTTTGATTTTTTAGTTATGATTTTGCTAGATAGTAGTTTCAGATTATTTTCTTTTTTTCTCTTTTTTTCTTTTAATTTTTTATGGGGGTTGTAAAAATTATAAAATTACAAAAATAGGGTGTTACCACATCAGGTGCACCTGGATGTGGGCAAGCATTGGTGGGGAAAGGCTCATCAATGAGCCGGGCAATTCTATTTTATCATTTTAGTTTATTTTATTTTTATTTTCATTAATTTCATTTTTTATTTTTTTATTCTCATTATTACCCTTAATTTATGTTTCTTATTTCAAATTTTTTAAATTTTTTAAGGTGTATCCACATCAAGGTGCACTTGGATGTGGAAAAGGTATCAGGGGATCAGCTCATCAATTGGCTGGGGGATACCATTTGTATTATTTTTATCTTTTATTTGATTTCATTTATTTTAATTTTATTTTATTTAACAATTTTTAATTTTAGTATATTAGTAGATTAAAAAAAATAATAATAATATATATTAGAACTCAAAGTTATTAATTGTTTTTTTATTTATTTATTATTATGTTTCTAATCTTTTTGCAGGAGCTCATTGTCTGGATGATGAAACTTCTGGAGGCTGGTCCGGATTATGATGTCGTTTTTTTTTGTTGGGGTTGTGGGAAGCACTGTGTTCTTTGAAGTGCATCCTGCTGGAGAGATTATATTGATTGTAATGGGCAGGAATTGGATTAGAGGGAAGTTAAGAGGAGGAGGAAGAAGAGGCAGGAATGGAGTGCTGGAAGGTGTGCTTAATGATCCTAGACATCTTCCAGTGGTCTTCCAACAGGTGCTTTCTCAGGGATTTTTCAAAGTCATTCAAAGGTCCATGGAGGGTAAAGGCTTTTAGCATGTCTGAACACATGGTGCTGAGGTGTTGTTTCATGTCTCCATAATCCAGGGTCAAAGAAGTTTCTAAAGGTTGGCCAACTCCTATAGTAGATTCAGGAGGAGGGGTGCCAACTAGACAAGAAGAATTAGATCATCAATTATTTTTGTTGAAGAAATTGGATGAATTAATGTGGTACTTACAGATTGGAAGCTCTTCAAATTTGTAAGCAGCCGGGATTTTGACTTCTGAAGATTTTGGAATGGTCATAGTAGGTGGATTAATCAGGGAAAGATATGGATTCTCTTGGTCTTCCTCTGAAAGGTTTTGAGAAGGTGAACTAGGAGACTGATTTTCCTGGGGCCTAGTTGGAGCAGCAGGTCCATTGTTGCTGTTGTTAATATTTCTGCTTGATTCAGTTGGATGAGGTGCTGGTGATGGAGTACCAGGGTTGTTATAAGATGAAGCAGGAGAGGGTGATTTGGAAGCAGATTGATCTCTTCTGGATAGAGCTTTTGAGGGAATGGAACTGTCAGAAGAATAGTTGGCTGACAGAGGAGAGGTGTAGTTTTGTTGTCTTAACTGGGGACAAAGTAGTTGCTTTGGTGCAGTGTTGGGTGCTCTGGTTTCTTCCTGGGGCCTCTGGCACGTCTCCTAGAAGTTTGGGAAATTTTGGAGTTTTTGGACCTTGGAAGGGTTGGCTGCATTGCTCTGGGAGCAGTGGGAGGTAATTGTGTGGAGTTGTTTTTGTTGATTGGATGAATTTGGCTGTTTTCTGGTTGTTTTTGGAGGTTTTGAGCCTGATTTTCACTGTCTAGTTAGGCGGGCGGGCTGCCCGACGTCGGCTTGGCCGCCTGGACACGGTCTAGAAGCCTAGGAGCTAATTTAGCAGAGATAAAAGCTGTTTCTTGGGAAGCTAAGGCTGGTCTTGTGGGAAGAGTTCTAGAAGCTGAGTTCCGGGATCTTCTGGATGGTGCTGAGGATAAAGATGAAGAGGCTGGACAAAGCTCTGGGTATCTGGTAGGGGATATGGAGAGGTATTTATGAGAAGGTGAAGGAAGAGGAATAGGGTAGTTGGTATCTCTGTCACATTTCTTCTTTTTGGAGTAGCAAGAATCACAAGCCCTGTTTAGAATTTGCATTCAGGAGTTGTAAGAGTGAATGTGCAAGGTCTGCACATGTGGATGCACTGTTGGCAGGCATAGTCCTTAGGAGAAGTGAAGCAAGGAAGAGTAGAGGGGTCAACATCAGGGGATCCAGCCATGATCTATGGTGAGAAAAGATGATGGAAAGAGATAAGAAGGAGATTTTTGTCAGTGATGGGTAGATGATGAAGTGAAGGTGGAAGTTCAGCAGTTTGGCTGTAGGTGTGTTCTGTATGAAATTGGCTGCGTCTATTTTATGCAAAACTCTGTCAGTCCTCAAAGACTTTAAACTGGATGGTTTCAAGATTAGTCCATCAAGACTCTAAACTGAAAAATCTATGGTTTCAAGATTAGTCCCCCAAGACTTTAAACTGAGGATTGTTTGATGGTGTAGTCCCCCAAGACTATAAACTGAGGAATGGGTTTTTGTTGTTGTAATGGGTTTGAAAGATTGGAAGAGGGTATCCACAGGGTGAGCCTCTGAATTTAGCAAAGGCAAGTTTGGGGTAATTGATGTGCTGGAAGCTCTATTCTCAATTACCCCAGAATGTTAGTTTTTTCTCTGTGTTTTAATGTGGTTGATGTCTGGTTCTGGGTTTATGATTTAGGTTTTTGAGTCCCCCAAGACTATAAAATGAGGATGGTCCCCCAAGACTTAAAACTGAGGGTTGTTTGTGGTTACATCCTATAGAGGGTGTGGTCAATTTTTCTTTTCTGAATCAAACTCAAGTACTAGTGGAATTACAGAGGGAATCAAGAGATGAAATGAAGTGTTCAGAATTATCCTTGAACTGGTGAATGAGGTGTCTTCTGTTCTCAATGTCCTGTGGAACTCTAGCAGGAGTGGATTAAAAGTAGTTTAGCAGAAGGTGTTTCTGTTAAGATGTGTGTTTTTGGAACTTGGCTTTAATTGCGGGTAAGTGTCTTGGTGTTTGTGGTTCAATGGATCCTACATTGTTATCATCACTATCAGAAGATGGAGGAACTGAGAAGTCATCAGTTTTATAAAGTGGAAAGAATAAATGGAAGTTTTTACCATCAGATGGACCAGGGATGGTGGAACTTGTTGTTTTAGTGGTTTTGGCACTCTTCTGGGAAAGGTGTAGCTATTTGATTAATCTGGGATTCAAGATGGATGGCCTAGATATTTTTGTTCTGGTAGAAGATGGACCTTGTTGAGGTGGAGGTGAAGCTGTTGCAGAAGATAATAGACCAGGTCTGTAGCAGGGCTTCTTTCTAGATTGGCAGACATTGCAGGATGTTCTGTATGGATGGACAGGAGGTGTGATGGTGCAGATTGGATTATTGTCAATGCAGTATTGGCAAGGACCCATTTCAGAGGCAGATTTGGGAAGAAGGTTGAACATGGTGGTTTCATGAAGAAATAATGTGGTCTTCCAACATTGGCAGGGGCCTTTGTTGTGTGATTTGGTGCTGTTTGTGCATGTCTTAATTGACATCTGATGAGGAATTGGGTATTTATCTGGTTTTATTCTGTGGATATTGGGTCTGCCGGTATGTGGGTACTATCATTGGATAGCTCCTGTTTTTCTATGTATTTCATCTCTTGATAATATTTTACATATTTTAAGTTTTAAGGGGTCAATTTGTCATTCTACAGTTACAAAAGATAGCTGTTTAATTTTGTTTTTTGTGTTTTACGGGCTAACTTTAAGTCTTAGGGTTAAATACTTAGTACCATTGGATAGGGCTAATTTAGCTCTATATTTCATGTCTCAAAGTTGTTATAGTGAAATTCTGTGTTTTAAAGGTTTTAGTAGTTGTAGCTAATTTTTCTAAGTAGATTAGGTGTTTTTATTAGTTTTCTAGCTTCAGGGAGGCTGGGCCACTTCAGGCGGCCCGCCCGCCTCTGTTTTAGAAGGTTGGGGAGCGCTTCTGGAGGGTTTTTATTCGATTTGGCTGGTACAGGCACCAAATTTGTTGGTGTGCTTGGGATCTAGATAGTGGTCTGTGTGTATATAGTGAATAAGACAGTTTGGGGCAACTTTAATTATTATACAACCATATGGAGGTGATATCCTTGTTCCTCACTCAGTTTTCCCTGTTTTTGGGCCACAATTGGCTGTGTTGGTTGCAAGGTTAGTTCTTCATTTAACTCAACTTTGGAGAATGTTTTCTCTGGTGTAGTCTTGCAAGCTATATCAAGTATTATTGCTGTCTCTGGTGTGGATTTGCAACCTACATCAAGTATCATTGCTTTCTCTGGTGTGGACACTGGTCTACATTTCAGTTCTTTGGTTTGGTAGTCTGTTTGGGGACTACTTTCTTGGCTCATCAAGCAGTCAAGTGCGTTGAAAAAGGGCTTTAGCAAACAGGAACCAACTTACTTTAGCAAGTAAATCTCACTCTATTTTTCTAAAGGGACAGGGTATTTTCTCTCTGGGTTTTTCTCCAACTCCCTTGGTCAAGGCCTATAGCTAGTACTATAGGATTGTCTACACCAGGTGTTAATTTGGTTGAAGGGAGTTAACTGGATTTTTTTGGTTGATTTTTGTTGTTTTGGAATGGTTATATGTGTTATTTCTTTTGTGATTTGATGGTTTTATGGATATGTAATTTTGGTGAATGAAGTGTGCTCTTGGAATGGCCACTTTTTTCTGGTTTGCTCCAGTGATTTTCTGGTGCAAAAGTGAAGTGTACTGGAAAAATTCTGTCATTGTGGCAAAATGAACTCACTCTGGCCAAATTAGCTCATTATGGAAAAAAGAGCTCGTTGTGGCAAAATTTGCTCACAATGGGAAAGTCTGATCACCAGTGCAAAGTTTGGTCACTGCAGAAAAGTCTGGCCACTGTGGTAAAGTTTGGTCACTGTAGAAAAGTCTGATCACCAGTGCAAAGTTTGGTCACTGTAGAAAAGTCTGATAACCATCAAAAAGTTTGGTCACTGCAGAAAAGTTTGGCTATTGTGGCAAAATTTGGTTAGAATTTATTATGCTTGTTAGATCAATAGATTATTGTAGATCCTATGCATGTAGGGTATCGTTGGAAAGGTCTGGAGTAGGAGAATCAGATAGAAGGAGGAGAATCTTAGTCTTCTACATGTTTTTTTGTCTTTTAGTTTTCGATATTAAGAGTCTTTTTTGATTATTAACAAAATTTAATTTATAACAAAAATTTAAATAAATTATAATACCCTTATAACATTTATAATTTATAACACTTTTGAAATACAACACAACAATTATATTTTCATCACATATAGGGTATCATTGAAAAGGTCTCCATCTCATGGACTTGTTTTATTTTTAACTCATTAAAATAAAATCTTTATAAAAATATATAAGTCTATCTTTTCAGATCTTTCACTGGTACACCTTAATTGTTGTCATCAGTATTTCTTTTCCAACTGCTGCTATTTCTAAATCTCAATAAGTGTTCATAAAATCAGAGTTTCATCTATATTTTTAAATCAATTCAAGTAGACTAGTAAGCTTAGTTATTTGAGCAACCCTTATTTTACTTAGAAGGACAGGGTTTTCTACGTTTTATCCAACTCCTTTGGATTCTGCTTACAGCAAGGCAACTGTAAGAGTCTACCTACACTGTAACCTTGTTCATTTCACCTAAATCATGAAAAAACCTCAGCTTACCATTAAACTTGACAACAAAAAATACTGCAATTAAGTAGCTATACATTGATTGTTCATACAAGCTGCTCCTTAACTTTCACTAATTAATTCTGTATATTCTTCTCTTATTGTGGCCAGTATAGAAAATTCTTTATTTTACCATGGTACATGAGATATAAATGGAACAATATAAGGTTTCCCATAAGATTGCTTTAATAAAACTGTTTCTTCTTCTGAAAACGCAATAGCTTTTTCCCTAAGTAAAATAAAATATAACAGTAAATTCTTTTCCTCCTCCAACAACCAACTTTCTGGCCCAAAATTAACCATCTAAATTCTTTCTAGAGTTATACTATCTGTAGGCGTAAATTCCAGTGGAAACTTTCTTAAAGACTTTTCATAATGATCTCTAGATAGTGCCAGCCTCTGAAAAGGAGGGTTCAAATTGAGAATTGGTACATTTACTGGTTTATACTTTGATGCTAGAAAGATCCAGCTGATGCCTTCATTACTTAAAATTAGACATTTTCTAATATAGCTCCAAGTTTTACCTACATAATATATCTGTATTTTATGTATAATAAAAGCATAAAAAAACCCATGATCAAAGAAATTTAAAAGTCTAGGAACAATCCACTCTATAGTAGTATTACTAAGTCACCTGTGAAGCCCCACTTTATGTATCCCTTCTTGTACGGACTGATCACTATCTGGGTTCTTCTCACTATGGGAGATAGTAATACCTAGAATGCCAGCCCCTAATGAAAAGATTGGTGCCTTCCTGGCAGTTTCCCATTCCCTTCATCCTCATAAAACTCTCTTTTTTTCTCCAAACTCACAGATCCAACATACTTAGTTTCCCAGCCACCATCCTTAGGCACTACTAAGACTTCTGTTAATGGGAAACCATCATCACCCATAATCCTAATCCCTATTATCTTATTCAAACAATAATCTATTGTTTCAGAATAATCCATCAAAAACGGTGTGCCTAAAATGGGTTTAACTACACCCATTGGAACATAAAAATGAATATCTCTTGTTTCTCCCGCAACTCTAGTGCTCACATACTCTGCTATATCTATAACAGGCAAACTGCCTCCACCAATTCCTGCAAAAGTGCCATCACCATCTTTTACAGGAAGAGCTAGCTCCACAGCATCATCTGCTGAAACCACATTGATTTGTGAACCTGTATCCACTAATGCTCTTATCTGCTTACCATTTACAGTAATTTTCAAATACCCTAAGGGACCTGCATAATGTGGTGCCCTAGGCAATCCAATGACTGGCTGAAATGACTGCTCTCCTACATCAAATTAAGCGCAATTAGCAATCCTTTGCTTCCTGCACTTATCCACAATTCCATTCGCTACATCTGGTGCTACTGCTGTCAGCACCCCCAATGGAACTGAAACCGTAGTTTTTAAACATTGCACAACTAAATCCTCAGCTGCCTTAGGAAAATAAGAGTGAACTGGGCGCTGCATTTTCCATTTAGGTTGTGTCACCTTCACACCAGATTTTGCTCTTCCAGGTGGGTTCTTTGGAGTATTATGCCTCACTCCTGGATCTGGCTCCTCCATTGTCACAGGTTGTTCTTCTCCCTGATGATCCACACCATACCCTCCATTTAAACATCTTCCATAGGCCCAGGTGTATTTTACTAAGTAGTATACCCTACTTCCCCCATATCCTCTGGATTTGCATACCTAGCACCAGCTCTTCTTGGCCTACTAATTGTTGGTCGGGAAATTTTCTTATTCTTCACTGCAAACATATCCAAACACGCTGCAGTAAGTGGAGCTGCAACCACTCCTTCTTTCACTTTAAAATTCACTACTGCGCAAGTAACTGCAAAATTAACTGATTTCGCATCCTTTCCTTTCTCTTTAGCTTCAGGCTCCATGCCCTTGCTTGATCTTCCCTCCATAGACTTCTTATTAATATAATCAATGACCATGGCTTGCATCCCTCAATCCTTTTCTTTAACAAGCCTAGTCCCATTTTCCAACATAAGTGTAGTTTAATCTTTGTAAACTACCCTCTCCTCTTTATCCTTTTGAAGCGTATTGCACCTCATCCTAGTATGCCCTTCTTTATTACAATAGTAACATACCATAGTAGCAAAGCACAATGGTTGGGAAGAACTCTTGGGCCTAAACACCTCCTTTGCTTTTGCTGCTTCAATTATATTCTTTTCCAATTTTTCAATCCTTTCCATAACAGAATCTGGCTGCTCTTTAGTTAAAACTTTAGCTTTAGGAGACAACACCTGATGAGACAATTGAACATCAGGTGCATCCTCATCCACTTTCTTGTTATCCAAAGCAACTCTAACTGTGTGACGCTCAACTCAACGCAACTTCATTTCAGCTTCCACTGCTGTCTCTACTTCCTCTAATCCAGGTTACTTATAATTACCATCCCTCTTCTTGACCAACTTTCCTTTTTTATTCAAGTGCCTCTTTGCCCAGTCTTCCACTTCTGGCACTAACACTTCACAAAATCAAGATAAAGATGTGTTATTATCACTAAAATCTTTATTACTGACCAAATACTTGACCATTCAATCAAACTCTTCCCTTTAACGTTTAAATTCTTTAGGGTGTCAAACACCCCCTCCAGCTTTGTCCTTCTTTACCAAGACATCTAGATCCTTAATTGTGTTCCTAATTTCCTCAGTAATCTTCAGCCATCTCTTAAGCATCTGTTCAAATAGGGCTGACCAATCATGCTCTTTGTGACCCTTTGGATCCTCAAGATTGTCCTTGCACTCTTTTGATACAAAGAACAATACTTGGTGCACCATATCATATTTGGTTGCTCCATGAACTTCAGCTGCCTGTTCAAACCTATGTAAGAACTTCTTGGTATTAATGCCAGAAAAATGCAAGCTTTCATCTTTACACCTAATTATTGTAGTTACCAACTTTGGAAAAAACACTGTCATATTGGGCGGTTTAACCCTCTCCTGACATCCCCTTGATGTAGTTGCAGTAGGTTCCATCTTTTAAATAAAAAAAATTAAAACAGAATCCACAAAAAATAAACACACACTTGATAATTTAATCCGACTATATCCACAATACAGCCCTATGCAATCCTCTGATAACTGCTATTGATCCACTTGTTGTAGACCCTATGACTCTTCCACAGAAGTGCCGGCTTGATTATGCCCTCTTGACAAAACCCTGAAACCCAAACAATCCAATCAAACACTAGTTACAATTATGCAACTGTTGGGACACCAATTGTAGAAAGTTCTAATGTACTAAGCAGTAGACACAATGTGAGATGGGTTGGTTCTTCTTTTCAGTCTCTAAAAAGAAGCGCCTGCCACTCTTATTTTAAAGACAGTGCAATAATGTGTAATACTAATATCTGACTAGATAGTTTATGAGTTTAGAGATAAGTTAAAATATAAGGAAAAACCAAAATTACTATCTGGATATATCTATTCTTAATAATCACTAGTATCCACTGCTACTTCCTCTTGAAGTTCTCTCCTTGAATATGCCTTATTATAGCAATATAATAACTCTAATAATAGTTTATCCTACTGAATCTATATATTCTGTCTGTGTTGTGCTTTTTCACTATACTATATGTAATACACACACAGACGCACGAGCTCTAAAAGACTCAGAATATCTCTAATATGTTCTTAAACACTTAATTGCAGAAAAATCCAATCTCTTATTGTTATCAGAGTAATCACAAAAATAGACAAATTGCTATACTTCACAATATATTTCAAAAGTATATAATATGAGGCTCTAATATTTGAAATCTAATGACTTATTTGAATAAAATTTTTCTCTATCTAACAACTACTCTCCATTCCTATTAGATAGCCTTTCCTTCTTATATTTTTCAGGACTCCAGACACAGTTACCTAGTGGATCTTCAGTTCTGTTTCTAGCACCACATTAGTAAAACAATAAATAATCCATTAGTAAACTAAATACACCACTTGTAACAACTACAGCGCCTAAACATACCCTATTCTTACTAAAACTAGTATTAACTTGTTTCACTCATGTTCCACATGCCCACTTATGACTGTACCTTTGCATTTTTTCAGCACTACTTCCCACGTTGACACCTTTCAGCGATGATCCTTGTCTCTATGACTCTTGGGTAGTTTTTTGATCAAGTCCCCATCCTCCTTGCTTCATTACTAAGTACATAGTTCTGACAATTCACTTAACTAGTTAGCCTCTGCTACTTAAATTACCTGTTTCAGTAAGTTACCACACTAGCTGCAGTGCAGTATACTATGTACTTGAGGCCTTCCTTGAGCCATAATTCCTTCCTTAACGCATAACACACAATTATTGGAAAATCCAAATCCATAATGTTCAGCGCTTGCACTCCTAATTTGATAACACATAATTCCTTTGTGTGGCACATCTTGCTGCAAAATCAGAGCGCACAGACCCTAAATCCTCTTCTGCGCTTCTCTTTCCCTTTGTTCTTTTAAAACCATAATTACATATTTATAATAGCGCTATCTACTGCGCTATGATTCCCCTTTGTTCTTCTTGGGCTACACAAGCTGATTGGTACAAAAGATAAGTTACCTGCGATTCATGTACCAAAACTTCACAAAGAAGTTTGAGTTTGTTGATTTTGTCACGCAAAAATTGAGCACAACCTTCTTTTCTTAAATGATGGATAAGAGAAAGTTTAGGTACTTACCACATTATCTTTTGGCTATAAATCTCTTCCAAATTCAATGCATTTGACTGCAGTAGAGATCCAATTGTCTCCAAAACAGGCTGCCCCTAAGCAAAGAAAAAAAATAGAGATTAATTGAAACATAATTTCTATTTATTTACCAAATATTTATGTCTTACAAGATTTTGGATGTTGGATCCTAAGTTAGGTGAAGCGCTGGATGTACCAACCATCTGTGCTTTGCAATCTCTTTCTTCTTCATGTTTGGAGTATGACTGAGATGTTTTGAAGGCTACACCAACTTTAAATCTTCACAATGAGGTCTGATGCTTTCTTGATAAACATCCAAGCTCTTCACATTTACAAACATGAACAAATGGTAGCATTTTAAGACTTATGGATATAAGAAATATGTTACTGGATGGTAGCAATTGAACAAACTATTTATTTATTGTGAAGCCCTTACTAAAATAAGCTAATTTTTACATCTCAGAAGTTTATCAACAAGTTGGTTACCATGGATTTCCTTAAATTTTTGTTTCATGCATATCAACCATGCATTAAGTAGGTATCAATACTCTGAATCAGCAAAATTTTTCAGACTCGCTACATTTTACAATGTTGCATACATGTTTATCAAACAGCTTATTTTGCATAAAGCATAATACTATAAGAGAATACAAATTGATCTCATTTTTAAATATAGGAGAAACTATGATATAACTTGAATCAAAATAATACCATTTAATATATAATAATAAAGTTATTTAAGTATTGCAAATTTTTTTTCACAATCACCTGCATTAATAAAATTCTGCCAAGTAACAGAAAGGTTTTCACTAATAATCACTATAAGATATAATAAAATTTATAAAATTTATTTTTCACAATATAGAATTACAGTCTGAAAAATAAATATTTTTTCAACAAAATATATTATTTTAAAATTTCTAAATCTAAGAGGTCATCAAAGTAAAGCTTCAAGAATCCAAAGAAGAGAATTTTTACATTAATTTTCTTATTTCAAACTCTGAAGAATCAGTATGGTTTCTGAGTAATCTTGGTAAATAAACTATACACCTACTAATAATGTGTTAATATAAATTTTTAAAATAAGTTTTCCAATATAATCAATAAGCTCAAATAAGGTCATTATTTGCATTAAAATATTATCAAAATAACTTGGAAAATCAAAATGATTCTGAATTATATTTTTACCTGTTTATCATTCCATAATTTTCTATTACAGCTGAGTTATTTCCTTTTGAATTAATTATGAAGATAAATAGATATTCATGGGAAAGCTCATCTGTCTGTCCACTCAACTCTTCATTATTAATTCTTTTCAAAATAAAAAATTTATTATAGTAGTGTTTTTGTTGCCATATCCTTTCAAAATTTTAAATTTTCCTTTATTTTGCTTTTCATAACCTATATGATGAGCTCTAATTGTTCTTATTTTCCTCAGGTAAAAATACCTACTAATACCCATGTACTTAATAAAAGATTCAATGACATACTCCCTCAATCAACTTCTCATTTTTTTCAGGTCTATTTACAATTTCTGTCGTGTTCTTTTGAATATTTCTCCTGAGTATAATGAATGGAAGCTGAATCCCACCAAAGAACAACTACACAGGTTTTCATTTTTCAATATTAGCTCTCTCAAAATTGATATTAATTTGCCATATCCTGAATGAAATTACCAAATTTCTGAAAAAATCCCTAATATATTCAACAATGCTTTTATCCACTTTCTTCATCAATGCAACTTTCCAGGAAAAATGTTTGCTTGGAAGCTTGATTGGTTTCACGAGTTGAATCAAGTTTTGGCAAAAATTATCATTAAGCACTGTGATAAAGCTTTGGAAACTAATTATTTGGTTTCTTATTTAATGGAATCTACTCATATTTCCTACCTAAATCAAATGTATTTTCTTCACCGCTGGTTTATAGGTTATTCTGATAAATTACGACTTGGAAAAGATTCTGATAGTCTCCATGAAATAGTTAAAATAAGAAAGTATAAATATAAAATAAAAAAGAAAGTAAGTACTAATATTTTTCTCTTTTTTTTCAACAAGCTTATATAATTTTGACAATATTTTTCAGAAGTCTTTTAACCAAACTCACCTTCTTAAACAACTTCCAAGTGGTGAAACCTATGAGAATCTTTTCAAAAACGTCAAATGTTTCTCAGACACCAAAATTAATGATGAATGTTCTTTTAAGTGGATTTTATTGCCATGGAGATCTGAAGAATTCTCAAGACTTGCACAAAATCTTGACCATAAACACATTCAAATCTGAGAAAATTCCTCTTATTCAGGAGAAATACTTAAGAACTTGGCATTATATGATAGATTAAATTTGGTATCCACAATCAAGACTCACTTTAATTCTTTTCCAGTCCCAAGGGGTTTGCCAAGTGACTTCTATTCCTTATTATATCTCGCTTCTCTCAATCCTCAACAATCAAGACTTCTTAATTGTCACGCCCCAATAAACATTTCCTACATACTTGAACAAAATTCAAATTCTAATCTGAGTTATTGATAAATTCCCTAATCAATAATCTATCAGAATAATATTCCTTATCTCCAATGCTTGGGACACTTAGCCTGAGAAAATTAGAATGGATAGATTTTTTTTAGCTATGATGCAACTTTATTTAAAGAAAATTTCACCTACATTGATAGCTCAATTTTTTTTCTTTGTATCTTATAAATGCTGAATTCAATACTTCTTCTTACAAAATACTTGAGTACATGAACTTCATTTTGTTGGCCCATTCTATACAGACAATCAACTGCTTTCTGTTCAACTTCTGGATCCCAATTAGGCTCCTGTTTCAATATATTAAAAAAATTCTCTTTTCAACCTTTTTTATTTCAGTATAAGACTCTTTGACTTACCATTATATATACATTTTGCGCACATCTCAAGTCTATTCCAGCTCCTGCAGCCTTGATTGTACCATGCAAAACTTGACATCTTTCATCATTTTTGAATTTGTTCAGATTTTCATCCCTTTTTTTCATGATCAACTTTTCTACAAGCTCTGAGTAGCTAATTCCATGGTCATCTAAAGCCTTTTTTATACTGTTTCAATGGATAGAATATTGAAATGTTGAAAGCTAAAAAAAACTTATTGAGATAATTAATAGAATCACTTACATTTTCAAAAAGTCTGCATATTCTGAAAATATAACAGCCTTGGGAAAAATTATCCTCCTTTCTCCCTTTAAGAAATTTTCTAAATTACTGATTAGATGTATAATATTTGCTTAATGTTTCCACATGAAAGGAAATGTTGGAGGTTGATCTGGGTTTTTGTAGACAGGGTGGTTACAAAAACGTTGTAAAATTGACAGTTCTTGGAGAAACTCAGCTGAGTCCCAAGGAAGGTTAGTGTTTTGAGAATGCCCATAATACTTAGAAAATCATTCTTGAAGATTTGTAAGTTTTTATTGTCAAGGATCTGATAATTCTACAGATATTCCTTGCTCAATTTTTTGAGGAATTGATAAGATTGCTTCTTTAGTCCTCGGAAGGCATATGACATTCATGAGAGTATATATAAATTTTATTGAGCTAGAGCTTCCTCTTTTTAAGCCATTCATAAGAAAATTAATTCACAAACAGTTTTCTTGCCATCTTTCAATTCTGAGGAGTGATATAAGTCTTTGAAGATCAGTTTTCTAGTTCTTAAGTGGTGTCCCTCTCAAGCATAGCTGATACTTAGCCTCCAGGTCTGATATATTCTGATTCTTCTGCGACAGGGGATTATTGATAAAACTTTTAGGTTATATTAAATAATTTCATCAGCTTTTATAATATTATGCTCAAAAACCTTAGTAATTCAAATGAATGCTTACTGAGCCTCATCTAAAACTATTCTTTATCAAATGAGTTTATGAGTTACTGGCAGAATAGGTTGAGGAGTTTTCTTTGAAGGAGACATACTTGCTGTTTCATAGGTAGTCAAAACAACTAGTTGGTCCTGAAACTCCCAAAAATCAATTTTATTTGAATCCTTCTCATAAAGAACCTTGAAAGGTAGTGCATTATCTTCAAAGTGAGTTCTTATTTCATTGACCCAGTTTGATAGTGTTGCAAGTGGGAAAATGATGAAATTTTCTGATGTCCTAACTTTCTCTTCTCCACCACCAAAGAGTTGGAATTGCCTGGCTTCACTTTGAGCTTCAGTAATTAGGCCAAGAGTTGAGAGGGTCTTTCCCAAGCCCATATCATCAGCTAGAATTGAACCAATTCCCGCAGAGGATAACTCTTCTTCAGGAAATTGTTCATAATAATTATTAGAACCTACTCTCAGATAGCTGTTGTCCGCATTCCTCCACAGTTTTTTTAACTTTTCTGATAAATTATTTTCATTGTCTATCATAAAATTGATAGCTTGAATCTGATGCGTTTTCAGAGTTGTTTTGATACCATGTATAGATAGATTTGCCATTTGATTAAAATAGAATGAGAAGCCTGATAAATAGAGTAAGTTAATAATAATGATAAAAGTGAGAAGTGGAGAGAGCAGAAAGGAAATGGAGAAAATGGAGCAGAAGGAGCAGAATAAAATACCTGATAAATAGAGTAAATTAATAATTATGATAAAAGTGAGAAGCTCAGAGAGCGGAAAGGAGATGGAGCGAATGGAGCAGAAATAGCAGACTGAGTAACAAAGGATCAAAAACAATTAAGCAAATGTTAGATTTGATTATTAGATAGTTAAGAGCAAACATACATACAATACCTGATAAATACAGTAAGTTAATAATAATGATAAAAGTGAGAAGCGGAGAGAGCGGAAAGGATATGGAGTGAATGGAGCAGAAGGAGCAGACGAGTAACAAAGGATCAAAAACAATTAAGCAAATGGTAGATTTGATGAGGAGAAAGAGATAAACAACCATCTGCTTATATACAAGATATTGTGGTCTGTGAGTTGAGAAAGGAGAAAATGAAATATACAAAAGAATATACGGAAATATAAAGTATGAGCTATTTGGACTAAGTCAGTCAGAATAATGACTACAGATTACTAATACATAATGAATTAATTCTAACAGATTATCCCTTGTCAAAGAAATTTCAGAAGTTGTGTTAATACAAGAATGAGGCATATTGAAGAAGACGGTTGCATTGTAGTGTGGAATAAGTGTCAAATCAATTTGGGCATTTAGAAACACTTCTTTAGCCAGACTAATAAAATTAGTCAAAAAAAGGAGGCCACAAATTCTATACTTACTGGTTAAAAGTAGAACCAAGTAAGAGCAAAAATAATTAATTATTTGGGTATTTGAAGCCCTTTCCTCAGTTAAAATTTGAGATCCAGATCCAATATCTCCAAGTAGGTGTCCAATTTGGCAGCTCTGTCTGTTAGAAAGATTACCAATAGGTTTTGCTTCTCCTTCTTTTAATAATCCAAAAACATGAACTAAAGATCTTCCTTGTTGAATCATAACTGGAGTGGAGACTTCATCAAATACTGATCATTCCCGTGGAAAAATAGGTTTAAAATTTAAAGAGAATTGTCCAATGCATCTTAAATTTGAAATTTTAATTAAATGAATTTTATGATGATGGTGGTAGTTTAAAGAAAGAGAGGATGAGAGCAAAGTTTTGAGAGAGAATAAAGTAGAGAATATATATAATATTGGATGAATATTCAAAATTGAATTTTTCATGTATGTTAATAATTAATGTTAACTCCCATTTTAATAATAACTAAATACAGATAGATAACTGAAGGAAGTGCATTATTTTAGAGCCTAAGTTTTGTGCCAATATATTAAAATTAGTTTCTTCAATAGCATAAATGTAAAAAAAAATTCATAACTCTTTTTTCCCCTTATAAAATATATATATATATATATTTTCTCCTACATTAAATTTTTTGAACATTGTCTTATATTTTCTATTCCAAGGAACAATAAGATATTTCTATTAATAAGCGCTCAATATCAACTTTTGTCTAGAAAATTTAAAATTATGTGCAAATATTTTTACAGAGTTATATTTTTATTAATAAAATTTTTAAAAAGGACTTAAATAGTATGCTTTTTTATATATTTGTGGAAATAAAAATGATAGTTAAAATAATATTCCAGACGTAGTATACTATGTGTCATTTAACATATTTCTACTAATATCAAAACTGACCTCCAAACATTAGGGGGTATCAAAGTTAGGAATTTGTAATTATTTAAAAGGCATTTCACAACACAAAAAGAAAGCCAAAAACTTGAAATTAATTCTCAGTAAAAAGTTGTTTTGGGGGCATAATATGGCTTATTTTTAAAAATAATAATGGTTGATTTTGTGTAAAAAAGAGGTATTTTGATATGAGGGATTCACAACTTTGATACCCCCTATTAAATGAATCTAGATATAAAATTCAATATTATTGTATTTTAAGTTTTGTGGCTCAACCATTGCTCAAATTTGGTCCAACTGATGCTCAACTTGAATACAAAGCTCTGCTCAAGAAGGGATATATTGAGGCTCAATTTAGGGCCAACTTTTTTTTCAAACTTTTTTCATCTAATTTAAATACAGTTTCATAGAACTTTCACAACATTTCCCTAATGTTTTTTCAACTTCTTCCTGAAAGTTTCAAAGAGAGGGAACTGCTAGAAATTCACACCCTTATTTCCCGTGAGGATAGTACTTCTAAATGACACCCTTCTATACTGGAGTTTGAAAAGGATGCCATGGGTAGCAACATCTACAAGTTGTGGAGAATTGATGGCTGTAGGAGCAGTAAAAAGGATTGGTATCTGGATCAAAGACTTACTCAACAAAATCACTTTACACATTAATCCAATCACACTGAAATGTGACAATCAATCAACCATGAAAGTGGAATCAGACAAATCTTTGAATAAACTTACAAGGCACATTAAGGAAGATTTCTTTTATGTGAATGAGAAACTATACAATATAAATGAAACTATAGAAAGTTTGGGAACAGGTGAACATCTGGAAGATATAATGACAAAGAGTCTAGTTTTTATTTTAAATAGAAAAGCATGTAGGATTTTAGGGATTAGAAGAAACAATGATTAACAAAAGAAAAAGAAAAACCACATTTGTTTCCTTTTTTTTTCTTTGTATAAATTTTTTCTCTACATTTTAATTTTTTTCATTATTTTTTCTCTTCATTTTTTTTCTTATTATTTTTCATTCTTTCTCTTCTTTTAGTTCTTCTCTTTCTTTCCTCTTTTCAACATAGCACTTACCATGATCCTGTACTGCAACCAGTTGAGGGGGCGGATGTCATAACCTACTCAACTACTCTGAAGTACCCTAACCACAGCATATATAGAAACTAAGAGCATCCACAGCCATTTCAGAAAATATTCAGTAGCTATATGCATTTTACAGTTGCCATTTGTTACCTACTTGCAATATTCTTCAGCCATATGCTAATTCTTTAACTAAACATAAGTTAAAAAAATATTCATCAATCATGCAACTCATTCAATAACTACTAGCACACATCCATTTCTGTCAGGCTGAGATCAAGTACAGAGATTTTAATAGCTTGATTAGTCAGTTTTATATAATATCTTAATGGTCCTATATGAATACTGTAGTAATAATCTAATAAGTATTAAAATATAACTCAATATAAGGGTCTCAGTAATTTAAATCTCACTAATTAAATATGGGTTACAATCTTGTAGTTGGTAGAAAAATAGATTTAATAATTCAGATAATATTCAAAGACTCTATAAGTACTATTGATATAAATTATAATTGTATTGGTTATATATTTTGATTGTAATCATAAAGAATGTAGAAAACAAGACCAAAACCCCCTCCTTTTATACCCAATAATCATTCAATGTACCCCCTTGATTTACCAACACTATACATGGCTAATGATGCCTCATTCTAGCTAATAAAACTTTCCAAAAAAGTAAAGAGTGACCAATAACATAATTAGAATGATATCATCTGCCAAAATCCTGTATAATAGGGATAATCCATCAAAATAAAAGAATAAGCAAAAAAGAGAGTGTATGTGTGTAATACCTTAAAATTAAAAATTAAAAAGAGAAATAATAACACTAAATATTACAAAATATTAAGGGGGATCAACAGTAGAAATGATGAGGCTAATTATTACAATATACTACATGAGATCCCCATCCAAAAATAACCAATATTGACTGAGAAACCACTGAAAACCCCAAAAAAGGGAGTGAGATGTGGGGTAACTACATGCAGTCCTTGGAAGGAACTTTCACAGGTAAATCCTTGACTAATTTAGGTAAATTCAAGTGTGGTAGTGACTTAAAGGTGCTAAGCTTGAGGTTATTAATGTAATTAGTGCATATAATAAGGTCAATGCACCTATAATTAAATTAGAACACTAAATAAGCACCTGTTGCTTATTTTAGGGTGTTTCCCCATAGTGGGGGTAGAATGTAGGGTAATTATAGTGTGGAAAATAAAACTTTTTTGAAAATGAAGCTAGTCACATGGGAAAAATGCAGGCAGTATGTGTCCAGTACACAGAAGCCATTTCTGGCATAAAAAACACCAAATTTGAAAAGTGTGATTTTTATGCATTTGAGTAGCCAAATCAATATTCCTAATTAAGAAAAATTTATCTGTAAAGGTTTATTTTTAATATTATTAAATTTATTGTGCATATATTCAACTTTTAAGAGATTTAAAGGGCATTTCTTGTTTTTCACATAAAACAATGAAAATAACAGCTTTAAGTCTACTTAAAAATTATGTAGCTTTATTTTTAAGGTTCTTAAGATTACCCTAATATATTCCAACTTTATATTAAAGGTTATCAATTCTCTGGGATCCACAATTAGGGATCAGGAATTTTTTTTCCCAGGATAAGACATTATTAATTGCAGAATATTCTTATCCACTAGCCCCGGGGCTAGTGGATAAGAAATCATTGATAATGCATTATCCTGCTTTGTATACCCCAATTTCCATTCCTAATTCCTGATCCCAAACTCATCACATCCATGATTGATTTTTATTCAAGTCACATGACATATAATTGCAGATATTATGAATGAAAGTAGGCCAAGATGTGGTTATGACAGAAAGTTGTCCGGTATGTGGTTAAGAAAAATCGAGTAGAAAAATTTTGGATAAGAGGTGAACATTGACACATAAAGTGTCTAATAACCCAATTATAAGCAAAAATAATTGTGGAAGATAATTGGGGTATAAGAATTTTTATCTGCAATTAATTCAATTGCAGATCCCTGAACATTGATACCCCCTATTAAGTACATAAGATATATAAAAGGTGGGTATATGTGTGTATATAAGGTGTTATAATGGCATATATTGTATTTTCACTTATGTATACAACTTGTGTAACTTTATTTATTGTTCCCATGTATAGTTCAGGTGTTTAATATAATTTATAAGTACTTTTTACTCAGTCCTGGGGATATTCAGGCTGACAATTTCACACTTCAACTCTTACAAACACATCCCCAATAGCATGGCACAGAAATTCATTCACATTATAGATGAGCTACAATCTATTGAAGAAGAAGAAGTAATATTTAGAGAGCTTTTAGGGTCAATGAATTCAAGTAATAAAGCCCACAAAAAATATTTATTAATTGCAATCTCATTAAAGTAAATAACCAGCTTATGAAAGACTACTTTAATACTAATAGTACCTTTAACTCAACTATGTTTCACCACCTTTTTCACATTGTTAAAGTTCTCTTTCTTAAATTTTCTAATGAGATACAGCTACATAATTTGTATTGGACATAGAGGACTGTAAGTCAAAGAATTTTTCTTGTATTTATTCTTTGACTCAATTTAGTATATAACAGGATTGTTGTGGCCAAGTTGGTTTGTCACCTGAGTAAAAATTCACTTCTGTTTTGCTTCAAATTGCCTATGGAAACACTGCATATTTAACAGATGAGTATGTCAGAATAAGAGAAAGCACCACCCTAGAATGTCTAAAAAACTTCATAAGGGACATCATCACACTGTGTAAGCCAGAATACTTACATGAACCAAACACCAACAAAAATAAATCTATTCTGAAGGAGTATGAGGATTGTGGTTTTTCTGGGTGCCTGGGGGTAATAGAAGATATGCACTGGGAGTGGAAAAACTGTCCTGGTGCATGGGCAGGTCAGCTCTAGGGAAAAGAATGCACCCTTACAATAATTTTAGAAGCAGTTGCATTACAAAACTTGCATTTTTGGAACTGCTTTTTTGATAGTTCTGGATCTCTAAATGATATTTACATACTTCACTGAAGTAAAATAAACAAACAGAAATATATTAGACCATACTATCTAGCTGATGATATCTATCAACCTTGGTCAACCCTTGTAAAAATAATTATTCACACTCAGGACAAAGCCAGTCAGTATTATGCAAAAAAAGAAGCAGCTAGAAAGGATATTTAATGTGTGTTTGGTGTTCTTCAAGATTTTTGGGGTATTATCAAACAGCCTTGTTGTTTGTGGCATATAGAGGATTTCAACAACTTGATGATTTTTTGTATTATTCTTCATAATATGCTGTCACGTGCCACGTGACACTTGAGGCAAAAGCAGCTCATTAAATCAATAATAAAGAGGTCTAAATCCATATTCAAAGTGCAGAAGCGATTCTAAATAGCAACTGCAACTTTCCTTTGTGTACTCACTATTCAACCGGGCTAATATAAAACTTTAAATCTAAATTAGTTAATCTCTCAATAGTGTGTTCAGTCTTTTCTTCAATAGGCGAGGCACAGCGCAATGGCCAATGCAATATTCTGCTAAAGGTTTATTAGGGGGTATCAAAGTTAGAAATCTTCCATTTCAAAATACCTCTTTTTTCAACCAAATCAACCATGATTATTTTTTAAAATATGTCATATTGTGCCCCAAAAACACCTTTTTACTGAGAATTAATGTCAAGTTTTTAGCTTTCTTTTTGTGTTGTGAAATACCTTTTAAATAATTACAAATTTCTAGCTTTGATACCCCCTATTATGTGTCTGTGGGTTATTAACAGGGGTAGTGAGCATGGACGGGATGGTTAGTGGAGGGTCAAAGGGTTAACAGATGTTAGTGAGGAGGGTCCAGGTGTAACGGGTGTTTTTTTCAGTGATTTGTGGTGTGCAGAATGATGGATGGGCATGAGGTCAATGCGAGGAGGAGTAGTGGATATAAAAGGGATCGGATTTTGGTTTGAAATTCTTTAGAATTAAATTATAAAAAACGTATATGTAGTTAATAGTGGTAAATCTTCAGGTTAAATCATTATTATTGTACATTTCCTTATTTTCTCAGTGATCATTTCTAGAAACTTAAATCTTTGATTATTGAGTTTACAACCCTTTGTGAGTTCCTAAGAATATTAATATTACCTTTAAATTATATTGAGATTCTTATTGGACATATCTCGAAGAAGCTGCTCTTCCTTTGACTCATCTTCGAATCACTTCCTCAAATATTTCCTCTGTACTTTGAAGAAGTCTTCAAACTACTCCCACCATCTCAATTTCTAGAAACACCCTCGACCTTGTGCATAGGTTTTCCGGTGACAGTATAATTTAAAGCTCCGTAGTTCTCATTCTTTTGCACTACTACCTCCTTTTTCAGGTTTTTTTAAATTCTTTAAAAATGGCACCTGTTCAAAGCACTCCTCCTATGGGCGCTACTACTAGGGCTTGCGCCAGAGGCAGGCCAACAGCCACAGGGCCTGTTTCCCACACTCACTCTCTGGAACCTCTCAACATTAGGGAACAGGAAAACTCAGTCCAATCTGTGGAAGACATCCACCAGGATTTTGATGACTCTAGCAATGAAGCAGAAGAAGAAGTTACGATGCATGAGGCACTGTCTGCCCCTGCTACTCACCCTTCTGGTCAACCTTCAGAACCTGGACAATCTAACTCTCTAGAAGACTTCATGAGACTTTTCATGAAAACACTTTCAAATCCAACGTCTTTGGAGGGATCAAAATTCAAAACTCCTTCCATGAAATCTCCTGACAAATTTGATGGAGAAAACCCAGACAGATTGCACCCCTTCTTGCAAACCTGAAAGCTCCTGTTCCATAACAACCCTTGAGCCTTCAATAACAACTGATCAAAGGTTGTTTACGCTTCTTCATTCCTTTCCAGAAAAGCAGCCAGATGGTTTGAACCTTATCTTCTCATGCTCTCTTTGACAGAAACGCACTTACTTATCAATAACTGGGAAAAGTTCGAAGACCAACTTTTTACATTGTTTGGTGACCCTAATGAAACTGACAATGCGGAAATTGAACTTTATTTCCTCCACATGAGTGAAAATGGTAAAGCCTTTGAATATATCTCAAACTTCAGAGCACTTCAAACTCAAGTAGATTGGAATGATGCTGCCCTCAAATATCATTTCAAAAAGGGACTTCCTTCGAGGATTCTGGATCAATTAAATGTTCATGCTCAGAAGATGACTACCTTAATGGATTTAATGGATTGAACCCTTGAACTCGACGGAGTTTACCATGGACAACTACAACATTGTTGATCCTCCAACAAATCTCATGTCCTAAATTTTAAATTGGGACCTTCTTCACACACACAGCCAACTCAATCCAAACCCAATAAAGGAAAGGACAAACCTTGACCAAAAAGCTCAACCCCACGAAATATCAGTAAGGTATTGGACCCAAAACGGGAACTTAAAGAAGCTGAAGAGAAGAGACGAGCAGATAATGGGCTATGTATGTATTGTGGGGGTAAGCACAAGCTAGAAGATGGTGTGAAGTTGAAGGAAAGACAAGGTACTAGTTCAAGGTCAAAAACTAGTAGATAGTTTACTTGTGTGCAAAGAAAACTATCTTATCTCTCCCAGTGCACATAACCTCCATGTCTTAAGGACTGGAGTTGCCTTAAACCGCTTGAGATTCATTCTTTTTAAGGAGGATACCCCCTTCAGTTGTCTCATAGACTCTGGAGCTTCAATTTCTTTTGTCAGTTTATCTTTTGCAAAGAATTTAAAGCTGAAATTCATAGATATTGACCAAACTCCAATTTATTTGGTCGAATCAGAGGAACCCAAATATTGGGTAAGTATGAAAGTTTTATGGGTTTTTAACTTTCCAAATTTTCCCCCCTTTGAGTGGGAATTATCAGTCTTGGACACCCCAAGAATGGATGATACCATTCTTGGCCATGACTTTTTAACACATATTGGTCACGGGGATTGATCACCCCACGTGCTATGTATATTTCTGATTCTTCAATGCAGGTCAATAGGGAGTCAAAAAACCCGCCTGACAATGTCCTTCTAGAGGAAAAATCTCTGCCAGATGCCTTGCAAGAATCTGATCTTTCTCTAAATGAGAAATTGGCTTACCCTTATAGCTTGATCACTTCACTCGAAGAGGATTTAAATTGCCTCTAAGTAGTTGAATTATGCTCTCTCAATTCTGGTCTTCCCTCAACAGATTCTCTCAAAGAAAATGAGGACGACCAAATCAACATTTAAGCCGTTAAATCACCTCTACATGAAATCTATCACAATTTCCTTGATGTTTTCTCAATCTGCAAGGCTGATAAGTCACCACCTCATCGACCCTAGGACCATCAAATAGATTTAATAGGTCCGTACCCCTGGCAGGTCCCGTCTATTATTTGTCAAAGGACAAATCTTGAGTTCTTTAAGACTACATTTCAGAGAATGTAGCCAAAGGTTTCATCAGAGCCAGTAAATCTCCAACCGGCTCCCCTGTTCTTTTTGTAAAGAAAAAGGATGGTAGCCTTAGGTTGTGTGTTGACTATAGAAAGCTCAACACAGTCATTAAGAAGAATGCATATCCTGTTCCCCCTATATCATTGCTTCTTACCCTTTTCAATGGTGCTAATTACTTTTCTAAAATTGATCATAGAGGCACTTATAACCTTATTTGCATTGCGGAAGGTCATGAACCACTGACAGAAATGTGCACTAGATTTGGTAGTTTTGAATATTTAGTCATGCCTTTTGGATTGTGTAATGCACCATCTTCTTTTCAAACTTTTGTTAATGACATTTTTCAAGATGTTGTCAAACAATTTGTTGTCTATTTAGACAATATTTTAATTTTCTTAAAGACACTTGATGAACATATTCATCATGTTCCACAGGTTCTATTATGCCTTCGGGATCAGGGTCTCTACGCCAAGCACAATAAATGCAAATTCCATCTTAAATCTATTGATTTTTTGGGGTTTACGTTGTCCACTGATAGTTTAGTCATGGACAAAAAAAAGGTCCAAAAAGTCCTGGAATGGCCTGAGCCCATAACCGTTAAATCCCTCAAAGGATTTTTGGGTTTTGCCAATTTCTATAGAATATTTATTAAATATTACTCTAAAACTATTTCCAATCTTACTTCCCTTCTTAGAAAAGATATTACTTTTGTTTTTACTTCTACAGCACAAAAGGAATTCGTAGCATTGAAGACTGTGTTCAACACAGCTCCAATTCTTTGTCACTTTGATCCTTCTGCTTCAACAATAGTCGAGACAGACGCTAGCAATTATGCTATTGCAGGGGTCATTTCTCAATTCAATCCTGAAACAAAATTGTTTCATCCTTTTGCTTTTGAGTCACACAAACTCATTGTGGAAGAATTCAATTATGAAATTCATGACAAAGAGCTTTTAGCTATCATTCATTGTCTTAAAAAATGGCACTCTTTTCTTCTCAGCCTAGATAGTGCTTTTCAGATCCTGACTGACCATAATTCTTTGAAATAATTTATGTCTTCCAAAGTGTTAACCAGGCGTCAGGCCAGGTGGGCTGAATTTCTGTCTGAATTTCCTTTTTCTATTTCCTATTGCCCAGGTAAGAACTTTATTGTCCTAGATATCCTGTCACATTGGGACAACGTTTATCCACAGCGGGGGGACGCATTTGCTGACAAGAACCCAGAAAATGTGAAATAAATATTCAACAAATCAATGTTAACAACTCATCAACTTAATTCTATGACAATTCAATCTTTTCAAAATCCACTATCCAACATCCTCAAAGCTCAGTCAAAGGACAAATATTGTTTAGGGTTAAAGGACAAAATACTCTCAAAGCAAGGGGCAAAAAGATTTAGAATTGAATCAGGTCAATTAGTTTTCAAAGGTAGAGTAGTCATACTCGACAACAATGAAATAAAATTATGGATTTTCAATAGTCGACATGATTCTTCATTAGCTGGTCATTTTGGGGTTGATAAAACCTACCAGTTAATAGCAAGGGATTTCTTCTGGCCAGTAATGACCAGAGAAATCAAGGAATATATAAGAGCTTGCTACGAATGTAATAGGAATAAGGCTCCCCGTCACCAGAAGTATGGGTTGCTTCAACCACTTCCTATTCCCTCTAAACCTAGGGAATCTTTATCAATGTATTTTATTTCACAACTTCCTCTTTCTAATAATTTTGATGCTATATTAGTAATAGTAGATAGATTTTCATAAAAACCACTACTACAGCTACAGAAGAAGATTTGTCAAAATTGTTTCTAGAATACGTATTTTCTAAACATGGGTTACCTAATGATATTATTTCAGATAGAGGCTCATTGTTTGTATCCACATTCTGGACTCAATTTTGTCGACAACTCAATATCACGAGGAATCTCTCCATGCCCTATCATCCTGAAACCAATGGGCAAACGGAAAGGGTCAATAAAATCCTCAAGAAATACCTCCAAATGTATGTCAGTGATCAACAAGACGATTGGACTACATGGTTACCATTGGCCGAATTTACTTATAATAACTTGACTCATTCTTTGACATGACAATCTCCTTTTGAAACTGTTTATGGAAGACATCCTTGATTCAACTCAATCCATGTAGGAACTAGTCATCCTGCGGAACATTATCTTTGAACCATATCATGACTCCAAGAAGAACTTAAATCAAACTTGGAATTAGCAATTTGAAGGTACAAGGAACAGGCCAACAAACATCGACAATCTGCTCCTTCCTTTAAACCAGGCAACAAAGTATGGCTTGACTCACAAAACATTCAAACATCTCAACCATCTAAGAAACTGGCCAAAAAGTGCTTGGGACCATTTGAAATCGACTCCAAAGTCTCTAAAACTGCATTTTGACTCAAGCTACCTCCTAAATGGCAGGCTATTCACCCTGTTTTCCACGTATCTCTCCTGGAACTGGCTCAAGAAACATACCCGGGCAGGAACCAACCTCCTCCGGAACCGGTCTAAGTAGAAGACTATCTAGAGTGGGAAGTAAGCCATATCCTTGATTCAAGAATGCGCAAGGGGAAACTTCAATACCTCATGGAATGGGAAGGCTTCCTCGATGACTCAGATAAAACATCCTGGGAACCAGCTATCAATGTTTCTAACGCCCCTGAACTCCTAAAATTTTTTCATCTTAAATATCCTTTAAAACCAAAACCTTAAAACTCTCTTTTATTTTTCTTTTTTTCTTCTCTTTTCTTTTCTTTTCTTTTCTTAAAATTCTAAAACTTCTTCTCTTCTAAAAAATCCTTACTCTGTTTTCTTTTTTCTTCTTCTTTTTCAAAAATTTTTTTCAACCTTCTTTAAAAAAATAAAATAAATTAAATTAAATTAAAAAATAAATTAAAATTAGAAAAAACAAAACCAAAGTCTTAAAAAATTCATCAAAATAAAATCTTAAAAATCATTAATTCCTTTAATTTTCTTTCTTTTCTCCTTTCAAACTTTTTTCTTTTTTTCAAAATACAATTTTCATTTCCTTATTTCTTTTTCTTTGAACTATCAAAATTTTTCACGAACTCAATATGTCAACCTTTCTCAAACTTCACTTCAACCTTTAAATCTCTCTTTTAAAATTCTTTGAACAAATCACTCTTTTCTTTCAAATTCTTTTTTTCAAAACTATTTTTTTTCCTTTCTCTTCAAATAACCGAAATTCCTCAAAAACTTCAAAAATAACCTTGAATAAATTTTAACAAATAACAATTTTTCTTTTTTCTCATTAAATTTTCATTTAAAAACATAAAAACCAAAATTTTCAATCAAATTTTTTTTCTTACTTAAAATTTTTTTTTCTTTTCAAAACTTGAACTAAAATTTCCTCAGTTAAATATTCTATCTATTCTTCTTTCAAAATTTAAAACAAAATTTTATTCAAGTATTTTTCTTCTTTCTTTTTTTTTCCTTCCCTTTCAAAATCTTATAAAACATATAATAAAATTTCAATTAAAACAACAAAATCAATAGAATAGATAAATACACAAATTACATTTGCTTTCTACTTTTTTTTTCCTTCCCTCTTTTCTTTTTTTCTCTACCCATTTCAAATCTTCTCCTGCATTTTCTTCTGAACCAATTTCTTCATTTTCTCCAACACCACCCTTATTTCCTTTCTGCATTTTTCAGATACCTCCTCCATTCCAATTGCAAGTAACTCTTCTGCCACATCAAAGGAGGCAGCATTGACAATTATGTCGATCTTGTCACTTAAGCTTTCAACAAATCGAACTCGTCAACCCTTCCAAGGCTTCTTCTACCACACCTGGTCAAGGGTTTCCTCATCCTCCTCCTTCGAATCAACCGCCGGTTGACTGGCCTCAACTGGCAACAATAGAATAGCTTCCACAATCAGAGCTTCTGCAATGACATCTGAATTCTAAAAAGTATAACATATAGTCATCAGTGTAAACTCAAAAAAAAACTTGAAACAAGAAAAATGTAAAACTCACCTCAAAAACAGGATCGGGTTCTAAAAACAGCCTTGGAGTGACCTCTATAGTCACTCCCTTCTCCTTTTCATCATCATCCTCGATGATCATATGTCATTTTTTTGGAGTACAGTTTGAGATGGGAACCTCATCCTCATCCTCTTCAACTAATTCATCCACCCCTCGTTTTTGACCTGTGTCCTGGGCTACCCAAGTCACCATGGTATCTTCAACCTCGTTCTCCTCTTCTTCCACCGATCAATCATCCCTGACCAATACGTCCCAAATATCTTTGACCACCTCTTTGGTCTTAGGGATCACCCAGTACTTAGCCCCCATAAAACTTCTCTCGTTATCCCCATTTTTTGTAAGGGCATCACAAGTCACCCGTCTCCAGCGACAAAATTCACATTTCCGGCAAGGTCCTTGTGTGGCCGTGTTTTCAACGCAGAAATACTCCATTGAAGCACAAGCCGTGCAAGCGTGGGTATATTGGCGAGTAACAATACTGCCATCAGCTTTGGGTGTGGAGGCATGGGAATGGGAGTGGGGCAGTTAGACATGATAAAAATTTTAAAAGAAGGAGTAAAAGAAAAAATTAATAGTGTGGGAAGAATGTGTCTCACGCTCAACAGAGCTGGTGTCATATACCTGGGCATCTGTCATGCGCCACATGACACTCAAGGCAAAAGCAGCTCATTAAATCAATAATAAAGAGGTCTAAATCCATATTTGAAGTGCAGAAGCGATTCTACATAGCAACTGCAACTTTCCTTTGTGTACTCACTATTCAACCGCACTAATCTAAAACTTAAAATCTAAATTAGTTAATCTCTCAGTAGTCTGTTCAGTCTTTTCTTTGTTAGGCAATGCACAGTGCAACGGCCAATTCAATATTCTGCTAAAAGTTTATTATGTGTCTGTGGGTTATAAACAGGGGTAGTGAGCATGGACAGGATGGTTAGTGGAGGTTCAAAGGGTTAACGGATGTTAGTGAGGAGGTTCCAGGTGTAACAGGTGTTTTTTTTGGAGGTCTGTGGTGTGCGGAATGATGGATGGGCATGAGGTCAATGGGAGGAGGAGTAGTGGATATAAAAGGGATCGTATTTTGGTTTGAAATTCTTTAGAATTAAATTATAAAAAATGTATATATAGTTAATAGTGGTAAATCTTCAGGTTAAACCATTATTATTGTACATTTCCTTATTTTCTCAGTAATAATTTCTAAAAACTTAAATCTTTGATTATTGAGTTTACAACCCTTTGTGAGATCCTAAGAATATTAATATTACCTTTAAATTATATTGAGATTCTTATCGAACATATCTCAAAGAAGCTGCTCTTCCTTTGACTCATCTTCGAATCACTTCCTCAAATATTTCCTCTGTACTTCAAAGAAGTCTCTAAACTCCTCCCTCCATCTCACTTTCTAGAAACACCCTCGGCCTTGTGCGTAGGTTGTCCGGTGACATATGCCAATCGAACACATGTCACCTTCTGACCCTTATCTGATCAACATCCAGCTGTTGAGTGAAGTAATTTCAAACCTCTAGGTCCCACAGCTAATTTACAGTTTAACAAGTCATATTCAGTAAAATAAGCTTTTACATTATTAAACAATTATTTTTCAATTGCATGGAGATCTAAAGAGCTACAATTGGGAAAATAAAGGAACAATTTAATAAGTAAGCTTTTAAATTAAATTCCCAAAAGAAATTTTCTTTAAAATTAAAATTATGAAGTGAAAACCAGATTGGTTGCCTATTTTGAGGAGCTATAGGGAGATCGGTTTAATATTGAGAGAACTAATTTAACTTATTATTTAACATAAATTTACTATAAACTACATATTACCTCTTGATATTCAAAGACAATGATTTATGGATTTGTTTGAGAGGCTATTGGGAAATAGCTAAATGATAAAATAAAATACATTTGAAACTTAGCGGTACAAGAAAACCTATTTAAATAAAATGATATATAGATTTGTTTTAGGGGCTATAGGGAAATAGGTAAATGATAAAATAAAATACATATCAAATTTTGTGGTACAAGAAATCCCATAGAAAGTCTTACCTTATATATTCCTTGAAATCCTTGATCCAGCAAGAGAAGTGAGCATTATTCCCTCACTGAAATGATTAGGAGGTGTCCCTAAACTAAAATATTAATATTAATAAAAGTTGAAAGAAAAATAGGAGGAAGAAGGTTTTGAAAATCCTAATCCTCCAATTAGAAGATAGAAAAAGAATTAATTGAGAAAGGAAAAAAAATAGGAGGAGGAACTCCAATTAGAAAATAGAAAAAAATAAAATAAGCAAGAAAAGAGAGAAAAAATAAGGGAAGGGTTTGAAAATCCTAATCATCCAATTAGAAAATAGAAAAAAAAAAAAGGAGGGAGGATTTGAAAATCCTAATCCTCCAGTCAGAAAATACAGAAAAAAATAATAGGAGTCATGTCAGCCTGGATATCCCCAGGACTGAGTAAAAAGTACTTATATATTATCTCAAACACATGGACTATACATAGGAGCAATAAATTAGAGTACAAAAATTGTATACATAAGTAAATTTATGATAAAATACAAAAGATGCCATTATAACACCTTATATACATGCATATATCCACCTTTCATAAGTCTTATGTACTTAATATTAAATTGGATTACGTTAGGGTAATCTTAAGAACCGTAAATATAAGGCTACATAATTTTTAAGTAGACTTAAAGCTGTTGTTTTCATTATTTTATGTGAAAAACAAGAAATGAGCTTTAAATCACTTAAAAATTGACTATATGCGCTATAGACTTAATAATATTAAAAATTCACTTTGACAGATCAACTTTTCTTAATTAGGGCTATTGATTTGGCTACTCAAATGAATAAAAATGACACTTTTCAAATTTGGTGTTTTTTATGCCAAAAATGGCTTCTGTGTACTGGCCACATACTGCCTGCATTTTTCCTGTGTGAATAGCTTCATTTTAAGAAAAGTTGGATTTTTCACACTATAATTACCCAACATTCTAAACCCACTGTGGGGAAACATGCTAAACCAGGCAACAGGCACTTATTTAGTGTCCTAGTTTAATTATAAATGCATTGACTCTTATTATACGCACTAATTTCATTAATAACCTCAAGCTTGGCGCTTTAATTCACTACCACACTTAAATTTGCCTTAATTAGTCAAGGATTTACCCATTCAAGCCCCTTACAAGGACTGCATGTAGTTACCTCACATCTCACACCCTTTTTTGGGTTTTTTAAGTGGTTTCTCAGTCAATTTTCATTATTTTTGAATGGGGATTTCACGTAGTATAATGTCATGATTAGCCCAATAATTTAGACTGTTTATCCCCTTTAACATGGAGTAATAATCAGTTTTAATTTTCCCATTTAGTATTTTATTTTAATGTATTACACCCATATACTCTCTATTTTGCTAATTCTTTATTTTTGATGGATTATCCCTATTACTGCATGATTTTAGAGGGTTATATCATTCTAATTATTTTATTGGTCACCCTTTATGTTCTTGGACATGACTACTAGTTGGAAAGAGGTGTCATTATTCATTTATAGAGCTGGTAAATCAAGGGGTTGATTGGGGAAGTTATTGTGTATAAAAGGCTGGGGTTTTTGGTCTTGTTTTCTACATTCTATATCATTACAATAAAACATATAAACAATACAATTACAATACATATCAATAGTACTTATAAAGTCTTTGAATAGTATCTGAATTTGT
This sequence comes from Hemileia vastatrix, assembly GCA_030280995.1. NCBI lineage: Eukaryota > Fungi > Basidiomycota > Pucciniomycetes > Pucciniales > Zaghouaniaceae > Hemileia > Hemileia vastatrix. The sequence continues at coordinate 25,288,359 of JASXTE010000007.1, read as the reverse complement.
TAAATCTATTTTTCTACCAACTATAAGATTGTAAGCCATATATAATTGGTGAGATTAAAATTACTGAGACCCTTATACTTTAATACTTATTGGATTTGTAATACAGTATTCAAATAGGACCAAATAAATATTCTAGACACTGACCATTCAAGCTAGCTCACATCTTTGTACCTGACCTCAGCCTGAAAATTGGGGACCTTTCCTCAAGAATTGTGTTGGTTATCTTCCAGTAAGTAAAAAGTCAAAAAGAGCCTACAAGTAAATAAAATCCCTATAGAAATATTTGGATAATTACAACAGGTTGGGGTCACTTATATAGTTATTTCAGAAAAAGAAGCCCTGTTATATAATAAAATTGTGATATTGAATTAACAATTTTACCACTAATTTAACATAAAATTGTTATTAGTGGGAGTCTGTCAATAGACCAATTAAATTTGTGATCTTTGCAGATAATAAACCAGTTAGTAAAAACTGATTAATTCTTTTCTTTTAAAAGGACTCTTAATCCCTTTTTATTGGTTTGTAAAATTCATTTAATATTTAGAATGAATCTTACTGAAAAATGTTCTTTTTTAAATATAAAAACATGGCTACATATTGTAAACCTGTTAAATCATGCGACCACATAAAAGAATATTTGACTTTTGGCACTTATAAATTCACTTAATACCTTCAAGTAAGCAATAAAACTTTCTCCAGTGGTATTGATTATTACTGATAAAACTCCTTTTGAAGTTTTAATATCTCAAATTTCAATTTTTTGACTTACATTCCAGGTAAAATTGTGTGACAACAAAAATGATATTGTGAGTAATAAGGCAAAACCTTATAACATAAGACCTAAGAACTAGAGCAAAAAAACCTGTTACAGGACATTCAAATGGAGGGGCATGATTCTCCCACCAACTGCAACACTCCACAGTTGTCTCTGGAGGAAAGTGAAGGACTTTTAGAACATATATCAATAAAGAAAACAAAAAATACTTTACAAGAACAAATTCACTGCCTATCCAATCTGCTAAACACCCTAACAATAAGAGTCAACAACATAGTAGACCAGATAAACAATCTGGAGAAAAAGCTGCTCAGGGTTTCATAGAATTCAACCAAGCTCTAGTCAAAATAAAATCTCAACCAACAACAGTTGCACCCAACAATTCCATGGTGTCAACAGCCACACCTCCAGCCCCAGAGGAGGACCAAAATATTTCAGTAAGAAAACGGAAGTGGGAATGGTATGCCCAAAACTAAAACAACCCTCAACAACAGTGCTTCAGCAGTCACCCTTACAGGGGAAAGAAAAGGAGAGGCAGGGGAAATGGAATAAGACCTTGGTAAGTCATCCATCTTCTCATGATCAATTATATAATACTAACAATGAATTACTTATAGGTACTGAGATTGATAGAGAGTTACTAGAAATAATTGATAAAGATTTTTAAAAAAAATTATTTGAAAATAACATGTTAAACTTGTCTTTACATGATGACAATGTACATAGTTTTATTGATCACCAGGATAATACTAGTCACATTAAAATGGAACCAAATGAAGTAAATTTTAAGCCTGGTTATGAGTCTTCTGAATTGGACAAAGAAAAAATTGAACATTTCTTAAAAGAAAATCCAATTGAATCAAAAATCATAAGAAAATTATTATTAAGAATCAAAAAATTGGAAGCATTCTCTAGAGAGTCAAACAATAATACAGAAAGTGTATTATTAAACCTCAAAAAATCATTGAGTACCACAGCCAATAGGCTAAAAATTATTGAAAATTCAAATAGTGAATTAAGTAATGAAAATAAATGTTTAATCTCTGAGAATAATAATTTACAAAATAAATTAGAACATTCTCAGAATATTATGTCTACCAGAGAGGGAAATGTAAAATTGTCTTTTTCAAATGTGAATGATACCATTAACTACTCCTGGAATGAATGGAAGGCACTAATTGAAAGGCAATTTGGTGGCCCAAAATTTAGAATCACTCAACAAAGATTGTATGAGAAAACCAGATATAATCCAAATGCTGGAGATAAATCCATGGTATTTTTAATGAATTTAATAAAAATCATGAAAGCCATGGATACAAAAATGGATTATGATGAGTGGAAAGAAAAAATAATATATAAATTTCCTATATCAGTCAGAGAAATTATTGTAGCTAGAACTGAAACCATCAGAGATACTTCTGGGTTTATTAATATATGCAATGAAATATTTTTGAAGCACAAATATGAGACCAGGTATTATAACTACAAGCAAAGTGTTGAGGTAGTGAAGCCTACTACAAATAAGTTACCAGTGGAGAAGAAAAAGCCTTCAGCTCCCCTTGTCCTTAAAAGACAAGAAAATAACACTTGTCACAAATGTAATAAACCTTGGTATAAGGTTCATACTTGTAAGAAAAGAATAAATGTTATTGAAACTCACAATATTCTGAACCAAGGAATAAGGAAGATTAAAAGGAGGTATCTAATGAGTATTGTAAATGTAACATTTCTTACAGTGATGATGAAAATGAGATATATGTATTAGAACAGGATATCATGTTCCTGAATGATTCAATACCTCACACAGATACATCTTTAACTTCCATTGAAGAAGCTGAAATTATAAAAGATATATCTCATGATACTTACAAAATAACACCTATTAGAGCACCTGTTATTATATGTGGAAAAGAAATGAATGCCATTCTTGACACTGGGGCTTCAGGTAGTGTAGTTTCTATTAACACATTAATGATACTTTATAGTAAGTATAAAGAAGAGCTAGAGCCTGTACAAACAAAGAACTGGAGTGGTTTTGGTTCAGAATTACATCAAATTGGCAAATACAAAACTGATATTTTCTTTAAATATAATAATGGATATGTAAGAGAAGTGTGTGAACTTGTGGTAATGGATAATAATAATTGTAGTGATTGGTTTATTATTGGAAATGACTTATTGACCAAATTTGGCATCAAACTAGATCCTGAAAATAGTCGCTTTACTATAGGCATAAATGGGAGAAGAAATTTTAAGATTTGTTCTGAAAAAATCAGTTTATTCCATTGCTCCTAAAGAAGAACAACTTCAAGGTGAAGGAACCACCTCTGAAGTGGTAGAATTGAAAAATGAAAGCCAAAAAGACTCTTTCAGTCCTTAACTCTCAAAATTTGAAGAAAAAAATATTTTGAGATTGATAAAATCTTATCCTATGGCATTTTCTCATGGTTCAAATGAACTAGTATTGGTCAAATAACATGAGATGAAAATCTCTTTAATTTGTGAATTGGATAATATCCCTGGAAGCTTTAAAAAGAAGCCTCACCCAGCTTCTCCTTCAAAAAGGAAAGACATTTAAGACAAAATTAAAATGTTTTTAGAAATGGGTATTGTTGAAAGAGTGGACACAACACCTAAGTATTGTGTTATCTTACCAGTTTTAATCTCCTATGAAAAAGATAAGGCAAGTTTATGTGGTGATTACAGAGCTCTGAATACATTCACTGTAGATGAAATTTACCCTCTACAAAGGATTGCCTCTATCCATGCTACCTTACAAGGTGAAATATATATTTCCTGTCTGGATGGAAACAAAGCTTACCACCAGATCCTTGTGGAAAAGAATTCTCAGAATTTCTTACTCATAACCACACATTTGGGGATATATAAATATGTGAGAATGACTTTTGGCCCAAAGAATGCCCCTTCAGTCTTCCAAAAATTGATGGATAGTGTTTTTCATCAAGAAATGATTGAAGAATGGATTTTAGTTAATATTGATGACATCATAGTGTTTCCAAAAACATATGATGAATATTTAAATCACCTGAAAAGAGTATTTTAAAAGATGGATGAAATTAATATGAAAATTGCATTAAAGAAATGTAAGTTTGGGTTTCAATCCTCAAAAGTACTTGGACATGTTGTATCTGGATTTCAAATTTGTGTTGATCAGAACAAAATGGAAGCAATAAAAAACATAATTATACCTAAGAATGTGAAAGATGTTCAAATTTTTTTAGGTATGTGTGGATATTATAGGCAGTATATAAAAAACTACCAATCCATTGCAGCCCCTTTAACAAAATTAATCAGGAAAAGTGAGGCTTTCATTTTGAATAATGAAAGACAAAACGCCTTTGATAAGTTGAAGGAATGTTTAATGTCAGCTCCAATATTGTGACTTCCAGATTTTAACATTTCTTTTATCTTGTATACTGATACAAGCTTCACAGGGTTAGGTGCTGCTTTACAGCAGAAACAAATAATAAATGGTAAATTAACTCAAGTAGTTATCTTTTATATATATAGAACCTTAAGAAAGAAAGAATTAAGGTATGGTGCCACCCAACTGGAATTTTTAGCTGTTGTGTGGGCCCTGGAAAAGCTTCATTACTATCTGGAAGACCAGAAGTTTGAATTAATAACAGATTTAAGTGCAGTAAAATCATTACTAAATATGAAAACATCAAATAGGCACATGTTTATATGGCAACTAGCCGTACGAGAGTACAGAGGAAGAATGACAATCACTCATAGAGCAGGAATATTGCATTCTAATGTGGATTTATTATCCAGAAGCCCTTGCAAAATGATACTGACAACCCAGCTTATGTACCTGCAAATGAGGTTACACATATATTTGGGATTTATATAGTGGATTTAGAGGTAGGGTTTATGCACACTATATTAGAAAATTATTCATCTGATAAGATTTTTCTATATTATCTACCATTTTAAATGATCCAAATAATTCCACTATGAGTGCATTAATTAAAACCTTGGCTCCAAAGTATAAAAATGCATTGGAAAAAGGTAAACTGTCAATTGAAGATGGATACATATATTACAGGAAAAAGCTAAGTAACGTAATAGTTATACCACCTTCTATGAAAGATTTAATTTTAAGTACTTGTCATGATGACATCTTAACTGGTCATTTTTATTTTAACAAAACATTAACTAGAGTTAAAAATACAGCCTGGTGGATAAATATGAAAGAAGATGTACAAAAATACATTGAAATATGTGACTCTTGTCTGAAATCTAAAAGATTGACTGGGAAGAGAGCTGGGTTGTTACAAAAAATAGAGCAGCCAAAAACTCCATGGGAAACTATAAACATGGATTTTGTCACTGGCTTGCCATTGGAAAGGAAAGAATATTTAAATTTTTTCTGGGTAATTGTAGATAGATTAACAAAAATTTATAAATTTATCCCTTCCCATAAAGAGGTATCTGCAAAAGACTTGGCATTACTATGGTGGACTCAAATGATAAATACTGCTGGGTTCACCAAATATATAATCTCTGACAGAGACACTAAATTTACTTCACATTTCTGGAAATCTTTGATGGAAGTGTCAGTTTGTAAATTGATATTATCTGCAGCTTACCATCCTCAAACTGATGGTCTGGCTGAAAGAATGATACGGACTCTGGAAGACATGATCAGAAGATATTGTGCCTTTGGATTAGATTACAAAGACAATGAGAGATTCACACATGACTGGGTAACATTAATTCCTGGTCTTGAATTTGCTTATAATAGCACAATTCGTTCTGTAACAGAGAAAAAACCATTTGAACTCTGACTGGGATATGTATTAAATACCCCAGAAAATCATTTAAATAAATTACCAAGGTTAGATATACACCATGGTACTAAATACTTTATTCATATGCAACAAATGTGTAGAAAGCATGCAGAGGAATTCATCCAAAAAGCATTTGAATATGAAAAGAAAAGGTGGGATAAATCTCATAAAGAATTTGAATTCAAAAAAGGAGATGAAGTCTTAATTTCAACACTACATTTTAACTTACAAGGTAATGTTAAATTAAAGGACCCCTTTTTAGAACCTTTTGTAGTCAACAAAATGGTTGGTAATAATTCTGTGGAAATCATATTATATACCCCATATGATAGGAAACATCCAGTTTTCCCTATCTCATTATTAAAACCTTACCATGCAAATGATCCTGACATATTTCCAAAAAAAAAGAGGAAGGCCTTAAAATCAACCTGAAGAAATTGTGGAAAAATCAGAGATTGAAAATATACTCAAGAAAAGAATCGTTACTAAAGAGATAGAAACTGAGTATTTATTAAGACTTAAGGGAAAATCAAATGAATTTTGTAAATGGATACCTGAAAAAGAAATTTTAAATTTATCCTCTCTTCTCAAGAAATTTAAACAGAAATAAATTTCTTTTCAACCAACTGAGGGGTTAAGAACCATTACTCATAATATTTTATTATGTTTTATTTCTTTAAATATTTAATCTTTAATGCTACAGAATTTTTCTGAATACCTGAAAAATAAAAAAAAATAAAAAATGGGTAACTTATCTTTTTTTTTTTTGTTTTTTTTGGGTGGGCATGTTTCAGCCTGGATATATCCAGGACTGTGTAAAAAGTACTTATAAATTATGTTAAACACATGGACTATACATGGGAGCAATAAATTAGAGTACATAAATTGTATACATAAGTAAATTTATGATATTATACAAAAGATTTCATTATAACACCTTATATACATTCATATATCCACCTTTTATAAGTCTTATGTACTTAATAATAAGTTGAATAATGTTAGGGTAATCTTAAGAACCTTAAATATAAGGCTACATAATTCTTAAGTAGACTTAAAGCTGTTGTTTTCATTATTTTATATGAAAAACAAGAATTGTGCTTTAAATCACTTAAATGTTGACTATATGTGCTATAAATTTAATAATATTAAAAATGTGCTTTGACAGATCAATTTTTCTTTATTGGGGCTATTGATTTGGCTACTCAAATGCATAAAAATAACACTTTTCAAATTTGGTATTTTTTAAGCCAGAAATGGCTTCTGTGTACTGGCCACATACTGCCTGCATTTTTCCCGTGTGAATAGTTTCATTTTTAGAAAAGTTAGCTTTCCACACTATAATTACCCCACATTCTATGCCCACTGTGAGGAAACACGCTGTAGACAATCCTATAGTACTAGCTATAGGCCTTGACCAAGGGAGTTGGAGAAAAACCAGAGAGAAAATCCCCTGTCCCTTAAGAAAAATAGAGTGAGATTTACTTGCTAAAACAAGTTGGTTCCTGTTTGCTAAAGCCCCTTTTTCAACACACTTGACTGCTTGATGAGCCAAGAAAGTAGTCCCCAAACAAACTACCAAACCAAAGAACTGAAATGTAGACCAGTGTCCACACCAGAGAAAGCAAAGATACTTGATGTAGGCTGCAAATTCACACCAGAGACAGCAATAATACTTGATATAGCTTGCAAGACTACACCAGAGAAACCAGTTGTCAAAGTTGAGTTAAATGAAAAACTAACCTTGTAACAAACACAGCCAATTGTGGCCAAAAAACAGTGAAAACTGAGTGAGGAACAATGATATCACCTCCAGATGGTTGTATGATAATTAAAGTTGCCCCAAACTGTCTTATTCACTTTGTACACACAGACCACTATCTAGAGCCCCTACACACCAACAAATTTGGCGCCTGTACCTGCCAAATTGAAAAAAAACCCTCCAGAAGTGCTCCCCAACCTTCTAAAACAGAGGCGGGCGGGCCACCCAACGTCGGAGGCACCGCCTGAAGCGGCCCCGTCTCCCTGAAGCCAGAAAACCAATAAAGACACCTAATCTACTTAGAAAAATTAGCTACAACTACTAAAACCTTTAAAACACAGAATTTCACTATAACAACATTGGGACATGAAATATAGAGCTAAATTAGCCCTATCCAATGTTACTAAGTACTTAACCCTAAGACTTAAGGTTAGCCCATAAAACACGAAAAACAAAATTAAACAGCTATCTTTTTAAATGAAAAATGAGGAAATGACCCCTTAAAACTTAGAATATGAAAAATGTCTACAAGACATGAAATATAGAGAAAAACCGGGGCTATCCAATGGTAGTACCCACCTACCCTCAGACCCAATATCAACAGAATAAAACCAGAAAAATGCCCAATTCTTCAACAGATGTCAATTAAGACATGCACAAACAGCACCAAATCACACAACAAAGTCCCCTGCCAATGTTGGAAGACCACATCCTCCCTCCTATTAAGAATTTCAACATTCTTTCTTCATCAAACCACCATGATCAACCTTCTTCCCAAATCTGCCTCTGAAATGGGTCCTTGCCAATACTGCATTGACAATAATCTAATCTGCACCATCACACCTCCTGTCCATCCATACAGAACGTCCTGCAATGTCTGCCAATCTAGAAAGAAGTCCTGCTATAGACCTGGTCCATTATCTTCTGCAACAGCTTCACCTCCACCTCAACCTGGTCCATCTTCTACCTGCACCAAAAGATCTAGGCCATCCATCCTGATACCCTGATTAATCAAAAAGCTTAACCCTTCACAGAAGAGTGCCACAACCCATAAAACAACAAGTTCCACCATCCCTGGTCCATCTGATGGTAAAAAACTTCTATTTCTTTTTTCCACTTCATAAAAATGATGACTTCTCAGTTCCTCCATCTTCTGACAGTGATGATAACAATGTAGGATCCATTGAACCACCAACACCAAACCACTTGCCCGCAATTAAGGCAAAGTTCCAACAACACACATCTCAACAGGAACACCTTCTGCTAAACTACTTTTAATCCACTCCTGCTAGAGTTCCACATGCCGTTGAGAAAATAAGACACCTCATTCACCAGTTCAAGGATAATTCTGAACACTTCATTTCATCACTTGATTCCCTCTGTAATTCCACTAGTACTTGAGTTTGATTCAGAAAAGAAAAATTGAACACACCCTCTATAGGATGTAACCACAAAAAACCCTCAGTTTTAAGTCTTGGGGGACCATCCTCATTTTATAGTCTTGGGGGACTCATAAACCTAAATCATAAACCCAGAACCAGAGATCAACCACATTAAGACACAGAGAAAAAACTAACATTCTGGGGTAATTGAGAATAGAGCTGCCAGCCCATCAATTACTCCCAAACTTGCCTTTGCTAAATTCAGAGGCTCCCACTGTGGATACCCTCTGCCAATCTTTCAAACTATTCCAACAACAAAAATCATTCCTCAGTTTATAGTTTTGGGGGAATACACCATCAAACAATCCTCAGTTTAAAGTCTTGGGGGACTAACACAGTTTTCAGTTTAAAGTCTTGACGGACTAATCTTGAAACCAGCCAGTTTAAAGTCTTGGAGGACTTGCAGAGTTTTTCATAAAATAGACGCAGCCAATTTCATACAGAACACACCTACAGCCAAACTGCTGAACTTCCACCTTCACTTCATCATATACCCATCACTGACAAAATTCTCCTTCTTATCTCTTTCCATCAACTTGTCTCGCCACAGATCATGGCTGGATCCCCTGATGTTGATCTTTCTACTCTTCCTTGCTTCACTGCTCCCAAGGACTATTCCTGCAAACAGTTCATCCACATGTGCAGACCTTGCACATTCACTCTTCCAACTCCTGAAGCCAAATTCTACAACAGGGCTTGTGATTCTTGCTACTCCAAAAAAAAGAAATGTGACAGAGATGCCAACTACCCTATTCCTCCTACTTCACCTTCTCATAAATACCTCTCCAGATCCCCTATCAGATACCCAGAGCTTGGTCCATCCTCTTCCTCTTTATCCTTAGCACCATCCAGATGATCCAGGAACTCAGCTTCCAGAACTCTTCCCAAAAGACCAGCCTTAGCTTCCCAAGAAGCAGCTTTTATCTCTGCTAAATTAGCTCCAAAGCTTCAAAATCAGCTCCTAGGCTTCTAGACTGCGTCCAGGCAGCCTGCCCGCCTCACTAGACAGTGAAAATCAGGCTCAAAACCTCCAAAAACAGCCATAAAACAGCCAAATTCAATCAATCAACGAAAAAAACTCCACGCAATTACCTCCCACTGCTCCCAGAGCAATGCAGCCAGCCCTTCCAAGGTCCAAATACTCAAAAATTTCCCAAACTTATAGGAGACCTTCCAGAGGACCCCAGAAAGAAACCAGAGCACCCAACACTGCACCAAAGAAACAACTTCATCCCCAGTTAAGACAACAAAACTACACCTCGCCTCTGATAGCCAACTATTCTTCTGACAGTTCCATTCCCTCCAAAGCTCCATCCAGAAGAGATCAATCTGCTTCCAAATCACCCTCTCCTGCTCCATCTTATAACAACCCTAGTAATCAATCACCAGCACCTTATCCAACTGAATCAAGCAGAAATATTCACAACAGCAACAACAGACCTGCTGCTCCAACTAGGCCCCAAGAAAATCAGTCTCCTAGTTCACATTCTCAAAACCTTTCAGAGGAAGACCATGAGAATCCATATCTTTCCCTGATTGATCCACCTACTATGACCATTCCGAAATCTTCAGAAGTCCAAATTCCCGCTGCTTACAAATTTGATGAGCTTCAAATCTGTAAGTACCACATTAATTCATCTAATTTCTTCAACAAAAATAATTACTGATCCAATTCTTCTTGTCTAGTTGGCATCCCTCCTCCTGAATCTACTATTGGAGTTGGCCAATCTCTAGAAACTTCTTTGACCCTGGATTATGGAGACATGAAACAACACCTCAGCACCATGTGTTCAAACATGCTAAAAGCCTTTACCCTCCATGGACCTTTGAATGACTTTGAAAAATCCCTGAGAAAGCACCTGTTGGAAGACCACTGGAAGATGTCTAGGATCATTAAGCACACCTTCCAGCACTCCATTCCTGCCTCTTCTTCCTCCTCCTCTTAACTTCCCTCTAATCCAATTCCTGCCCATTACAATCAATATAATCTCTCCAGCAGGATGCACTTCAAAGAACACAGTGCTTCCCACAACCCCAACAAAAAAAAACGACATCATAATCCGGACCAGCCTCCAGAAGTTTCATCATCCAGACAATGAGCTCCTGCAAAAAGATTAGAAACATAATAATAAATAAATAAAAAAACAATTAATAACTTTGAGTTCTAATATATATTATTATTATTTTTTTTAATCTACTAATATACTAAAATTAAAAAAATATAAATAAAATAAAATAAAAATAAATCAAATAAAATAAAAGATAAAAATAATACAAATGGTATCCCCCATCCAATTGATGAGCTGATCCCCTGATACCTTGACCACATCCAAGTGCACCTTGATGTGGATACACCTTAAAAAATTTAAATAATTTGAAATAAGAAACATAAATTAAGGGTAATAATGAGAATAATAATAAAAAATAAAAAATGAAATTGATGAAAATAAAAATAAAATAAACTAAAATGATAAAATAGCATTTCCCGGCCAATCGATGAGCCTTTCCCCACCAATGCTTGCCCACATTTAGGTGACCCTGATGTGGTAACACCCTATTTTTTTAATTTTATAATTTTAACAAACCCCATAAAAAATTAAAAGAAAAAAAAAGAAAAAAGAAAATAATCTGAAACTACTATCTAGCAAAAACATAACTACAAAATCAAAGATAGTCCAGCTCCATAGATGGTCCAATAAGAGAAAGTCCAGTCCATAAAAATGATCACTGGGTGGGCTCCCTCCAATAAGTAAAAATTATGGGAGACCACCAGTGATCCACCGCCAATCCAAAAGAAATAAAAATAAAGAAGCCAGTCCCAAACCAGTTTAAAGTCATAGTGGACTTGAAACCTGAATAATAAACAACAAAACTAGAATTCAACTGGAACAAACAAAAGACTTGAGACAGAAATTCTGGGGTAACTGTTCTACAGAGCAGCCAGCTCATCAGTTACCCCCACACTTTCCAAAATAAAATCTAGAAGCCCCCCCCCTGGGTGCCTTCCAACAAAAACACAACATCCAACACCATAAACCAAAACAATAAAAGTGAAGAGTCCGGCACTTGAAAACCAAAGGAAATTCCATTTTAAAGTCATAGAGGACTAAAACCTGTGAAAAGAAACCAATACTAGGGCTCAACCAAATTAAGAGAAGGGGTTAGAAACAGACAATCTGGGGTAACTTTTCTACAGAGCAGCCAGCTCATCAGTTACCCCTACACTTGCCAAGATTAAATCTAGAAGCCCCACCCATGGGTACCTTCTAACAAAAATTTCCAACACAAAAGTTGCTCTGCAACATCAAAATCTAAAATTTAAAGAAATTTCCATAGTTTATCCTCACTGCAGAGTCAATCTTCTTCATGCCTAGTGCCTCTGGGATAGAACCTCTTCACCTGGTCTGAAGCCACTCTCTTTTTCAAGACTGCACTATCCAGATCTTCCAAAACATAAGAACCTCCAGACGCCTGAGATCTGACTCTGTAAGGTCCATTCCATCTGTAAGCAAACATTTTTCCCCACTGACTCTCCAAACTTCTATTATACAGCAAAACCAAACAACCAGGTTTCAAGGGATTCCTGAGTCTATGAGCCAACTTCCTGTCCCAGTATCTGACTGATTGATTAATAATCTTCATTATTCTAGAGTATGCCTTCTCTTGACATTCCTCTCTACATTCCAACTGTTGCATCCTGGCACAGAGCAATTCTTCCGTTGAGTGCACATCCTCCCAATCAATTCCAAGATAAGAGACAGCTTCTAAGTCCACTGGTAGAACAGCTTTCTGACCAAACATTAATTCATAAGGAGAATTGCCAGTTGTCCTCTTCACAGTGACCCTATCAGCAAATAACACCAAGGGTAAATAATGCCTCCACTTTTCAGCACTATCCCAACACATCTTTACCAAAGCATTCTTGATAAATTGGTGGCCTCTTTTATAATCCATCAGGCATCGTAAAAGTTTTTCCCAGTTTGTGTACCAGGTCAAAAGAAAAATGCTGAATAAATGCCACCCACCTAGTCATCGGCGCCTTTGGAAGACTAGGTGTATTGATCATCTGAACCATAGATTTTGCATCCACATGCAGCTCAAAATTCTGCCCCCACAAAACAGTCTGTAGCTTCTTTAAAATTTTTGCTACACCACACAATTCCAATTTATGTTGAGAATACCTAGATTCCACCTCATTAAACACCACAGACTCATATCTTACTGGCCTTACCCTCCCAGTCTTATCCTCCTGAGACAAAACAGCACCAGAAGCTATATAGCTTGAGTTTACTGCCAGATAAATTTTTCCAGCACCAACACCGTAATCCAACTTATGAAGAGCAATATCTTCACCAACAACCCGTTTTAACTTCTGAAAAGCCTCTTCACACTCTTAAGTCCATTCCCAATCTGCATCTTTCCTGGTCAACCTCCTTTAAGGTGAAGCCAACAAAGAAAAATCCTTAATAAAAATCCTGACATATACACATACACCCAAAAATCCCCTGACTTCAGTAGTATTTTTAGGCCTTGGCCATGACTGAACTTTATTAATCTTCTTCTTTGCCATATTCCTTCCCTCTTTACATACCACATGACCCAGAATTTCCAAAGCAGGAACACAACAACAGAATTTTGACCCTGAAATGGTCAAACCAGCCTCTTCAATCCTAAACAACACTCTCTCTAGAGTTATTGCATATTCCCAAATAAACCTCCTTATGCCAAGGTTCTCTGCTAACACCTCATTATCATAATCAGTGGATTGTCCTTTAATTCTACCATCATCAATAAAAATACCAGCATGAGTAGGAACCTCATCCTGAAAAATCCAAGCCATCTGTGCTTGATATACTTCCACTGAATTAGTTGCTCCTTGAGGCAACCTAGTGAGCTGAAACCTTCCCAAAGGAGTCTCAAAAGTTGTGAGAGGCCTTGAATCTGTATGAAGTTCCCTCTCATCATAACCACCCATAATATCACCCAAACCATAACACACCCTTTCAGAAAAAGCTTCAACAAAATCCTCTTCACTTGGTAGCATAGCAGCGTCCTTGATAGTGACTCTATTCAAGGCTCTAAGATCATGAACCACCCTCAACTTTCCATTCTTCTTCTTTACAAAGAAAACCGGACTTGAGTAACTGGATGTCTATTGCTCATATAACCCATTCCTGACTCTTTCCCTAACAATCTCCACAAAATCCTCTCTGATAGCAGCTGGAATCGGAATAGGTTTGATCTTCCAAGGTTCATGACAAACCGCAGGAATCAAGTAAGGTTCCCCATAAGAGTGATTCAAAACACCCCTTTCCTCCTCAACAAAAGCCACAGCTTTTTTCCTTAGCACAATAATGTGCAACAACAACTTCTTTACTTCTTCAGACAACCACCCATCAGGACCAAAATTAACAACTTTCAACCTTTCAACAGTCACCCTAGCTGTCTCTACAAATTCTGGAGGATTCTTCACCAAAGGAGTACAGTACGGATCTCTTGACAAAGGATGTCTCTTCAAGGGCGGATTCAAACCCACAGGTATAGGCTCATTAACAGGCCTAATCTTCTGCACTACCTTCTTATACTTTGCCACTCCACCTTCAACTTGAGGGATCTTCAGGAAATCTTCACCACCAGACCTGGAACAAAAACCAAGTGTTTCCCCATTGCTCACATGTGTGACCAAGTTAATGTTTTAGAAAGGTGTAGAAGAAACCCTAGTGGTGCACAATTGGGAGGACTTACTTTTAGACCCCAATCTCACCACTCCAAAACTTTTCCGCAATACCAAATCTTCATCTTCATTTCCGTCTTCAAAATCATCAAATCTTGATTCATCTTTGGAATCAACTCTTTTAAAATTGTGCAGTTTATCCTCATGCTGGAGGCCCGAAAATTGATCTTGATTATCTTCTTTCTTCATAATTTTCTGCAGTTTAACCTCATGCTGGAGGCCCAAAAATTGATCTTGATGATCTTCTTTCTTCATTATCTTCAGATTTTTTTCTTGATTTTCTTGAATTATCTTGAAATTTTTAACTTCTCTTCTTGAGTTTTTATCAGCCGGTATGTCTAGAAGATTGAAGATAATAAAATGAATAATAGAGAATAGGATGGGAATTATAAGGTAGTAATGTAAAATAAAATAAAATAGGTGTATTTTAAGAGAATAAGACGACAGGATAGTTGAGATGTGACAAATTTGTAAGTATTTAATTAAATTGCAAATATTATAAATGATTATAAATATTCAAAAGCGTGCCAGTTCAATAATAGTATTATAAATCTTAAGGAAACCTATAATTATTTATATAGTATTTTAATTAGATGTAATGAACTAATAAAAATAGTAGATAAAGAAATATATTTAAAATATAATGAGAGAGTGTATTGTAAGTGATGATCTACCAGAGGGACTTCTAAAGCCTTTTTATAGGCAAGAGGACATTCTGGAGCATTCCAACAGTATCTACAAAAAGGTAAAATAATTGGAAACAATTAATTTAAAAGAATCTAATTAAAAACATAAAAAATAAATCCGTGAATAAACAAATATTTTTCCCATCAGTAATCTCTTAAAAAAGAATAGAATTAATATAACAGTTAACTACATGAGTATGAAAATATGAGAACGGTGAGAAAGAAATCTAAAGAAGGAATACCAATATCTGAAAAAGTATAATTAAAATAAAAGGAATTATTTTTACGCTTTTAAATATTCTTAACTCAGTATAAGCAATAGTAATTTAACTATTTCAAGTAATTTAACTATTAAATTAATTGAACAACTAATTAAGTTAATACATGATCTTTTTAACATGAGAATTTAAATTTAATCATATTAAATTAATTTAGTAATATTGGTGACACAATTAAGGGTCACAGATGCGCCAAATATTGATGAATATTACTATATGATAGGTTGTATTTAGTTTTATATAAATGTTATTATTAAAATTGTAATTACTTTGTAAGTTAAATTTACACTTATATTATAATCTTAAATAATTTATTTATACATATAAATCATGCCATGATATTATAGAATATTATATTTGTTTATGTAATACAATTTATTTAATAATAAAATTAAGTATAATATTTATTTTATTCATTCACAAAATATTTATAATTTTATTTAAATAATTTTTTGTATTTACTTAAAGTTATTCCTCTATATGTTTACAGTAGTTTATTGTATAAATTACTGGACTCCTGAGATAGCCTGGCTGACACTCCCTCACTCTAAAAAAACAATTAAAAAAATGCTAAGATTTTTTCTTTTTATACTTTTTTAACAGAGTAGAGAGATTTGAAATTTTCCTTCCAGGTATCCATGCATCATGTTCAGATGACTTGTTCTTATATTTCAATAAATATTCAATACCTCTTTCAGAAGTGATAATTCTATCATTGAGAATTTTATCAATATATGCAGTTTCTGTGACTTCCCGAGGGTTTTTCTTAGGTCTTCCCCTTCTTTTGGGAAATAAGTCACTGTTGGAAGTATAAGGTTTAAGCAAAGAAATGGGAAAAACAGGATGTTTTCTATCATATGGAGAATACAATAAAACTTTTACTGCATTATCACCAACCATTCTTTTAACAACAAATGGTCCTACAAAAGGATCTTTTAATTTGTTGTTACCTTGTAAATTGAAATGGACAGTAGATATCAGCACTTCATCACCCTTGTTAAATGTGTATTCTTTATGGGATTTATCCCATCTTTTCTTTTCATATTCAAATGCTTAATAAATACAGCTTTGAGCATGTTTTCTGCATAGCTTTTGCATTTGCATAAAATATTTTACACCAGGATGTAGTTCCAACTTAGGTAATTTATTATTGAGAATCTGAGCAGGAGTATTTGGGACGTAACCTAACCAAAGCTCAAAAGGCTTTTTCTCAGTGACAGAATGAAAATTACTATTATATGCAAATTCAAGACCAGGCAAAAGAGTGACCCAGTCATGAGTAAATCTGTCATTGTCTTTATATTCTAAACCAAAGGCACAATACCTTCTAATCATATCTTCCAGAGTTTGAATCATCCTTTCAGCTAGACCATCCGTCTGAGGATGATGAGCTGTAGATAACTTTAACTCACAGCCACAAATATCCATCAAAGAGGTCCAAAACTCAGAAGTAAATTTTGGATCTCTATCAGAGATAATGGCTTTTGGGAATCCAATAATATTAAACATGGAAGACCACCATATGAAAGATAATTCTTTTGTGGATACATCTTTGTGGGTTGGAATAAATTTACACATTTTTGTGAATCTATCTACTATCACCCAACAAGAGTTATAACTGTCTTTAACTGCTACAGGAAGGCCAGTGACAAAATCCATGTTAATTATTTGCCAAGGAGCATTAGGTGCTTCAATATGTTTTAGTAAACCTGCTCTCTTACCTGTCAACTTTTTAGATTTTTGGAAAGAATCACAAGATTCAACATATAATTTTGTATCTTCAGACATATTAGCCCACCAAGCAGTGTTTTTGATTCTGATCAATGTTTTTTCTAGATCAAAATGACCAGCTAATATGTCATCATGACAAAGTTTGAGGATAGTTTCTTCCATAGAAGGGGAAATTAAAACTACATTTGTCAGCTTTCTTCTATAATAAATATAACCATCTTCCATAGAAAACTTTCCTTTCATCAAAGCACTTTGATATTTTGCAGGAAGAGTTTTAATCAATGCTTGAATTGAAGCATTCTTAGGATCATTTAAGATAGTAACTAATTTATTTAAATCAGAATCTTTATCATATGAATCCAGTATTAATTGTAATAACTCTTCTTCCATATCAACTATAAATATACCATGGATATAAACAGTATCATCTTCAGGCACATAAGCAGGATTGGAGTCATTATTTGACAGAGGCAGTCTGGACAACATGTCAACATGGGAGTGAACATTTCCAGCTCTATGGATAATTGTCATCCATTCTCTGTATTCTTGAACAGCAAGTTGCCACCTGAACATATATCTATTAGGTGTTTTCAGGTTTAAGAGGGACTTTACTGCACTACAGTCAGTTACCAATTCAAACTTTTGGTCATCTAGATAGTAATGAAGTTTCTCAAGAGCCCAAACAACTGCTAAGCACTCTAATTGAGTGGCACCATATTTCAATTCACTATTTCTCAAGGTTCTTGAAATATAACAAATTACAACTTCTGAGGTTTTATCATTAATAATTTGTTTCTGGTGTAAGGCAGCACCCAGACCAACAAAACTAGCATCTGTATACAAAACAAATGGTTTGTTAAAGTAAGGAATAGCTAAGATAGGGGTTTTCATTAAGCAACTTTTTAAAGTATCAAAAGATTTTTGACAGTCACTATTCCAGATGACTGCAACATCTTTCCTAGTGAGTTTGGTAAGAGGTAAGGCTATAACCTGATAATTTTTAATATATTGCCTGTAATAGCCACACATACCCAAAAAAATTTGGATTTCTCTTACAGAGGTTGGTGCTTTCACATTTTGAATTGCAGCAACTTTGTTTTGGTCTACACAAATTTGTAGGCCTGACACAACATGGCCAAGGACTTTCAAAGATTGAAAACCAAATTTACACTTTTTTAAGGACAAGGTCATATTGATTTCATCCATTTTTTGAAAAACTTTATTAAAGTGAACCATATGTTCATCAAAAGTTTTAGAAAAAACTATGATATCATCAATATACACCATGAGCCATCCTTCAATGATTTCCTGATGGAAAGTGTTATCCATGACTTTTTGGAAAACTGAAAGGGCATTTTTGGGGCCAAATGGCATTCTAATATACTTATATATTCCCATATGAGTAGCAATAAGCAAAAAATTCTGAGAATTTTTCTCAACTGAAACTTGATGATACCCTTTGTTACCATCCAGACAACTAATAAATTTAGCACCTTGCAAGGTAGCATGAATTGAAGTAATTCTGGGTAACAGATAAATATCATCAACAGTATAAGTGTTTAATGCCCTGTAATCTCCACATAATCTAGCTTTATCCTTTTCATAAGAAATCAAGACTGGGGAGATGACACAATATTGGGGGGTGACATCCACTTTTTCAATGATGTTCATTTTTAATAATGTGGCAATATTATCTTCAATATCCTTTCTTTTTGTTGGAGAAGCAGGATATGGTTTTTTCCTAAGAGTATGAGGAATATCATTCAAGTCACAGGATAAGGTAATTTTTATTTCCTCCTGAACACTCCCTAAGACATGAGAACCATGAGCAAAAGCCATAGGGAAAGAAGTAATTGAGGCTATAATAGAATCCTTTTCTTCACTAGTTAAATGATCACCAAAAGAAGCAGTATTTATTTCATTTAATAAATCATCCATCTCAAATGTTGGTCTGCCTTTACACTGGAATAGTGAGTTACAAGACCTTAACAGATGCCCAGAGGGTTTTCTAGGGGAGGAAATTTTGAATTTTCTTTTGCCATTCAATCCCAAAGTGAAGCAATAATTTTCTGGGTCCAATTTCACACCAAAAATGGTCAAAATATCATTTCCCATAATGAACCAATTACTCAAATTATCATTTTTCATAACCACAAACTCACAAACAGCTCTGACAAAGCCACCATTATATTTGAAAAATAAAGAGGTTTTGTATTTGCCAATAGGAATTAAGGTAGAACCATACCCTCTCCATTTTTCAGAAGTTATAGGTAATAATTTATTCAGATAATCCTTGTCTACTGAAGCTAAAGCTTTTTCAGACACTACACTTCCTCCAGCACCAGAATAAAGAACTACATCAACATTTTTACCATTAATGATAACAGGTGCCTTCAAAGGGGATATGGATATAGAATTGTTAGTAATATCTTTAATAATCTCAGCATTTTCTACTGAATATAAATCCAATACACATTCTTCAGATATATTATCTAAATAATGGACATCCTGTTCCAACATGAAAACATATTTACTGGATTCATTGTCATAGTAGATATTACTTTCACAGTCACTAGAAGAATCATTGACATTCATTTCAACTTCATCAGTGTCCTCATTGTGTTCAACCAGATTAATTTTCTTGCCACAAACATGACCCTTTTTCCATGGTTTGTTACACTTATAACAAGTATTTGTTGCATATTTTTTAGGTGCAACTGGTGCAGAGGGTCTACCAGATTTTTCTGGGGGCTTTGTAGAGGGTTTATTCTGATCATTTTAAGGTTTACCAAGGTGATTCTTAGGTTCATATCTATGGTTGAGTAGTACCTCATTACAAATATTAATGAAAGAAGAATGTTCCCTTACATGCTCAGTTCTAGCTACAATTAAATCTCTAAGAGAATTTGGCAATTTATACAAAATTTTATCTCTCCAAATATCATAATCCATCTTTGGATCAATTACTCTCAGGATCTTTGTTACTTTCATCAGAAAAATAATGGGTTTTTCAACAGAGGAGGATATATATCTAGTATTCTCATACAGTCTTTGCTGAGCCAACCTAAATTTTGAACCACCAAATTGATTCTCAATCAAGAATTTACACTCATTCCATGTATAATGGTTATTATACAATAGAACAGATTCATACCACAACAATGCTACATTAGAAAATAAGGAAATTAGCTTAGAAAAAATTTCCTCATCAGGTAGTTTATAAGATCTCTTTAAATTATCAATCCTTTGTATAAAGTGTTGCCAATCAGATGAAGAATAACCATCAAAAGTAGGATATTGATCCAATTTAGGCCAATTTTTCTGGCTACTGGAATGTTCCATCCTATGGTTTGAATTATTCAAGGTTATCAGTTCCTGAAGTCTTGAAAGGTGTTCAGATATTTCATTATTCACAGAGGCAGCTGGCTCATGGTGAGCATTAAATTTCTTTCTGTTTGATGCAATAGATTTTTCAGAATGAATATCAGCTGGTAAAATTTGTACATTACAAGGGAGAGAAGAACTACTCTGTTCAAGCTGTTTATTATTAAGACTAACAGCAGTTTTAGCATTATTTTTTAATTCATGATAATGAGTAGCCTGGACAGTTTTTAATGCAGAAAATTGTTTCTCTAGGTCAGATAATTTATTTCTCAAATCAGGAATGTAA
The DNA here is from genome assembly GCA_030280995.1 of Hemileia vastatrix. Classification (NCBI taxonomy): domain Eukaryota; kingdom Fungi; phylum Basidiomycota; class Pucciniomycetes; order Pucciniales; family Zaghouaniaceae; genus Hemileia; species Hemileia vastatrix. The sequence continues at coordinate 25,267,461 of JASXTE010000007.1, read as the reverse complement.
GATAGTTGATCATTAATTCTAGAAATAGATAAAACATTTCTGTCCTCATCTACAGAGCATTTATTACTCAAATTCTGAGAATCAATTTTCAATCTTCTTAATTCACTGTGCAAAAGCATATTGTCATTCTTTAAAGTAGTATTTTCATCTTTTAGATTATCAACAGTTTTGCGTAGGTGACTATATTTATCTGAGGTTGATTTGTGGTCAGATTTAATAGACTTTTGTTGAGCCAGGACATTATATAGTGTGTCTTTCAATTTGAAATAAGCAGTGTCTTAAACAGAAGAACTCACTTTACAATGTAAATGCAAATTATTTAATCTATCACTCTCATGTATTAACAAATCTCTCAAATGTTTATCTTTCACAACATTAAAATCAAGAGTATCTTTCAATATTTCTTCAGAAGTTTTCTCAAGTAAAGTGTAAACTTCAGGGGAAACAGAATCATTCTTGATTGCAAGAGAAGGGCTAATTATAGAAGGAAAAGTTAAATGTAAAGTTTCATCAAATGATAATTTACTAATTACATCAATGGGACTACTTATTAAAGGAAGTTGTCTCTTCAAAGGTTTAACTGTTCTTTCAGGGTCCACATTATTACCTGAAGAAGGATTGTTATTATACATACCAACATGCTTATCAAACAAATTACTTACCATGGCAAGGGAGGAAACTTCCCCTGTGCCTTCTTTCTTCTGCCCCCCTGATAAGGATGGTTCTGAAGAGATGGATTGTAGTTTGATGTCCTGGATGGGCCAGGTTGTTGAGCTGGTTTTTGTACATTCTGTTGGTAGTGGGTCATTAAGTAATCCCATTTCAATTGTTCCACTTGCAGAATGCCTTGATTTTGGTTGAGGGAGCTGGATGCCTGACTGGCCTGAGGTTGAGGCTGAGGTTGGGAAGCTTGGAAATGAGGAGGTTGACCCTGTTTGGGATTTAAAAGCTCCTGCATCTGCTGCCAAAGTGTGTCTACCTTTGCCTTGTACTTCATGCTTTCTGCTCTCAGTTCCTTTATATTGCTTGACAGATTGTTTACCTGTTGTGCTACAGGAATCTTTTTTATTTTTATACCTCTGAGTGGATTGTCCTGATGTACCTGAGGTTTTACTTCCTTCAGAGTTGTTAGGTGAGAGGGTTTTGTCACTTCTCCTGACATTTCTACGTCCTGAAGGTTTTTTGTCAGCTGAATTATTTTTGTAAGATACTTTGGGAGAACCTACAGATTCAGTGTCAACATCAACTTCATTCTCATCCACATGTAAGTTATCCATGCTTTTAGCCAAACTACTGGAAATTTAAGACTGTGAAAAAGGAGAATTAAATTAATTCAGATATAAATTGTTAATTCAAAATAAAATATAATCAATTGTATTTAAAAAATTTTTTTATTAAAAATCAATTAATTATAAAATAAAATGTAATATAAATAAATGAAATTACAATTATTAAGAATAAATAACAATTAAAATGGGACCAACCAATAAGGTTTAAGAAGTCAACCAAAATAATTAATACAAAAATTAATTCAATGGTAAAATTGGGACTAAGTACTGAGTACTATTATGGTCAACCAATATTCAAAAAATAATAATAAAGTTAATTTAATAATTTATCAAATATTTATTGACTTCTAGGACTATGAGTTTTACTCTATTATGGTCAACTAGGAAAAAAAATTAATATAATGAAAACTTACACTCAGTGAGTCAGCAATTAAGCCACAAACACTGTTATTTCAGTAAAAATATAGTACTATGAGTGAGAGGTGCAGAGGTGAACTTACTATAGTGATCGCAAAATCACTTCAAAATAATATATAATTTAATGTAATATAAACCTAAACTATCAAACCCAAGTTCGAAACACGGTCCCGGCAAAAGTTTTACTTTTTGGCTCAGATGGTCTGTGCGCTTTGTCGTTCGGAGAGGCCCTCAATTATAAGCCGGTATGTCTAGAAGATTGAAGATAATAAAAGGAATAATAGAGAATAGGATGGGAATTATAAGGTAGTAATGTAAAATAAAATAAAATAGGTGTAATTTAAGAGAATAAGACGACAAGATAGTTGAGATGTGTCAAAGTGGTAAGTATTTAATTAAATTTCAAATGTTATAAATGATTATAAATGTTCAAAAGCGCGCCAGTTCAATAACAGTATTATAAATCTTAAGGCAACCTATAATTATTTATATAGTATTTTAATTAGATGTAATGAACTAATAAAAATAGTAGATAAAGAAATATATTTAAAATATAATGAGCGAGTGTATTGTAAGTGATGATCTACCAGAGGGACTTCTAAGGCCTTTTTATAGGCAAGAGGACATTCTGGAGCATTCCAATAGTATCTACAAAAAGGTAAAATAATTGGAAACAATTAATTTAAAAGAATCTAATTAAATACATAAAAAATAAATCCGTGAATAAAAAAATATTTTTCCCATCAGTAATCTCTTAAAAAGAATAGAATTAATATAACAATTAACTACGTGAGTATGAAAATATGAGAACTGTGAGAAAGAAATTCAAAGAAGGAATACCAATAGCTGAAAAAGTATAATTAAAATAAAAGGAATTATTTTTACGCTTTTAAATAATCTTAACTCAGTATAAGCAATAGTAAATTAACTATTAAATTAATTGAACAACTAATTAAGTTAATACAGGAACTTTTTAACATGAGAATTTAAATTTAATCATATTAAATTAATTTAGTAATATTGGTGACACAATTAAGGGTCACACAAGCGCCAAATATTGATGAATATTATAATATGATAGGTTGTATTTAGTTTTATATAAATGTTATTATTAAAATTGTAATTACTGTGTAAGTTAAATTTACACTTATATTATAATTTTAAATAATCTATTTATACATATAAATCACGCCATGATATTATAGAATATTTTATTTGTTTATGTAATACAATTTATTTAATAATAAAATTTAGTATAATATTTATTTTATTCATTCACAAAATATTTATAATTTTATTTAAATAATTTTTTGTATTTAAATAAACTTATTCCTCTATATGTTTACAGTAATTTATTGTATAAATTACTGGACTCCTGAGATAGCCTGGCTGACAGTTTTCTTCTGTCCTACAAAAATAACCAGGGGTTTCCCCAATGCTCGCATGTGTGGCCAAGGTAATGTTTTTGAAAGGTGTAGAAGAAACCCTAGCGGTGCACAATTGGGAGGACTTACTTTTAGACCCCAATCTTACCACTCCAAACCTTTTCCGTATATCTTTATATAAAGATATATAACCAATCTTCTTCCTTGAGCTTGAATTTAAAATAATTGAGAATCTTGAGAGAGAACAGAGAATTGATAAAAAACTTGAAGAATACTTGCAGAGAAGAGAAACATTAAGAAGAGAAGTTATCTCCAAGGGAGCTTAACTACTACAACCTGGGATTTCCTCATCTTGGGGAGAGGTTGTAGCACTAGGGTGATCAGCCCTCATTACTCTAAAAAAGACAGACTCTCAATAGAGCCTGAGCCACACTCCAGAAAACCAGAGGCTGCACCAACTTCTTTCCTTCTCCTGCAACAATCCATGCACTGGCACATTGAAGATAAACCAGGCCTGGTCTCCCAACCATCCTCTCCGGGGGATGATAATCTCATGTGAAGCCTCCTTGTGTCTTCACCAGTCAACTCCAAGCTGATTCCCAAATCAAATTGATAACCAATTCTTGCCTGAAAATCCATCAAGAATGGCCTTCCTAAAACTGCTTTTACATTACCTTTAGCAATGTAAAAATGAACCTTCCCTTAGGATCTGCCAACATCTAACTTCACAAACTCAGAAGTTCCAACCAATTCAGTGACATGGCCACCAATCCCTCTCCAATTCCCAACAATACCAGTTTCAATGGGGAGGCCCAAATGAGTTGCCTCAAACAAAGAAATCAGGTTTATCTGAGAACCTGAATCCACAAATGCCCTTGCCTCCCTTCCATTCAGAGTGACATTGACATATACCAGAGGAGCAGAAAAGTGAGTTTACAACCCCTCACCAAACTATTCCGCAGAATCACAGATGTATTCCACCTCCCCAGAAGAAACTCTTCTCCTGGTCAACAACTTTTTATGTCTATCAGCCAACCCTGGACTGATAGCATACAACTCTCCATAAGATAGGTAAACCTGACCCTGATTCAACCTTTCAAGGACAGAGTCCATAACATTAACTTGACTAGGAACTACTGGCCTCTCAAAGTTAGCTCTTTGCTTCACTACCTTGTTCCTAGAAGCTTCTTGAGGACCAGCACCACCAACAGATTTACCATTAACAGGAACCAAACCAGATCCCTCACCAGAACCTCTAACTCCTGCAGGCTTTGGCAATGAAGCCAAAGGGACATCCTCCTCAGAGTCAGAATCAACCTCCATTGGCATTGGCTCACCATTTATGTCCAATGCACCAAAACTAGGGGGTCTCATGTCTTCCATACCTTTCTGCATCTTGTACAGCTCCTCTTTGCTGTACTTCTTCCTAGCTGCACTCAGCTTAGGATCCACCTTTGAAGCCTTTGGCTTTGGTTGGGCCTGAGAACTGCTCTTAGGCCTTCCCACCTTTCCTGCTTCCACATCATAAACACCAGCCAAGCGTTCCCCACTTGACTGCCCACCACAAGAGTACAACTCCAAACCACCAAAGGAAGTAGAAAAACAGACCTTATTGACCTCCTTCCCCTTTCCCTTGACATCCTCATCCTCCTTACCAGAAGACTTCCTTTGATCAGGAATCTCCTCAAACCTTGGCCTCCTTTGATTGAGACCACCCCTTCTCCTGACCAAATCAACAGGAGCCTGCCCCTCACTGGGCTTTACAAATGAACCGTCAGGGAACTTGAAAACCCTGCCATAAAATTCCACCTTTCCTTCAGACACATCCCTGTTCAATGCCCAACAATCATTGGACCTGTGCCCCCTCCTGCTGCAATAAGAGCAGACCCAAGGATCACTCCTACCAGCCCTCCTATCAAAATCTCTAGGCTGAGAAGGTGCCATATTGACCTTCTTAGCCTCCTGAACAAAAATATGAAGCTGCTTTGTGAGATCAGCAAAATGCTTCACCACTGGGTCCCTCTCTTGTTTGGGAACCTGCACCATATTCTTCTCCTCCTTCTTCACTCTAATCTCCTCTTCAGCCAAAGCCTCACTGACTTTGCTGACATACTTGGCACACCCCTCCTGATAGGTGTCCACAGCCAATAACTTCAAATGGGCCTCAACAGCCTCCTGCACCTTATCCAAGGCAGGAAACTTCTGGTCCCCATTAGAAAGAGTCTTCATCAATTCCTTCCTTGAAAGCTCCTTCAACACATCCATCCTGACATCTCTAGCCAGGGCAGACCAAAAAACATCCTTGGCAGCATTTTCATGTGCCAACTCCTCCACTTCCATCAAAGATTCCACCACAGGATCAAACTATAGCAGAAACTTTCTGTAACTATGCAAGTTACCAACACCACCATAAGATTGCCATTCATTGACAAGCTTGTTCAGATCCACCATAGTGAACCTGACACCCCATCTGTCCACCATCTCCCTACACAACAATTTCCAATCCCTCTTCTTGTAGCCAGGCATGGCCACAACCTCCTTCTCCACTGCCCTATCACCAATGAAGAAAACAATCTGCTTCACCATGTCCAGGTAAGAAGCATCATCCACACCAGCAGCAGTTTCATACTTCTCCAGAAACCACTTCACATCTTCCCCATTAATCTTGGAACCATCCCAAGTTTTAATCCTAACACACTCCCTAACCATCACAGCAGGAGGACCATCCCCCCCACTGACAGTCACCACAGGAATAGCAGAACCAGAAGCCATTTCTTCAGTCCAAAACACCAAAAAGACACAACCAACAAAAACAGAGATTGTAAAGAACTAGCAAGTTGTACCCCACATTAGGCGCCAGAAATGTAGACAATCCTATAGTACTAGCTATAGGCCTTGACAAAGGGAGTTGGAGAAAAACCAGAGTGCAAATACCCTGTCCCTTTAGAAAAATAGAGTGAGATTTACTTGCTAAAGTAAGTTGGTTCCTGTTTGCTAAAGCCCCTTTTTCAACACACTTGACTGCTTGATGAGCCAAGAAAGTAGTCCCCAAACAGACTACCAAACCAATGAACTGAAAGGTAGACCAGTGTCCACACCAGAGAAAGCAAAGATACTTGATGTAGGCTTCAAATTCACACCAGAGACAGCAATAATACTTGATATAGCTTGCAAGACTACACCAGAGAAAGCAGTTGTCAAAGTTGAGTTAAATGAAGAACTAACCTTGCAACCAACACAGCCAATTGTGACCAAAAAACAGTGAAAACTGAGTGAGGAACAAAGATATCACCTCCGGATGGTTTTATGATAATTAAGGTTGCCCCAAACTGTCTTATTCACTATGTACACACAGACCACTATCTAAGAGCCCCTGCACACCAGCAAATTTGGCGCCTGTACCCGCCAAATTGGATAAAAACCCTCCAGAAGCGCTCCCCAACCTTCTAAAACAGAGGCGGGCAGGTCACCCGACATCGGAGGCACCGCCTGAAGCAGCCCGGCCTCCCTGAAGCCAGAAAACCAATAAAAACACCTAATCTACTTGGAAAAATTAGCTACAACTACTAAAACATTTACAACACAGAATTTCACTATAACAACATTGAGACATGAAAGATAGAGCTAAATTAGGCCTATCCAATGGTATAAGTACTTAACCCTAAGACTTAAGGTAAGCCTGTAAAACACAAAAAACAAAATTAAACAGCTATCTTTTTAAGTGAAAAATGAGGAAATGAACCCTTAAAACTTAGAATATGAAAAATGTCTACTAGACATAAAATATAGAGAAAAACTTGGGCTGTCCAATGGTAGTACCCACCTACCCGCAGACCCAATATCCACGCAATAAAACCAGAAAAATACCCAATTCCTCAACAGATGTCAATTAAGACATGCACAAACAGCGCCAAATCACACAACAAAGGCCCCTACCAATGTTGGAAGACCAAAACGCTAAAATAGGAGACAGGCACTTATTTAGTGTCCTAGTTTAATTATAAATTCATTGAACTTATTATATGCACTTATTTCATTAATAACCTCAAGCTTAGAACTTTAATTAACTACCACACTTAAATTTGCCTAAATTAGTCAAGGATTTACCCATTCAAGTGCCTTCCAAGGACTGCATGTAGTTACCCCACATCTCACACCCTTTTTTGGGTTTTTTAAGTGGTTTCTCAGTCAATTTTGGTTATTTTTGAAAAGGGATTTCACGTAGTATAATGTCATGATTAGCCCCATCATTTCTACTGTTAATCCCTTTTAATATGGAGTGATAATCAGTTTTAATTTTCCCTTTTAGTCTTTTATTTTAATTTCTTACACTCATATACTCTCTTTTTTGCTTATTCTTTATCTTTGATGGATTATCCCTATTACTGCAGGATTTTGGTGGGTGATATCCTTCTAATTATGTTATTGGCCACTCTTTTTTTTGTTGGACATGTCTATTAGTTGGAATGAGGCATCATTAATCATGTATAGAGCTGGTAAATCAAGGCATTCATTGGGGAAGTTATTAGGGGGTTTCAATGTTCAGGGATCTGCAATAAAATTAATATTGGATTAAAATCCTTATACCCCAATTATCTTCTGCAATTGTTTTTGGTAATAATTGGGTTATTAGACACTTTACGTGTCAATGTTCTTATCTTATCCAACATTTTTCTACTTTATTTTTCATAACCACATCTAGGAAGATAAAAAGTTAGTTCATGAATGATGATAAATTGGAGAAGATTTTGAATAAACCTTTTTTTGCAATTAAAATAATGGTTCCCATTATAAGCAGGCTTTTGACTCAAAGGTATAAGTGCGCCATCAACAAAACTTACACAGCCAGTGAAACCTTCAGCTTGCATTATTGAGAGGTTTCAAGTTGCTGTTCTGGAGTTGGCCAAGAAAGTGTTTGAGACTTGAGGGAAAGGATAGAAATCATACAGCACTTGGTGTATAATATCACTTTACCATATCCTATGTTAAATAGATTATCCAAACGTCTTACAGCAGCACCATTTCCATTTCAGACAAAGCAACATAGTGCGACAGCAAGTTGAATGGCAGGATTACGCTTTTTGTTATGGAGATTTTTATGAAAGAAAGGATGTTCAGAGATGAGTTGATAAAGTTTGTAGAAAGAATCAGGAGAAGTTCTAAATAGTTGAGGACTGTTGAGAATGGAGTGAAGATCATATTGGGGATCATGATAAAGATTTGGCCCCCTGGAAATGAGGTAAGACTTTTTGGAAAGAAAACACAAATAGTCTAAAGAATCTTCCAAATCAGAGTTAGATTTATAGTAGAGAACTAAAAGTAAAGTTATAGCATTTATAGTGGAGTGAAGTAGCTGTCTAGTAGAGAGGTGCTTCATTGTTGTTGTTAGTATAGGTTGTCGGTAGAAGGTTTGGGGGTTGATTAGTGGGAATTGGGAATTCACTGCCAAATGTGAAGATGGGGTGTGTAGATAGAAACAAAACTTTAGTGTTTGCCACCAAAATTAAGTAGCATAGAGTGAGGAGAGACTTAAGGATGGCATCAGAAATTATAAGTCATGTGACTTTCTTAAAAATCCATTATGGATGCAATGAGTTTGGGATCAGGAAGTAGGAATGGAAATGGGGTATAATGGCATCTACCACCATGTCTGTAAGTTGGGTCGGTATGCATACTTTACCAATAATTGAGGGTATATTCATTCACTGTTGGATTATCACCCCTCATTAACTATTCATTTCTGTAAATATTGTGTAAAAGTAAGTATATATACTTACAGATACTTACTTCGCTTCATTAAGTCACCCCCCTGTCTGCCAATTTTTTTGATTTTGTATCCCACTTTCCGATCACTTACTTGCTTCCTTCCTGACTCCTCATTTTTTACAATTTTTATTCCAATCCACTTTACTCACTATTAAAACTAAATATCACTTATATATACTTCATTACACTACTGGAAATTCAATAAAAACATACACTACAAAAATGTCAAGTGATCCAAGGAAAAAACAATCTCCAAACTGGAACACACAGAGAGAAGAACAACTTGCTATTTCTTGGATATCTATTAGCAAACAACCTGAATTTTCTACATCACAGTCAGGTGAAACCTTCAATAAGAACGTTTAAGTACACTTTAATTCTCATAGTAAACTGCACTACCAAGATTATGAACAGATTAAAATAAGGTCCATATTATTAAACATTTTTTATATTTAATATTTAATCATACTACTCAAAAATGACTAATTGTTCTTCTATTTCACTTTAGATGGAAAGCTTTGAACACTTCAACACTTAAGTTTAGTGCAATATATCATGGTATAAAAAGGAATCCACCAATCAGAACAAGTTCTAGTGATTGGCTTTGAAGTGCGCTTTCTTTTTATCAAGATCAGTGTAAAACAACTTTTAAAAGTTTTTAAGCATGGGAGAAACTCAAGTTTGCTCCAAAATGGCAAATGGAACATACCCAACCCCTACCTTCTAGAAACTCTCCAATAGATAGTTTTTCAAGTTCACAAAGAGCTACACCTATGGACAGTTTTTCAAGTGACCTGAGCAATAAATTTGACTCCAGCAGCTGTCCTGCCTCACCCCCTCCAAACTATTCCGACCACCCACTTGGCCAAAAATCAGCCAAAAAACTTTGACTTGCTGATTTATATGAAGGGAAAAAGGATGAAGGCTTTTCACATTACAATGATGCAGCTGAAAAATGCATTGAGGCCATTCTTGAAAGCAATGAAATATCTGCAAAAAAATCAATTTATTAGAAAAGCAACTTGCTATAGCTGAAAATAAACTCAAACTTACCAAAGAGCAAATAATCATACAAAAAGAAAGGCTTCACTTGATAAAAGAAAATGCAACCTTGAAGAAACAAATACAAAGATAAATCAGCAAAACATGAGAATAAACTTACAAAAATCAGACTGTGAGATGTGAAGCAGTGAGATTCAGCAACTCTTAATGTTGAAGAATAATAACTTTTGTGATGATGATGATCTAGATATATTAAATAAGATGAAAGATGATTTAAAAAAGCAGTGGTTGAATGGTGATAGCTCTTAATTTGTTCATTTTTTAATTTTTACTTGACCTGAAATAAAACATTAGTATAATAAATAAAGCATAATAAAATAATACTTATATTATAGAAGGATTGAAAACTCCTATACTTCACATTGATACAAAAAAATTGATTAGCTTAAATGTGGAATTTTTTAAAAAAAATTGAAAAAAATAAAAAAAATTGATTGAGAGACAATTGCACATACCTGTTTATTTAAATGACCACCTCTTTAAACTTATAATTAGAAATCTTATAAATATGAAGCCTTATTTATAAAAACACGTAAAAATTTAAATTAATAAAAGAGAAATGATATATAACATTGCAATAAATATAGATCATTTTACATTGCAGAAGTGTGAGTGAAGGAAAGGCGCAAAGATATAGTGTATAATTGGTTACATTGCAGAAGTGTGAGTAAAGAAAGGCGCAAAGATATAGTGTATAATTGGTTACATTGCAGAAGTGTAAGTGAAGGAAGAAGGTGCAAAAGGCCCTTCTTATATATTAGAGAGGAGTCCTTTTTGCACCAACTCTACAACACTCACCCATTTAGCTACAAATCCTGTGTCAAATATGACTCATCCCCAATGTAGTAAGAAAAAATGAAAAGTAATGAATGTGGAAAATACTTACCTAGAAAAAAAAGAGATGCCAAGAGATTGAGAGAAATTAAAAAAAAACAAGTAATATGAAAATTACTTACCTGGAAAAAAAGGAGAAGCCGAAAAGAATTAGAAAACAGTTTAAGGAAACTAACAGAGAAGGTGGAAAATACTTACCTAGAAAAAAAATTAGATGCTGAGAGATTGAGAGAAAGTAGAAAAAAAAATAACTGTAATATTAAAATTACTTACCTTGAAAAAATAGGAGAAAGCCAAAAGAAGCTAAAAAACAGTTGAATCAAACTAAAAGGTAATGTGGAAAATACTTACCTTGAAAATAATGGAGAAGCCAAAATTAATTTTGGCTTCCTTTTTTTTTCAATTACTTATTGTTAAATTTTTTGGCTTCTCCTTTTTTTTAAGTTAAGTATTTTCCACATTACCTTTTAGTTTGAATCAACCGTTTGTTAGCTTCTTTCAGCTTCTCCTATTTTTTCAAGGTAAGTAATTTTCATATTACAGTTATTTTTTTTATTCTACTTTCTCTCAATCACTTGATATCTCCTTATTTTTCTAGGTAAGTATTTTCCACCTTCTCTGTTAGTTTCCTTAAACTGTTTTCTAATTCTTTTTGGATTCTCCTTTTTTTCAAGGTAAGTAATTTTCATATTACTTGTTTTTTTTTAATTTCTCTCAATCTCTTGGCATCTCCTTTTTTTTCTAGGTAAGTATTTTCCACATTCATTACTTTTTAGTATTTCTTACTACATTGGGGATGAGTCATATTTGCCACAGGAGTTGTAGCTAAACAGGTGAGTGTCCTGGAGTTGGTGCAAGTAGGACTCCTCTCTAATATATAAGAAGGGCCTTTTGCACCTTCTTCCTTCACTCACACTTCTGCAATGTAACCAATTATACACTATATCTTTGCGCCTTTCCTTCACTCACACTTCTGCAATGTAAAATGATCTATATTTATTGCAATGTTATAAATTATTTCTCTTTTATTAATTTAAATTTTTACATGTTTTTATAAATAAGGCTTCATATTTTTAAGATTTCTAATGATAAGTTTAAAGAGGTGGTCATTTAAATAAACAGGTATGTGAAATTTTCTCTCAATAAATTTTATTTATTTTTTTCAACAATTTTTAAAAAATTCTACATTTAAGCTAATCAATTTTTTGTATCAATGTGAAGTATAGGATTTTTCAATTCTTCCAGTATATAGTAATATTGTCAAGGTCCCCTTTTGGTCTAGAAGTTTTGGTACAGAGTTTTTATGAAGATTTTAAGGATTTAATTGGGCTCTCAATAATTTGGTACGTATTTCTCAATCAAAGATGATTTTACTGAATGATAAGAGGTAAATTTAAAATATCAATATAAGTTATAGATTAGAATTACGTCCTTGTAAATACTAAAGATATAAAATATAACAGATAAGTGTTATATTGTAGTTGTGTTAATAAAATTAAGGTAAAAAGGAATGATCAAAAAGCACAAAATGGAAGGGCCTTTTATAGGCAAAAAGTGAGAGAACAAAGTATGGGATTAATATCTCATAATACAAGAGTATGAGAGGAAAATATTAAATAAAAGAAAGTATGTGAAATAATAGAATCTACACTAAATGGAGCGTCAATAAATGTATTGATTTTATTTGAAATAAAAACTATGAGCCCTTTAGTCCGTCACTTTTTAGTGTGAGAAACATTTGATTTGAAATATAGAATCAATAAAATCTAATTAAAGGAATTTTAAAAAGTAGTTTTCTTTTTAAAATAATTTATATATATATATTTTTAATACTACTTTTATTCCCGTCTCATCTGTAATATTGAACACGGTGTTTGGGAGTAAAAATATATGTGGGACAACTACTTATTTTTATTAATTATTTACTTAGTGTACTTAGTTAGTTAATTGTTATTAATGCATAAGTCTTTAGTAAATAATTAATTATTAATAAGGATCTCAAAGGTGTGGCTTCACCTCATTAAGATAATTAATTATTTTACTGGGTAAGTCTAGTAACCTGGCTGACACTCCCTCACTCTAAAAAAAAACAATAAAAAATAGCTATGATTTTTTCTTTTTATACTTTTTTAATAGAGTAGGAAGATTTGATATCTCCTTCCCAGTTATCCAAGAATCATATTCAGATGATTTATTCTTGAATCACAATAAGTATTCTGTACCTTTTTCAGCAGTGACTATTCTGTCGTTTAGAATTTTATCAATTTCTGCTGTTTCAGTGATTTCATTTGGGGTTTTCTTTGGTCTTTCCCTCCTTTTTGGAAATAAATCACTATTGGATGTATAAGGTTTCAGAAGAGATATTGGAAAAACAGGATGTTTACTGTCATATGGAGAATACAAAATAACCTCAACTGAATTATCTCCAATCATTCTTCTGACAACAAATGGACCAACAAATGGGTCTTTCAAGATCACAACCACAAACATCCATCAGAGACATCCAAAATTCAGAAGTAAATTTAGGGTCTCTGTCAGAGATTATGGCTTTAGGGAAACCAGCAGTATTAAACATATGAGACCACCATAAGAAAGCTAATTCTTTAGTGGAAACATCCTTGTGAGTAGGGATAAATTTACACATTTTAGTGAATTTATCCACAATAAACCAACAAGAGTTATAGCTGTCTTTACCAGCAATAGGTAATCTTGTTACAAAATCCATGTTTATTATTTGCCATGGTGCATCAGGAGGTTCAATATGTTGCATTAATCCAGCTCTCTTACCAGTTAATCTTTTTGATTTTTGGCAAGAATCAGAAGATTCAACATATAATTTGGTGTCCTCAGACATATTAACCCACCAAGCAGTGTTCTTAATTCTGATCATTGTTTTTTCAAGATCAAAATTTCCAGCTAATATGTCATCATGACAAATTTTCAAGATGATTTCTCTCATAGAAGGAGGAATAACAATAAAATTACTCAACCTTCTTCTATAGTATAGATATCCTTCATCAATTGAAAATTTACCTCTTTCCAAAGCCTTCTGGTACTTTGGTAGAAGGGTTTTAATTAATGCTTGTATTGAAGCATTCTTTGGATCATTTAGTATGGTGCATAACTTTTTCAAGTCATTGTCCTTATCATATGAATCCAGAATAAGCTGTAATAGCTCTTCCTCCATATCAACCACATATATCCCATGTATATGAATAATTTTGTCCTCAGGATAATACGCAGGATTAGAGTCATTATTTGGTAAAGTTAACCTAGATAACATATCCACATTTGAGTGAACAATACTAGCCCTATGAATAATTTTCATTCTCCCTCTGTATTCTTGAACAGCCAACTGCCATCTGAACATATGTCTTTTGGTGTTTTCAAGTTCAAAAGGGATTTAACTGCACTGCAGTCAGTGACAAGTTCAAATTTCTGGTCATCTAGGTAATAATGAAGCTTTTCTAGAGCCCACACTACAGCTAAACATTCCAATTGAGTAGCACCATATTTCAATTCACTATTTCTCAATGTTCTTGAAATATAAAAAATTGCTACTTCTGATACTTTATCATTCATCACTTGTTTTTGGTGGAGGGCAGCACCCAGACCAATAAAACTGGCATCAGTATATAAAACAAATGGCTGAGTAAAGTCAGGTAAAGCAAGAATAGGTGCTGACATCAAACAGTGTTTCATAGTGTCAAAAGCTCTTTGTCTTTCAGTATTCCAGACAAAAGCAACATCCTTTCTAGTTTATTGGGTAAGGGGTAAAGCTATGACTTGGTAATTTTTAATATACTGTCTATAGTATCCACACATTCCCAAAAAACTTTGGAGCTCTCTAACCGTAAGAGGAGCCTTCACCTGTTGTATGGCTGCCACTTTGTTTTGGTCAACACATATCTGCAAGCCTGAAACAACATGACCAAGAACTTTTAAAGAATGGAAACCAATTTTACATTTCTTCAAAGCAAGTGTCATATTTATTTTATCCATTTTCTGGAATACTTTACACAGGTGGTTAAGATGGTCCTCAAATGTTTTTGAGAGTATAATGATATCATCAATATAAACCATCAGCCATCCTTCAATTATCTCCTGATGGAATGTGTTATCCATGACTTTTTGAAAAACTGAAGGGGCATTTTTAGGACCAAAAGGCATCCTAATGTACTTATAAATACCCATATGAGTAGCAATCATCAGAAAATTCTGAGAATTTTTCTCAACAGGTACTTGGTGATATCCCTTGTTACCATCCAAACAGCTGACATATTTAGGTCCCTGTAAAGTAGCATGTATCACTACGCAATATAGGGGGTGGACTTGCTAGCAAGTCCTCAACCTGAACTCAGATGGAACTCAGATGGAACTCAGACTGAACTCATACTGAACCCATACTGAACTCTACTTGAACACCCACCTAAAACTGTTCTGCTGAGTGGTGTTCATCCCTGATTGTATGGTTCCTTTATCAATAGCTCAATGTGTGTTCAACCTGTGGTGAGTTTGGGTCCAAGGTTGCAGACTCGCTAGCAAGTCCGCCCCCCATATTGTGTGGTGTATAGAGCTAATTCTATGTAAAGGGTAGATATCATCAACAGTATAAGTATTTAGTGCTCTATAATCACCACATTACCTGGCTTTATCTTTCTCATAAGAAATTAGGACAGGTTAGATAACACAATCTTTAGGTGTTTCAACTACCTTTTCAATAATATTCATTTTCTAAAGGGTAGAGATATTGTCTTCAATATTTTTTCTCTTTGTGGGAGAAGCAGGATAAGGCTTCTTTTTTAAACTAGGTGGTATATCAGTTAATGAACAAGACAATGAAAGTTTCATTTCCTCTTTAACTAATCCCAGTTCATGTGACCCATGAGCAAAGGCCATAGGAAAAGACTTTATCAAGTTAATTATGGAATCTTTATCCTCACCAGAAAGTTATTCTCCAAAAGAGGCATTGTCAATTTCAGACATAAGGGCATGCATTTCTTTTGTAGATCTTCCTTTATATTGAACCACAGAATTACATGTGTTCAATTCTGGTTTTAATAATTTTTTAGGGGAGGAAATCTTAAATTTTCTCTTCCCATTCATCCCCATTGTGAAACATTGGTTTGAGGGATCCAATTTAATGCCATATTTGGTTAAAATATCATTCCCTACAATAAACCAATTGCTTAAGTTATAATTTTTCATGACAACAAAATCACAAATAGCTCTTACAAAACCATGGTTATATTTAAAAAACATGGTGGCTTTGTTTTTACCAATGGGGGACAAAACAGAGCCATAACCTCTCCAATTTTCAGACATGATAGGCATCAGTTTTGATTTATAGTCTTGATCCACTGAAGCAAGTGCTCTTTCAGAAACTACACTTCCTCCAGCTCCAGAATCCAGAACAACTTCAATGCTGGTTCCATTAATCAAGACTGGTGCCTTGAGAGGGGCAATAACAATTGAGCTATCCTCAATGTTCTTTATGATCTCAGCATCTTCAATTGTAGATAAAGCATTTTTATCAATATCAATAGTATTTAAATAATGAATATCCTCTTCCAGCATCAAGATTTCTTGTTGAGATTCATATGAAATATTGCTGGCACAATCACTTGACGTATCATCCAGTGCTACTGTGTCATCAGCATGCTCCTCTGTTTGTTCTACAAGATTTATCTTCTTGTCACAAACATGGCCCTTCTGCCAAGGTTTGTTGCACTTGAAACAAGTGTTTGTTGCATACTTTTTAGGTGCAACAGGGGCAGAAGGCTTCCCAACCTTTTTCAGAGGTTTCTGTTGAAAAGTTGAGGGTTTTTCACAAGTGTTTCTAGGAATGAATCTTCTGGCATCATACTTGTTGTTTAGAAGAATTTCATTACATGTATTTATGAAAGAAGAAGGTTCTCTGGTGAACTCAGTCCTAGCCACTATCAAGTCTCTCAAAGACATTGGTAATTTATAGAGGATCCTGTCCTTCCATAACTCAAATTCCATCTTTGGGTCCATAGCTCTTAATATTTTAACAAGTTTCATTAAGAACTCAATAGGTTTATCAGTAGAAGAACTATATTTAGTTTCCTTATACTGCCTTTGTTGAGCCATCCTAAACTTGGAGCCTCCGAATTGTGCTCTAATTAATTTCTTCCAATCTTCCCATGAGTAATCATTCCCATCTAATAGGACAGATTCATACCACATAAGGGCTACATTGGTAAATAAAGAAATTAACTTAGACACAACTTCCTCATCTGGGAGTTTGTAAGAGTTTTTCAAGTTATCAATTCTGCAAATAAATTGTTGCCAATCAGAAGAAGAATCACCATCAAATGTTGGATATTGATCAAGTTTTGGCCAATTCTTTTGATTTGAAGGAGTTTCCTTAGTACTAGCTTGTTTCTGAGTAAGAAGCAGCTGTAACTTCTCCAATTGGGCTGTAATCTCATTGTTCAATCCCTCTGTTGAAGATCCTGGTGCATCATCAGTTTTTGATGGAAACTCAGTGGAATAAACAGGTATTTCTGGATCAATTTTTACTTTAGATGAACTAGCCACAGGTAATATTTGAGCATCCTGCACTATATTTTCCTTCACAGAAATGTCATTCAACAATGAATTCAATTTTTCTTCAATGGTTGTTAGTCTTGTTTTCATTCTTGGAAGACTAGATAAACTCTCATTGATAGTTGCAAAAGATAACTGATTTTTATTTTGAAAAGATGAATAATGGTCATTCAATCTCTTCAGATTCATCTTATCTATTTCCAGCTCTTCACAATAGATAGATACAGTATCTTTTAATTTAGACAAATCATTTTTGATATTTTTCCACAAAGCAACCTTCTTTTCATGAGTTGCCTTATGATTAAACAAATCATCAGAGACCTTCTGCAATTCACTCTCCTTAAGGATTGATACCCTTGCTCAGTTAATAAACCATTAAACTTCTGAGTTAATTGCATATTGTTCATAATATGATTCTGTTTTGCAATAATATCTCTCAAGTACTCATCATTAATCTTTGCTACATCTGGAGTGTTTCTCAATAAGGAAACTGAGTAACATTCCAGACTCTCATAAAACTTAGGGTCAAGAGTTTCATCAATTACAGTCATATTAGGATTAATCATTGAGGTAGCAATTAAAAGTAAAGGATTAGATACATGAGTGATTTGTCTACTACTCCCAGCCTCTGCAGGTCTCAAGTTTTCATCCTCCCTTCCAGATTTACATGAAGGAACAGAATCAGCTACAAGAAAAGGCACTCTAGAATCAATAGAGGGGCTTACCAAGGCTTGCTGGGTATGACCATATTTGGCTTCCTTCTTCTTTTGCCTCCTTGATAGGGATGAGGAGGTGTGGGGTTTACCTGGGTGGGTCTTGACGGACCTGCCTGAGTCAACTGATGCTGGTTTTGAGACAGGTTGTCCCACTGGGTGTTTAACCAGTCCCATTGCCACTTTGACACTTCCACCTTCTCCTCCTGGGGCTGGGGAGCTAATTGTTGTTGATTCTTGGTGGGAAGAGGTTTCTTCTTCTCTTGAAGAAGGGTATCTATTTTTCTCACCTTCTCTTCCAGAGTATTTACCTTTGCCTTTAGTTTCAATTCTTCTGCCTTTAACTCCTTTATGTGAGATGACAGGTTCTTTACTTGTTTGGGCAGTGGCATCTTTTTTATTTTGAAGCCTTTTGGAAGTTCTTCTTGTGGGTTTACCACGGGCTTCTGATCCTGAGGTTTGTCTACTAGGACCTCCACTTCTTCCATCTCCACATCATGTTTGGGGCAAGGATTTATTAATCTGAGAAATTCTTTTTGTTAAAGGAGAACTTACAGAAGTAGGCTCATCATAGTCAATCAAGTCAAGTTCCTCTTCACGTGCAGAAGAGCTACTTTGGTCATTCATTTTAAGCTTTAACTGAAATGAAGAAAAGAGACAATAGATGAATTAGTTTTTTATTTTTTATTAAACAGAAAAAAAAATAAAAATAATAAATTTTTTAGAATAAAAATCAACTAAATAAAATTACTTTATTAATTCAAAAATAATTTTAAAACCAGGATTAAAATATAATCAACTGAAGAATTTAAATTAAAATTAATTAATAATAAATATTTTCAGGATTTAAATCAACTAAATAATTACCAGGACTTAATGTCAACTGAAGTAATCAGATATGAGTTTTATTAATTAAAAAAAAATTTATTGAACTACCAGGACTCAAGTTCAACTGAAGTAATTAAATATGAATTATTTATTAATTTAAAAAAAATATTATTGTCAGGACAATTTTTCAACTGGAACAATTAAAATTTAAATTAATCAGGACAAACGTCAACTGAAAAATTATAATAATTGATATTAAAATATAATTAATTTATTACTTCTGGGACTAAGAACACTTATTGCTCTATTATGGTCAACCAGGAAAAATAAATAAAAATATAATAATAAAAATAAATTCCAAATTACCAGACACCTTCCCCTGTAAAATGAGCAAACTAATTCCACTTACAAAGTGCTGAGTAAAAGGAAATACGTAGCAGATGAAGAGTGAAGAGTAACACACAAATAGTAATATCAATGATTACCATGATATATACGACGTTTAGTCAGTATATGAACCTAAGTTTTGGAGCGTGGTTTGATTCCCGTTCGCAGCTAAAACTTTTGTCACATGACGTATGACGTTTGTCGTTTTCTCGCCTCTCTTGTCCTTTACAGGTACTCGTACACTAATGGTCCCTTTGATCACGCCTCAATTAACATTGCGCCGTCAATATTTCGGAAATGTTCCCAATTGTCAAGGTCCCCTTTTGGTCTAGAAGTTTTGGTACGGAGTTTGTATGAAGATTTTGAGGATTTAATTGGGCTCTCAATAATTTGGTACGTATTTCTCAATCAAAGATGATTTTTGTCGGCCAGTTGTCTAGAAGAAGGAAGGAAAAGGGGAAGAAAAGGAGGAGGAAAGGAAAATAGGAAAGAAGTGTTTATAGAAAGTAGAAATATAGTAATGAAATAATTTATTTAAAGAGAGGCAATGACAAGTTACTTGAGGGACAACAGTGTGGTTTTATTAAATAACTATATTATTTAATGTAAGGGTTCTGCGCAGCAAACACTATAATTATTATCAGACTTAAAGCAACCTGTAAATAGTTATATAGAATTTAAATTATAATTTTAATGCTAATAAAAATAATAATAAAACGTATTATATTGACATTTTGTTCAGATTTGGTTTGTATAGTAAGTGATGAGGCTACAGGGGATTATCCAGGGCCTTTTTATAGGCAATGGGTCCTCTGAAACGCCACTATATTTGTAAGTACAAAAGTTATAATAAGATGAAACAAGAATATAAAAGAATAAATGAAACATAACAATTTAGAGAAAAATATGAAACAAATAATTAAAACCCCAAATAAGAACCAAACTTTCCCACAATTAATTCCCAAATCAGTAAGTAAAAATAGTGAGTAACTAAACAAGCCTGAGACATAGGAACTATGAGAAAAATAATTCAAAACAGATGGTAAAGTCTGCTTTAAGGGTTTTTAAGTGAAACAAGAAAAATATTTTGATGCAACAAAATATGTAATCAATTTTAATTTAGCATAAAAAAATTAATTAATTGTTCCAACTATGTAATTAAATAATTAATTTAAATGAAACAAGTAATTAATTTATTACTAAATTAAGTTGAGAATTATGATACTATTTTATAAAATAAGTATTATAATTTATTTAATTTTTTATTGACACAATTAAGGGTCCAAAAAACAGCAGCAATAATTATGGATAATAGTATATGAAAAGTATATTTTAATAATTAAATTTAATTAATTAAAGTAATTACAATATAAGATAACCACTTGAATATAATTATCTTATAAGTTTTTAATTAATTAATTTATAATTATTAAATAAACAATGTGCCCTTTGTTATGGAATATAAATAAATGCTTTTTAAACTATCTTATAATAAAATTAAAATAATATTTACTTTATTTATATAAATAAAATATTAATATGAATTTATTATGTAATATAATATTAATTTTAAATGCATACTCTACAATTGTTATGTCTTTATTTAATTCCAATAAATTGTATGTTTATTTACTGGGCTCCTGGGACAGCCTGGCTGACACTCCCTCACTCCAAAAAAAACAATAAAAAAAAATGCTATGATTTTTTCTTTTTATACTTTTTTAATAGAGTAGTAAGGTTTGAAATTTCTTTATCAGGTATCCATGCATCATATTCAGATGACTTATTTTTAAATCTCAATAAATACTCAGTACCTCTTTCAGAAGTGATAATTCAATCATTGAGAATTTTATCAATTTCTGCAGTTTCTGTGACTTCCTGAGGGTTTCTCTTAGGTCTACCTCTTTTTTTTGGAAATAAGTCACTGTTGGAACTATAAGGTTTTAACAGGGAAATGGGGAAAACAGGATGTTTTCTATCATATGGAGAGTATAACACAACTTCAACTGCATTATCTCCAATCATTTTTTTTCACAACAAAAGGACCCACAAAAGGATTTTTTAATTTGTTGTTACCCTGTAAACTGAAGTGGACAGTAGATATCAACACTTCATCACCCTCTGTAAATGTGTGTTCTTTATGGGATTTATCCCATCTCTTCATCTCATATTCAAATGCTTTATCAATACAAGATTGAGCATGTTTCTGCACAGATGTTGCATTTGAACAAAAGATTTGACACCAGGGTGTAATTCCAATATAGGCAATCTACTATTGAGTATTTGAGCAGGAGTATGAGGGACATAACCTAGCCAAAGCTCAAAAGGTTTCTTTTGATTAACAGAGTGAACAGTGATATTATAAGCAAATTCAAGACCAGGTAATAAGGTGACCCAGTCATGAGTAAATCTGTCATTGTCTTTATATTCCAATCCAAAGGCACAATACCTTCTAATCATATCCTCTAGAGTTTGAATCATTCTTTCAGCTAGACCATCAGTTTGGGGATGGTGAGCAGTAGATAATTTTAATTCACAACCTTATATATCCATTAGAGACATCCAGAATTCAGATGTAAATTTTGGATCTCTGTCAGATATAATGGCTCTAGGGAATCCAACTATATTGAACATATTACACCACCATAAGAAAGCCAAGTCTTTGGTGGAGACATCTTTATGGGTGGGAACAATTTTGCACATTTTAGTAAATCTATCCACTATTACCCAACAAGAATTATAATTTTCTTTACCTGCAATAGGAAGACCAGTGACAAAATCCATATTAATGATTTGCCAGGGAACATCAGGTGCTTCAATTTGCTGAAATAACCCTGCTCTCTTACCAGTCATTCTTTTGGATTTCTGGCATGAATCACAAGATTCAACATATAATTTTGCATCTTCAGACATATTAGCCCACCAAGCAGTGTTTTTGAGTCTAATCAGTGTCTTCTCAAGATCAAAATGACCAGCTAATATGTCATCATGACAAAGTTTGAGGATAAATTCTTTCATAGAAGTAGAAATTAAAATTACATTAGTAAGCTTTCTTCTATAATAAATATATCCATCTTCAATAGAAAACTTTCTTTTACTCAAAGCATTTTGATACTTTTCAGGAAGAGTTTTTATCAATGCTTGAATTGAAGCATTCTTATGATCATTTAAGATAGTAACAAATTTATTTAAATCAGAATCTTTATCATATGAATCCAGTATTAATTGTAATATCTCCTCTTCCATATCAACTATAAATATACCATGGATATGAACAGTATCATTTTCAGGTACATAAGCAGGATTTGAGTCATTATTTGGCAGAGGCAATCTAGACAGCATATCAACATTGGAGTGAACATTTCCAGCCCTATGGATAATTTTCATCCGTCCTCTGTATTCTTGAACAGCAAGTTGCCACCTGAACATATGTCTGTTAGGTGTTTTCAGGTTTAAGAGGGACTTAACAGCACTACAGTTAGTATCCAATTCGAATTTTTGGTCATCTAGATAGTAATGAAGCTTCTCAAGAGCCCAAACAACTGCTAAGCACTCTAATTGAGTGGCACCATATTTCAATTCACTATTTCTCAAGGTTCTTGAAATATAACAAATTAAAACCTCTGAGGATTTATCATTTATAATTTGTTTCTGGTGAAGGGAAGCACCCAGACCAACAAAGCTAGCATCTGTGTATAGGACCAAAGGTTTGTTGAAATCTGGAAGAGCCAATATAAGGGCTGTCATTAAGCAACTTTTTAATGTATCAAAAGCTTTTTGACAGTCATTATTCCAGAGAAAGGCAACATCTTCTCTGGTCAGTTTTGTAAGAGGCAAGGCAATGACCTGATAGTTTTTAATATATTGTCTATAATAGCCACACATACCCAAAAAACTTTGGATTTCTCTTACAGAAGTTGGTGCTTTCACATTTTGAATGGCAGCAACTTTGTTTTGGTCTACACAAATTTGTAAGCCTGACACAACATGGCCAAGGACTTTCAAGGATTGAAAACCAAATTTACACTTTTTTAAGGACAAGGTCATATTGATGTCATCCATTTTTTGGAAAACTCTATTTAAGTGAATCATATGTTCATCAAAAGTTTTAGAAAAAATTATAATGTCATCACAATAAACCATGAGCCATCCTTCAATTAATTCTTGATGGAAAGTGTTATCCATGACTTTTTGAAAAACTGAAGGAGCATTTTTAGGGCCAAATGGCATCCTAACATACTTATATATTCCCATATGAGTAGAAATAAGCAAAAAGTTTTGAGAATTTTTCTCAACTGGAACTTGATGATAACCTTTATTACCATCCAGACAACTAATAAATTTAGCACCTTGCAAGGTAGCATTTATTGAATTAATTCTGGGTAAAGGATAAATATCATCAACAGTATAAGTTTTCAATGCCCTGTAATCACCACATAATCTAGCCTTATCTTTTTCATAAGAAATCATGACTGGGGAGATGACACAATATTTGGGGGTGACATCCACTTTCTCAATGATATTTATTTTTAATAATGTGGCAATATTATCTTCAATATCCTTTCTTTTTGTTGGAGAAGCAGGATATGGTTTTTTCTTAAGACTAGGAGGGATATCACTCAAGTTACAGGATAAGGTAATTTTCATTTCTTCCTGAACACTTCCTAAGACAAGTGAACCATGAGCAAAAGCCATATGGAAAGAGGTAATTGAGGCAATAATAGAATCCTTTTGTTCACTAGTTAACTGATCACCAAAAGAAGCAGTATTTATTTCATTTAATAAATCATCCATTTCAATTCTTGTTCTGCCTTTACACTGGATTAGTGAGTTAAAAGACTTTAACAGATGCCCAGAAGGTTTTCTAGAGGAGGAAATTTTGAATTTCCTTTTGCCATTCACTCCCAAGGTGAAGCAATTGTTTACTGGGTCCAATTTCACACCAAAAATGGTTAAAATATCATTACCCATAATAAACCAATTGCTTAAATTATCATTTTGCATGAAAACAAATTCACAAATAGCTCTGACAAAACCACCATCATATTTGAAGAATACAGAGGTTTTGTATTTGCCAATAGGAATTAAGGTAGAGCCATACCCTCTCCATTTTTCAGAAGTTATAGGTAATAATTTACTCAAATAATCCTTATCTACTGAAGCAAAAGCTTTTTCAGACACTAAACTTCCTCCAGCACCAGAGTCAAGAACTACATCAACATTTTTACCATTAATGATAACAGGTTCTTTCAAGGGAGATATGGCTACAGAATTGTTGGTAATATCTTTAATTATTTCAGCATTTTCCACTGAATATAAATCCAATACACATTCTTCAGATATATTATATAAATAATGGACATCCTGTTCTAACATTAAAACATCTTTTACAGATTCATTGCCATAGGAGATACTACTTTCACAATCACTAGAAGAATTATTGACATCAATTTCAGCTTCATCAGTGTCTTCATTCTGTTCAACAAGATGAATTTTCTTGTCACAAACATGACCCTTTTGCCATGGTTTGTTACATTTATAACAAGTATTTGTTGCATATTTTTTAGGTGCAACTGGGGCAGAGGTTTTACCAGATTTTTCTGGGAGCTTTGAAGAAGGTTTATCCTGATCATTATAAGATTTACCAAGGTAATTCTTTGGTTCATATCTATGGTTGAGTAGTACCTCATTACAGATATTAATGAAAGAAGAATTTTCCCTTACATGCTCAGTTCTAGCCACAATCAAATCTCTAAGTGAATTTGGTAATTTATACAAGATTTTATCTCTCCAAATATCATAATCTATCTTTGGATCAATTGCTCTTAGGATTTTTGTTACTTTCATAAGAAAAACAATGGGCTTTTCAACAGAGGAGGATACATATCTAGTATTCTCATACAGTCTTTGCTGAGCCAACCTGAATTTTGAACCACCAAACTGATTCTCAATTAAGGATTTCCAATCATTCCATGTATAATGATTGTTATTTAAAAGGACAGATTCATACCACATCAAGGCTACATTGGAAAATAAAGAAATTAGCTTAGAACCAATTTCCTCATCAGGTAGTTTATAAGAACTCTTTAAATTATCAATTCTTTGGATAAAGTGTTGCCAATCAGAGGAAGAATCACCATTAAAGGTAGGATATTGGTCCAACTTAGGCCAATTTTTCTGACTACTGGGATGGTCCATTTTTTGGTTTGAATTATTCATCATTAATAATTCCTGAAGTTTAGCCAGGTGTTCAGAAATTTCATTATTTACAGAAACGGCTGGTGCATGACCATCACAAGATTTTTTGCTAGTAGCAAAAGATTTTACAGACTCATTTTCAGTTTGTTTAATAGTTGAAATATGAGGAAGAAAGGAGGAACTCTGCTCAGGTTCTTTTTATTTATTTTTATGCAGCTTATGGACAGCATTCTCATTCATACCATTATTGAAGGTTAAGGTTGAGAAGTTTTCCTGCAGGTCAGACACATAGTTTCTTATCATTGGAATTTCAGACATCTGGTCATTTACTTTTGCAAGAGATAGAACATTTCTGTCCTCAGAAACTGTGTGTTTGGCACTTAGTGCATGGAAATCATTCTTTAGCTTTTTAAACTCATTTTGTAGAGATTTTATTTCACTTTTTAATGAATAATTCTCTTCAATAAGGGGTTTCAATTCACTCATGGTCTTATGTAGATTGATATTTTTATCTGACATAGCTCTATGGTCACTCCTTATTTGTTTTTGTTGGCTAAGAACAATATTCAAGGTTTCTTTGATTTTAAAAAAAGCTGTATCCTGTTCAGAAGAACTTACTTCACATTGCAAGTGCAAATTATTTAATCTATCATTCTCATGGATTAACACATCTCTCAAATGTTTGTCTTTCACAACATTAAAATCAAGGGTATCTTTCAATATTTCTTCAGAAGTTTTCTCAATTAAGTCATAGACTTCAGGGGAAACAGAATCATTCTTAATTTCAAGAGAAGGATTAATTAAAGAAGTAGAAGTCAAATGTAGAGGTTCATCAAATGACAATTTGCTAATTACATTAATAGGGCTACTAGTTACAGGAAGCTGTCTTTTAACAGGTTTAACTGTTTTTTCACCATTCTCAATAATATTACCTGCAGAAGCAGTCTGATTAGAAAACATTCCCAAGTGACTATCAACAAAATTACTTACCATGGCAGAGGAGGAAACTTCCCCTGAGACTGAGTTTGGGATTGTGCTTGGGCCTTCTTTCTCCTGCATGGTTGGTAAGGAGGAGGAGGAGGATGGAAATTGGGTGTTCTGGATGGGCCAGGCTGATGATGAGGAGGATGTTGCACATTCTGCCAGTAGTGACTCATTATATAATCCCATTTCCATTGCTCTACTTCCATAGTACTTTGATTTTGTGTGAAGGAGCTGGGGGGCTGTGAAGGCTGAGCCTGAAACTGAGGCTGATTGGGAGGCAACTGAGGAGGGGCCTGGGCCTGATTTTGGTTCCTGAGTTCCTGAGCTTGATCCCACAAGGTTTCTACTTTTGCCTTGTATTTCATGTTTTCTAACCTCATTTCTTTGATATGACTGGACAGATTGCTGATTTTTTGGGGCAGAGGAAGCTTTTTTATTTTGAATCCTTTTGAAAGACCTTCTTGAGGTACTGGAGGTTTTACTTCCTTCTGTTGTGCTGGGGGAAGGGGGTTTGATTTGTTTACTTCTCCTGTCATTTCCACATCCTGAATTATGTGAATTTTTCTTGTTAGCATAAGATTTTTTATGTTTAACTTTAGAAGAACTCACAGTATTAGCATCATAACCAATTTCAATTTCATCCACTTGCATGTTATCCATTTTCTCAGCCAAATTGTTGGACATAATAGTGGGAAGATTAATTAATTCTTAAAAAAAAAAAAAAAATCAGTTAATAATTTGCTCCAAATAAAAAAAAAATTTTATTAATTAAATTATATAAAAAAAAAGTTTTTAATATAAAGTAATATTTATAAAAAATAATTAATAAAATGGACTGCAAAGAAAAAATTGGGAATAAACAATTAAGTTGTTTTCAACCAATTAATTAAATTACCAATATTAAATATGGCAATATATGGGACTAAGCACAAAGTACTATTTAAGTCAACCAAAATTAAACAAAAATTAATAATAATAAAAAAATTAATTTAATAATTCAATTTTTATTAATAATAATGTTAATTTCTTCTAGGACTAAGAGGAATTTAACACTCTATAATGGTCAACTAGGAAAAAAAAATATATAATAAATGAACACTTACACTCAGTGAATCAGCAATTAAGCCACAATCACTGTTATTGCAGTAAAAATATAGTAATATGAGTGAGAGGTGCAAAGGTTAACTTACTATAGTGATTGGAAATTCACTTCAAAATAATAGATGAATTAATTTAATATAAACCCAAAATATTGAACCCAAGTTCAAAACACAGTCGCGGCAAAAGTTTCTTTTTTTGCTGGGTGGTCCATGCGCTATGTCGTTTGTCGTTGTCGTTTGGAAAGGCTCCTACTTGTCGGCCAGTTGTCTAGAAGAAGGAAGGAAAAGGGGAAGAAAAGGAGGAGGAAAGGAAAATAGGAAAGAAGTGTTTATAGAAAGTAGAAATATAGTAATGAAATAATTTATTTAAAGAGAGGCAATTACGAGTTACTTGAGGGACAACAGTGAGGTTTTATTAAATAACTATTTTATTTAATGTAAGGGTTCTGTGCAGCAAACACTATAATTACTATCAGACTTAAAGCAACCTGTAAATAGTTATATAGAATTTAAATTATAATTTTAATGCTAATAAAAATATTAATAAAATGTATTATATTGACAGTTTGTTCAGATTTGGTTTGTATAGTAAGTGATGAGGCTACAGGGGATTATCCAGGGCCTTTTTATAGGCAATGGGTCCTCTGAAGCGCCACTATATTTGTAAATACAAGAGTCATAATAAGATGAAACAATAATATAAAAGAATAAATGAAACATAACAATGTAGAGAAAAATATGAAACAAATAATTAAAACCCCAAATAAGAACCAAACTTTCCCACAATTAATTCCCAAATCAGTAAGTAAAAATAGTGAGTAACTAAACAAGCCTGAGACATAGGAACTATGAGAAAAATAATTCAAAACAGATGGTAAAGTCTGCTTTAAGGGTTTTAAGTGAAACAAGAAAAAATATTTTGATGCAACAAAATATGTAATCAATTTTAATTTAGTATAAAGAAATTAATTAATTGTTCCAACTATGTAATTAAATAATTAATTTAAATGAAACAAGTAATTAATTTATTACTAAATTAAGTTGAGAATTATAATACTATTTTATAAAATAAGTATTATAATTTATTTAATTTTTTATTGACACAATTAAGGGTCCAAAAAACAGCAGCAATAATTATGGATAATAGTATATGAAAAGTATATTTTAATAATTAAATTTAATTAATTAAAGTAATTACAATATAAGATAACCACTTGAATATAATTATTTTATAAGTTTTTAATTAATTAATTTATAATTATAAAATAAACAATGTGCCCTTTGTTATGGAATATAATTAAATGCTTTTTAAATTATCTTATAATAAAATTAAAATAATATTTACTTTATTTATATAAATAAAATATTAATATGAATTTATTATGTAATATAATATTAATTTTAAATGCATACTCTGCAATTATTATGTCTTTATTTAATTCCAATAAATTGTATGTTTATTTACTGGGCTCCTGGGAAAGCCTGGCTGACAATTTTACTCAATGATAAGAGGTAAATTTAAAATATAAATATAAGTTATAGATTAGAATTATGTCCTTGTAAATACTAAAGATATAAAATATAAGAGATAAGTGTTATATTGTAGTTGTGTTAATAAAAGTAAGGTAAAAAGGAATGATCAAAAAGCACAAAATGGAAGGGCCTTTTATAGGCAAAAAGTGAGAGAACACAGTACGGTATTAATATCTCCTAATACAAGAGTATGAGAGGAAAATATTAAATAAAAGAAAGTATGTGAAATAATAGAATCTACACTAAATGGAGCGTCAATAAAAGTATTGATTTTATTTGAAATAAAAACTATGAACCCTTTAGTCCTTCACTTTTTAGTGTGAGAAACATTTGATTTGAAATATAGAATCAATAAAATCTAATTAAAGGAATTTGAAAAAGTAGTTTTCTTTTTAAAATAATTTTTTATATATATTTTTAATACTACTTTTATTCCCATCTCATCTGTATTATTGAACACGGTGTTTGGGAGTAAAAATATATGTGGGACAACTACTTATTTTTATTAATTAATATACTTAGTGCACTTAGTTAGTTATTTGTAATTAATACATAAGTCTTTAGTTAATAATTAATTATTAATAAGGATCTCAAAGGTGTGGCTTCACCTCAGTAAGATTATTTATTATTTTACTGGGTAAGTCTAGTAGCCTGGCTGACAAATATACTGTAAGTAGTATTTTGTTATGCTTTTTTCATTATACTAATTTTCTTTTTTAATATAGGCTAATAGCTACTTAAAAAAAATTTTCAGCCTGGATATCTCCAGGACTGAGTAAAAAGTACTTATAAGCTATGTTAAACACATGGACTACACATGGGAGAAATAAATTAGAGTACACAAATAGTATACATAAGTAAATTTATGATAATATAAGACATATGCCATAAACACCTTATATACACACATATATCCACCTTTTATAAGTCTTATGTACTTAATATTAAGTTGGAATATGTTAGGTTAATCTTAAGAACCTTAAATATAAGGCTAAAGAATTTTTAAGTAGACCTTAAGCTTTTATTTTCATTGTTTTATGTAAAAAATAAGAAATGCACTTTAAATCACTTAAAAGTTGATTATATGTGCTATAAATTTAATAATATTATAAATGTGCCTTGACAGATCAATTTGTTTTAATTAGGACTATTGATTTGGCTACTCAAATGCATAAAAGTAACACTTTTCATATTTGGTGTTTTTTATGTCAGAAATGGCTTCTGTGTACTGGCCACATATTGCCTGCATTTTTCTAGTGTGAATAGCTTCATTTTTAGAAAAGTTAGCTTTTTCACACTATAATTACCTCACATTCTACACCCACTGTGGGGAAATACGCTAAACTAGGAAACAGGTGCTTATTTAGTGTCCTAGTTTAATTATAAATGCATTGGCCCTTATTATACACACTAATTTCATTAATAACCTCAAGCTTGGTGCTTTAATTCACTACCATACTTAAATTAGCCTTAATTAGTCAAGGATTTACCCATGCAAGTACCTTCAAAGGACTGCATGTAGTTACCTCACATCTCACACCCTTTTTTGGGTTTTTTAAGTGGTTTCTCAGTCAATTTCAGTTATTTTCAAATGGGGATTTCACATAGTATAATGTCATGATTAGCCCAAAAATTTCTACTGTTAATCCCCTTTAATATGGAGTAATAATTAGTATTAAGCTTCCCTTTTAGTTTTTTATTTTAATGTATTACACGCATATACTCTCTTTTTTTCTTATTTTTTATTTTTGATGGATTATCCCTATTACTGCAGGATTTTGGCGGGTGATATCATTCTAATTATGTTTTTGGACATAAATATTAGTTGTAATGAGGCTTCATTAATCATTTATAGAGCTGGTAAATCTAGGGGTTCATTGGGGAAGTTATTGTGTATAAAAGTCAGGGGTTTTAGGTCTTGTTTTCTACATTCTTTATCATTAAAATAAAACATATAAACAATACAATTACAATACATATCAATAGTACTTATAAAGTCTTTGAATAGTATCTGAATATATTAAATCTATTTTTCTACCAACTATAAGATTGTAAGCCATATCTAATTAGTGAGATTAAAAATACTGAGACCCTTATATTATAATACTTATTGGATTTGTACTACAGTATTCATATAGGACCAATTAAATCTTCTAGATACTGACCATTCAAGCTAGCTCAAGTCTTTTTACTTGACCTCAGCCTGACAATTGGGGACCTTTCCTCAAGAATTCTGTTGGTTATCTTCCAGTAAGTAAAAAGTCAAAAAGAGCCTACAAGTAAATAGAATCCCTATCGAAATATTTGGATAATTACAACAGGTTGGGGTAACTTATATAGTTATTTCAGAAAAAGAAGCCCTGTTATATAATAAAATTGTGATATTGAATCAACAATTTTACCACTAATTTAACATAAAATTGTTATTAGTGGGAGTCTGTCAATAGACCAATTGAATTTGTGATCTTTGCAGATAATAAACCAGTTAGTAAAAACTGATTAATTCTTTTCTTTTAAAAGGACTCTTAATCCCTTTTTATTGGTTTGTAAAATTCATTTAATATTTAGAATGAATCTTACTGACAAATATTCTTTTTTAAATATAAAAACATGGCTACATATTGTAGATCTGTTAAATCAAGCGACCACATAAAAGCATA
Organism: Hemileia vastatrix; assembly: GCA_030280995.1. Taxonomy (NCBI): domain Eukaryota; kingdom Fungi; phylum Basidiomycota; class Pucciniomycetes; order Pucciniales; family Zaghouaniaceae; genus Hemileia; species Hemileia vastatrix. Next base: position 25,235,732 of record JASXTE010000007.1, on the reverse strand, counting down.
TTTGACTTTTGGCACTTATAAATTCACTTATTACCTGCAAGCAATAAAACTTTCTCCAGCGTTATTGATTATTACTGATAAAACTCCCTTTGAAGTTTTAATATCTCAAATTTCAATTTTTTGACTTAAATTCCATGTAAAAATGTGTGACAACAAAAATGATATTGTGAGTAATAAGGCAAAATCTTATAACATTAGACCTTGAGCAAAAAAACCTGTTACAGGACATTCAAATGGAGGGGAATGATTCTCCCACCAACAGCAACACTCCACAGATGTCTCTGGAGGAAAGTGAAGGACTTTTAGAACATATATCAATAAAGAAAACAAAAAATACTTTACAAGAACAAATTCACTGCCTATCCAATCTGCTAAACACCCTAACAATAAGAGTCAACAACATAGTAGACCAGATAAACAATCTGGAGAAAAAGCTGCTTAGGGTTTCATAGAATTCAACCAAGCTCTAGTGGAAATAAAAGCTCAACCAACAACAGTTGCACCCAGCAATTCCATGGTGTCAACAGCCACACCTCGAGCCCCAGAGGAGGATCAAAAGATTTGAATAAGAAAATGGAAGTGGGAACGGTATGCCCAAAACTAAAACAACCCTCAACAACAGTGCTCCAGCAGTCACCCTTACAAGTGAAAGCCAAGGAGAGACAGGGGAAATGGAATAAGACCTTGGTAAGTCATCCATCTTCCCATGATCAATTATATAATACTAACAATAAATTACTTATAGGTAATGAGATTGATAGAGAGTTACTGGATATAATTGATGAAGATTTAAAAATAACTTCTTTTGAAAATAACATGTTAAACTTTTCTTTACATGATGACAATGTACATAGTTTTATTGATCACCAGGATAATACTAGTCACATTAAAATGGAGCCAAATGAAGTAAATCTTGAGCCTGATGATGAGTCTTCTGAATTGGACACAGAAAAAATTGAATATTTCTTAAAAGAAAATCCAATGGAATGAAAAATCATTAGAAAATTATTATTAAGAATCAAAAAATAGGAAGAATTCTCTAGAGAGTCAAACAATAATACAGAAAGTGTATTATTAAACCTCAAAAAATCATTGAGTACCACAGCCAATAGGCTAATAATTATTGAAAATTCAAATAGTGAATTAACTAATGAAAATAAATTTTTAAACTCTGAGAATAAAAATTTACAAAATAAATTCGAACATTCTCAGAATATTATGTCTACCAGAGAGGGACATGTAAAATTGTATTTTTCAAATGTGAATGATACCTTAACACATGTACCTGTAATAAAGGATAGGTTACAAAGAGTAGAAATTGAAATAGATAACATTTTCAAAAATACTGATAAAGTAAAATATAATACCTCCTATGTGGAAAGAGTACCTGTTTTTATGAAACACTCAGATGATAAATCAATGATTGAACATGAAACTAATGTCATGGGCTCTGAGAATATAAAATCAATAAAGGATGAAATAAATGATCATCTTTCTAAATTAAATGAATTAATTAATATTCCTCAGGTTAGGGAAGCAAAAACTAACCAAAAGAACTGGCCTATGTTAGATCAGTACCCTTCTTTTGATGGGGATTCAAAGTCTGATTGGCAACAATTCATTCAGAGAATTGATAACTTAAAATTTTCATGAAAATTACCTCATGAAAAAATGACATCAAAATTGATATCTTTATTTACAGATGTGGCCTTATTATGGTTTGAATCTTTATTGAGTAAGGGAATTAACTACTCCTGGAATGAATGGAAGGCACTAATTGAAAGGCAATTTGGTGGCCCAAAATTTAGAATCACTCAACAAAGATTGTATGAGAAAACCAGATATAATCCAAATGCTGGAGATAAATCCATGGTATTTTTAATGAATTTAATAAAAATCATGAAATCCATGGATCCAAAAATGGATTATGATGAGTGGAAAGAAAAAATAATATATAAATTTCCTATATCAGTCAAAGACATTCTTGTATCTAGAGCTGAAACCATCAGAGATACTTCTGGGTTTATTAATATATACAATGAAATATTCTTGGACCACAAATATGAAACCAGGTATAATAATTACAAACAAAGTGTTGAGGTAGTAAAACCTACTACAAATAAGTTACCAGTGGAGATGAAAAAACCTTCAGCTCCCCTTGTCCCTAAAAGAAAGGAAAATAACACTTGTTACAAATGTAATGAACCTTGGGATAAAGTTCATACTTGTATGAAAAGAATAAATGTTATTGAAAACTCACAAGATTCTGAACCAAGTAATCATGAAGATTAAAAGGAGGAATTTAGTGAGGTTTGTAAAAGTAACATTTCTTACAGTGATGGTGAAAATGAGATATATGTATTAGAACAAGATATCATGTTCCTGAATGATGTAATACCTCATACAGGTACATATTTAACTTCTATTGAAGAAGCTGAAATTAGTAAAGATGTCTCTCATGATACTTAAAAAATCACACCTATTAGAGCACCTGTTATTATATGTGGAAAAGAAATGAATGCAATTCTTGAAACTGGGGTTGCAGGTAGTGTAGTTTCTATTAACACATTAATGATACTTGATAGTAAGTATAAAGAAAAACTAGAGCCTGTACTGACAAAGAACTGGAGGGGTATTGGTTCAGTATTACATCCAATTGGCAAATACAAAACTGATGTTTTCATTAAATATAATAATGGATATGTAAGAGAAGTGTGTGAATTTGTGGTAATGGATAATAATAATTGTAGTGATTGATTTATTATTGGCAATGACTTATTGACCAAATTTGGCATCAAACTTTATCCTGAAAGTAGTTGCTTTACTATAGGCATAAATGGGAAAAGAAAATTCAAGATTTGCTCTAAAAATTTAGTTTATTCTATTGCTCCTAAAGAAGAACAACTTCAAGTTGGAAGAACCACCTCTGAAGTGGTAAAATTGAAAAATAAAAGCCAAAAAGACTCTTTCACTCCTCAATTCTCAAAAATTGAAGAAAATAATATTTTGAGATTAATAAAATCTTATCCTATGGCATTTGCTCATGGTTCAAATGAACTAGGATTGGTCAAAGACCATGAGATGAAAATCTCTTTAAGTTTTGAATTGAATAATACCCCTAGAAGCTTGAAAAAGGAACCTTACCCAGCTTCTCCTGCAAAAAGTAAAGACATTTAAGACAAAATTAAAATGTTTTTAGAAATGGGTATTGTTGAAAAAGTGGACACAACACCTAAGTATTGTGTTTTTTTACCAGTTTTTTAATTCTTATGAAAAAGATAAGGCAAGTTTATGTGGTGATTACAGAGCTTTGAATACATTCACTGTAGATGACATTTACCCTCTACCAAGGATAGCCTCCATTCAAGCTACCTTACAAGGTGAAAAATATATTTCCTGTCTGGATGGAAACAAAGGTTACCACCAGATCCTTGTGGAAAAGAATTCTCAGAATTTCTTACTCATAACCACACATATGGGTATATATAAATATGCGAGAATGACTTTTGGCCCAAAGAATTCCCCTTCAGTCTTCCAAAACTTGATGGATACTGTTATTGTCAGTACAGTCTAGTATATAAGTATGATATAATAGTGTTATTTTATGGTCCTACTACTTATTAATAAATGATTTAGTGATTAAACCTCAGGGGAAGACTAATAGAATAGTTATACTCAAATAAAACTCACAATACTTGGATTTAAATGCGTGCTAGTGGTGGAAAATAGAAGAATAAAATATAGTTATAGCTTTTATAAAGATAATATCAATTTATAAGGGCTTTATAATATATTTCTGAATACTAATAATTGTATTATAGTGTTTGTTTGAAGTGTAGTAATTGAATGATGATAATAAACCGTCAAAATCCCTCCTTACTTATACCCAAATCCACTGGAGTGCACAGACCTTCAATCCAGATGATGTCACTGCTATCCCCGGCAATTACAGCACTGTGAGGGCCCATCACCTCCCCATGGCGTCCACTTCAAGCAGTTTCAACACCCAGACCTCCAGTAAGGACCCTCCATCACTATTAATAATAACACAGAGTCATACCATAAATAGAAAACCCAGATAAAAGCGGATACCATAAAGAAACAGGTAAAATAAATGATCAAAAAGAGATTTAATGAAACTAAAAGCATATAAAGGAAACAAATAAAATTTCCAAGCCCCCAATAACATCCCCAAGCATCCACATTAACCCAAAAACATCTTTCCAACCCATAAATCCGTGAATAACCATCCAAGGAAGTAATTTTAGTTGTCCAAACTGGGTGTATGCGCCTGATATAGGTGTCTATGCTTCTGTAGGCGTTGTGAGTCCACTGATTTCGTCCATATGACCTAAAATAAGCAGAAAAACAAAGGTTATAGGCTATTAAGGGGCTAAAACCCACTTATATACCTAAATATACATAATATACTGCATATTTCACTGAATATGAGATTTATGTATACATATAAGCTTATGTATGTCAATAATTACTTCATATCACTTAAGATAAGTATATTATGACTCCATTAACACCTTAATAAGTATTATTAGGCCATGGATAAGCTATTTAAACTATTATAAATTATATAATAGAATAATAATTATATATATATATAATAAAATAATATATATTATTATTTTAACCTTATTTTTAAGATATAAGCTTAATCTAGTTAAGGTTATCTTATTTTAAGCATAAGAAATACTCAGTCCTAAGGATATTTAGGCTGACACTCCCTCACCCCAAAAAAAAACAATAAAAAAAATGTTAAGACATTTTAATTAATCTTAAGGAATGAAATAATAAAATAAAAAAAAAATTTTATAATACATATACTGAATGAACAGTATTATTTAGATTTAAATTTTGTCAAGAGATTTTTAAGATCAGAGATTTCATTTTCTGGAATCCACTGGTCATATTCACTTGATTTATTTTTAAATCTTAATAGATACTCAACTCCCTTTTCTTTAGTAAGGTGTCTCTTTTTAAGTATCTTTTCAATTTCTGCTTTTTCCACTATTTCTTCAGGTTGCTGTTTATGCCTTCCTGATCTTCTTGGAAAGAGAGAAGTATCATTAGAATGGTATGGTTTTATAAGAGAAATAGGAAATACTGGATGTTTTCTATCATAAGGTGCATATAGAATAACCTCAACAGCATTATTACCAACCATCTTTTTAACTACAAATGGTCCAATGAATGGATCCTTCAATTTAACATTACCATTTAAATTGAAATGTAGCGTTGAAATAAGGACTTCATCACCCTCTTTGAACATTTGTTCTTTATGGGCTTTATCCCATCTTTTCTTTTCATACTCAAAAGCCTTATTTATACATTCTTGAGCATGTTTTCTGCATAATTCCTGCATCTGAAGAAAAGATTTAGTACCTGGATGAATATCCAATCTAGGTAACTTATTAAGAGTTTTAGCAGGGGTATTAGGTACATAACCCAACCATAACTCAAATGGCTTTTTGCCAGTGACAGAATGTACTGTACTATTATATGCAAATTCTAAACCTGGGATAAGGGTTACCCAATCATGCGTGAATTTGTCATTGTCTTTAAAATTAAGACCAAAAGCACAGTATCTTCTTATCATATCTTCTAAGGTTTGTATCATTCTTTCTGCTAGCCCATCAGTTTGTGGATGGTGTGCTGTAGAAAGTTTTAATTGACACCCTGAAACATCCATAAGTGACGTCCAGAACTCAGAAGTAAATTTAGGATCTCTGTCAGAAACTATTGTTTTGGGGAAACCTGCTGTATTTAACATTTGTGTCCACCATAAAAAAAGCTAAGTCCTTTTCAGAAACCTCTTTGTGGGTTGGAATAAATTTACACATCTTTGTAAATCTATCTACAATTACCCAGCAGGAGTTATAACTTTTATGCCCTGCTATTGGCAAACCTGTTACAAAGTCCATGTTAATGATTTCCCATGGAGCTTTTGGTTGCTCGATTTGTTTTAATAAACCAGCTCTTTTTCCTGTTAATCTTTTAGATTTTTGACAAGAATCACATGTTTCAACATATTTCTGAACATCCTCAGACATGTTAATCCACCAAGCTGTGTTTTTTACTCTGGTTAATGTTTTATGGTAGTCAAAATGACCTGCTAATATATCATCATGACATATACTTAACATTAACTCCTTCATTGAAGGGGGAATTACAATTACATTACTTAATTTTTTCCTGTAATATATGAAACCATCCTCAATGGAAAATTTTCCTTTCTCTAATGCCTCTTTATACTTATTTGGTAATGTTTTTATTAAAACATTCATTGAAGCATTAGATGGATCATTTAATATTGTAGTTAATTCACTTAAGTCAGGATCAGAATTATAATTATCAAGAATTGATTGCATAAATTCATCCTCAAGATCTACAATATAAATGCCATAAATGTTAATAATCTCTGATTCAGGAACATAAGCAGGATTATCATCATTATTAGGCAGAGGTACTCTAGATAACAGATCTACATTAGAGTGCAAGGTTCCTGCTCTATGTGTAATAGTCATCCGTCCTCTGTATTCTTGTACAGCTAATTGCCATCTAAACATGTGTCTATTAGGAGTTTTCATGTTTAAGAGTGACTTAACTGCACTACAGTCAGTTATTAACTCAAATTTTTGGTCTTCAAGGTAATAATGTAGCTTTTCAAGAGCCCATACTACTGCCAAACATTCAAGTTGAGTAGCACCATATTTCAATTCACCACTTCTCAGAGTACGTGAAATATAGCAGATTACTACTTCTGACATTTTACCTTCAATAAGTTGTTTTTGATGCAAAGCAGCACCCAGTCCAATAAAACTTGCATCTGTATATAATACAAAAGGTAATTGGAAATCTGGTAATCCCAAGATAGGAGCTGTCATTAAACATTCTTTCAACTTATTAAAAGCTTGTTGTCTTTCATTATTCCAAATGAAAGCTTCTGATTTCTTTATCAGTGTGGTCAGTGGTGCAGCAATTGATTGGTAGTTTTTAATATATTGTCTATAATAACCACACATTCCAAGAAAAGATTGTACATCCTTCACATTTTGAGGAATGCCAATATTCTTTATTGCAGCCACTTTATTTTGGTCTACACATATTTGTAAGCCAGATACAATATGACCAAGCACTTTTAAAGATTCAAACCCAAATTTACATTTTTTCAATGCAAGGGTCATTTTTATTTCATCCATTTTCTGAAATACTTTCCTTAAATGGATTAAGTGTTCATCAAAATTTTTAGAGAACACTATGATGTCATCAATGTATACCATTAACCATCCCTCAATCATTTCATTATGGAATGTTATATCCATTAACTTTTGAAATACTGATGGAGCATTCTTTGGTCCAAATGGCATTCTGACATACTTATAAATTCCCATGTGTGTTGTTATCAACAAAAAGTTCTGTGAATTCTTTTCAACAGGAATTTGATGGTACCCTTTATTTCCATCTAGGCAACTTATATATTTAGCACCTTTAAGGGTAGCATGTATAGAGGCAATCCTTGGCAAGGGATAAATATCATCTACTGTAAATGTATTTAATGCTCTATAATCACCGCACAGTCTTGCTTTATCTTGTTCACAAGAAATCAGCACTGGTGATATTACACAATATTTTGGTGTAGTTTCAACCTTCTCAAGAATGTTCATTTTCAATAACATCTTAATATTATCCTCTATGTCTTTCCTCTTCATTGGTGAAGCAGGGTATGGTTTCTTTTTAAGACTAGCAGGAATATTATCCACATCACAGGTTAAACTAATTTTCATTTCATGATCTTTTACAAGGCCAAGTTCATTTGTACCATGTGCAAAAGCCATTGGAAAAGCTTTAATTAATTCCAAAATATTATCTTTCTCAGTTTCACTTATCTGAGTGCCAAATGATGCTTTTGAAATTTCTGTTTCCAGAAGTTCCAACTCATTGGATTCTCTTCCTTTAGACGGGGAATTTGTTACTGACTCAATGTGTAAGACTGTGTTAAAAGAATTTATTTTAAATTTCCTTTTACCATTCATGCCAATTGTAAAATTGTTTTTAGCAGGGTCTAATTTTACACCAAATTTAGTCAGAATATCATTTCCAATGATAAAACAGTTACTACAATTTGTATTATCCATTACTACAAAGTCACAAGTTACCCTTACATAACCATGTTGGTGTTTAAAGAAAACAGCAGCTTTGTATTTACCAATGGGGTGTAGTACTGATGCAAAACCTCTCCAATTTTTATTCTGAAGTGGTTCAAGCTTAAACTTATATTCACTATCAATTTTCTGTAATGTATTAGTGGAAACAACTGAACCAGCAGCTCCTGTGTCCAATACTATATTAACATTTTCACCAGAAATAATAGCTGGAACCGTGATAGGTGTCATTCTAAAGTTATCAGCTTGTATATCCTTAATGATTTCAGCATCCTCAAAATTCATTAAAGATTCATTTGAGTCCATATTTAATATTGGATTTTCAAAGATGGACAAATCATCTTCCAACATACAGACTTCATTTTCATCACTATATGAGATATTGCTGTCATAATCACTTGATTCTTTACTTTTTTCAGTTTCAGTTTCAGATTCACGTTGATTTTCAACAATATTTATGTTTTTCTCACATTTTTGACCTTTTACCCAAGGTTTGTTACACTTATAACAAGTATTTGTTTCATACTTTTTAGGTACTACAGGTGCAGTAGGTTTTTTCTGCTTCTCCTGAAGTGTTTTTGAATTCTGAGTTTTTACAGGTTCAACATTTTGTTTATAAGTGGAATATCTTGATTCATACTTATGGTTTAATAATATTTCATTGCAAATATTAATAAAGTCAGAATATTCAGTAACATTTAATGTTCTAGCTACAACAATGTCTCTGACAGATATAGGTAATTTGTATATTATCTTATCTTTCCATAAGTTAAAATCCATATGAGGCTCAATGGCTTTTAATATTTTGTTTAAATTCATTAAAAATACCATAGGTTTGTCACCATTCAACGGATTATACCTAGTCTTCTCATACAGTCTCTGCTGAGTAAGCCTGAATTTAGAACCTCCAAATTGTTTTTCAATAAGTTGTTTCCATTCAGCCCAAGAGTAGTCTCTACCCTCACTTAAGACAGCTTCAAACCATAATAAAGCAACATCCTTAAATAAAGAAATTAATTTTGATGTTATCTCTTCATCTGGTAACTTATATGAGAATTTCAAGTTGTCAATTCTTTGAATAAAATGTTGCCAATCAGAGCTGGCTTCCCCATCATAAGTTGGGTACTGATCTATTTTAGGCCAGTTCTTCTGATTGGATTTTATCTCACTAATCTTAGGTAAATTCAACAACTCATTCACTTTTGATAAATGGTCTTTTATTTCTTCCTGCACGGATTTGTGACTTACATTTTCAGATTTGACACTACCACCAGATGGTTTCAATTGTGGTGGTATAGGGAAGGAATGAGATTCACTTTTGCCAATGAAAGGATTATTATTATATTGATTATACTTATGATTATCCTGGTTCATTAGTAGATTGGCAGTTTCAATCTCAACTTTAGTTAATCTTTGTAGCAACTCAGAGACACTTTGATTTGTCTGGGCAAAAGATAACTTTGTTCTTGATTCAGTCTTTAATAAGTGTGTTTCATATAATTTTTCTAACTCACAAAATTTGTTTGAAAGGTCATTATATTTATTACTCAATGAATCATATTTAAGAGTTAGAGACAAATGTTCTTTCTCTAATTCTTTATTACGTGTTGCTGATTGAGAAATGTTCAATGTTAAGGATGAAATTGTATCACTAGTGAGTTTAACTGTCTGTTCCTCACAATCAGTCATTCTATTCCACAATGCTGAAACAATTCTATGGACAGTTGGATTATTGTTAAGATATTCCATGTCCTCCTTTTCAATTCTCTCACTCTCCTGTGAACTTCTCATCTCACTAGTAGGTGGTTGCAACTGAGGATTAACTGTATTATCATTGTATATAGTACTGTTATTATGGACAAAAGACAAGTCAGGTGTATCTACTCTAAAACCTAAATTTCTTAAATCCTCCTCTATTTGTTGTACAGATTTAACATCAATAGAATTACCTATATTGTAATTATCAGCATTATGTCTAATCTGAGAGGGTAATTTACTTACCAAGGGATGGTTGCCAGTCCTGATTTTTGGCGCTTTTTTCCCTTGTAAGGGTGAGCTGAGGAAGTCAGATGAGGGGGTGGATCCCTGTTGCAACTGTGGCTTGTCCACTGTTGGTGAAACCAGTCCCATTTCCATTTGTCTACCAGGATTTTCTCCTGGGAGTGAGTGGACCCTCCTTGGGTAGGGGGTTGCTGATTTGATTGACTGGGCTGGCCTCCCTTTAATTCTGCCATTGCCTGATTCATCTGCTGAAATCCTACCTTGCAATTGTTTTGCAACTGCTCTACCTCTTTGAACATGAGAGATTTTGATTCCTCTAGCTTCAGAACCTGTTTGGCAAGGTGGGACAGTTGATCCTGAAGAGGAGGAGACGTCTTTTTGATAGTTATCTTTTTTAAGAGGGCGTCCTTTTCCTCTATACTCATGCTTTCTGGCTGGGGGTACTGTTGTCCCTCCATGGTGATGTCCTGGAAAGTTTTTGTTAGCTTTAGACCTGGTATTATAAGCAGGCTGTTCACTTACACTATCCTGGGGAGCACTCATATTGTTCAGAATAACAATATTTTACGTCTACAAAAGGAAAAAACTCTGTGGAATTAGTAGACAAATAATATTAGCAATTATATTACTAATAAAAAAGCAATGGAGCTTACCCTGAATTTATATCTTTATTTATTTAAATAAAATATAAGAAAAATTCAAAAAAATCTGTTAAAAATATAATAATAAGTTTAACTAGACCTCTATAAGGGTGAATAATTAGCTTACCAAGCTTTAGCCAAATACCAATTTTATTGGGTGTTATATTGGTGTCCAAATACCAAGTGAAATTGGGTTTATATTGGGTACAGTTACTACTGTAAATATCTAATTTTTATGATAAAAAATTAGTACAATTATTATAAGGGTTCTTTTCCGCAATCAATGAGTTATGATGACCCACTAATATGAAGCAGACCCAAATATTTGGTTAATTTTGAGTTGTACTAAGGTAAAAGTCACGTCCCAAGGCTTATACTAAATAATAAGTAAAATATAAGGAAAGACCCCCAATTGTCAGTACAGTCTAGCATATAAGTATGATATAATAGTGTTATTTTATGGTCCTACTACTTATTAATAAATGATTTAGTGATTAAACCTCAGGGGAAGACTAATAGAATAGTTATACTCAAATAAAACTCACAATACTTGGATTTAAATGCGTGCTAGTGGTGGAAAATAGAAGAATAAAATATAGTTATAGCTTTTATAAAGATAATATCAATTTATAAGGGCTTTATAATATATTTCTGAATACTAATAATTGTATTATAGTGTTTGTTTGAAGTGTAGTAATTGAATGATGATAATAAACCGTCAAAATCCCTCCTTACTTATACCCAAATCCACTGGAGTGCACAGACCTTCAATCCAGATGATGTCACTGCTATCCCCGGCAATTACAGCACTGTGAGGGCCCATCACCTCCCCATGGCGTCCACTTCAAGCAGTTTCAACACCCAGACCTCCAGTAAGGACCCTCCATCACTATTAATAATAACACAGAGTCATACCATAAATAGAAAACCCAGATAAAAGCGGATACCATAAAGAAACAGGTAAAATAAATGATCAAAAAGAGATTTAATGAAACTAAAAGCATATAAAGGAAACAAATAAAATTTCCAAGCCCCCAATAACATCCCCAAGCATCCACATTAACCCAAAAACATCTTTCCAACCCATAAATCCGTGAATAACCATCCAAGGAAGTAATTTTAGTTGTCCAAACTGGGTGTATGCGCCTGATATAGGTGTCTATGCTTCTGTAGGCGTTGTGAGTCCACTGATTTCGTCCATATGACCTAAAATAAGCAGAAAAACAAAGGTTATAGGCTATTAAGGGGCTAAAACCCACTTATATACCTAAATATACATAATATACTGCATATTTCACTGAATATGAGATTTATGTATACATATAAGCTTATGTATGTCAATAATTACTTCATATCACTTAAGATAAGTATATTATGACTCCATTAACACCTTAATAAGTATTATTAGGCCATGGATAAGCTATTTAAACTATTATAAATTATATAATAGAATAATAATTATATATATATATAATAAAATAATATATATTATTATTTTAACCTTATTTTTAAGATATAAGCTTAATCTAGTTAAGGTTATCTTATTTTAAGCATAAGAAATACTCAGTCCTAAGGATATTTAGGCTGACAGTTATTCATCAGGAAATTGTTGAAGGATGGCTTTTAGTTTATATTGATAACATCATAGTGTTTTCAAAAACATATGATGAACATTTAAATCCCCTGAAAATAGTATTTCAAAAGATGGATGAAATTAATATGACAATTTCATTAAAGAAATGTAAGTTTGGGTTTCAATCCTCAAAAGTACTTTGAAGTCATGTATCTGGATTTCAAATTTGCGTTGACAGAACAAAGTGGCAGAAATAAAAAACATCAGTGTACCTAAGAATGTGAAAGATGTTCAAAGTTTTTTAGGTATGTGTGGATATTATAGGCAGTATATAAAAAACTACCAATACATTGCAGCCCCTTAAACAACATTAATCAGGAAAAGTGAGGCTTTCATTTGGAATAATGAAAGACAACACGCCTTTGATAAGTTGAAGTAATGTTTAATGTCAGCTCCAATATTGTGACTGCCAGATTTTCACCTCCCTTTTATCTTGTATACTGATGCAAGCTTCACAGGTTTAGGTGCTGCTTTACAGCAGAAACAGATAATAAGTGGTAAATTATCTGAAGTAGTTATCTTTTATATATCCAACTTGAATGTTTAGCTTTTGTGTGGGCCCTGGAAAAACTTCATTACTATCTGGAAGACCAGAATTTTGAATTAATAACAGATTGAAGTGAAGTAAAATCATTACTAAACATGAAAACACCTAAGAGGCACATGTTTAGATGGCAACTAGCTGTATGAGAGTACAGAGGAAGAAAGACAATCACTCATAGAGCAGGAATATTGCATTCTAATGTGGATTTATTATCCAGAAGCCCTTGCCAAATGATACTGACAACCCAGCTTATGTACCTGAAAATGAGGTTATACATATATTTGGGATTTATATAGTGGATTTAGAGGAATAATTTATGCAAAATATATTAGAAAATAATTCATCTGATAAGATTTTTCTAGATTATCTACCATTTTAAATGATCCAACTAATGCCACTATGAGTGCATTAATTAAAACCTTGGCTCCAAAGTATAAAAATGCATTGTAAAAAGGTAAACTGTCAATTGAAGATGGATACATATATTACAGGTAAATGCTAAGTAATGTAATAGTTATACTACCTTCTATGAAAGAGTTAATGTTAAGTACTTGTCATGATGACATCTTAGCTGGTCATTTTGACTTTAACAAAACATTAACTAGAGTTAAAAATACAGCCTGGTGGATAAACATGAAAGAATATGTACAGAAATTCATTGAGATATGTGACTCTTTTCAGAAATCTAAAATATTGACTGGGAAAAGAGCTGGGTTGTTACAAAAAATAGAGCAGCCAAAAACTTCATGGGAAATTATAGACATGGTTTTTGTCACTGGCTTGCCATTGGCAGGGAAAGAAAGTTTAAATTCTTTCTGGGTAATTGTAGATAGATTAACAAAAATGTATAAATTTATCCCTACCCATAAAGAGGTATCTGCAAAAGACTTGGCATTACTATGGTGGACTCAAATGATAAATACTTCTGGGTTCCTCAAAGCCATAATCTATGACAGAGACACTAAATTTACTTCACAGTTCTGGACGTCTTTAATGGAAGTATCAGGTTGTCAATTGAAATTATCTACAGCACACCATCCTGAAACTGATGGTCTGGCTGAAAGAATGATACGAACTCTGGAAGACATGATCAGAAGATATTGTGCCTTTGGATTAGAATACAAAGACAATGAGAAATTCACACATGACTGGGTTACATTAATTCCTGGTCTTGAATTTGCTTATAATAGCACAACTCATTCTGTAACAGAGAAAAAACCATTTGAACTCTGGCTGGGATATGTATTAAATACCACTGAAAATCATTTAAATAAATTACCAAGGTTATATATACACCATGGTACTAAATCCTTTATTCATATGCAACAAATGTGTAGAAAGCATGCAGAGGAATACATCCAAAAAGCATTTGAATATGAAAAGAAAAAGTGGGATAAATCTCATAAAGAATTTGAATTCAAAAAAGAAGATGAAGTCCTAATTTCAACACTACATTTTAACTTACAAGGTAATGTTAAATTAAAGAATCCCTTTTTAGGACCTTTTGTAGTCAACAAAATGGTTGCTAATAATGCTGTGGAAATTATATTATATGCCTCATATGATAGGAAACATTCAGTTTTCCCTATCTCATCATTAAAACCTTACCATGCAAATGATCCTGACTTGTTTTCAAAAAGAAGAGGAGGGCCTAAAAACCAACCTGAAGAAATTGTGGAAAAAGAAGAGATTGAAAAAATACTCAAGAAAGTAATCCTTACTAAAGAGAAAATAACTGAGTATGAATTAAGACTTAAGGGAAAATCAAATGAATTTGGTAAATGGATACCTGCAAAAAAAATTTCAAATTTATCCTCCCTTCTCAAGAAATTTAAACAGAAATAAATTTCTTTTCAACCAACTTAGGGGTTAATAAACAGTGCTCATAAATTTTTATCATGTTTTATTTCTATAAAGATTTGATCTTTAAAGCTACAGAATTTTTCTGATTACCTGAAAAATAAAAATAAAAAAAAGTGTATAACTTATCATTTTTTTTGTTTTTTTTGGGTGGGAGAGGGTCTGCCTGGATATAGCCAAGACTGAGTAAAAATTACTTATAAATTATGCTAAACACATGGACTATACATGGAAGTAATAAATTAGAGTACATAAATTGTATACATAAGTAAATTTATGATAAAATTTAAAAGATGCCATTATAACACCTTATATACATGCATATATCCACCTTTTATAAGTCTTAAGTACTTAATAATAAGGTGGGATATGTTAGGGTAATATTAAGAACATTAAATATAAGGCTACATAATTTTTAAGTGGACTTAAAGCTGTTGTTTTCATTATTTTATCTGAAAAACATAAAATGCGCTTTAAATCACTTAAAAGTTGACTATATGTGCTATAAATTTAATAATGCGCTTTGACAGATCAATTTTTCTTAATTAGAACTATTGATATGGATACTCAAATGCATAAAAATAACACTTTTCAAATTTGGTGTTTTTTATGCCAGAAATGGCTTCTGTGTACTGGCCACATACTGCCCACTTTTTTCCCATGTGAATAGATTCATTTTTAGCAAAGTTAGCTTTTTCACACTATAATTACCCCCACATTCTATGCCCACTGTGGGGAAACATGCTAAACTAGGCAACAGGTGCTTATTTAGTGTCCTAGTTTAATTATAAATGCATTGACCCTTATTATACACACTAATTTCATTAATAACCTCAAGCTTGGCACTTTAATTAACTACCACACTTAAATTTTCCTAAATTAGTCAAGGATTTATTTATGCAAGTGCCTTCTAAGGTCTGCATGTAGTTACCCCACATCTCACACCCTTTTTTGGGTTGTTTAAGTGGTTTCTCAGACAATTTTGGTTATTTTTGAATGCGGATTTCACGTAGTATAATGTCATGATTAGCCCAATAATTTCTACTGTTAATCCCTTTTAATATGGAGTGATAATAAGTCTTAATTTTCCCTTTTAGTCTTTTATTTTAATGTATTACAAGCATATACTCTCTTTTTTGCTTATTCTTTATCTTTGATGGATTATCCCTATTACTGCAAGATTTTGGCAGGTGATATAATTCTAATTATGTTATTGGTCACTCTTTATGTTGTTGGGCATGTCTATTAGTTGGAATGAGGCATCATTAATCATGTATAGAGCTGTTAAATCAAGGGGTTCATTGGGGAAGTTACTAGGGCATATTATTGTTCAGGGATCCACAATTAAATTAATTGCGGATAAAAATCCTTATACCCCAATTGTATTCTGCAATTATTTTTGCTAATAGAGGGTATCAATGTTCAGGGATCCACAATTAGGGATCAGAAATTGTTTTTTTCCGGATCCTACATTATCAATCGCGTAAGATTCTTATCCATTAGCCTTGTGGTTAGTGGATAAGGAATGCATAATAATGCATTATCCCACCTCTTATACCCCAATTTTCATTCCTAATTCCTGATCCCAAACTCATCACATCCATGATTGATTTGTATGCAAGTCACATGACATATAATTGCAGATGTTATGAATGAAAGAAGGCCAAGATGTGGTTATGACAGAAAGTTGTCTGATATGTGGTTATGTAAAATTGAGTAAAAAAATGTCGGATAAGAGGTGAACATTGACACGTAAAGTGTCTAATAACCCAATTATTAGCAAAAATAATTGCGGAAGATAATTGGGGTATGCAGATTATTTTCCACAATTAATTTAATTGTGTATCGGTCAACATTGATACCCCCTAATAATTGGGTTATTAGACACTTTACGTGTCAATGTTCACCCCTTATCCGACATTTTTCTACTCAATTTTTCATAACCACATCTAGGAAGATAAAAAGTTAGTTCATGAATGATGATAAATTGGAGAAGATTTTGAATAAACTTTTTTTTGCAATCAAAATAATGGTTCCCATTATGAGCAGGCTTTTGACTCAAAGGTATAAGTGTGCCATCAACAAAACCTACACAGCCAGGGAAACATTCAGCTTGCATTACTTGAGAGGATTCAAGTAACTGTTCTGGAGTTGGCCAAGCAAGTGTTTGAGACTTGAGGAAAAGGATAGCAATCATACAGCACTTGGTGTATAATATCACTTTACCATATCCTATGTTAAATAGATTATCCAAACATCTTACAGCAGCACCGTTTCCATTTGAGCCAAAGCAACTTAGTGCGACAGCAAGTTGAATGGCAGGTTTACACTGTTTGTTATGGAAATGGTTATGAAAGATAGGATGTTCAGAGATGAGTTGATAAAGTTTGAAGAAAGAATCAGGAGAAGTTCTAAATAATTGAGTGAAGTTTAGTTGAGGAATGTTGAGAATGGAGCGGAGATCATATTGGGGATCATGATAAAGATTTGGCCCCCTGGCAATGAGGTAACACTTTTTGGAAAGAAAACACAAATAGGATAAAGAATCTTCCAAATCAGAGTTAGATTTATAGTAGAGAACTAAAAGAAAAGTAATAGAATTCATTTTTGAGTGAAGTAGCTTCCTTGTAGAGAGGTGTTTCATTGTTGCCGGTGAAAGGGTTATGTGATGAGGGAAGTGGGAATTCGCCGCCAAATGTGCAGTTGGGGTGTGTAGATAGAAAAAAAACTTAAGTGTTCGCCACCAAAATTAAGTGGCATAGAGTGAGGAAAGATTTAAGGATGTCATCAGCAGTTATGAGTCATGTGACTTTCGTGCAAATCCATCATGGATGTGATGAGTTTGGGATCAGGAATTAGGAATGGAAATTGGGGTATAAGAGGCGGGATAATTCATTATCGTGGATTTCTTATCCACTAGCCCCATGGCTAGTGGATAAGAATCTTCCGCAATTAATAATGTCTGATCCTGGAAAAAAAATTCCTGATCCCTAATTACGGATCCCTGAACATTGATACCCCCTATTATGATGGATTCCTTATCCACTAGCCCCGGGGCTAGTGGATAAGAATCTTCAGCAATTAATAATGTCTGATCCTGGGAAAAAATTTACTGATCCCTGAACATTAATACCCCCTAATATCTCATGATTGGCATCATCAGATGCCAAATTTGAAGTAAGTGATCATATATTTTGACATTAGATAATGACTTTTGCGTCAGAATTGTGATGAGGGCTCTGGATTAAAGAGGGATGTTCCCGACCCTCCATAGTGCTTGAAATTTGTTATTGTGATTTAATGTCAATGATGAAAAGTCGTAGAGAAACGGGGATAGTAGATGACACAGTGGCTCATTTATTTATTTATGAAGTTGTGCCACTATGGGTTGCCAATTTTTGTTTGATTGGTTTCATCAAGTTGCTTTACATATCCTAGTGAATAGAGCTAATTGACAGTGTCAGCTAACTATCAAACTTTTTAGACCAAAAATCTTGGCAAAAATAACAAGACTAGGATTTGATATCACGCTTAGATGTTTGAATTGATCGTAAATTTGATTTCATTATCTTGGCTATTTAAAAAGATGGATGGTCTTTTTATAAGAGATGTCCTTGGCCCATTTTTTTAAGAAGCAAGATATTTTTACTAGGTTCTTATCTTTTAGAAATTTCAACAAGATTTATAGATACAAAACATTAACTGTAAGTCCAACTTGCGGTTTACTAGTCAAGCAAGAATAAGACTTCCCAGATGAGATGATTGTAGCACAGTGTCAGCCTGTAGAACTCCGGAAAGAACCAAGTGATTACATTACTTTACCTGTAGAACTCCGAAAAGAACTGGAGAACAGGGGACGCCGCAACTACAGTCTATATACATTTGCACACATAACTAAGTACATAGTCCTAGTGACTTAACATCCCCCCCACTTATTTATGAAAAATATTACTGATATCCCCCCCATGCAAACATAACCAACTCCAAAAGAAAAAGAAATAAAATGAAATGAGAAAAAATAAGAGAAAAAGAAAAAGAAATAAAACAAATGTAACCCCATCACCACACACAAACATCTTTCCTTCTAAGCATTGACAGAGATGGGCCCAGTGATTTTGTGAGTATATCAGCCCGCATTTGAGCAGTAGGAACCCATTCCAACGTTGCCTTTTTCAGAAAGAGTTGTTCATTAACAATATAGAAACACCTATCCACATGCCATGTCCGCTTGTTTCCAGGGTTATCTTTTGCATTGGAAATTGCTCCTTTGTTGTCGCAGAAGATCTTGATAGGGGGAATATCAGGGAAGATATCTTTGAGCAAGTTTGAGATCCAAATTGCGTCTTTCATACCACCACCAAGTGCCACATATTCAGCTGTGCATGATGAGTTACTTACTGTCAACTGACACCTTGATGTCCAAACAATTGGGCAAGAGTTAAGGAGTAGCAGGTGTCCACTTTGAGCTCTTGAGAATTCTTTTTTATTCCAAGTGGAATCAGAAAAAGATAGAAGCTCAAGTGGTGAGTTACGGTCAGGGTGGATGTGAAGACAAAGGGTGGCTGTGTGCTGGACATATCTAAGGAGGTGATTGAGAGCTATCCAGTGAGTGGAATTAGGTTTGGAGGAGAAGCGTGCTAAAAAGTTGACAGGGAAAGACAGATCTGGCCTGGTTGCTACCGCCACATAACTGAGAGCACCTAGAATAGATAGATATTTAGTTGTCTCTATAGCTACCTCTTTCTCTTCAGCGGTGGTGATTTCCAAATTGTTTGGTAATGGTGATATTGTGGTCAATCCAGATGGGTTATGAGTCCGTAGAATCTTGTCAATTAGCTGAAAATTGTGTAGATCAAAACCCTCTGGAACTTCTTTGATAGAAACACCTACTATACCATAAACACTTTCATTCCATTTTACCTTCAAACTACCATCCAAACCATCTTCCAAACCCTTTAACACATCCTCACTGCTACCAGTAACTATACCATCATCAACATGTATCCATATCACACCCAAACAATCCTTCTTCCTAAGAACATAGAAGCTTTTATCATACTGACTTGCCTTGTACCCCAGAGAGTCTAATTTGCTGGCTATATGAAGCCACCAGCATCTTGCTGCTTGTTTGGTACCATAGAGGGCTTTCTTTAAGCGTAACGCATTTCCAACTTCATGTAGTTTGTAACCTTCGGGAGGTCGCACCCAAATTGCTTCATCAATTGGACTGTGAAGGTAAGCAGCAGTGACATCAAAAGATTTGACAGGCCATTTGTGATAAGCTGCTAAAGTGAGGAGAATGCGTTGTGAAGCAAAAGTGGCAGTTGGGGCAAAGGTGTCAGTAAAATAAATGCCATACTGTGGTAAAAAACCTTTAGCTACATATCATGTTTTGTAGATCGGAGTTTTGGAAGAAGGATTTTTGATTGTAAAGACCCATTTTGCATTGGTGAGCTTGGCGCCAGGAGGGAGCTTTTCCTCATACCATACATCCATATCTTTCATCTTTAGTAGTTCCCTTTTGCAAGCTTGGTCCCACTTGTGACTGTCAGGCGAGATCATAGCTTGCAGATGTGTTCTGGGAATAATGGATGATTGGGACAAACCTTTTTTAACAGTCTCATGTACAGATTTTTCCTGAGAGATAAGAGTTTCCTCATCCTTGAAATCACCTAGCTTCATATTATTGAGGATATGACCTAGAGAGCCCTTAGATGGTGGTGGTTGGTAAGCAGCTTTGTGAGCAGGAAGTTGGTCACCAGGGAAAACAGCCATAGCAGATTCAAAAAAGGAGTTTGATTCTGGGTGCCAGAAAATCCAACCTGCATTATTCAGAGAATATCCTATACACTTACAAATCAAAGCTTGTTGGTCCAGTTTACGTCTAGTTTCTTTGTGGATATGGACAAAAGCTGTTTCACCAAATATTCTGAGGTTTGAGTAAGTTGGGTCACAATTGTACATGAGCTTCAGAGGAGTTTTGTCACCAGTCTTGACATTTGGGAGCCGGTTGTGAACATGGGCTGCCCATTTGTAAGCAAGGCCCCAGAAACATTCAGGTAGTTCACGTGCTAGTAAGATTGTCCTGGCAATGTCACCAACAGTTCTGTTGAAACGTTCTGCTGATCCATTTTGTTCATGGTGGTGAGGACAGGTGATCTTGTGAGTAGCTCCAATGTCAGCCAGGATCTGAGCCATCTGTTTACTGTGCATTTCCCCCCCATTGGTTCTTAATGCTTGTAATTTCTTACCAGTAACATTTTCTAGCTTTTTATAAAAGGTAACAAAAGCAGTTGTGGCCTCAGATTTGAAGTTGAGCAAAAATACCTCACCATAGGAAGTTGAACTTTCTCTAAACATTTCCGCCCATCTTGCTCCATTAACAGTGGGATCCATAGGACCAACCAGGTCTCCAACAATAAGGCTCATCATTGATTCTGGTCTTGATTCTCGTGTTGCTGATGGTTTTCTTGTACTTTTGGCTATTAAGCAATCTTCACAGTCAATCTTACCTGGTGGTATAGAGAGGGGCAATCCAGCACCAATTCCAGTTCTGATGATAGTACAAATTGTGTTTTCACTGGTATGGCCAAGTCTTCTACGCCAGTCCATGAGGGAACCTTTTGCAGCAGGGGGTCGATTGATGGTTTCATTCTTTTTAACAGTACGCAGGAGGGAAGGGTACAATGGAAAATGATAAGAGGAAACATTTTGATTGCAGTCACTAGACCTAATTACATCTAAAATCCATCTTCTCCTAGTACTTTCCAACCGCCCTGTCATAATCAGTTCATCTTTAAAATAAATCCCTAAATTCTTGTCTTCAGAACATAAATCAAAACAAAAACCATTTTCCACTAAATTAAAGAGAGAAATAAGAGTAGTTCTAACTTCTGGACAGTAAAAGACATTGGTAATAGTAACAACTTTCCCATCTCCTTTGATTTTTAGGTCCCCTATGCCGGTGATAAATGAGGAAGGACAGTTAGTTGCTACTTTGATAGGGATTTGATTTTTAAGAGGTCTGAAATTGCTGAGAAGGCTCACATTGCCAGTGACATGATGGGTGGCACCAGAGTCCAATATTGCCACATTCCCGGCGAGTGCTTCAAGTGACCATTCTGCACTGTTCAGATCAATCTGTTCCAATTGTTCATACAATGCCTCTACATTTTCTTCAAATATTGTTACTTCATCTGCCTCAATATGTACATCTCTTGCTCTAATATGTCTGCGTTGTGGTCTTTTATAAGGGATGTATATTGGTTTGCTTTTCGCATTTGGATCAGAGGCGAGGGCTGTAGCATGTTCTCTCATGAGGTAGAGTCTTGCAGAAAAGGTGGATGAATTAAGGTTGTAGGGACAGTGGGTAAAGAAATGGGAAATTGATTTGCATTCGTGGCATTGTCTTTGAGCACCTGGGGGTCTGTAGGAGTCTGTATGGCGTTGGGGATGAGCTGCCACACTAAAGATGGGTTCAGATGACAAAGAAGCAGCAGGGGTTGTTGATACAGATTCTCTATCCACCCTATTTTGAGTCAAAGATGGCATCAGTTGACAGAAATCTTCAAAAGTGACCGCATTTGAGTCAGCACGATTTTCTAAAGTAACACAGAGATCAACGTATAGATCCTTAAGAGACGAAGGTAATAAGGCGTGAGACATTAGCGCTTTGAATACTTTATGATCAAAAGTGATTCCTTGGCGTTCAATTGCCTCGAAATATTTGTTGAATGCCTCTAGTTACTCATTGTGAGATGTGAACTGTGTTTGCTTTAGATTGATGAAGTTTGCTTTAGATTGATGAATTTACAAATGGCTGTCATTTTGGAAGTATGATTAGACCTAGAGAATTTGTTGATGATATGAAGATAGGTTGGGCGTGCTTTCCAGTCTGTAGATATTTCATGGCGCAGGTTAGGAGAAATGGAGTGTAAAAGGATTAGATGTGTCACTCTGTCTTCATAATCATCAAGGCCAGTGCCATCATTCAATGCATAAGCCCTTGTGCCTACAAAGTCCTTGATTAAAGCCAGGACATTACTGTGCCATTCAGAGAAATTGCCCCCAGAGTTGTCAAGAGTAGGGATGGATTTGGTAAATTCTATCACATTCCTTAAAGTTCTTTGTCTCTCAGTCATGCTTATCTGTTGTGTAGTCTGTGGGAGGTGAGGTGGCACACTCCTTTGGAAAGGAGAATTGGAACGATTAAAAGATGAGGATTGTGCCATTGTATTTGAGCTTAGTGAAAGATCCCCAATCGCGCGAGTAAGATCGTCGATTGGGGTATGCACAGGGATGGTGTTTACTACAGGTCTATGTGATATAAGGGTAGGGGAGAGATTAGCGCTAGCGATAAAGGTAGGGGAGGTATTATTGCTAGCGTTTTCAAAGGGGGTAAGGGAGGAAGGGGCCTCGCTATTTGACATTCGTTTAGCGAGGTTTGAGGAGGAAGCGATGGGGGTGCCAGGAATAGGGGTGAGGGTAGGTGCAGGGGTAGGGAAAGGGTCTTGTTTCAAGGTGCGTTGATGGGGAGGTTCGATGCAGATGCTCTTTAGCTCTTGGTTGGATATCGATCGGGTAATTCTTTTACCAGCGCAGGAAGATGAAGGTAAGTCTTTTTCAGACATGCGCTGGGGGTTTTTTCAGTTACTAGCGCTCCTAGTGTCGCTAACGCTAGTGGAGTTTCTTGTTGGCTAACGTTTCAGTGCCCACGAGTACAGCCCATAACCTGTAGCACGGTGTCAGCCTGTAGAACTCCGGAAAGAACCAGTGATTACATTACTTTACCTGTAGCACAGTGTCAGCCTGTAGAACTCCGGAAAGAACCGGAGAACAGGGGACGCCGCGACTACAGACTATATACATTTGCACACATAACTAAGTACATAGTCCTAGTGACTTAACAAGATGTTCCCGACCCTACATAGTGCTTGAAATTCGTTATTGTGATTTAATGTCAATGATGAAAAGTCGTAGAGAAACGGGGATAGTAGATGACACAGTGGCTCATTTATTTATTTATGAAGTTGTGCCACTATGGGTTGCCAATTTTTGTTTGATTGGTTTCATCAAGTTGCTTTACATATCCTAGTGAATAGAGCTAATTGACAGTGTCAGCTAACTATCAAACTTTTTAGACCAAAAATCTTGGCAAAAATAACAAGACTAGGATTTGATATCACGCTTAGATGTTTGAATTGATTGTAAACTTGATTTCATTATCTTGGCTATTTAATAAAGATTGATGGTCTTTCTATAAGAGATATCCTCGGCCCATTTTTTTAAGAAGCAAGATATTTTTACTAGGTTCTTATCTTTTAGAAATTTCAACAAGATTTATAGATACAAAACATTAACTGTAAGTCCAACTTGCGGTTTACTATTCAAGCAAGAATAAGACTTCCCAGATGAGATGATATTGTGCGTGGACGAAGCGGATGAAGTGAAGAGGATTGACTAAGCAAGATGTAAGGGACCCTGGTCTCCTTGAGATTGATGGGTGATGAGGGTTCAGTATTCAGAATTGCAGTCCTTGGTATTGACTAGCGTCGTCACAAGTCAAAAGTCAAAACCTGGTGGCCGGAGTTGGCAAGTATCCAAGAAACCGGGGCACTGGATTGAGACATCTTGGACAGCAAGCTGGGATCGGAGGCAACAATCGTGTGGAAAAAGGATGGTGTGCAATGTTCTTGGGGAAGAAGGCGAATAAACGCTAGAGGTCATAGTGTGTGGTGGCTGTTTCCCTATTAAGCCAAATAGACCCATACTCGCCCTCAACCCCCCAGTAAGGCGGTGAGAGTGTCTGCATGTGTTTGAGTGCTTGAGTCTCTGCTTTTTGCTGGCCGCTGCTGCCTCAATGTCTGCCCACTGCTGGCTTACGTTGTGCCCCGTCACTGACTCTCGCCCCGAGCCTGCCCCGACCCCGCCCCCATCCCCGTCATTTTCTTCCCTTCCGCCGTCTCGGTCCAAATCCACGTCTCCCAGCCCCGAACCGTGGCCCCGTCCATCGGTATCGGCCCTTCTTCTCTCGCATCATCTCGACGCCAAAAAGAAGAAGCACCCACTTCATCCGCCTTCTTGCTCACTTGTTCCTCTTGACCACGATCCTTTGCATTCTGCGTCGTTTGAAGTCAGGCAGCCACAGACATGCGACTTACCCAATCTCCGCTTGCTTCATGTTCGTCAATTCGTCTTTCTCTTCTTAATCTCCTTCTCTTCTCACTTGTTTCTTCACTCGCTCTCATTTGACAGTCAGCTGCAATCCACATCAACTATCCCTCTTCCTTCTTCTGCCATCTCCTCGCCTCAAATCCTCTCCTTTCTTTTGTTGCTACCCTTCCTTCTCATTCTTCTACTTACTTTGACGCTCTTCATCATTATCCTTCTCACACTTCTCGTCACCATAGCTCTCCAACTTGCCATCTCACATCCCCTCTCTCCGGAAGGAAACGTATCTCCCTCGATCTCGTCGGTGCCATTACCGCCCATCGTTCAACCGAATCCCCTGATGAACTGATCATTCACACTCTTTGTGTCGATTCGCAACATCGTCGCAAAAAGATTGCAACCACTTTGGTCAATCAGCTTTTCAATCATTTTGTTCAACTTCGTCGACAAGAACTGGGCTCTCCAGATCCTTCTTGTAGTCCATCATCTCCCTCACACATTGCTTACCTAAAGATCTATGTGCCTGCCGCTAATCACGACGCAAGATCGTTTTGTTCAAAAATTGGATTTCGTGAATCGGCTTTTGTCAAGGGCTACTTTTCTTCTTGTGATCAAGCTAGAATTTCTCCTATCATTTACTCCTCCCCCTATGACTCTCGTTGTACTCTCAACTCGAGTGACGAGGATGAAGATGAGGATCATCGTCATCCGACTAATATCCATAACCAAGAATCAGTTTCTGTGACAAACCAATCTGATGCTTGGTTATTGATTGCTGAACGTTGGTGGTCCTCATAGACCATTTGATTTCATAATATTCAAATGTTACCTTTTTTTCGTAAAAACTTTTATCTTTTTCAAACTTGCATTTTTGAGAGCAAATTCCATTTCTCTACTCTATATTGGTTTTCGATTTCTTGACTTTTATAGTTTTCCCCACTCAATGTAGACTTCGTGCTTTCTTTACCTATATAAGAATAATGACAAACCAATTTTTCAACCGTTTGTTTAGAGTAAACCCTAATAAATCCAGTCTATTCCAATGCTCTTTTTTTTTTTTTTTTTTCCAAAGGAATTCTGTGGTTTTTTCTTTACTTATTATTATTTTATTTTATTTTACACTGAAGAAGCCCTATTACCATTTATGAGTTTATATGCTACAATTGACATTGATTGTAATATTGATGCTCATCTAGATCAACAATATGCTTCTCTTGTATTGAAATTTAATAAGCAATTTTCATAAGTTTGCTAATATTTGGCGAGAAATGCCAGCTCTAATTATAATAGGGGGTGTCAAACATTGCAATTCAGCCATTAGAAAATCTCATTTTTTCCAATAAAAAAACATCTTATTAACTTTCAATTATATTGATTCTTACTGTTAATTATACATCTTTTGATGACCTAATAAAAAGGGATTCCTATTTTTTTTGTGACCAAAAATGGATTTAATATGTTTCCACATTTGCCATTTTTTCCCCCTGAGTAATACTACACCAAAAGTGTGATACACACCACTTTGCCATAATCATTTTTTACTCAAACGAGCCTGCTACCCATCTGCTACGCAGAAGAAAAGTAGGCTCGCACACACATCGGGACCTTCAGCCCGGATGTGTGTGCCTGCGTGCTACGCACCTCACATAATAGATATATCTTACAATATCAGGTTTTTAGTGGAATGAGTGGTTGTGAATTGAGATTTGCTGGTGGGGCTGTTGCATCTAGCGACGCGCAGCCCCGAGTATTCAATGTGGAATCAGTCGGGGTCAGTTAGGTTAGCGGCCGAATATGCTAAGTTTTAGGAAGTTAGGGCACCAGTTCTTTTATATATATAGAATATAGATAGATAGATATCACATTTTTAACAATTTGCTAGCTTTTTATTAATCTCATTTGTCATTTTACCATCTCAATTTTATACTCAGATATCATATTTCATAATTCATTAACTTTTTACTTATCCCACTTGCTACTTTGCCATCATACATTATTACTCAAATATATGGTTTTTACATTATTTTGCTAACTTTCAACTCATCTGATTTGTCATTTTGCTATCATAATTTTATACTCAACTATTACATTTCATCATTTGATAAATTTTTACTCGTCTCACTTGTCACTTTGTCATCTCAATTTCAAACTTAAATATTCTCACTTCACATTATTTTTCATTAAATAATAGCCTGATAGTTGCTAATTGAAATGATCCATTGTTAAGACCTAAGAACTCCTTTGTTCCCTACCCTTTTGTATGTAGATTTTGTCCCTCTGTTCCTTCATGCCCCTAGTCGGGTGAGATTGTAAGAAATAATAATAATAAAAAAAAAAAGACCTAAGAAGGCAGACTACCACTAGCACTAACACTAGCACTAACACTAGCCTAAGACAGGACTTGTAGATGTTTAACATCATAGACTTAACTAAGTACTCAACTACTAGACCTGACGTGTGTATATATGTGTGATGGGAACATAAGTAATACATAAGATTATTAGAATAAACCACCATCTCAGGTTATGGGCATTTCCCGCTTACATTAAAAAAATCATTATTTTTTTTTTTCCTTTTTTAAATCACTTTCTTTCAAAGCCGGGTGTCCTTACCTTAGGGGATTTGTCTTTTATTTTCTTTAATTTTATTTCCTCCTTTTTTTCTTGCTCTCGCTCTCAGCTCTTTTTTTTCTTCTTGCTCTCTTTCTCTTTTTTTTCTTCTTTTTTTCTTTTACCTTTTTTTCTTTCTTCTTATATCATTTTTTTCCTCATTAAACATATATAAAAATAAACAAATCAAATACATAACAATAAATAACTGAAATAAATAAAATAAAAAGAAATATAATATAATACATAAAAGATAAAACATAACAATAAATAAATAAAGCAAATAAAATACATAAAATAAAATATAACAATAAATAAATAAATTACAAAAAGAGGCTTTGCCCAGCATCATCAATAGATTAGGTTGATTTTAGTAGCCTGAAATCAAGAGTGATAAACCCAATTGCTGTGGACGCACACAATTGCCGAAAATATTGATTGTGTAATAAAATAATAATAATAATAATAAAATTAAAAATAAATAAATTTTTTCCTTTTTTCCTTTTTTGTCTTCCGTTTTAATTTTTAATTTTTTTTTCTTTCTTTCCTTTTATCTTATTCTATATTTTTTTTCCTTTTTTTCTTTTCATATTATTATTATTATTATTATTCATCTCATCTCTATATCTTCTTATGTCTCGTCCATCATCATCATCCAGACATAATAGAAGATCGACAGAAGCCATGCCAAATCCACCAGATGACCCTATGACGATAACGAGACTCATGAACCACGTAGGATATCGACGTACACAGAAACTGGATGGGATGAGGATTATGCATTTGCTAAACTAACGAAGGCTAAATCATGGATCGATGCTACTCCAAAATCAAATTTGACTGGGGACAACTTTCAATTGTGGATAATGAAGATACGAAAATTACTTGGAAAAGTAATTAGAGACAAATACTATGCTGACAACCAAAAATGGAGAATAAATTTGCACAAGGATTATCTAGTTCGCAAAATATTAACTGAATGTGTCGACGATTCCGTTCAAGAACTAATTTCTAATGGAAATTACCCAACAGCTTTTGACTTATTGGCCTTTTTGGTTACTCATTTTAATCAAAGCACTCAGATTCATCACATGAATTTATGGCAAGACACCTTATCTCTACGATTG
Source organism: Hemileia vastatrix (assembly GCA_030280995.1). Classification (NCBI taxonomy): domain Eukaryota; kingdom Fungi; phylum Basidiomycota; class Pucciniomycetes; order Pucciniales; family Zaghouaniaceae; genus Hemileia; species Hemileia vastatrix. Next base: position 25,206,970 of record JASXTE010000007.1, on the reverse strand, counting down.
GCTGATTTTCCCTCGGGTGTGGAATTTAAACAAGCTATATACGAAAAATTTAGGACTATGCGGGCTTCAGGACTGGAATTGACAGTAGACAACATCATAGGTTTAATGCTTCAAAATCAAGCAAAGCGCGATCCCAGATTAGAAGACAACATTATGAATCAAATTAGTACGCTGTATTGAGTCAATGAAATACCATCGTCAAAAGAAATTTCAAGAGTAATTATTGACTCACAAAGACAAGAGTCATTGAAGATCAAAACAGAAAAAGAAAAAGTTATAACTATCAACAAATCTACATTACAAAAAAGTGAAGAACCAGATTTAATTGAAGTTGATGCAATAAAACGAACACAACAATCAGTTTGCTATCGATGTAACAGACCTGGACATTTTGCAGCCGACTGTCAATCTTCACAAAAACAATCGTCCTCATCTCATTCTCAACATACACCTTCATATACAGCACATTATCCAATGCCTTTTACCCCGCACTCACACCAAACAATTCTTATCCCATATTTCCAAATTTTTCCTACCCACCTCCATTTCCATGGCAACAACCACCACCACCTCAGAAACAACAACAAACTGATGAACGTAAAGCAGACTACTATAGACCTAATTACAACAAAGATAACAAAAATATAAAAACACGACTATTGGAAATTGACGATTCCAAGGAACCATCCAAGATTCATATTGAAAAGCTTTCAATTTCAGATGATGGACCTCTCCCAATCCTAGATAGCGGCACTACTCATCACGTCACAGGCAATATGTCTAACTTTTCCTCGTATGTTCCTCTAAAATTACATATACCCCTCAAAGTAGCAACTAATGGGAACAAAAATTTCATCACAGGAAAAGGTTCTTTGATCTTCCCCGCGCCGAATGGGAATAGTGTCGAATTAAAAAATGTTTATTACTGTGAAAAAGCAAGTGGCACCCTTATTTCACAAGCTTCACTTATATTGGCTGGGTGTAGGATATCTTTTTCTTCAAGAGACATGGATATATTTTCTAACGATAACATTCTAATGTTTACTGCAAAATTCAACAGCAGGAGCTGGACACTACCACAACCATTCCCAAGACATGTACTTGTAATAGTAATTGATAAAAGTCAACTTGTAGATAGCTGTTCTTCCGAAATGAAATTAAAATATTATCCACCTTATAAAGCTAAAAAAGTGAAACTTGACATAGATAAAGAAGAGTGTTTGAAATATTGGAATAGGATATTTGGACATCGAAGTTTGAGGAATATCAGAAAACTTTTCAAAGGGAAGTTTGGTGAAGGTATCTCAGAAGATTTACCAACAGGCATGGTAGATTGCGAAGACTGTAAATTAGCTAAATCAAAACATTCAGATCCCATAAATCCCTCAAATAGATTCCATCCTATTGGTGAAACTTTGGCGGTTGACCTAATGGGTCCTTTTGAAGTAACAAAAACAAATAAAGGTAAGTATCTCTTAACTATGTTAGATATTGGTTCTAGCTATGGTAACGTAGAAATAATTGAAACAAAAGATGAGGCTAATGATATAATTAAGAATTACATTACATGGTTACAAAAAAGAACAAATCTGACTGTAAAAACTCTAAAGAGCAATAATGGTGGTGAGTTTGTTAATAAACGTCTACAAGAATGGTTATATCTCCATGGTATAGAACATGAATATTCCTTACCTTATTATCACGAGCAGAATGGGGACATTGAACGTTTTAACCAGACTATTTTTGATATGGGCAGAACAATTCTATTAGACAGCGGCTTACACAAATCTTTTTGGGGACCAGCTTTCAAATGGGCGGTGTATACACACAATCGCTTACCAAATACATGCAGCAGTGACATGACTCCTTATGAAAAACTCTTGAAATCAAAGCCAAGACTCAATCACTTGCGTATTTTTGGTTCAATAGCATATGTACATGTACCAAAGGAAACAAGAAAAAAGCTGGATAATAGAAGCAAGAAATTTCGAGTAATCGGCTATTTGGAACACTCAAAAGGTTGGTTATTTATAGAAATAGACACAGGCAAACTAATTTCTTCAGCTTGGGCAACTTTTTCAGAAACTGCGCCTAAACCAAAAAATTACAAATTAGACAACACTAATATAGAAAACAAAATGGGTTTAGATTTTATTACTAACACACTGACTTTTAACGATTTCAGCACTGAAGAAGAAATAATTGAACAAGATCAACTAGTAGATAACATAGAAATAAGCTGTAAAGCTATAGCAAATAACTTACCAAACACTTTTTTACAGGCAATGAAGTCAAGTAACAAAAAGGAGTGGCTAGAAGCTTGCGAAGATGAAATGAAAAATCTATCAAGAATGGATGTTTGGGTGGAAAGTTTACTTCCAGATGGGAAAAGAGTTACTGATGCTAAATGGGTTTTTGCTGAAAAATTAGACAATGATGGAAAACTGATAAAGAGAAAAGCCAGGTATGTCGCCAAGGGGTTTTCCCAAAAAGAGGGTATAGGTTATGCAGAAACTTTTGCACCAACAGCTACTTTTACTTCCTTATGAATCTTACTAACAATGGCTGCAGCTCACAACTGGCCAGTTCACAGTTTTGATGTAGTTGCAGCATATCTAAATTCACCAATAGATGAAGATTTGTGGGTGAAAGCACCACCGGGTTTTGGAAGAGAGGAAGGCAAAGTTTTCAAATTAAAAAAAGCTTTTTATGGCACAAAGCAAGCGGCAAGGTGTTGGTGGAAACATTTAGAGTCAAAATTACGTTCAATGAGTTATATTCCAAGCTACTACGACAGCTCTTTATACATACTTCAAGATCAAGCAAATGATGGAATCTTATGGATTCATGTAGATGATGGAGTTATAACAGGTTCAAGCAAGGAAATATTGAAAAGTTTTCAAAAACAACTATTGGAATTAGTTACAATAAAATGGGAAGAATAATTAAATAACATTGTAGGGGTTAAAGTAGTACGTAAACAAAGTGGTTTCATTCTTTCACAACAATTACTGATTAACAAGATTGCTGACCGTTTCGAAGGAGAACCAATTAGAAAATCAACAGTATTACCTAAAGATTGTAAGCTATCAAAAGGTACTGGAGAAAAATTAAAGAATACTGAATTTTTAAGTTTGATAGGCTCTTTGAACTATTTAGCTGTTGCAACTAGGCCTGACATTTTTTTTGCAGTAAACTACCTAGCAAGATATGCTAATCATCCAAATGAGCAACATTGGGAGGCATTAACGCATTTAATTCAATATGTACTCACAACTAAAGACTGTATGTTCCATATTTTTCCAGACAAAAGAAAAGAACTAGACGCATATGGCAATGCAAACTGGAATGATGATCTAGCCAGATGTACAAATGGAGGACTTATATGCTACATGGGAGTACCTGTAAATTGGACATCTAAACGACAACAATTAGTGGCCTTGTCTACTTGCAAATCTGAACTAGCGGCTTTAGCAGCAATAACAAAAACAGCAATGTGGATAAAGAATATGCTAGAGGACATGACAGGTAATGAAATTATAACAACACTACATTGTGATAATGAATCTACTATTAAAGTAGCAGCTGATCAACCATCAAACAAGAGAATTCGGCACATGGAAAGGAATTTCTTCTATGTTAATTCCCAAATACATAAGAAGAGGGCTGTAATAAAATGGATTGGAACAAAAGAACAAAAGGCTGATATATTGACAAAAAACCTAGGTCCTAATTTAGTAGAAAAATCTAGACAACTAATCAATGTTTACAGTAGTTTTTTAGGATGGCGGAATGTAGTTGAGCAGGGGGGTGTAGATGTTTAACATCATAGACTTAACTAAGTACTCAACTACTAGACCTGACGTGTGTATATATGTGTGATGGGAACATAAGTAATACATAAGATTATTAGAATAAACCACCATCTCAGGACTGACTATGCTGGATGAAGCAGTGAGAAAAACTAAACTGACTATGTTGGTGTTGACAACAGTGAGGGAAGACAGGACTGACTATGATAATATAACAGTGAGACAAGAGAGTAACTGGATTACTAAGTAAGTTGTCTTATGAGGGGCACTCCACAGGGCTTGCCCCATATAACCCCCTCATGCAATATCCACTCTTCCACCTCTTTAAAATGCATAGCACCTATAGCGCTCCTCCTCCCCACCTCTCAACCAAATCCTAACATAGTCTCAACATAGTCAGCTATAGTTAGTGTTACTGCTGTACTCAGCATAGTCGGTCCCATCTTAGACTAGCTTTTGGGCTAGTAGTAGTCTGCCTTCTTAGGTCTTAACATTTTTTCTGATCTTAATTGGTGCACTAATGAAGAACAATGAACCCCTCAGGCCAACCTGAGGCAAAGATCCTCACTGAAATGCAAGAACAAAGCACCAGACTCATGGAACGTCTTGCAGAGGAACAGCCCTCATATTGTGGCCCCACAAAAGCAGAACTGGATGCCATTGAAGTCAAGGCACAGGAAATGCCTATGACACCAGGGCCACTTTTTAAAGGCCCAAAGATTGTGGTCCCAGAAATCTACAATGGATAGTGAGGCCCCAGGTGAATCAGTATGAGTTTCAGGTAAACCTTTATGTCCTGCTAAACAGTCATCAGTTCCCAGATTAGCAATCAAAAATAGGGTTTGCAATCTTGTACCTCACTGATGAGGTGGCACACTGTGCAAGGCCATATACAAAAGAACTTCTTATAAATGGAGAGTTGGCAACAGATTTCCATCAGTCCACAGCAGCATTTGAATTAGCATTTGGTGACCCCAATGTGGCCACAACCTTGGAGCATGCTCTCAACCAGTTACAACAGAAACACTCTCTTTCCAAGTATGTGTCAGAATTCCAGGGCCACACCAGATATTTTACAACATGGAGAAAAGGAGTACTCATGTTTCAATTTAGAAATGTCCTCTTGCAAAAAATCAGGAATGGCCTAATAAGTCACCCTTGTCTAACCTCCCTCCAAATGCTCATGGAACTGTCCATCCAAATCAATAACATATTAACACATCAGCGAATGGATGGTTGGAGTGGCGCCTGTCAGTGGCGCAACTATGCCTCATCAAGCAGGGCCAGTGTCAGGGACCCAAATGCCATGGACATTGATGCAGTCAATGCACGCCACACTAGTGGGAAGAGGAGGCTATCTGATGAGGAATACCAGAGGCGTATGAGCAGAGGGCTGTGTCTCCAATGTGGGAGTGGTTGTCATCTAGCAAGCGAGTGTAGGGAGAAAATCAGGTTTATGAAGTGGAAGATAGCACAGGTAAAATACAGTGCTCAGGAGTGAAGGTTGTGCCCTCCTTGAGCAGATTAGAGGGAAAGAATAAGGGGGATTTAGTAGAGGAATTATCAGCATGTAATCCACTTGAAGTAAATGGTAATCAAATTATACTGAACTTGCTTTTAATGGCCTTTGACACCACAAAAAATGTGCAAGCCTTACTGGACTGTGGGGCCACAGACTGTTTTATTTCTAGCAGGTTTTTACAGAGAAATAAAAAGAAAAAAGAAAAATAGGATCACCCTAGGCATCTAATTATGTTTGAAAGATCACCAAGTGGGGAAGTAGAAGGAAAGCAAAAGGTTTTGTGAATATTCTGGTGTGATGGAAGGGAGTTTCAATGCAAGGCATATGCAACAAACATGAAGGACTAGTACAACATGGTACTGGGTATGACATGGCTGGACCAATACAACCCACATATTGACTGGAAGGAAAAGAAGATTCATATGGGAAGTATTGGAAATTCTGGTGCTAAAGTATTGGTCCCCTGGCTCATCCCAGAAAGTCTTCTGATGTTTTTTTATCATCAGTTGACTTGCCTCCAGAACTCATGCTTTCTCTTGATTCTAAGCAGTAGGATGGGGATGGGTCACAAACAGGGAGCACCAGAAAGGACCAAAAAGGAGATGAAAGGAAGAAAAATGTGGATAACACAGGGAAAGAATTTTCCCCCTTTCCCCTCCCAGAAAGTCTCCTGGTGTTTTATTATCATCAGTAAACTTACAGCAAGAACTAAAACTTTCTCTTGATGCCGAGTTACAAGACTTGGAGGGGCACTGGTGGGAGAGGAGGAATTGGAATGTGACACAACAGCATGGAATATCTCCACCCAGATTTCAGCCAAGGTCCAGTCCTCAAATCCAAAAAGATGCCTCAATTAAATGGTCCCTGAAGCCCATTGGGAATTCTTACCACTGTTTGGAAATGAAGGAGTTAAAAACCTGCCACCTCACTGAATATACAATTTTTCCATTGATATGATGCCAGGAGTAACCCCTCAAATTAGCCACATAATCCCATTTTTAATCTTGTAGTCAACAGCACTAAAAGAGATTATTGATGAAAATTTAAAGAATGGTTTCATCAGAGAATCAAAATCTCCCTGGGAAGCCCCTGTGATCTTTGCAGGTAAAAAGGATGGGCCACTTAGACCATGTATAGATTTCAGAAGATTAAACGCACAGAAAGTTAGAAACAGATGCCCCCTTCAGCTGAATAGTGAGTTGATTGACAGTCTTTAGGGTGCAGAAATTTTCACATCCCTAGATCTCAGGGAAGGTTAACACAACATACATACAAAAGAAGGAGATTTACATAAAGTGGAATTCTGTACTTAATATGGTTATTTAAAATGGTTTGTAATGCCATTAGGTCCATGTAATGCACCAGCAACTTTTCAACATTTCACCAATAGTATCTTCAGAGATAGAATAGGGATAGATTTGGTGGTGTATCTAGATGACATCATGATCTACTCAAGATCAGTGGAGGAACACCAGATATGTGTGAAGGACTTCTTTCAGTGCTTGAGAGAGGCCCAGGTATGGTTAAAACCAGAAAAATGTGTCTTCTCAGTCAGTGAAATCCCCTACCTGGGTATTACCATTTCAAAGAATAGGGTGTGAATGGACTAGAAAAAAGTAAGGGTGGTAACAGAATGGCCAAAACCAGAATCAGTAAAGGAGCTCCAGTCATTTTTAGGCTTTGAAAATTTTTACCCCCACTTTATTGAAAACTACACCCACATTTGCCAACCACTGCATGACCTCACAAAGAAAGAAGCCAAATTCCATTGGACAAGTAGCCAACAAGATGTGTTTGACTACCTGAAAAGACAATTTGTGACAGCACCCATTTTTTCAATCTCAGACTTACTAAATCCATTTGTTCTGGAATGAAACTTCTCAGATTTTTAACTAGGTGTGGTATCATCCCAATGTGATTCTGAAAATTTTCTACACCCAGTAGCATATTTGTTGCAAACACTGCTAGGCGCCAAATTAAAATATGAAATATATGATATGGAGTTATTTGCACTTGTAGACACCAGAAACAAAACATGGGCACCTGATAGCAGGTGCCATTCCCTATCTTTGACTTAACTCAATTTCAGCTCAGCTGTAATTCTTCTGGAAAGACTGCACACTGAACAATGAGCACACTAGCTTGCACAACATCAAATCAAATTTACTCTTAAATCAAAACTGAATATAGGGATTTCCACCTACTAGTAGGTGCCACTTAATTTTTTGTGGTGAGAAGCGGTAAATACTTGGTGCCACTATTTGGAAGGAGGAACTCACCATTTACAAGTTATTATCTACACAGATCACAAAAATTTGGAAACCTTTCTGACCACAAAAAAGTTGAATTGCCGGAAAGCACGCTGGGTGAAACTGCTGAGCAGAATTATTTTTGTGGTTCAATTCTGACCAGAGAAGAAAAGTGGAAAAACAGATGCACTTTCATAACATCCTGACTTTCTCCCAGCACTGTACCAGCAAGCACCCTGGTTTTAACTACGGAGCAGCATTAATTTTGTGGTTCAATTCTTACCAGAGAAGAAAAGTGGAAAAACAGATGCACTTTCATGACATCCTGACTTGCTTCCAGCACTGGACCAGCTACATACTGTTAGCGCAACACTATTGAAGGCGGATCTTGAAGAGGGGGTAATCCTAGATGAGATAGAGTTGGTGGATTAAGATTTGATGGAATGGGTAAGAAGGGAGAAAGGAAAGTATGAGGGGGTTCAGGATTTGTTGAAGGCACTGTTATAAAAGGAGTTATTGGTAAGGAAAGGATTTGAAGAGTATCACCTGGAAGGGGAAACACTGCATTGGAATAGAATGATAGTGGTGCCAAATGATGAAGAGCTCAAGAGGCAGGTGGTCAAATTAAGACATGACTAACCAATTTAAGGACACCCAGGACCACTGAAGACGGAGGAGCTGGTAAATTTCAAATTTTACTGGAGATCCATGAGGGAATATGTCCAGCACTATGTATCAGTGTGTGACTCTTGCCAGAGAAATAAGATCAGCTCAAATGCCACACCACTAACCCCATTAAGCATACCCAAACACCCATGGAAGGAGCTCTCTTATTATCTTAAAGTGGAATTAACCAAGTCATAAGTGAGAATTTAATTATCACAGTAGTTGAATTTTGCATCAAGATGGTGCACTTTGTCCCCACCACTACAAAGGTTGAATCAGAGGGTATTTCAGACTAAAAGGTGGTGCATGTCTGGAAGTTACATGGATTGCCTGAAAGTGCAGTATCAGATAGGGAAAGTACTTTTAAATCTAAAATTTTGAAGGCTATGTATAAAAACTAAATATATAGCCCATCTTGTCAACAGCATGGCATACAAAGACTGACAGGCAATCTGAGATAGTTAATAAGGAAATTGAAAAATACCTTCACCATTTCATTAATTATCAGCAAGATGATTGGATACAACTGCTACCATTGGCAGATTTCTCATAAAACAACTGGGCACACGCAGCCAATGGAATTTCACCTTTCTATGACAATTATGGATACCACCTAAAATTTTCAATTGGTACCCCATCAATGTTGCAAGCTCAAGAGGATGAAGAGAAAATTAAGAAAATACTGAATATCCATCAGGAGATAGAAGCATTGCTCAAGCTATTCCAGAAGTCAATGAAATGCCACCATGATCAAGGAAAGACCCAAAATCAGGCACTAGAGGTAGGTGACTGGGTCTGGATAAGCTCACCTTTTCTTTCTAAATTATGCCAAAGCCGCAAACAAGATCACAGGAAGGTGGGCCTGTTAAAAATCAAGCACAATATATCTGATTTGGCATATGAATTGGAACTACTAAGTTGAATGTGACAAGTGCATACAGTGTTCAATATCTCCTTTCTCACAAGGTGCCAAGAAGATACAATACTAGGGCATCCAGAGAAGCCACCAGCACCAGTCTATGTTGGAAATGAATAGGATTTTGAGGTAGAAAAGGTTATTGCAAAGAGGGTGTACAGGGGTAAGGTTCAGTACTTGGTACAATGGAAAGGTTATGGAGTAGGAGATAGATCTTGGGAACTAGTGTGGAAGCCTATAAATTAGTATGTCACTAAGATTTATTTAAGAAGGATATTGGGAGATATTATAAGATTGGGAAAATCCAATTTAATTTAATTTAATTTTTATTATAAAAAGAACAGATGATTTAAAGTGAAGCTGGTTATTTATACAAGTCCAAGAAGAAATAATTAATTAATGCTCAAGAAATGCAATTATAGGTCTAAAAAGTGTATGGAAATCAAATTCATGAGTCTCAAGAGCCTTTGGGATTTTTGGGAATATTTTTACAATCTTTCTTCTATTTTTAGTAATTTTATAAAGTATTTTTGATTATTTTTAATTTTTCATAAATTACTTAACTTTGGTGATTTGTTAAAAAATGAATAGGGCTGCACAGACTACTAGAAATAGTTGGGATTTTAAAGGAGAAGTAGCTCTCTCATCTGTAATTTTCTGGATTTTTTAATAGTGCTTCAAGGCTTTAATTGAGTCTAGAAGTCCCTAAAAGCTCAAGAATGCTCTGGACAACCTCTGTGCAAACTTTGGTGATCACTGGACAAGCTCTGGGATGGTATGGCTAGATAAAATATGGCACATGAAATAATATGCATATAAAGCTTTTAGACTCAAAATTAGAAAGTATCATAATCATACACCACACAATATGAGGGGTGGACTTGCTAGCAAGTCCGCAACCTTGGACCCAAACTCACCACAGATTGAACACACATTGAGCTATTGACAAAGGAACGATAAAATAAGGGATGAACACCACTTAGCAGAACAGTTTTAGGTGGGTGTTCAAGTAGAGTTCAGTCTGAGTTCCATCTGAGTTTTATCTGAGTTCAGGTTGGAGACTTGCTAGAGAGTCCACCCCCTATATTGTGTAGTGATATATTAGACATATAACATACAACCATCAACCACACTATTATTTTACATAACAATTGTAAAAATTTTAATACCCTTAAAAATATAACTCTTTTACATAACATTTTATAAATATTACTTAACAACTCATAAAGATATACTAATAGGGTACCATTTTAAAAGTCTCATTTTCAGGAACTTAATTATGACAACTGTTAACAAAAATATTGACTTAATAAAAATATGAATTTAAATCATTTAAATATCATTTCTAGTACAACTTTGCTGTTGTATTTACTTCACCTAACATATAAAAAATATTAATTCTACATCTCAACGCTGTTAATATTAAATAGTCGACCAGTCTTTCTTTATCAAGTAGAATTTTTAGCTTAGTTAATTTTGAGCTCTTTATTTACTTAAAGGGACAGGGTTCACTTTGGTTTACCCAGCTCCCTTGGATTCTTCTTACAGCAAGGCGACTGTAAGAGTTTTTCAACATTGGTGGTGCCCAATTTGGGGTTCAAATTTTCTGGCTTTTAAAAAACTTACTTGACACTTGAAATATCTTAGCCTGCAAGAGGCCTATTAAAAAAACACTTATATTCTTTTAAATGGTTTAATCTTATACTTTTGGGATGTCTTCTGCTTATGGATCTGGTGTTTCTCTTCCTGTTATGGCATCTATCTGGATTTTATCTTGGGATTGGCCCATGGTTAATGTTGAAGAAGTTAAATGGTTTTTAAAAAGATATGAAGCTGCTGCTGCTGTGGATGGGGCTTCTCATTTGGACATGGTAAAGTAAATCTGATTCTTAATTGTAGACAGAGAGGTGGAAAAGGAGGTAATTGCTATGGATGGTTATAAATAGTGGGACTGGTTAAAGTTGGAAATAGAGATGTTTGATAGATGGGGTATTAGGTATACTACGGTGAGCCTCAACAAGATTTTCAGTGATTGAAAAGCTAAAGGTGGTGTTTCTTATAGGGTGGATCTTAAACAATTATGTGGAAAGTTTTATGAAGTGGTGGAATACTTGATTCTGGTGGAGGAGATAGGCCATGAAATTCAGACAAAGGATTTTTCTTGGTCATCTTTTATTAGGGACATCAGGATGGATGTGTTGAAGTAACTGTCTAGGAAAGACTTGATGAAGGATCTTCCAAATGGGGAACAGAAGCTTCCTGCTCTAGAGGTCATTAAATAAAATATTCAGGTGTATTTAAAGCTTATGGCTATGGAAAATTATCATGAATCCTGCACTCAATATGTTAGCAAGTTTCACTATGAAATATAGGGGGTTGACTTGCTAGCAAGTCCTCAACCTAAACTCAGATGGAACTCAGATGGAACTCAGACTGAACTCATACTGAACCCACACTGAAATCTACTTGAATACCCACCTAAAACTGTTCTGCTGAGTGGTGTTCATCCCTGATTGTATGGTTCCTTTATCAATAGCTCAATGTGTGTTCAATCTGTTGTGAGTTTGGGTCGAAGGTTGGGGACTTGCTAGCAAGTCTTCCCCCCATATTGTGAGGTGTTTAGTGAAGTGTTGGCCAAAATAATGATATTATGGTCAAGGCTCAGGAGGCAAAGAAGGCTCATATGGGTCAGTCTGTTTCTAAGGTTGAGGGAAATGTGGATAATAAGATGGTGGATAATTTAGCTGACTTAAAAAAGGAGCTCAATATATTTGCTCAAGAAACTCAGAAGGCCAACAAAGCTCCTGTGGCTTCATATTCAACTTCTTCTTCTTATCAAACCAGAGGTTATGAGAGGGGGAATTACACATTTAATGGCAATGGAAACTGGTTTAATGGGAATGGAAATGGTTTAAGAGGAGGTTATGGCAAACCCAGGGAAGGCTCCTATTGTAATAGGAGGGGGCACAAGGCTGCAGATTTCTACTTTTTGGATAAGTAATTTCAAGCTGGTAGAGTCAAATTTTATGGAAAGGTTTATAAATTCCCAGATGGATCTTTCATCAAACCCAGTGATGGGAAAGCTCCCTCAGATATGGTTAGAAGGAATATGATGGCTGAAAGGAGAGACAGATTTGAAGAATTAAATGATGATAATTATAAAATTGTTAAAGGTGGGAAAAAGAATTGTGTTAATGAAGGTGAAAAGGATGATGAGGGAAAAGAAAAGGAGGTCAGTAAGGCCACTTTTACAAATTCTTTTGGTGGATTAGATCTGAAAATGGTTTCAAAATTAGATGTAAACTGTATGATTGGGGAGTATGATATGGATGCTTCCAGAAAAGAAGCTGCTACTAAAGCAAAAATTAGCATTCAAAGCCAACTAAGGGCAAAACCAGGCAAGGTAGAAATTAAAAAGTTGGAAAAGAAACCTTACTCAAAGGAAAAAATATATAGGATGCAGATGGGTATGGCAGATATGGGGACTACCAGTTTTGGAAAATTTGATTTAAATGGTGAGCCTATGCCTGAAGAAGACAAATCGGATTCTGAGGAAAATGTACTGTTAGCATTGTGGTCTTCCAACATTGACAGAGGCCTTTGTTGGGCTGTTTGGTTCTGTTTGTGTATGTCTTAATTGACATTAGTCAAAGAATTAGGTGTTTTTTTGGTTTTATTTAGTGAATATTGGGACTATGGGTATTTGGGTACTATTATTGGATAGACCTAGTTTTACTCTATAATCTATGTATGTATGACATTTTTCATATTCCAAGTTTTAAGGGGTCATTTCCCCATTTTTCATTTCTAAAAGATAGCTGTTTAATTTTGTTTTTCACATTTTACGAGCTAACCTTAAGTCTTAGGGTTAAGTGCTTAGTACCATTAAGTAGGGATAATTTGGCTCTATATTTTATGTCTCAATGTTGTAATAGCTGAATTTTGTGTTTTAAGGGTTTTAGTAGTTGTAGGTGATTTTTCTAAGTATTTGGGGCTTTTTAGATGTTTTTTAGTGGTTTTGTGGCTTCAGGGAGGTCTTCCTGCCTCAGTCCTAGAAGGATGGGGAGTTTTTCTAGAGTGTTTTTATTCAATTTGGCTGTCAAAGGTGCCAAATTAGTTTCTGTGCATGGATTTTAGATGGGTGGTCTGTGTGTACATACTGAATAAGACAGTTTGGGGAACTTTAATTATAAGACAACCATCCAGTAATTATATCATTGTTTCTCACTCAGTTTTCACTGTTTTTTTGGCCACAATTGGTTGTGTTTGTTGCAAGGTTAGTTCTTCATTTAACTTAACTTTGGAAACTGATTTCTCTGTTGTAGCTTTGCAACCTACATCAAGTATTTTTGCTGTGTTTGTGCAACAAGTGCACTGTGTCTTTAGTTTCTGGTGTGGATTTCTCTGCATTTCAGGTTTTCAGGTTCTTTGGTTCTCAGTGGTCTTTTATTGGCTACTGTCTTGAATTGTAAAGCAGTAAAGGAGTTGTTTGGAAGGGGGAATTGTAACAGTCTCTAATTTGCTGTAGCAAATTAATCTCACCTGGTTTTTCACAAAGGGACAGGGGTTTTTCTCTCCAGTTTTACTCCAACTCCCTTGGTCAAGGACTATAGCTAGTAATATAGAATTTTCTACATTTCAGGTGCCCAATGTGGGGTGAGGATTTGCTAGCCTTTTGGACTTTCAAATACTTTTACTCTCTTCTGTGGTTGGAGATTGGTTTTCTGGAATCTATTGGACCATGGCTTCTGGACCCGCTAACTCTAGTGGTGGTAGTGGTGGATCTGGTTCACATGAGGATGGTAATCCTCCTGTTTCTGTTAGGCCTTCTATCAGGATCAAGTTCTGTAAGGAGCCTATGTTCATGAGGGAGGATGTGAAGTTGCTTCTGGAGCTGTTTGAGGCTTCTGGGAATGTGAATGGTGCTTCTCACCTGGACATGGTGAAGCAAGTCATCTTCTATATTGGAAACAGGGATCTGGTGAAGGAAGTGGCTGCTATGGAGGGTTAAAGGAGGAAAGATTGGAAAAATTTGTGTCTGCAGATTAAAGACAGGTCAAGATCCAGATATTTAATGGTGGATCTCAATATGATTGCAAGTGAATGGCAATCTTATGGAGGAGTGGACAACCTCTATACTTATAGGAAGTTTCTGGCTCAGTTGGAGCCAGTGGTGGATTATTTGGTGGATATGCAGGAGTTGGAGAGTACTGACTTTGCAAGGGATATTTTCTGGTCTGCTCTGGCTAGGAATGTAAGAATTGATGTGCTGAAGGAGTTGAAAAGGAAGGACAAGATGAAGATTCTTCCTTATGGGAATCAGAAGTTGCCTTCTCTTTCTGTGGTGAAGGAGTTTGTGGAGGGTCATCTCAAACTGTTGGCAGTGGATTCTTGCCAAGAAGCTAGCATCAAGTATGTTAGCAAGGTCAGTTAAGCTTTTTCTGAAGATTTGGAGGATTCTAGGAAGAAGGAAAGTGTGAACAAGGGGAAGGCTCCTGAGTAGCCTAAAGAAGTTGATCTGGTGAGGGAGCAGTTGGCTGATCTGACAAAACAGCTACATATTTTTGTTCAGGAGGCTCAGAAGTTCAATAAGGCTCCTTCTCAGCCTAGAGATTTTGATAGGAGGGCTGGTAGAAGTGATCTTTCGGTCTTCTCTTATTGCAGCAGCAAGGGCCACAAGTCCAATGATTGTTGGGCACTGAATAGGGATGTGTCTGAAGGGAAGGTGGAATTTGATGGGAAAGTGTTCAAGTTCCCTGATGGTTCTTTTGTGAAGCCTAGTGATGGTCAGGCTCCAGTGGACTTGGTGAGGAGGAGACAGAATGTTAACTCCAGGAGATCAAGATTTGAAGAATTTCCTAATGAGGCTTCTTCTTCTGGTAAAGGTGGAGATTATGGAAAGGGCAAGCAAAAGGAGGCTAATAGAGTCTCATTTACATCTTCCTTTGGTGGATTGGAGTTGTATTCTTGTGGTGAAAAGTCAAGTGGGGAATGCTTGAATGGTGTTTATGATGTGGAAGCAGGGAAGGTGGGAAGGCCTAAGAGCAGTGCTCAGGCCCAACCAAAGCCTAAGGCTTCAAAGGTGGATCCTAAGCTGAGTGCAGCTAGGAAGAAGTACAGCAAAAAGGAGCTGTACAAGATGCAGAAATGTATGGCTGATATGGTTCCCCCTAGTTTTGGAAAATTGGACATCAATGGTGAGCCAATGCCTATGGATGTTTATTCTGACTCAAAGTAGGATGTCCTTTTGGCTTTGTTGCCAAAGCCTTCTGGAGTTAGAGGGTCTGGTGAGGGCTCTGGTTTGGTTCCTTTTTATTGTAAATCTGTTGATGGTTCTGGTCCTCAAGAATCTTCTATGACCAAGATAGTGAATAAAGGCCTCACTTTGAGAGGCCAGTGGTTTCTGGCCAGTTTAATGTTATGGACCCTATCCTGGAAAGGATGAATTGGGGTCAGGTATCCCTTACTTATTGGGAGTTGTATGCTATCAGTCCTGGGTTGGCTGAAAGGCAGAAACAGTTGTTGACCAAGATAAGGGTTTCTTCTGGGGAGGTAGAATAAATTTGTGATTCTGCTGAAAATATTGGTGAGGGGTTGGAAACTCATTTTTCTGCACCTCTGGGTTATTTCAATGTCACTCTGAATGGCAGGGAGGCTAGGGAATTGGTGGATTCAGGTTCTCAGATTTACCTGATTTCTTTGTTTGAGGCTATTCTCTACTAGTGATGCACAAAAATCAACCTTGGGGAGATTGCATTCAATTGTGTTCTTGAATCAGCTGGGCTGTCCAAGCCTTAAAAGTACACCAATGGTAAAGATGCTTATACTTTCCAATCATAGGCCAGTGCATGTAATCTAGCACTAAGATCGAGGCAATATTTGAACTGGGGGGTAATTGTGGATCTGAGGGTAAATTAGGAGGTTTCTGAAGTAGGAGCAGGACAGATAGTTTATAAGGTTGGATGGCTGGTAAATGGGAACTCCAGTGGATTAGATGGGTCTGTGGGTATAGGGTTGCTGGTTGACTAATGGGTCAGTGCAAGGAGGAATAGGATATTTAAAGGGGGTTAATTTGGCTCGAAATTCTTTATAATTATATTATAATATATTTGTGATAATAGTAAAACTCTTATTAGGCTATTTTTATAATTGTCCTTTTCTTACTTAATAATCGATTTCATTAAATCCTTAAATACGTAAATCTCTCCCTTTGATTATTAAAATGCAACCCTTTGTGAGATTTGACATTATAGTTATTGTCCTTAACATATACATTAATTATTTCTTGAAGATTATCTAAAACCAGTATTAATTACTTTGATATATCTTTGAATCACTTCCTCAAAGTAGTCCTCTGTGATTTGAAGTCGTAAATTCTATCTTCCTTCTCATTTCACTTACTTTGAAATCACCCTTGACCCTGTGCGTAGGTTAACCAGTGAAAGTATAATATAATTCTCTGTAGTTCTCATTATTTGTACTACTACAACCTTTGGGTTCTAAATCCAAATATGGCACCCATTCAATGCACTCCTCCTACCACAGGTACTACTACTAGAGCTTGCGCTAGGGATAGGCTTACCTCATTACATCCTGTTTCTTGAACTCATTCTCTCAAACTGCTTCAGTTAAGGGAGTGAAAACATTCAATTAAATATGTAGAGGATATTCCTCAAGATTTTGTGGACTCCAGTGAAGAAGATGAAGGAGAGGATACCATGCACAAGGCACCATCAGCCCTGGCTGCCAAACCTTCAGGAAAACTTTCAAACCCTGGCCCAAATGCTTCATTGGAGGAATTTATGAAACTCTAAGTTAAAATCATTAATAGTCCTGCCTCCTCTGAAGGATATAAATTTAAAACTCCTTTGATGAAATCTTCAGATAAATTTGATGGAGAAAAACCTGAAAGATTGCATCCCTTCTTGCAAACATGAAAGCTACTTTTGCACAATGACCCCCAAACTTTTAGTATGGATGATTCCAAGGTTGTCTATGTCTCTTCTTATTTATCTGGAAAGGCTTCATGGTGGTTCAAACCTTATTTTCTCATGCTTTCCTCAAACAAATCTCATTTACTCATTAATAATTTGGAGAAATTCAAAGACCAACTTTTTACATTGTTTGGTGAACCTAATGAAACTGAAAACACAGAGATAGAACTTGATTTAATTTTCATGAAAAATAATGGCAAAGCTTCTGAGTATATCTCAAATTTCAGGGATTTAAAAACTTGAGTTAGCTGGAATGATGGCCCTCTTAAATATCATTTCAAAAGGGGAATTCCTTTGAGGAATCTGGATCAATTGAACCTTCATGGGCATAAAATGGCGAGTTTGAAGGACTTAATGGATTGGACCCTCAAACTTGATGGCACGCATCAAGAACAACTTCAAAAAAGGTGTCACACACAAAAATCTCATGGTTCTGATTTCAAATCTGGGCCTCTTTTGAACAATCACTCCCAACCAGCCCAATTGACCCAATCCAAACCCAGTCAAAAGGGAAAGGATAAGTCTAAACGCAAAAGCTCAACTCCCGGTGTAATCAGTAAGGTATTGGATCCAAAAGGGGAATTAAAAGAGGCTGAAAGAAAAATACAGGCAGATAATGGTTTATGTATGTATTGTGGAGGTAAAAAAAAGTTGGAAGATTGTGCAAAGTTAAAGAAAGGGAAGGTAAAAGTTCTAAGTCAAAAAACTAGAGGATAGTTCTCTTTTGTGCAAATCAAACTATTTTATTTCTCCCAGTGCACAGAACCTCCATGTCTTAAGGATTGGAGCTGTCATTAAACATTTGAGATTTATTTTTTTATAGGAGGATATTACCTTCATTTGTCTCATTGACTTTGGAGTTTCAATGTCATTTATCAGTTTATCTTTTGCCAAAAAACTTAAGCTGACATTTGTAGATATTAATTGAATTCCAAATTATTTGGTCAAATCAGAGGAACCCAAGTATTGGGTTGGGAAGAAAGCTTAATGGGTTTTCAACTTTCTGAAAAGCTGTTCTACCAGTGGATTTGGAAGCTGTCTCTTATCTTGGAATTTATTGGGATAATGTGTGCTCAACAGAAGATTTTCTCTTTGCCAGGATGCAACAGTTAGAATGTAGAGGGGAATTTCAAGAGAAGGCATACTCTAGAATGATGAAGATAAGAAATCAATCAGTTAGATACTGGGACAAGAAGTTGGCTCATAGACTCAGGAATCCCTTGAAACCTAGTTGTTTGGTTTCGGTGTATAATAGAAGCTTGGAAAGTCAGTAAGAAAAAATGTTTGCTGAAAGATGGAATGGGCCTTACAGATTCAGAACTCAGGTGTCTGGAGGTTCTTATGTTTTGGAGGAGTTAGATGGTGTGGTCTTAAAGAAGAGAGTGGCTGCTGACCAAGTGAAGAGATTTTACCCAAGAGGCACTAGAAGTGAAGAAGATTGACTCAGCAATGAGGATAAACTATGGACCATTTGTAAAATTCTGAATTTTGGTGATTCTGTGCATCTTTTTTGCTGGAAACTTGTTTGTTAGAAGGTACAAATGGGTGGAGATTCTACATTTGATCTAGGAAAGTGTAGGGGTAACTGATGGGCTGGCTGCTCAATCAACAGTGACCCCAGATTTTCTGTTTCCAAACCCTTCTCTTAATTTTGTTGAACCCTAGTATTGGTTTCCCTTCACAGGTTTTAGTCCTCTATGACTTTAAACTGGAAATTCTTTTGGTCTTCAAGCTCTGGACTCTTCATGCCTTTTGGTTGTGGTTTATTGTGCTGGATGTTGTTTTTTTAGAAGGTACCCAGGGGGGGCTTCTAGATTTTATTTTGGAAATTGTGGGAGTAACTGATGAGCTGGCTGCTCTGCTGAACAGTTACCCCATAATGTCTGTTTAAAGTATTTTGTTTGTCCTAGTTGAATCCTAGTTCTGGTTTTTGTTATTCAGGTTTCAAGTCCACTATTAATTTAATCTGGCTTGTGACTGGCTTCTTTATCTTTGGTCTATTTGGATTGGTGGTGGATCACTGGTGGTCTCCCATTATTTTTACTTCTTGGAGGGAGCCCACCTAGTGATCATTTCCTTGGACTGGACCTTCTATGGAGCTGGACTTTTTCTTTTTCTTTCTTTGATTTTTGTGGTTATGGTTGTGTTAGATGGAAGTTTTAGATTATTTTCTTTTTTCTCTTTTTTTATTTTAATTTTTTATGAGGTTTATTACAATATAAAGAGGTGGAAAAATCACAAAAATTGATATTATATGGTGTCACCACATCATGGTCACCTGGATGTGGGAAAGCATTGGTGGGGAAAGGCTCATCAATTGGGTGGGAAATTCTATTTTCTTTTTTATCTTTAATTCATTTTTATTCTTTACTTTAATTTCTATTCATTTCATTCTATCTTTATTCGCATTATTACTATTAATTTATTCTTATCTCAAGTCATTTTAAAATTATTTAAAGGTGTATCTACATCAAGGTGCATTTAGATGTGGGTGAGGTATCAGGGGATCAGCTCATCAATTGGCTGGGGATACCATTTGTATTATATTTATATTATTTATGTTTCTTTCTTTTTCAAGTTTTTTATGTATGTTAGTAGTTTAGATGGTTTACTAAAAAAAATTGAATGTTTGATTATTAATTATTTTTATTATTATTATTATTTTAATTTTTTTTTCAGGAAATCAATGTCTGGATGATGAAGCTTTTGGAGGGTGGTCCAGATTATGTTGGCATTTTTGTTTCTTGTTGGGATTGTGGGAAACACTGTGCTCCTTGAAGTGCATCCTACTGGAGAGATGATACAGGTTAAAATGGTCAGGAACTGGTTTTGAAGGAAATTTTTGGGTGGAAGCAGAAGAGGCTGGGATGGATTGTTGGAAGGTGTGCTTAATTATCTATGACATCTTCCAGTGGTTGTCAAGAAGTTGCTTTCTCAGTTTCTTCTCAAATTCATTCAGTTTCCCATGAAGAGCAAAGGCCTTAAGCATGTTGGAACACATCATACCTAGGTTTTGCATCATATCTGTGTAATACAAGGTTAATGAGGTTTCCAGAGGTTGGCCAACCCCAATAGTAGTTTCAGGAGGAGGGGTTCTAACTAAACAAAAATAATTGGATCAGCAATTGCTTTCTGTTGAAGAAATTGGATTAATTAATTTGGTACTTACAGATTGGAAGCTCATCAAATTTGTAAGCAGCCAGAATTTGGACTTCTGAAGGTTTTTGAATGGAGGTAGTAAGAGGATCAACAAGGTGGAGATATGGATTCTCTTGGACATCCTCTAAATGTTGTTAAGAATACGAACTAGGATGAGGATGTTCCTGGGGCCTAGTTGGAGCAGTAAGGCTGTTTTTGTTTGGTTCAGTTTGATTGGGTGCTGGTGATGGAGTACCAGGGATGTTGTAGGATAGAGCGGGAGAAGGTGATTGGGAAGCTGATTGGTCTCTTCTGGATGAAGCTCTTGAAAAAACTCAACTTAAAGATGAATAATTACCTGGAAGAGGAGAGGTGAAGTTGCTTCTTTTTGATTGGGGGGAAGATTTTTGCCTTGGAGCAGTGTTTGGTTCTCTGGTGTCTTCTTTGGGCCCTCTGGAAGGTCTTCTAGAAGTTTGGGAATTTTTTACATTTTCAGAACTTATAAAATTTTTATTGCATTACTCTGGAAATGCTAGGAGGTTATTGTGTGGAGTTATTGGTGTTTGTTGGCAGAATTTGAAGGTTTTGAGCCTAATTTTGTTTCCTAGTGAGGGGAGCAGGTCACCTGGATGCGGGCTAGCAGCCTGGGAGCTGATTTTGAAGCTGTTGGAGCTAAATTGGCAGAGATAAAAGCTGTTTCTTGGGAGGATAAAGCAGGCTTTTTGGAGAGTGTTCTGGGAACCAATCTCTGGGATCTTCTGGATGGAGCTCAAGATAAAGAGGAAGAAGCAGGACCAAGTTCTGGGGATCAAGTAGGTTATCTGGAGATGTATTTATGTGAAGGTGAAGGTGGTGGTATAGTATAATTGGGGTCTCTGTCACATTTTTCCTTTTGGAGATGCAAGAATCACAGGCCCTTTTGTAGAGTTTGGCCTCAGGAGTTGGAAGAATGAAAGTGCAAGATCTGCACATGTGGATACACTGTTTTCAAGCATAGTCCTTTGGAGAAGTAAAGCAAGGAAGATCTGGGTCACAATCAGGGGATCCAGCCATGATCTGTGATGAGAAAAAAATGAAGAGAAAAGAGATAAGAAGAAAATTTTTATCAGTGATGGGTGGATGATGAAGAGAAAATGGAAGTTCAGTAGGTTGGTGGTGGGGCATTGTGCATGGGATTGGTTTTGTCTTTATGAAAAGTGTGGGAAGTCCATCAAGACTTTAAACTGAACACTGTGGTAAGTCCATCAAGACTTTAAACTGAAAAATGGTATAGTCCCCCAAGACTATAAACTGAAGATGGTTTGATGGTTGAGCCCTTCAGGACTATAAACTGATAATGTGGTGTTTGTGTGATTCTGGCAGAGGGCATCCAAAGGGGGAGTCTTTGAATTTAGTTAAGGCATGTGTGGGGTTAACTAATGATCTGACTGCTCTGTAGAACAGTTACCCCACAATGTTAGTTTATTTATTTGGTCTTTAATGGTTTTATCTCTGTTTCTGTCTTTATGATTTAGGTTTTGAGTCCCCTAAGACTATAACTGAGGGTTTTGAGTCCCCAAGACTATAAAACGAGGGCTTTTAGTCCCCCAAGACTTAAAACTGGGGATGAGTCCCCCAAGACTGTAAACTGAGGAATTTCTTATGATGGGCTACATTCAGGAAGTCTGGAGAGTGGTCAAGAATTTTCATTTCTAAGTCAAAAGCTCATTCAAGAGTCAAGTGGCAGAATAGAATCAAGAGATGAAACAAAGTGTTCAGCATTATCTTTGAACTGGTTGATCAGGTGTTTCATTTTCTCAAGGTCCTGTGGATTTCAGGCAGGAGTGGATTAGAAGTAGCTTAGTAGAAGGAGTTTTTGTTCCAAGGAGTGTTGTTGGAACTTGCTCTTAATGGTAGGTAAGTGGTTAGGTGTTGGTGGTTCAATGGATCCTAAATTTTCATCATCACTGTCAGAAGATGGAGGAACTGAGAAGTCATCAGTTTTAAAAGTAGAAGGAAGGAATAAAAGTTTTTACCATCAGATGGACCAAGAATGGTGAAATTGGTTGCTTTAGTGGTGTTGGCACTCTTTTTTGAAAGGTGTAGTTTGTTGACTAATCTGGGTATCAGGATGGATGGCCTGGATCTTTTGGTGCTGGTGGAAGATGGACCAGGTTGAGGTGGAGGTGGAGCTGTTGAAGATGTTAATGGACCAGGTATGTAGCAAGTCTTCTTTCTGGATTGGCAGACATTACAGGAGGTTCTTTATGGATGAGCTGGTGGTGTGATGGCACAGATCAGATTATTGTCAATGCAGAATTGGCAAGGCCCATGCCAGAGGCAGATTTTGAAAGAAAGCTGAACATGGTGGATCTGATGAAGAAGAATGGGGAAATTCTCAATTGGAGGGAGGATGTGATCTTCTAACATTGGCAGAGGCCTTTGTTGGGTTGTTTGGTGCTGTTTTTCTATGTCTTAATTGACATTGGTCAAAGAATTAAGTGTTGTTTTGGTTTTATTCAGTGAATAATGGTATTATGTGTATGTGAGTAGTACCATTGGATAGCCCTGGTTTTTCTCTATATTTTATGTCTTTATGATATTTTTCATATTCCAAGTTTTAAGGGGTCATTTCCTCATTTTTCATTTCTAAAAGATAGCTGTTTAATTTTTTTTCATGTTTTACAGGCTATCCTTAAGTCTTAGGTTTAAGTGCTTAGTACCATTATGTAGAGCTAATTTGGCTCTATATTTCATTTCATAATGTTGTCATAGCTTAATTTTGTGTTTTAAGGGTTTTAGTAGTTGTGGTGAAATTTTCTAAGTATTTTGGGCTTTATTGATGTTTTTGGTGGTTTTTTGGCTTCTGGGAGGTCCGCCAGCCTCATTTATAGAAGTCTGGGGAGCGTTTCTAGAGGGTTTTTTTCAATTTGGCTGTCAAGAGCACCAAATTAGTTGCTGTGCATGAATTTTTAGATAGGTGTTCTGTATGTAAATACTGAATAAGACAGTTTGAGGCACCTTAAATTATCATACAACCATCTGATAGTTATATCATTGTTTCTCACTCAGTTCTCACTGTTTTTTAGCCACAATTGGCTGTGTTTGTTCCAAGGCTAGTTCTTCATTTAATTTAACTTTGGAATCTGATTTCTATGTTGTAGCTTTGCAACCTACATCAAGTATTTTTCTGTGTTTGTGCAACAAGTGCACTGTGTAATTGGTTTCTGGTGTGGATTTCTCCACATTTCAGGTTTTCTGGTTCTTTGGTTTTCAGTGGTCTGCTGTTGGCTACTGTCTTGACTTGTAAAGCAGTCAAGAAGTGTGTTGGAAGGGGTATTGTAACAGTCTTTAATTTGCTGTAGCAAATAAATCTCACCTGGTATTTCTTAAAGGGACAGGGGTTTTTATCTCCAGTCTTACTTTAACTCCCTTGGTCAAGGCCTGTAGCTAGTACTATAGGATTTTCTACAAAGGTATTGTAGAATTGGGAAAAAACGGAGTTAATCAGACTCTTAAAAATTTTTATTTTTGCAAAAGTTACACAATCAAATTTATCATTGATGAAATCAATATTTTTTGAGAGAAGATAATTCCTGAAGGTCCTCTTGTTGAAATGCCCCAGATGTGAGTGCCATTGACATAAAGTATGTTTAGGAAAGGAAGATATATAAGCAGTTTGGCTAGCATACCATAGATTTGCTTTTGGCCTTTATGCAAGAATTCAGCCACTAGTGAGTTTCTCAAATCAAAAAAATTTGTCTCTTCTGGTAAAATATTGATGGTGAGTCCCAATCTATTCAATTTATTTAAAGAAATTAAGTGGGTCAGAAAATTTTTACAAAGAGGACATTTCAAAGAAAGAGTGAATTAGAGATTTGAGAATTCCCACTAAGATAGTGCTAAGACCTAAGAAGGCAGACTACCACTAGTTCTAACACTAGTCTAAGACTGGACTGGCTATGTTGGATACAGCAGTGAGACTAACTAATACTGACTAGGTTGGAACTGACAACAGTGAGGGAAGACAGGACTGACTATGACAATTAGAAGTAATACTAGAGCGTAACTGGATTACTAGATAAGTTGTCTGATTAGGGGCGCTCCACAGCGCTAGCCCCATATAACCCCCTTATGCAATATCCACTCTTCTTCCTCTTTACAATGCATAATGCCCATAGTGCTCCTCCTCCACAACCCTCAACCAAATCCTAACAGATAGGCTGTTAAAATTTGAGTCCCAGAAGTATTAATCCTTGCTGGCATAGTAATTTTTGTGACTTCAGTTAGTAGATCCTTATAATTGACCATATGACATGTTGCACCTGAGTCTAAAACAAATGCATTTCCACCCTTTTTCAGAATTAGCCATGTAAGAAGACTCCTCAAGACCATCAACCTCAACAAGGGATGCTGATTTGATTGTTTCCTCAGCAGCTTTGGTGCTATCATTAGAAGAAACTTATAGCTTTTTAAGTTGTTCTCTTAATTGTGTGATACAATTTTCATCCATATGACCAGTATGAACAAGACAACAATTTAACTGTTTTTTGTCTTTCTTAGTCAGAGAAGAAGATCTTGGTTTCACTTTTCTCTTTAGCTTCTTGGCCATCATGGAAGTTATATTCTCTATATGCTCTGTTTCCCTCTGCCTATAATTCGCCTCAGATTTTAAATGTTTGTAAATATTTTCAAGGGTAAGATTCTTGAAATTTCGAAAAAAAAATTGTGTAATTCCAATCATTGATTCTTGATTAACACTCTTTACAAGAACCATAGCTCTTATTTTTGATGAGATTACCAGGTCCAGATTGCTCGAGGCACTACCAGTCAATAAATTTTTTATTTCTTCAAATTTAGATAGATGTTCCCTTAAAGACAAAATACCGTCCCATTTAAGATACACAAGCTGATCATGTAATTTTGAAACTGTTGACACATTATCCTCGCCATAATAAGTGAGAATCTTGTGATAAGCAGCATACATTGATTCAGCTTTAAAAACCAGTAATGAGTCTCCAGGATTTACCTCATTAAAAATTATTAATCAAGATTTTGCTTCACCCCTTCTCCATTCTGTTGAAATTATGTTTCTGGGGAATGTTGCACAATTTATATGGTGAAGAAGGTCCTAAGATTCAAAGTAAAACTCAATCATAGATTTCTATAATGAAATATTCCCACTTTTGAGTATAGGGATTTTAAGAAGTTTATCTGAGGACTGATTGTTCATAGCAGAGTAAGTATATGGTGTACTTATTGGTGGTTGAGATTGGTATTCAGATGTTGGTTGATAATTAGATTGTGTAACTGTATTATCAGTTTCTTCTGATGATGAACTTGGTGACAAGGGAATATCTTGAATGGGGGTGGATATAAAATAGTCTATTCAGACTTTTAATCTATTAACAATCCAATAGACACTTTTATTTAATAGCCAGTAAACACAATAAGTAATACTGTCACATGCTGAATATCTTAAGGTTAGTTTTAACAGTCACCTTTATTTAATAGCCAGTAAACACAATTACTTATACCATCACATGCTGAATATCTGAATATTAGTTTTAGTCAGTCACCTGTCCCAGTGAGTGATAAATATACATATTCAGTTTGTATATAAGCAATATTGTCTAGCGAGATATGAAATAAAGAAATAGAGAAACAAAAGATAATCAGTCAGTGTTGTTAATTTTAGAAGAGAAATATTGAATTATTTCTTTCTATGGTAGTAGTTATAATGGTATTAAATATTTATATACCTTTATTTAATAGCTAGTAAACACAATTAGTTATACTGTCACATGCTAATATCTGAATGTTAGTTTTATCAGTCACCTACATTTGTTATACAAGTTGGTTAGTGACTAATACATTCCTACTCTAGAAGGTAGATCTGCCTGTCCCAGTGAGTGATAAAGATACTTATTCAGTTTGTGCATAAGTATTATTATTTAGTGAGATATGAAGTAAAGAAATAGAGAAACATAAGATAATTGGTCAGTGTTGTTAAATGTAGAATAGAAGTATTGGATGAGGAAACACATAATAGATCATGGCTATATATACTAATATTATACAAGTATATATTGACTGATTGATAACAAAATAAATATATACTTTATCAACATCTACACATAAATCATGGATTAAGCACATGAAATATAGGCCAAAATAATTGTATCAATTTTCAGCACACTCTTCCTTCAACAAAAATTTTATCAATTTTTAGAAGTCTTATTTTAAGATATTTAAGTATCCAAATCAATTATGCTGTAAAAAGCAAAGTAATCTGTCAAGACACAGTTTTAATATAATGAAATTTATAGTGCATGTATCCAGCTTTTAAGTGATTTAAAGTGCATTTAATAATTATTTTAACATAATAGGGGGTATCAAAGTTATAAATATTCCATTTCAATATACCTCTTTTTTCCACCAAATAAACCATGATTATTTTTTAAAATATGCCATATTTTTCCCCTAAAACACCTCTTTAACATTAATGAATGTCACATTTGTGGCTTTCTTTTTGTGTTGTGAAATACTTTTTACAAATTAGAAATTTCTAACCATGATACCCCCTAATAATTTCAAAAACAGCTTTATGACCACTTAAAAATTATGTAACCTTATTTCTAAGGTACTTAAGATTACCTTAAATTACTCTCAATTAATATTTAGTACATGAGACCTATAAAAGGTGGGTATATATGTGTATCTAAGTCATTCTAATGGCATATACTGTAGTATATGACTTTTTTCACTTATGTATACATATTTTATACACTTAATTATTATCTACATGCTTAATAAATGTGTCTAGTATATTCTATTTGCTTATTTTACTCAGTCCTGGGTATATCGAGGATTAAAGATATCAATAGAGTAAAGTAGAATAATTGAGGTGAGATAGATATAAAATTATAATTTGGTGAATTTTTAAATAAAACACCTAATAGGGGGTATCAATGTTGACCAACCCACAATTTAATTAATTTCTGATAAAAATAATTATATTCCAATTATCTTCCACAATTATTTTTGCTAATAATTGGGTCATTAGACCATTTATGTGTCAATTTTCACCTCTATCTGACATTTATATCCTCAATTTTTCATAACAACATCTTGGAAAAATTCTGTCATAACCACATCTTTGAAAAATTCTGTCATAGCCACATCTTTCACTAATTTCTGTCATAACCACATCCTGTCTGTTCAGAACCCCTCCCCATCTCATCTGTTTGTTTCTTCTCTTTTTCATCTTCAAATATCTTAAAATGCCTTGTTGTCATAGATCTTCTCAAAGGAAGGCTTCACCCTTTTTTTCTTCAAATCCCACTACTCTCTCTTCCCCCCCGCACATCTGAGAAATAAAAGACCATTCAACTAAAAAAAGATGATCACCCCATATTTATAAACTGGCTTAAAAATAAAGCTAATTATGATTCTTTTTTTGGTACTGAGAATTCAACTAAAGTAGGACAGCCCCCTGCATCAAAATCCAATGTATATCTTCTAATGGCCAATGAATTAAGAAACAAGACAAAGGCAAGGATTGGTCTTTTGCCTAAAAAATGTCTGAAAGTGTCAAGCACTATTGAGAAAAATGAAAGAAGGCTAAGACTCTTTCAAATTCCACTGTTTTTGGTATTAATGACCTTGATGTCACTAAGGGCATCAATTCTGTCAGCCTGTATATCCCCAGGACTGAATAAAAAGTGCTTATAAGTTAATTTAAACACATGAACTATACATGGGAACAATAAATGAGAGTACACAAACAGTATACATAAGTAAAATTATGATAATACACAAAAAATGACATTATAACACCTTATATACACGCATATATCCACCTTTTATAGGTCTTATGTACTTAATATTAAGTTGGAATATGTTAGGGTAATCTTAAGAACCTTAAGTATAAGGCTACATAATTTTTAAGTACACTTAAAGCTGTTATATTCATTGTTTTACGCAAAAAACAAGAAATGTGCTTTATTTCACTTAAAAGTTGACTATATGCGCTATAAAATTGAGAATATAAAAAATGCGCTTTGACAGATCAATTGAGCTCATTTAGGACTATCGATTTGGCTATTTAAAAGCATAAAAATAACACTTTTCAAATTTGGTGTTTTTTTTATGCCAGAAATGGCTTCTGTGTACTGGCCACATACTGCCTGCTTTTTTCCAGTGTGAATAGCTTCATTTTTAGAAAAGTTAGCTTTTTCACATTATAATTACCCCACATTCTACGCCCACTGTGGGGAAACACACTAAAATAGGAGACAGGCGCTTATTTAGTGTCCTAGCTTAATTAATAGTGCATTGACCTTGTTTATATGCACTAATTTCATTAATAACATCATTCTTGGCATCTTATTTCATAACCACGCTTAAAATTTGCCTAATTTTAGTCAAGGATTTACCCGTGCAAGCGCCTGCCAAGGACTGCATGTAGTTACCCCACATCTCATGCTTTGTTTTAAGTTTTTTGGTGGTTTCTCAGTCAATTTTGGTTATTTTTGGATGGGAATTTCACATAGTATAATGTCAGGATTAGCCCCTCAATTTCTACAGTAAATCCCCCTTATTCTTAAGCTATTATTAACCTTAAAAGTCTCCTTTTAGTCTTTTATATGATTATTTTTTACGCATATACTCTCTTTTTGTCTTTTCCTTTAATTTTGATGGATTTCCCTTATTATTACAGGATTTTGGTGGTTGTTACTTGTCTAATTATGTCATGGATCACTAGGGATGTTGATGGGCAGGTCTATTAGTGGATTTGAGGCGTCTTTAACTGTGTATTGGATGGTATATCAAGGGATTTATTGGGGAACTCAGTGTGTATAAAAGGAGGAGGTTTTTGGGTCTTGTTTCTACATTCCTTATCATTACAATTTACACAATATAATCAAATCAATTAAAATACACTTCAACTAGTACTTTTATAAGACTTTTGAGAAGTATCTGAATTATTATAATCTATTTTTCTACCAACTAAAAAGATTGTAAGCCACATATAGAATTAGTGAGAATTATATTACTGAGACCTTTATTCTGAATTATATTTTATTATTTGTTGGATTTATATTACAGTATTCATATAGGACCATTTAAATCTTCTAGACAAAGACTTTTCAAGCTATTTCACGTCCTTGTACTTGATCTTATCCTGACAAATTCTATAGATGATAAACTTGATTCTTTATGTCCTTACTTCAGAGAGATGGATTCCATATTTGGAGAACAAGCGGATGTTTATCCTGCAAAAATTTTGGATGGAGAAGATGATATCTCTGAACATGATGTCAAAAGAAATAATTTTCCTTCCTCTTCTACTCAAGTCTCCCCTCATTTGACTTCCACAAATCAAGATCTCTTTTCAATGGATCCTTATGGAAATATAAATCAACCTGATCTCACTGAAGTGAGCTTTTATTTCTTTTCCAGTTTTTTTTATTTTTTTATTTACATCTATTTTTATTATTTCCAAATTTTCAAATGAACAAACCCAATAGCCACAATCAAGCAAGTTTGAAGCTAGCATCAACGATGAAGAGGAAAATTTTACCTCCAAAAAAAGCAAAGACCATCAACTAATCTGAATTTGAACAGTTAAAGAAAACAAAACAGAGATAGTTTTTCCCAGACCCCTTTTTCTTCCATTGATGATTTTCCGGAGAAATGTGAATCTGGTAAGTGATAGTGTACCTGTTAATAATTAAGTGAGCTTTTCTTTTCTTTTGTTAATATTCTATTTCACTCTAGGTAAAGTTGAAGTTTCAAGAAATACTCTTAAATTTCAAAAGTAACAATAAAAGTTCTCTTTACGCAGGGATGATAGGGCTCAAGACTTGGAGGAGAAGAAATTTGAGATATAGAAAGAGGAGAAGGCTCTCAAGTACAATTTGTTATTGAATCAGATGAAACTCAAGTATCAACTTGAAGATGGTTCCAAAAAGAAAGTTTTCTTGATTGAATGTGTTAAAGCTAATAAATCTGTTGAGGAAATTGAATGCTTAATGACATTTTTTGATTGATTACTAGTTTTTTTGTTTTATTTCCCATTTCACTTGTTTATAATTTTTTGCACATAAAATTTAACTAGTATAATCCTTACTTTGTGTTGTTGTTTAGAATTCAAATTGATGTAAAAATACTTTTGTATTATTCATTGGACAAAGATTTACAAAACATTCCACATCTCAACAAGCATGTAGCAAAATTTAATGATCTTTCAATTGTCACACCTGGTTTTTCCTTTCTCCAATAGTAAATTTGGGGATTTTCCATATTTTTTTTCCACCCCCTTTTGTTTCTCTCTCTTCTACTTGATAAATACTTCAACAAAATTTTTTTGGGTGAATGAAGAAATTAATGTAGAACTGAAAGATCTAGATGAGATGGTTGTTTCTTCCAAAAAATAATCTAACCTGAACATTTCAACATGGTATGGGTAAAAAAAACATCATCATCATCATTATCATCATAAAAATTAATTGGATAGATGAATAAAGATGAGAGAAATAAAAAAAAGATTAAAAAAATAGGGAAAAAAATCAGAAGAAAAATATTACTGACCTTAAATAAATGACCAAAGTCACTGCTATTTGCAGAAACTTTGGTTCTCTCCTGGCAAGGCTCTTCATGGCTGGGAGAAAAAAAAAGTGTGATTAAAAAAGGGGCAGTTATCTGGAAACAACCTAAACTTCTAATTATAGCAATTACCTGAATATTGTTACCCAGTTTCAACCTATACTTCTAATTATAGTGAATATCTGCATATTATAGCCCGGCAATAACCTATTGGACATAAAAAAAATACATATTTTATTCAACAACAATCTGTATCACATAATTTGTTCCATAAGAGACCATCTATGTTCCCTAACCCTAACTCTTATGCTAACACAAACACTAACATTTAAAATGAAAATGATGGCATTCTAACCCTAAAATTGAGGAATAATGAGAATGATCAAGTGATACTGCTAGCTTGATTGAGGGCATGATACTTCTAACTTTTTTGAGAGAACAATACTGCTAACTTATCTGAGAGATAGGCACTGCTAATGTCATTGGTTGTATACTATGCATGTCTAAATACATAGTAGGCTGTGCATGGTCAAAGGTTGTATAATTTTTATGGAATT
Source organism: Hemileia vastatrix (assembly GCA_030280995.1). NCBI lineage: Eukaryota > Fungi > Basidiomycota > Pucciniomycetes > Pucciniales > Zaghouaniaceae > Hemileia > Hemileia vastatrix. The sequence goes on along the minus strand of JASXTE010000007.1, from coordinate 25,175,526 downwards.
TCTATAATTAGAAGTTTGGGTTGTTGCCAGATACCTGCCATAAAAAATAGCAATATATATATATATATAAGTTTTACTGACCTTAAATAAATGCCCAAAGTCACTTCTAGTTGCAGTGACTTCAGTTCTCTCCCAGCCAGGAAGAACCTGGCTGGGAGAGAACAAAAATATTTTTTTTATTAAAAAAATAGTGAAAAAAAAGCAAAAGATAAGTTTTACTAACATTAAATAAACTACCAAAGTTGCTGCAACTAGCAGTGACTTTTGTTCTCTCCCAGCCAGGAAAAACCTGGCTGAGAGAGAACAAAAAAAATTAAAAAATTAGCAGAAAAAAAAACAAAAAATAAGTATAACTCACCTTAAAAAAAGATTAAAAAAATAGTGAAAAAGATAGAAATAAAAAAAATAGCAGTGACTTTGGTTCTCTTGCAGCCAGGAAGAACCTGACTTCAAGAGAACACAAAAAAAGTAATTAAAAAAATAACTAAAACTTCAACACCAAGAAAGACTGGACTTTCCTTTAAAAAATAATTTAATATCCCCTTGTTTTTGGCAAAGAAGATTTATCTTTTAAACTTAAGGCTTTCATATATTTCAATTTTCAGAACTTTCAGATTTAATAATTTAAGCTCTTTACTATTTAAATTAATAGAAAAAAATGTTCTTTATTCAGGTCTCTATGGGGTTTTAAGTGGGGCTTATTAGTTGTAGCCCCCCCCTCCCAACAAAAAATAATATCTGTTAGGGATTTAAGTGGGTTTTATTAGTTGTAGCCCCCCCACAAACAAAAATATTTTTTAGAAGATATTTGTTAGGATTTTAATTGTTTTTTTAATTTAATGCAGATTTAATATGACAATAAGATGAAATGGATGTCAAAATAAGAGCTCTTGTTTCAGTAGGGAGAAGTAGGCCTGGAGCAATGAGGTGAGATCTGATTTTGAAGAGTTTTGGTACTAAACTTATCAATTTCAGGAGGGTTTTACATCTCATGGCCCTATCCCTGCATTCTCTGACTCTTACAATACTATGACCTATTTCATATCTCATGTCTCACCAAAACCTTCAGTAATTCAATCTTTTGATCATGAAGTTCATCTGGTGATTGTGAAGTCCTTTCAACTTGAAGAATCAAAGAGCTTGGGGATTTTGGAAGATTCCAGGAAATGTTGTGAATACCTAAGAATGTTGAGGAATAAAATAAAGACTAATTCTTCTCATAAAAAAGGAGGTGGTGAGGGTAATATGTATGCTTCTGTGGAAAGAGCTGCTTCTCAACATTTATTTGACATCAGTAAGTTAGTTTATTAATTTTTAAACTTCATTATACTCATTAAATCTCCATGTCTTTATAGAAATTTAAAAATAGATTATGAGCAAGTATAAGAGGCTTTAGGACTCATCTTTTCTTTTTACAACTTTTTATTTAAGCTTCTTGCTTCAAAGTACTATCATAACTCTCTTAAAACGGTGACTGAACTAGATCTTCCTTGCTATGATGGTGTTAATTATTTTGGAGGTAACTTAACTTGGACTTCTGGAAGCTTCTCCAATGTGCCACACAAAGATTTGGATGTCAGTGATATTAGCCTGGGTGTTAGGTGACCAACAACTTTAGATGGACTTTTGAATTAATTTTCTTGATAGGAAGGCACACCTAGACAACATTCAGGCCACTTTATCTTTCCAGAGCTCAAGTATATGGTAGAGTTTGAGAAGTGTGATGGTTTATGGGTGGTTATTTGGCCTTCTAAAAATCTATATCATCAAACCACTCCTGTAAATGAGTTTGGTAACTTTATAAGGCTAGGTTAATCAATTCAAATCAGTAAAAGACTATGAAAATCTTTTAAAACATTAAAAATGCTTATACCAGATGTTGTAATGTATGATCATATAAAAATGAAGAAAAAGAAAAGTTAGAATACTTACATGATAGTTTTCTTCAAAAATAATTCAATAATACTTGTTTTTTAGATATTGATAATTATTACTATTATTATTATCAAAAGGCATGTATATCATTAGAAAAATACATTTAATTTTATCAGAATGGGAAACTTAAATACATATAGATTGAGGGATACAAGAGTAGAGGAGGAAAAGGATATGAGTGATGAAAGAAAAAAAGAATGAAATATAATAAAAAGTTTAAAGGATTTTTGCTGAGAAATAATGGAGTTTTATTGGCATAATGATAGAGTGTATCCCAATGGAAATTAAGTTTTTGTGAATCAAGGGGGGTGAGGGCTGGCACAGCTTTAGGATCTTTTTCTTCATAAAGATCATACCACTCATCTTTCAAATCAGCCAGGATATTATGGAGTATAATGCAAGTCATTATCCAATGATTTGAAGTTTTTATTTCCATTTTATTTTGAAATTTAATTCTGATTTCCTGAAGACTAGAAAATCTTCCCTTTAAAATCCCAATAGCATGTTCAATTTTTACTCTTGATTGTGCAAGATGATAATTAAAAGATGTTTTTGGTTCATTTTCTAAAGTTGCACCTTGGAAATAAGGTATAATTTATTTCCCACTTGCATATTCTGAGTCAGAAAGGAGGTATTTAGATTTGCTAAATTATTGGTCAGGATTTTGAGAAATCTTTCTTCTTTGGAACACAGAAGAGTCATGACATGAGCCAGGGAAGCTAATACAAAAAGCAATATAATTTTTATAGATATCACACACAAGTTGAATGGTAATAGATTATCTAGAAAGAAGATAAAAATTTAGTTCTTGAAGAGAAAATTGAGAAAATTTTAAAGAAACCTTTTTTTGCAATCAAAATAATGGTTGCCATTATGAGCAGGCTTTTGGCTCAATGGTATATTTGTACCATCAACAAAACCTACACAGCCAGGGAAACCTTCAGCTTGCAGTACTTGAGAGGATTTAAGTTGCTATTGTGGAGCTGACCAAGAAAATGTTTGAGACTTGAGAGAAAGGATAGAAATCATACAGCACTTGGTGTATAATATGACAGTACCATATCCTATTGTAACAAGATTATCTAAACATCTTACAGCAGCACCATTTCTATTTGAACAAAAGCAACATAGTACAACAGCAAGTTGAAAGGCAAGAATATGCTGTTTGTTATGGGAAATATTATTGAAGATAGGATGATTGGAGATGAGTTTAGACAGTTTGAAAAACAAATCAGGAGAAGTTTGAAAAATTTGTGTGAAGTTTAAATGAGGAATTTCAAGAATTGAGGAAAGATCATATCTGGGATCATGATAAAGATTTGGCCCCCTTGGAATGATGTAATGCTTTTTGGAAAGATAATACATATAAGCTTAAGTGTGTTCCAAACCAAAGTCAGAATCAGAGGCTGCAGCTAAATTTAAAGTGATAGCATTCATAGCTGATTGAAGTTGCTTCCTAGTAGGGAGGTGCTTCCTTATTGTCAGTAGAAAAGGATGTTTGTAGAAGGTTTAGGTGATTAATGGGAAGTGGGAATTCACTTCTAAATGAGCAGGTGGGGTGTGTAGATAGAAAAAAATGTTTTGTGTTTGCCATCAAAATTAAGTAGCATTGAGTGAAGAGAGACATAAGGATGGCATCTGCAATTGTATGCTATGTGACTTTCTTACAAATTAATCATGGATTTGATGAGTTTGAGATCAGGAATTAGGAATGGAAATTGGGGTATGAGAGAAAGGATAATGCATTTTTATGGATTCCTTATCCTCTAGTCCTAGGGCTGGTGGATAAGAGTCTTTCACAATTAATAATGTCGGATGTGGGAAAAAAAATTCTGATCCCTAATTTTGGATACCTGAACATTGATACCCCCTAATAAATCCACCACAAGAGTAATAATAAACTAATGGACATATAAACACAACTCCAAAAACACAGAAAAGGGAATAAAAATATATTTCAAATTCAAAATCTAGTAAGTGGGTACAAATACAGCCCAAGCCAATACCAAAAAATAACAAAAAGGGGTTACAGAGACAACCTTAGCCAAAATAAAAGCTAAATAAAACAGGGTACAGAGGCAGCCCAAGTTGGAAACCAAAAAAATAGCCAACAATAAGTGCCTTAAATAATTTTCCAAAAATGACCAGTATAAGTCCAATTCTATCTAAAATATAAATAGTCAGAAAACCCAGTTATTAAAAAATAATAACAACGCCATTAATAACTTATTAATAATTTCTGAATTTCTAATAATATGATAAAACCCTTTTTCTGATTCTTTAAACTTGAAAAATTCCTATACATGAATGTATGACCACTTGATGTTAAATTGATTATTTCAACTTATAATTTTTTCATTCTAAAATGATAAGCTCAAAAATGTTTCCCAAAAAAGATGTTCTACTCTTTTCCCATCATGCATAATTCAGGTAAAAAGAAGGGATAAATTGGAGTTATAATAGAGTGGATTGCTATAAGTTCACACCTAGATTTCCTGTGGTGATAAGTACTGCAGAGTTTACTCTCAATTTGGTCTAGAACAGGAAAAACTGACTTCCCCACAAGTTGCCTGTTTTTCACCCTCACCACAACACATTAGGGGGAGCTTTCTAGAAATTTTACAACTGAGCTCACTTGAACTTATTCAATTTGGTTGTGGAATTAGTAGCAGGTCCTCCCCCTTGATGTTTTGTGGTGCCTGTATCTGTATATGAAGTTTTTGTGTCCACAGTTGCTGCTTCTTTCCAAGGTAGTTCTTAATTGGATCTCGACTCTTGTAGTTTTGGTGTAACTTTTTACCCCACATCAAGTATTTCTACTATCTCTGGTTCAAGATGTGAATTAAGTCTCTGACCTGATGGTGTAGAATCACTACACATTTCATTTTCTTGTGTTTAATAGTTTGTCAAGTGACTACCTTGTTGGGTTTTCCAATTGAGGAGAGCTTTAAAAAATGGTTAAATAAGCAGGTAAATTGCTACCGTAAATCAATCTCACTGAGTTTTCTCTCAGGTTTAACTCCAACTCTCTTGACCAAGTCCAACAGATAGTGCTATAAGATTGTCTACATAAATCATTCAATGGTATAGAAAAGAATCACAAAAAAAACCCAAATAGGTATATGAAAAAGGTCTAGAGCACACTTTTCCACCCCTGTGACAAGTTAAGCTGTTTAAAAATGATGAAATGGTGAGTTAGTATTTAATGAGCTACTATCTTGGATTTGACTTGAAAATCTATTGAAATTTTATTTCATTGGCTAATTATTGAATCTTGATTTTCTGTGCTCTCTTTTGTATTTTTTTCTCTTTACAGCATCAATCTGATTTTGATTTAAAGAGCCAACTTTTGTATTTGAAGCTTGTTGAATTTTGTGTGAGTTTTGTAATAATGTCTTTATACTTGAATCTTGAATTTCTTGGGTGTTTTTTGAATGTTGATTCATTGGGGAAACACAAGCTTTCTCTAAATCAGCGGTGATATCGACTTGAGGAAAGCTCGTGCGATTTCTTGGTTCCTTATCTGAAAAATACTACAATTCACACTGAGTTAGATTTGATGGCTTTTACTGACTAAGTTTTGTAACACTTAGTGTGATAAGATTTCACAAAATTTAATTGATTTCTCACCTCCAACCCAACATAAATGAATTTTTCTATCTCATAAGTATAAGTTACCGTGGCATCTGGAGCTATCTCGTTCTTATGTATTGCTCCATGATAAGCGGCGGTTTTCCAGTTGTCGTTGCTAGAAAAAGACTAAAATAATTATGAATTTTGAGGCTACACATTGCGAAAATTGAATTTTTAGAAATCATAAAAACAATATACGTGAATACTATTTTCATGAGCATCAGCAAGAACAAGGCAGCGCTTGTTCCAGCGGCTAGGGGCAAATATTGCGTCACCCCGAATAAGAACAGCCAAGTCTGGGGACAATCCTTCAATTTTCACGTCGACCAAGTGAGGATTATCTTCTTTTGTATCAAAAGTCTACCAGAAATGTCAATTTTCAGTTCAAATAAGTTTTACAAGCTTATAAGTTCATACATACTTGAAGGCGATGAGTTTCGAAGTTCCAAAGAATTAATAAATCTTGCTGAGTGATCTCAACTCCACTAAAGCCAACTGTAGGGGGCGAAGGTGGCGGTTTTTGAAATTTTTGATAGTATGCGGGGGTTACCTGATGTGACTTCGGATCAATTTTCACAATTGCGGTACCTGAATGAAAATTGTAACTTCAGGGTCTTTTGATAGAAAAACTAAATATCCATATACTTGTGACCTACCGAAAGTCAGGATAACGTAGACTACTCCGGTAGAAGCCACGACCTTGGGTAAAATATGAGACAATAAATTTTTTACGCCATGATATGATGCTAGCATAATTGTTGCTTACTAGATCTTGGAAGCCACCAATCTTAACACCCCCATTCAGTTTAGCTACAGAATCAAGTACGCCATCGAGGGAAATTTTTTGGAAAACTGTATCATTATTTATATTAACCGAAAAAATAAAATTGTGCCCCGAAAGTTTTCTTCTTACAAAATTATTAGCACCACAATGATTTTATGTGATTTGGAATTTTGAAGGTTGAAATAGGAATACTTACTTTCCCCCTGTCATAAAATCTGATGCTGCGTTGGCCAAAACCCACACCAATTCATGCCCAGAGTCATCCTCAATTGCTGAAACATGAAATTCTGGGTTGTTGGTAACACCTGGCAATTCAATCTCTATCGAAACATCATTCGCAGAATCGTATTTAACCACTCTGCTATTAAACAGACTTCCATAATACATTTTTTTGTTTTTGCGACAGTAGGCGCCATTTTCGGGATCTGTTGGAAAAAATATCAGAAAGAATTCGAAGTAGCATGATAGAGTTGAAAACGCCTTGAACAAACACAGAATTGGGAAGTGAAAATTGAAGTTTCCCCCTTGAAAATTTGTTGCGTTGCGTTGGTGAAGACTTAGTCTTGCCTCGACGAAAACAATAGCAATAATTAGTAATTGGAAAGGATATCCAAAAAGATATATGAAACTATTTTTCATTTCTGATTTTCAAAAAATTGGTCAAGTATGCTAAGTGACTTGTGAGGTTGGTATTTATTAGAAAATGTGAATAGAAAGCAATTTCCCAAAAGATGTTACATAACTCTATAAGACCATATCTTCATTTCAGTTACTATTGAAGCTTATTTTATAAGATCATGTTGTATATGTAGTTGCCTTCGTATAAAAACTCACATAGCGTGTTAAAATGCGTGGATTAGCGGAACCCCACTCTAAATAGGTTGATCTACGACTGCAAATATCAGAAAATCCTAGAAAAGATATCTATATACGTACTTGAAAACTACAGATGACATGCGATACTCTACAGTCCGCAACACTAAAGCACATGTTTGTTTCGCCATGGGGGGCAACAATTACGCAACAGTTTCGAAACAATTGTTTTTTGCACTTAAGACCCACCTAAGGCCTTTAAGTGCCAAAAATAATTGTTACTTAACTGTTGCGTAATCGTTGCGACATTGTTGCGTCCCAAGACGAAACGAACATTTATTGTAGTGTAATAAACTTTCAAGACTTCTATTTCTACTCTCAACACTTACCCTTTTGCGCTCAACTTCAGCTCTACAATTTTCTCTCCCAAACTTAGTCATCTTTCATCTTGTAAACTACAACAATATTCGTGATATTAAAGATTGGAATTAATTGCGTGTCATGGTATGTCAAGGGAGGAGGTAGGGAATTACAGAGAATGAAACTTGGAAGAGGAAGTTTTTGAACAAAAGCATAACGCAAAAGGGAAAGTGTTAAGATTAGAAACGGAGATCTTGAATACTAATTATGGATTGTACAGCGCAAATTGCCATTTCTAGCTTTTCAAATTTGCAAATGAGTTTTATCAGGAGAGGATGAATAATCAGATCTACCTACTCAATTTAATTCACACGTTTTTCCACGCTATGTCCATAATGGATGATATGGATCTTTGTAGTTAACTTTAAGGTTTCCCTGATGGATAATAAAGCTAAGCGCTCATTACACTACCAACATTTTGCCGACGCTCCCAGCGGGAGCGTCACCATGGCGTTTGCACTTTTATGCATAAAAACTTGTGATCGCCACGACAAACGCAACATACAATTGTGAACGCCACCGATTGCTGGAACGTCAGAGAAAACGCCATGCATCAGTTTTGACTTGACTCACCTACAACCCACCAATTTTCCTCTTGCTAGATCTTTATTTTATTTTATTTATTTATTTTTATTTCATGCAATCTCACCCAACTTTGGGCATGAAGGAAGAGGAGACAGTGGTAGACTAAATACAAACTACACTAAGAAACATAATGGGGAGAAGAAGCGGGAAATATAAAGGAAGTTAAATAGTGTTATTGAGAGAGAGGAACATTACGATTGATCTTAACTTTAATCATTTTTTATATCTGATTGTACTCAGTTTTCCTCATTAAAGTTTAAAATAAATCCAAAAAGCACTTGTGTCTTTGTTCTAAGTGTTCCACAAATTTTTATATTGATAAACATGGAGTCACTCAACATGGCATGTATATACTTGCTCAAAACAGGAAAGTGACCTGATCAACTTGAATTTAAGTATGTAAACTTCTGCTGAGGAGACTACCTGAAGCCTCAGAATTGAATTACTTAAGTATTCCAATAATGAGTGATAGCGAGATATATTTGCCACTAAAAGTTTCCCATCTTCAATCCCCCACCTAAAACATGATTTTATGTTACTTTTCACAGCGAATAAGTAGCAAGAAACCCACAAACGTTTCCAGTTTGGAAGCATATTTTCAAAATCCTTACAGCTTTTCAGGCTGCATCCAAAAATGCTGTCCAAAAAGGTCAATGAAAAAAGACCCTTGAACACTTAAATGCTTAAACTCACAAGTTTTCGGACTGTCTATGCCCACTCTCAATCATGTACATATTCCACTTTATCTATTTTCTGTGTGTAGTTTCATGCCCTAAGGGAAAGTGATCCCAAGAAATAATTATATAAATGATAAACTCGGAAGTGCAGGATGGGTTTGATTTTGATATTTTTTTTGACAATATTAGTCTTAGCTGCCTTAATACTTTCAACATCTTTGTTTAGGTTATTAATCAATGAGTAGAATTTGTTTTGATTGATCATAAGAGTCTCTGTAAAATCTCTAATATCTCCAGTTGAGATGATCTGGTACCTATGGGCGGTGATTAAGAAGTATTCATGAGATCAAAACTAGATAATTAATATAGCACATAGAATACCTCCAAGTCACAAATGCTTGCGGAATTTTTGTCAAAAAAATAAAAGCTGCTCTCACAAGAAAATGATTTGCTTATTCAAAAGACAGTACTCCCGACTCATCTCCAACCCTTTTGAATAGGCAAATCATTTTTTCATGAGAGGAACTTTGATTTTTTTGTCAAAATTTTGGCAAACTTTTCCAACTTTGCTGTAAAACAGGGCTTGTAAAATCAAGAGAGAGATCAAACATTCAAATTAAATAGAAAAATGAGGAATAACTCAAGGATTGAAGGAAGATGAAGAATTAGATTGATGGACTGTGGGTGACTCAAGTTGAAAATGATGTGTGGCGTTCGCTCTGAGGTTCCAGAAATTGATGGTGTTTGTAATTTAATGTTGCGTTTGTCGAGGCGTTTGCAAGTTTGAATGGAACAAAAATCAAACGCCATGGTGACGTTCTCATCGGGAACGTCAGCAAAATGTTGGTAGTGTTATTAGTGTTTCCCCTTCATTAATGTACATACTGTCATTATTAGCTACTGATTTGAGGAACTCGTGGTTTATCTCAGAAAAGGTTATTTTATTATATTGCAAATGTGCTAGTTAATATATACATGATGATACTGCGGCGTAGTTGAGACCTAACACCCGCCCCCTTGACAAGACGCCAAGGCGCTGATGAAGAATGAAAAGAAAAAAGAAAAGATATATATATATTTTATTTTTATTTTTATTATTTGTTTGTTAGAGAATACGTAGAAAAACTGAAATTATATTAACCCAAGGCTTTTGCAGCCTTTCTCATGGCATTTTTTGTTAAGAGGTTTTGTCATGATGTCCGCCTTCTGGTCAGTAGCTGGTACCCATTCAATTATTACCTTGCCTTTATATAGCTGTTCATTTACAAAATAGAATTCACAATCACTGTGCCTTGTTTGTTTGTTGGAGGCTTCATCCATTGAGACTTTGATTGAGGCTTGATTATCGCATTTGATTGTAAAAGAACCAACATAGTCAATTAGTTCACTAAGTAAGTGTCACACGCCACGTGAAACTCGAGGCAAAAGTAGCTCATTAAATCAATACTAAAGGGTTCAAATCCATACTCGAAGCGCAGAAAGCAACTCTCCATAGCAACTGCGACTTTCCTTTGTGTACTCGCTATTCAATCGTGCTAGCCTAAAAATCTAAATCTAAATTAGTCAATCTCTCAATAGTGTGTCTTAGTCTTTTTCCCAATAAGCGACGCACAGCGCAATAGTTAATATAATAGTACATTAAAAGGTTCATGAAATGTCTGTGGGTTATTAAGGGGTAGTGAGCATGGACGGAATGGTTAGTGAAGGATTAAGGGGTTAACGGATGTTAGTGAGGAGGGTCCAGGTGTAACGGATATATTTTAAATGGTTTGTGGTGTGCGGAATGGTGGATGAGTATGAGGTCAATGTGAGGAGGAGTAAAGGATATAAAAGGGGCTGGGTTTTTGGTTCGACATTCCTTAGAATTAAATTATAAAACATATTTATAGTTAATAGTGATAAAACTCTAAGTGAAAATCATTATTATTGTATCTTTCTTTATTTTCTCAATAATCATATCTAAATCCTAAATCTTTGATTGTTGAGTTTCCAACCCTTCGTGAGATTCTAAGAATTTTAATATTACCGTTCAATTATATTAGAATCCTTCTTGAACATAACTCGAAGCAGCAGTTCTTCCTTCGAGTCATCTTCGAATCACTTCCTCAAACTATCCCTCTGTGCTTCGAAGAAGTATCTGAACCTTTTATCTCACTTGCAGGAACATCCTTGACCTTGTGCGTAGGTCGTCCGGTGACAGTAAGTTGTGAATCCATAATCCCATCCTTGTCACAGAACCTAGTGCCATGTATTCTGAATGGCATGTCAAAGAAGTCATGGAGGGCATTCTCTTTGAAAACCAGAATATTAGGCAGCTGTTGAGGGTAATGACCATTCCTCCAGTTGATCTAGAATATTCAGTGCCCCAGTTAGCATCTGAAAAGACGGTGAGGAAGGAATCTTTTGATGTCAGCAGATAAAGAGTAAGTTTTTTATCAATGGTATGTTGTAGGTAGCCTAGGAGGTGTCACAGGGCGTGCCAGTGTTCATTTTTCAGATGCTTTGCATGTCTTGCCAGTTGATTCACAGTGTAACTGATGTCTGGACAAGTGGCGGTGGAAACATATGTCAAAGAACCTATTATTGAAAGATATTGAGATGGATTTATAGATTTTAGGTTTTCTTACAATGTAGTTAGGCCAATGTTGCTAGGGAGAGGCTGGTGGTGAGGGAGTTTGCTTGGGTAATGTTTTGAAAGGATTTTGTTGATCAGTGCTGGTTGGCACATTAGAAAGCCTGATTTGTTGCGCTCTACCATTATGCCAACTATGTTGTCTAAGCCAGCTTGCCATTTGATTGTGAGAGTCTGGCTGAGATCTAGTTCTAGTTGTTTCAGGGTAAATATGCTGTCAGCAGTGACAATGATGTCATCAACATGTACCCAAATCATGGCTTTTGTGGCATTGTTTGAAGGGAAATAGACACTACTGTCAAAGGTGGATAGTGTGTAGCCTATGTGTTTCAGTTTTTGCTAAAATGTTGTCACCAGCATTGGGCAGCTTGACACATACCATATAGTGCCTTTTTTAATTTGTATGCTTAGCCGTCATTTTGTTCAAAACCAGGGGGATCATGAACCCAGACTTCTTCTTCAACGGGACTATGAAGGTATGCGGCGGTAACCTCAAAAGCATGGACTGGCCAATTGTTGGTAGCGGAAATGGTTAAGATAATGCACTGAGAAGTGAAAGAGGCAGTGGGCACAAAAGTAGCGGAATAGTCTAATCCCTTGACCTGTTTAAAAACTTTAGCTACATGACGAGCTTTGAGCTTTGTTGAATTGTTGGTGCTGTTCTTCTTTTTGGTAAACACCCATTCGGCATCTAAAATTTCTGTGTCTTTTGAAGGTGTTTCTCAACTCCACACCTCCATTGATGACAAGTTACTGATTTCTTTGTTTCATGCATCGGGCCAGTTATCTTTTTTTGGTGAATTCATAGCTTCTTTGAAGGATTTTGGAGCAGTGGATACAAAGAACTCACAGTTGGTTTGAATATCTCTAACTACCTGTTCCTGATCCATCATTTGTTTTTCATCCCGGAAATCACCCAGGCATTTTACATTTTTAATGATGAAGTTGATTCCCATTTTATTTGGCTTGCATTATGATTTTTCATGCATCTGATTGTCAAAGGATGCCCATGCAGAAGAAATAACCTTTCAGGAGGTAGGATCCCAGAAGAGCCATCCCTTCATTCCAGCAGGGTAACCTATCAGAAAGCATTTTGTTGCTCTGACATCTATTTTTTTTGTTTTTCTTCTGGAATGTGGACATACACAGGTTCTCCAAAACGGCAAATAAGATCTAGTTGGGGCTTTGTGCCAAAAATGGCTTCAAATGGGGTCATTGAAGTTGAAACTTTGTTTGGGATGCGATTTAGGATGTATGACGCCCATTTTAAAGCAAAGCTCCAGAATGGTTTAGGTAGTTGGCTTGAATATAGAACAGTAGGCCCTGTCTTGGTTAATGACCTGTTGTAGCGTTCTATGTTCTTATTTTGCTGATGGTAGTAGGGCTGTGATTTCTTGTGTACAATACCTTTTCTGATCAAAAAGGCATCAATTGATTTTATGTTGAGCTCACCACCATTGTCAGTTCTCAGGATTTTGATGGTCGCATATGTTTGTTTTTCAAGATGCAATATCACATCTTTAACCCCCCCTGTCGCTTCAGTTTTGCATTTCAATATGTGGCACTCACTGTAGGAAGTGGCCAGATCTCTGAATGTAAGAGCATATAGGCCATTATCCACCAATTGCACCTCTAAAGGAATTATCAGATCAGTTGTAAAAATTTCTAGTTTTTGCAGTTGCCTGCCAGTGGTGGATAAGAATGATTCTCATTGACTTTTGTACATTTGGAGGCATGTCAAATTATTTTACCTGGAGGAAGGGACTATTAAAGCTCACAAACTTTAGTTTGTATTTAATAGTTTGTCAGTTAGAATAATCCTGTGCTGCTATTAGCCGTTAAAGAATCACCTTTAGTTTGTATCTAATAGTTTTTCAGTTAGAATAATACTGTGCTGCTATTATCCATTAAAGAATCACCTGTCCCAGTGATTCTGGTGGATAGGCAGCAGAAGGGATGAACAACAATAAATTAAATATAAATTAAAGAAGAAAAAGGATATGATCAATTAGTATAAATAAAGAGAATAAGAGATTGGATGAAAATACAATAAATGACTTAATATAAATAATTGGTAAAAACAAATATACCTTTAGTTTGTATTTAATAGTTTGTCAGTTAGAATAATCCTGTGCTGCTATTAGCCGTTAAAGAATTACCTATACTTATCTAGAGTTAGTATTTAGTACAAATAGAGATAAGGTAACATAAAATACCTGTCCCAGTGATTCAGGTGAATAGGCAGCGGAAGGGATTAACAACAATAAATTAAATATAACTTAAAGAGAAAAAGGATGTGATCAATTAGTATCAATAAAGAGAATAAGAGATTGGATAAGCCAACATATAAATAACTATCAGCTCTATATACAATCTTGTATTATCAAATTTCACCCTTACTGATAGATCACATTCTATGGTAATACTCAGTATAAATCTATATATGTGATAAGCACATGTGGAATACCAGAGAACATCTTGCCTAGCGATGCATTGTCTTAAACAGGGACATCTTCTGACTGATCACTTGACGTATTTGTCTCAGGCTTTCATGCCCAAGGAGGCAATGCCATTGGTATAGAGCTTCTTTGTCCTTGTTTCTTTTACATGGCTCAGGAAAACTCAGTGGCAACTTTAGATAAAAGATGTGTAGCGCAGGGGAAACAAAATTAATTTCTGGATGAGGGAATTTTGGGATGCTATGTACATGCTTATCAAGAGTAACACACGAATCTAGAAGGGGGGAATATTCCAGAGACGCTTTTTGGAGTTAAAGGATGCTATAAGTACTGTTTTTCTGTTCAGAGTGATGTGGAAATCCTGTGAATTTGAAGTCAATATTTTTACCCCGCTATTGATAAGAGACGCAGGGGATGTTAGCATACCACTAGCTTGTTCACAGTAGAAGACTGGGTTAATACTGATAATTTTCCCAGAAATCCCAACAAAATGTGCTGTCCCTTTCCCTGTAATAAAAGGTTGTGACCCATTAGTAGCTACTCTCATTGGCATTTTAGAGGCAAATGGGATGAAATTGACTAACTCATCAAGTTTGCCTGAGAAATGGTGTGTGACACCAGTGTCAAAGAGGGGTGCTGGACTGTAGATGCTTTCTTGTTGCATGTTCAGGTGTTGAAAGGATGCAGCCGTGGCTTCAGCTGAGCCATCTGTAAGTTCTACTTCCTTCACTTTCATTTGTGGCACATGTTTGGCAGGGGCACTAGGTTGCCTTTGAGGATATGTTGGAAGGTATGAGTCTATTCTTCATGCTGGTGGCGGAGGGGGTGCACTGGGAAAATTATGTGAACTAGAGCTTGAAGGGGGGATGAAAGATGGTTGGAAAACCATTGGATAAACAGGTTGTAGGCCACTGGTAGCAAATAAAGGTGAGGAACCTTGGCAATATCCAAAAGCAGGAGGATGAGGGCGTTGGGCTTGAAGATTGTCTGGTGAATTAAAGTTCCAACACATGGGATGACGGACAGGTCATGCTGCCGCCGCAAGGGGGAGATCGGAATTTTGAGCACTTGTTGATGGGTGGTGGACTGATGTGGGTGCTGGTGGGGGTTCCCTGTTGATGGTAGGATCTTCAAGTTCTGTGAAGCATTTGGCAGTTGATAATGAAGAGGCATCATTTCTGACATTAATGGCATCATCATTTTTTAACTGGTCCCAGATGGCTGTGATAGCCTGTTGAATTGAGACATTAGTAGGGTTTTCTCATAAAATTTTGACCATTAGTTCAATTTCCCTCATCAGTTCTGCGCTGTATTGGCGATTGTCTTTTGTTTCATGTTGAAAAAAGGTGGCCAGAATGTCATCATGGAATTGTAGGTTTTGCGCTTTCATGTCCACATAGCAATCTTTCATGTATGCTAGCATTGCTATTGGATTAGGGAAATCTTTAGATTGAATATCGAGGAATTGTTCAAGGGCATTCATCTGACTGGATTGAGAGAGGACATTGTATTGGCTTCTAAGGTATGAAAAAGCAGCTGTGCTGGGTGTGATGGACAATATTTGGGATTTGACATTGGCATCTACAGAATTAATCAGTATGGGATGTCCAATCTGTTCCCAAGCCAAGCCATTTGAGGCATTTTCTTGCATTAGAAATTTATATTCACCAATGTAATTGTTAATGATAATTTGAATTTCACAATACCAGAGGCAGAAGTTTGATCCATTGTCCTTTAGCTTGTTGGGCCAGTTAGAAAGTTCCTTTCTCACATTGCATATGGTATCCATGACATGTTTTCTGGCTGAATTCCTAGATGTGACTCTTGGATCTCTGTATTATTCATCTTTGGACAGGATGGCTTGTAATTCACCTATGTACAGGTCAAAGTCTTTGTCATCAGCTAGTTCTTCATCTGGGTATTCAGGGGGATTGGCGGGAGCTCTGGAAGTTGATTGGCAGAGGTTGGTTGTAGTCGTGTTAGAAAAAGGTTGTTCATTTGTTGGGTTTGGATTAGGAGTCAGGGTTGAAAGAGAGTGTTGAGTTTTATTGTTGTTGTTCATGTTTGTCGTTTTTTTTTATTTTTTATTTTAACAAAAAAGGAGAAAATAAAGAGAAAAAAAAGCTTATGGAGAAAAGGAAAAAAGGAACAAGGGAAGAAAGAGAAAGTGTCAGTATGTCTAGAATATAAGTATGATATAATAGTATTTATTTATGGCCCTACTACTTATTGATAAATGATTTAGTGATTAAACCTCAGGGGAAGACTAATAAAATAGTTATACTCAAATAAAACTCACAATACTTGGATTTAAATGCGTTCTTAGTGGTGGAAAATAGATAAATAGAATATATTTATAGCTTATATAATGATAATATCAACTTATAAAAGGCTTTATAATATATTTTTAAATGTTAATAATTGTATTGAAGTTTTTTATTGATTTGTAGTAAGTAATTGATGATAAATAACCCTCAAAATCCCTCCTTACTTATACCCAAATCCCCAGGAGTGCACAGACCTTCAATCTAGATGATGTCACTGCTATCCCCAGAAATTACAGCACTGTGAGAGCCCATCACCTCCCCATGGCTTCCACTTCAAGAAGATTCAACACACAGACCTCCAGTAAGGACCCTCCATCACAATTAATGATAACACAGACCCAAAACATAATTAGAAAATCCAGATAAAAGTGGATACCATAAAGAAACAGGTAAAATAAGTAATCCAAAAGAGATAAAATGAAACCCAAAGCATATAAAGGAAACAAATGAAATTTCCAAGCCCCCAATAAAATCCCCAAGCATCCAAATTAACCCAGAAATGACCTCCCAACCCATATATCCGTGAATATCCATCCAAGGAAGCAGATTAAGTTGTCCAAACTGAGTGTATGTGCCTGAAATTGATGTCTATGATTCTGTAGGCATTGTGAATCTAATGATTACGTCCATATGACCTAAAATAAGCAGAAAAACAAAGGTTATAGGCTATTAAGAGGCTAATACCCACTTATAGACCTAAATATACATAATATACTGCATATTTCACTGAATATGAGCTTTATGTATACATTTAAGCTTATGTATGTCAATAATTACTTAATATCACTTAAGATAAGTATATTATGACTCCATTAACACCTTAATAAGTATTATTAGGCTATGCATAAGCTATTTAAACTACTATAAGTTATATAATAGTGTAATAATTATATATATATGTATTAAAATCATATATATAATTGTTTTAACCTTATTTTTAAGAGATAAGTTTAATGTAATTAAGTTTATCTTATTTTAAGTATATAAAATACTCAGTCCTAGGGATATCTATGCTGAAAGAAATAAAGAAGAGAAGAAAAGAAAAGAAAAGAGAGAGAAAAAAAAGGCTTTTGGGTGGAAGTGTGCCCACCCCACTTATCTCAGGATCTTGTGAGGATCCTTACCTAATTGCTGTGAGGAAAAGGAAGAAAGAAAAAATATAATATGAAACAAAATGAGAAATACAGGAGAGAAAACTGAAAAAAAGGAGAAGGGGAAAAAATAAGAGAGAGAAGGGAGATTTGATTGATTGCTGATGAGGCTGTTCAGTTTAAGTCAGTTGGTTTATTTGATATGAGGGAAAAGGAAAAAAAATAAAGGAGTAGAGAATAGTGGCACTAGAGGTCCATAAAAATTTAGCTACTGATTTGGGGAACTCATGGTTTATCTCAGAAAACGTTATTTTATTATATTGCAAATGTTCTAGTTAATATATACATGATGATACTGTGGCTTAGTAGAGAACTAACAGTCATGGATGTTCTGTATCACAGTTATGAGATTATACTTGGATTACTAAGCTTACTAAAGACTGACGTGTAACAACCATAAGATCAACCTTATCATCTGTAACTAATGACACATGTATATAAACTGTTTCTTAATGTACATTGAAGGGAAAATTATATTGATTATAAAATCATTCACACCTTATTTGTGTTCACCTTTTGAATTTCTTGTCTGCAAGAAGGACTACAAGTGCTACAGGTTATGAGCCTGAGTTTAATCAGCAGAGTGGACATTAACAGTCCGACTACCAATATTTCTAGTGTACCCTTGAAAAAAAAGTTTATGGATACTGAAAAAGATCTCTCTACCCTATATAAAAAGAAACACCTTGACAAACCTTTCTTAATTTTTCCCATGAGGGATTCACCTACTATACCATCATTACCGCCATGGAGAAGCAGAAAGAAACAAAAATGCACTTATAAAAACTCAACTGAAAAGAAATGGTTTGAAATTTATTTTAAAAATTTGAGAAATATTGAATGATACCTGGGATCCTGCAACTAAGAATTTTATTTTTTTCAGGAAGCAACTACTCAAACTATTCCAAATTTGTTTAATCAATACTGTCAAACATCAAAATACATGTTTGAGCAGCAAACCCAAACAGACAACTTTGTTCTACTAAACCCCACTAATAAACATATTCTGCCTATGACGTCTTCAACACAAACCATCATCCTTAAACAAGATCAAGTGTCAGGTTTTCCATGCATTAGATTGGAAAAACTAAGCTGTATTGTACATAATCTTACGGGACTAAATTGCACCAACTGGATCCTATGATTACAGATTTACCTAGCTGATTCTGTTGAACAAAGACTTGACACTCACCTTGACTCACACACTCCAAAATCAGAACAGGGATGCATTTACATCAAACAGGACATCCTTTACACCTGCAAAATAGAAATAGAAAATCAAATCATCCATCTTAATGATCCCAGCAAAATTATTTCCATCTTACAGAAAACATATGGCAAAACTTACTTCACCAACATTCACTGGATATGGGATGATTTCACCGGCAAAAAATATGATCCTGAAAAAGAAGATATAGTGGAGAAAATTTCAAAGATGCAATAAATCAAATGAAATCTTGATAGCATTCAATGCAATATTAGCAATATACAATATATGTGTGCTCTTCTCAGCTCACTACCAAAAGACAGAAAATGGAACTTCTCTGACGTTAGACAATCCCTGTCTGCAACTGCCTTCAAAGATATCTCATCTGCTTCCCTGGAGTCAAATGTCATCACTTTTGATTGTGCACTGCATGCTAGGACTAGCAACATCACCATTTCTGTAGCCTCAATGAATAAACCACACTTTAAAAAATCACATAATACCCCTATTTTATGCACCTATTGCAACAAAAAAGGACACCTTGAAGAGAAGTGTTGGATTAAGAAAAAAGATGGGATGGAAACAAATGACTACTATCTAAAATACACAATGTCAAGGCTAATTTGGCATCACATACGGAATTTGAACAATCACCTGACGACTTCCCTGAAGTTGTTTTGAGCATCTTTGATTTTTCAGTAAATAATTTGGATATTGCCAACACTATGATATGGGACTTGGGTGAAACTCACAACCTTAAAAATGATAAATCCATCCTCTTTGACAATCAAGAACAACGGTTCCCTATGAAAGTAACAGTGGCTAACAAATCAACTGCAAATATCATAGGTTACAAAAAGACATACCTAATTGATAGAGTCACCAACTTGGCAACCTTACTCCAGAAAGTCTTTTTTTGTCCCCCAATGAATAGGATTTTGATTTCAGGCTTTGATCTTATCTTAAATAACATCTTCATAGTCTATGACGGTGAGACAATAAAAATGTTGCATCTAAAAGAAAATCAATTAGTTTCATTCATCCTTAAAGATCCCCCTACCCGTTGTTTTATCGTGGATGGTTACCTTTCTAACTCAATCCCAATCACTGTTAACACAATTTCTGTGAAAAACAAATACGAGTTATGGCATTGACCTCTGAAGAAAAAAGGACAGGATCACATTAATAAAATGATTCAATTCTTGAAAAGTGGTCCTTCAGCAAAACTTCACAAACCTTCACCTTGTCAGGATTGTTTGTTGGTACACTTCCCACAAACTCCTGCGCTGACATCTTCTCTTACTTTTTATGGCCTTGTAGACCTAATAGTTTCTGATCTCATAGGACCTCTTCCCATTGGTATCACGGTGTAGACAATCCTATAGTACTAGCTATAGGCCTTGACCAAGGGAGTTGGAGTAAAACCAGAAGAAAAACCCCTGTCCCCTTAGAAAAATAGAGTGAGATTTACCTGTTACAGTAAATTGGTTCCTGTTACCACAAAAGCCCCTTTTCTGATACACTTGACTACTTAATCAGTCAAGAAAGTAGTCTACACACACACACAGACTACCACACCAAAGAACTGAAATGCAGACTAATGTCCACACCAGAGAAAGCAATGATACTTGATGTAGGTTGCAAATCCACACCAGAGACAGCAATAATACTTGCTATAGCTTGCAAGACTATAAAAGAGAAAACAGTTGCATTGCTAAGTAGAGTTAAATGAAGAACTTACTTGCAACAAAACACAGCCAAATTGTGGCCAACAACAGTGAAAACTGAGTGAGGAACAAGGATATCACTGTCAGATGGTTGAATGATAATTAAAGTTGCCCCAAACTCCTTTTTTCACTATATACACACAGACTACTAATCAAGAGCTCATGCACACCTGCAAATCCGGCGTTCCTAACCACCAAATTGCATAAAACCTCCCTAGAAGCGCTTCCAGCCCTCTAGCATTGAGGCGGGCGGTCCACCCGGCACTAGGAAGCCCACCTGAGGTGGCCTGACCACCCTGAAGCCAGAAAGCCACCAAAAACACCCAAACTACTTAGAAAATTCACCTACAACTACTAAAACCCTTAAAACACATAATTACACTACAACAACATTAAGACATGAAATATAGAGAAAATTCTGCTCTTTTCAACGGTACTAAGCACTTAACCCTAATACTTAAGGTTAGCCCATAAAACACAAAAAAAAATACAACAGCAATCTTTTAAAAATGAAAAGCGGGAAATTATCCCCCAAAATACTTATGCTATGAAAAATGTCCTCAAAACATAAAATATAGAAAAAAACCAGGGATATCCAATGGTAGCCTCCAGATCCCTGTAGTCCCATTATTTGCTGCATAATTCCAGAAAAATACCCAATTATTTGAACAATGCCATTAAAGGCATACCAAAATACCACCAAATAAAACAACAAAAGGCTCCGCTAATGTTGGAAGACTACAACAGGTTGTCAGTACATAATTAGCTTCCACAATGTCTTCTCTGGCTTCACTAGAGTATATGCACTTGAAAATAAATAAAATTCAGTGGGATGTTTTAATAACTTCTGTAACTTTTGTGAAACACAAACAAACCAAAATATCAAGGAACTACAATCTTATGGTGGGGGTGAGTACATTGGTTCAGCTTTCCAATCCATAATTGCTAAAAAAGGTATCATGCATAAAATTAAGGCACCCTATTTACATCAACAATACGGCAGAGCTGAGAGGTGGAATCAAGAATTAGAAAAAATTGGATGTGCCCTACTCATTGGCAGTGGTTTACCTGAATCATTTTGGACAATGGCTTTCACCTGTGCCTCATATATCAACAACCGGGTACCAGATTCCAAGTCCACAATATCTCCAGATGAAAAATTTTTTGGAAGATGACTGTAAATTGCCCATATGAAAGTATTTGGATTGCCTGCACATGTACCTGTACTGAAAGAAAAGCAGAGGACCCTGGACGCTCAATCACATTGAAGCCTGTTTGTTGGATATCAAGAGGGAAGGAAGGGTTGGTGTTTCTATGATCCTGCCAATGGACAAATATTCATCTCCGCCACCACTAAATTTGGTGACAAGCTTCTTAATTTTCCCAATGTGGAACCCAAGCAAGTTGACCTGCTTGAAATGGATAAGATTTTTCAGGCAGATGAATCTACTATTAACACAAACAGCAATGACTGGTGCTTTCCGGAAATAGAGGCCATTAATGAACAAGATGCAATTGGTATGTCTGTCAAAACACTTTCTGCTGCAATCAGTCAGGATATTCCGGTTAACCTGTCCCAAGAACTGAAATGTAAGGATAAAGATCAGTGGCAGAATGCCTGTCAAAAAGAATTGGATATGTTAGATAAAATAGGGGTCTGGAAAGAATGCATACTTCCACCTGGTAGGAAAGCTATAAATTCCCGGTGAGTCTTTGCCTTGAAAGTGACATCATGCAATACAAAGCTTGCCTTGTGGCCTGTGGTCAAACTCAAATCCAAGGCGTCAACTACACTGAGAACTTTGCACCAATGGATAAGTTCTCTACTCTTCAATTCCTATTCATCCTGAAAGCCAAATACAAATTACTCACCGCACAATTTGACGTCATTGGGGCATATTTGAACTCAGAAATTGATGAAGACATATATATTCTTCTGCCACCTAATGTTCAGCTACAATGCTCAGGAAATGTATTTCACCTTAAAAAGGCATTATAAAGCACTAAACAGGCTAGTCAGTGTTGGTATTTTTGCCTTCAAGACTTATTTGTCACTGGAGGTTTCTGAAGTCTACCTTACAAAACAAGTGTATATTTACTTGCCAGGGGTAAAGAATGCTGTTAAATATGGGTGCACATTGATGATGGTTGCATATTTTCCTCCTCATACAATATCTTGGTCTACATCAGGGATTTGTTATCTAAAAATTTTGACCTCACATGGGACAACAAAATCTTGACTATTGTGGGGATTGGTGTTTGATGGTGTAGGCAATCCTATAGCACTAGCTATAGGCCTTGACCAAGGGAGTTGGAGTAAAAATGGAGAGAAAAACCTCTGTCACTTTGAGAAATAACAGGTGAGATTCACTTGCTACAGAAAATCAGAGACTGTTACAATATCCCTTCCAAAACACTTCTTGACTGCTTTACAAGTCAAGAGAGTAGCCTAGATAGACTACAGACCAAAGAGAAACTGAAATTCAAAAAAATACACACCAGAAAAACAAACACTGTGCACTTGTTGCACAGGAAACAGCAATAATACTTAATGCAGGCTGCAAAGCTATACCAGAGAGAACAGTTGCCAAAGTTGAGTTAAATGAAGAGCTAACCTTGCAACAAACACAGCCAATTGTGGCCAAAAAACAGTGAAAACTGAGTGAGGAAAAATGATATCACCTCCAGATGTTTGTATGATAAATAAAGTTGCCCCAAACTGTCTTATTCACTATCTAAACACAGACCACTATCTATGAGCCCATGCATACCAACAAACTTGGCGTTCTTGACCGCCAAATTGCATAAAACCCCTCTAGAAACACTTCCCAGCCTTCTAGCACCACAGCAGGTGGTTCACCCGACATCAGGAGGCCCGCCTGAGGTGGCCGGACCACCCTGAAGCCAGAAAACCACCAAAAATGTCAGCCAGGCTACTAGACTTACCCATTAAAATAATTAATTATTTTACTGAGATAAAGCTACACCTTTTTTAATGTTTATTAATAATTAATTATTTTGTACTTACTTATCTATTACTTACAATTAACTAGCTAAGTATATAAAGTAATATAAATAATTAATTTATTTAAGTAATTGTCCCATACATTTTTAATCCCTAACACCATGCTCAATACTACAGCTGAGTGGGAATAGAAATAGTAATAAAATTTAATAAAATTCTTAAAATTATCAAATACTTTTACTGAGGGAATTGGATTTCTGTGAACTCAATATATTTGAATAAAATATGTTGTATTAATTTTGACAGTCCAAGGGAACTCTTATTTTATTGCAAATGGGAATGATACCCTTGTTGACATACCAATTAATTTATTTTTATTTATTTCATATACATTCTTTTTCATTGAGTTTTCTTCCCACACCCTTGTATTAGGTGGTGTTATCTCCGTGTCTTTATTTCCCATATTTTTCCCTATAAAAGGCCCTCACTTTTTGTACTTTTAATATCATTCCTTACTTACTTAAATATCTTAAAAACTATTATTTGAACCATTTATTAATATATTTTATCACATTAGTATTTACAACTACGTGATTCTAATCTATAAATTATAATAATATCTAAAACTACCTCTTATTATTTGAGTAAAACAATCAAAAATTTAAAGAAATATGTACCATCTTGTTGAGAGCGCAATAAAACCCTTCAAACCCTGGTAGGACCTGCAGTTCTACTTTCTAGACCAAGAGAGCCACCAACAAAAACCCTCCAAAAATACCCAAAATACTTAGAAAAATCTACTAAAACTACTAAAACCCGTAAAACACAAAATTGGGACAAAAATTGTAGAGAAAAATTAGCTCATTCTAACGGTACTAAGCACTTAAACCTAAGACTTAATGTTAGCCTGTAAAACACAAAAAACAAAATTAAACAGCTATCTTTTTAAATGAAAAATGAGGAAATGACCCCTTTATACTTAAAATCTGAAAAATGTCATCAAGACATAAAATATAGAGAAACCCCCAGGGCTATCCAATGGTAGAACCCACATACCTGTAGTTCCAATATTCGCTCAATAATTCCAGAAAAACACCCAATTATTAAACAATGCCATTTAAGAAATATCAAAACAACGCCAAATAGACCAACAAAGGGCTCCACCAATGTTGGAAGACCACAACAGGACAATGACGGGGTTTTCAACCTAAATCAACAAAAACTGGCAATGCAGATTGTGTATGAATTGGGCTTCAGACACTCTTCCTGAAAAATGCCCTTGAACACTGGAATGGACTTAACTGCTGCCGTTGAGGATGATGGTATTGCTCTCATCAACTTGCAAAAATTTCTCCACCTTATCAGCTCCATAAACTACCTGGCTGTCACTATGCTGTAGACGATCCTATAGTACTAGCTATAGGCCTTGACTAAGGGAGTTGGAGTAGAACTGGAGAGAAAAACCCCTGCCCCTTTGAATAAAAACCAGGTGAGATTAATTTGCTACAGCAAATAAGAGACTGTTACAATTTCTCCCTTAAGAAACTCCTTGACTGCTTTACAAGTTAAGAAAGTAGCCAATAGCAGACCACTGAGAACCAAAGAACCAGAAAGCCTGAAATGCAGAGAAATCCACACCAGAAACCAAAGACACAATGCACTTGTTTCACAAACACAGCAAAAATACTTGATGCAGGTTGCAAATCTACAACAGAGAAATCAGTTTCCAAAGTTAGTTAAATGAAGAAATAACCTTGCAACAAACACAGCCAATTGTGGCCAAAAAACAGTGAAAACTGAGTGAGATACATTGATATAACTACCATATGGTTGTCTGATAATTAAAGTTTCCCCAAACTGGCTTATTCAGTATGTACACACAGACCACCTAACTAAAAATTTATGTGCAGCAACTAATTTGGCACTTTTGACAGCCAAATTGAATAAAAAACCTCTAGAAAAGCTCCCCAATCTTCTATAACCAAGGTACAAAGACCTCCCTGAAGCCAAAAAACCACCAAAAACATCTAATATAGCCCAAAATACTTAGAAAAATCCACCACAACTACTAAAACCCTTAAAACACAAAATTAAGCTATGAAAAAATTGTGAAATTAAATATAGAGCCAAATTATCTCTACTTAATGGTACTAAGCACTTAACCCTAATACTTAAGGTTTGCCCCTAAAACACAAAAAACAAAATTAAACAGCTATCTTTTAGTAATGAAAAATGAGGAAGTGACCCCTTAAAACTTGGAATATGAAAAATATCTTCAAGACATAAAATACAGCAAAAAACCAGGGCTATCCAATGGTAGTACTCAAATATCTATAGTCCCAATATTCACTGAATAAAACTAAAACAACACCTAATTCTTTGACCAATGTCGATTAAGACATAAACAAACAGCACCAAACAGCCCAACAAAGGCCTCTGCCAATGTTAGAAGACCACATCCTCCCTCCAATTGAGAATGTCCCCATTCTTATTCATCAGATCCACCATTTTCAGGTTTCTTTCAAAATCTGCCTCTGACATGGGCCCTTTCCAATACTGCATTGACAATAATCTGATCTGTGCCATCACACCACCAGCTCATCCATACAGAACCTCCTGTGATTTCTGCCAATCCAGAAAGAAGACTTGCTACAAGCTCAACTTGATTTCAAAGAATATTTCAGTCTGAGTTCAGTCTGAGTTCCATCAGAGTTTAAGTGGGGACATGCTGGAAAGTCCCCCCCAATTATTGTGTAGGGAAAACCAACATAACAACCAACTAACCTCTGGAAAATACTAAATGGGTGTTGTGGCATTCCAAATCTGGGTAGGCTACTTAGGTGAAAATTTGATTGGACCTTGTTTGGAAGAAAATCATGATGTTAGCGGGTGTTAATTTGGTTGAAGGGAGTTAACTGGAGTTTTTTTTGGGTGGATTTATGGTGATTTTTGGAGGATTTATGGTGATTTTTTGGAGGATTTATGGTGTTTTGGAATGGATATATATTGGTATTCCTATTGTTATTAGATGGTTTCATGGATTGGGTATTGTTTTTACTGGATTTTATAGGGCTCTCTTGGTATTTTTGGTGGATGCAGTGTGCTCATGGAGTAGCCATTTTTTTCCGGTGTGCTCCGGTGTGCTCTGGTTTGCTCCAGTGATTTTCCGGTGCAAAAGCAAAGTGTACTGGAAAAATTCTGTCATTGTGGAAAAGTTTGGTTATGGTGAAATGATTAACTCACTCTGGCCAAATTAGCTCATTATGGCAAAAAGAGCTCATTGTGGCAAAATTTGCTCACAATGGGAAAGTCTGATCACCAGTGCAAAGTTTGGTCACTGCAGAAAAGTCTGGGCACTGTGGTAAAGTTTGGTCACTGTAGAAAAGTCTGATCACCAGTGCAAAGTTTGGTCACTGCAGAAAAGTCTGGGCACTGTAGAAAATTCTGATCACCAGTGCAAAGTTTGGTCACTGCAGAAAAGTTTGGCTATTGTGGCAAAATTTGGTTAGAATTTATCATGCTTGTTAGATCAATAGTTTATTGTAGATCCTATGCATGTAGGGTATTGTTGGAAAGTTCTGGAGGAGGAGAATCAGATAGAAGGGGGGAATATTAGTCTTCTACATGTTTTTTGTCTTTTAATTTCGATAATAAGCGTTTTTTTTTGATAAGTAACAATATTTAACATATAACAACAATTATAATAAAAAATATCAAAATATAGGGTGCCATTCGATAGCTCTCATCATTGGTGACTCAAATTTATTTCTTTTCTTATAAAATTTATAAAATAAAAATATAATAAAGAACACTCTTTAATTTTGGTGGGAAACTGGGTAAATCTGGGGCAGACTTTTAATAAGGCACCTTTGAACAGATCATCCCAAGGGTAGTTTCTGGGGCACTTTACTGTACTTTTCAGTCTCTGGGGCAAGTGTTGCGGCTTGTTCTAAGTATTTGCTGTGACTTGTATCAGTGTAATCTGGTATAAGGTATTTGTTTTGGGGGTGTAATCATTTATTGCACTTATTTTTTTCTATATTATAGGTTTCCAACACTTTCAAAATCTTTCTCTCAGATTTTCAACTTATCCAACTCTTCAAGAAGATCTTCAAGCTTAGTTAATTGAATCTTACATTTACTTAGAGGGACAGGGATTTCTTTTTGTTTTTCCAACTCCCTTGGATTCTGCCTGCAGCAAGGCGACTGTAGGAGTCTACTCTACATTTTTGGTGCCCAACTTGGGGTTCAAATTCTCTAGCTTCTGAAAAAACTTACTTGTTGGACTTCTGGATTTTGGTTTTCTGGTTGTTGGATTTTGATTGGTTGGTTATTTGGTGATTCTAGTAACTGGCTGAACCAGTACAGGATCTGTGGTAGTAGGGATCTAGGTAAAAGGCTGAACCCTTGCTAGATCTGTTGTTTTATCCTAGTAAAGGGCTGAACCCTTGTAGGATATTGTCGGTTGTCTGGTAAAGGGCTGAACCCTTGCAGACTTTATTGGTTTCTGGTTCTATTTGGGATGTATTCTCCATCTGGTGCTGGTGTTATTGCTGCTGCTGCTGATGGTGTCAGGCCTTCAGTAAGGATTCAAACTTGGGATGGGCCCAAGTTTGTTGGTGATGATGTAAAGTGGTTTTTAGGCAGATATGAGGCTGCTGATGGAATTGATGGGGCTTCTCATTTAGATATGGTGAAGCAGGTAATCTTTTTCATTGGTGATAGGGAAGTTGAGAAGGAGATTACTGGTATGGAGGGCTATAAGACTAGGGACTGGAAAAGGCTTAGTAGGGAAATGGTGGACAGATGGGGAGTCAGATATTCAATGGTGGATTTAAATAAGGTTGTTGGAGAATGGCAAGTGCAGGGTGGAATAAATTCTTTGGTGAGTTATAGGAAATTTGTTGGTAGTTTTGAAACTGTGGTGGAATATTTGGTGGAGGTAGAGGAATTGGCTCATGAAAATGCAGTCAAAGATTTATTTTGGTCCGCTTTTGGGAGGGATGTTAGGATGAATGTGTTAAAGGAGTTTTCTAGGAAGGGTTTGATGAAAACCTTACCTAATGAGGAGCAGAAGTTGCCTGCTCTTAAGGTGGTTAAAGAATCGGTGGAGTCTCACCTCAAGCTTTTGGCTGTGGACAGTTATCAAGAAACCTGTACACAGTATGTCAGAAAGATTAATGAAGTTTTGGATGATAATAACAATATTATGAATAAGGCTCAGGAGGCAAGAAAAGCTCAGTTGGAGAAACCAGTTCCTAAGGTGGATAAGAATGTGGATGAGGAAATGGTGGATCAATTGGCTGACTTAACGAAGCAATTGAAATTTTTTGTTCAAGAAACTCAGAAGGCCAGCAGGGTTTCAGCTTCTTCTTCATCATCTTTTTCAAGTAGAGGTTATGATAGGAGGAATGGTGGTACTGTTGATGTTTGGATTTGTTCCTACTGTAACCGGAAGGGACATAAGTCTAATGATTGTTGGACTTTGAATAGGGATCAGGCTTCTGGTAGAGTAAAATTTGATGGAAAGGTATTTAGGTTTCCTGATGGATCTTTTATCAAGCCCAGTTGGGTCAGGCTCCTTCAGATTTGGTGAGGAGGAATAGTATGGGTGAAAAGAGAGCTAGGTTTGAGGAATTGCCTACTGAGGCTTCTTCTGGTACTGGAAATAATTCTGGAGACAAGGGGAAGGAAAAAGAGGTTAGTAAGGCTACTTTATCTACTTCATATGGTAATTTGGAGTTAGTAAAGGTTGTTAAGGCGGATGTCGAGTGTATGGCTGGTGTATATGATGTGGAGGCTGCTAGGAGGGCAGCTGCTTCTAAAGCTAGAAGCAGTATATCTAATCAGTTAAGGTCAAGAGGTGGAAAGGCGGATTCTAAGAAGGATGAAGATCCCAAGAAGATTTATATGCCTGAAGAGATTTTTCATATGCAGAAGGGGATAGCTGATATGGGTCCCCCTAGTTTTGGTGCTTTTGATCTTAATGGTGATCCTATGCCTTTGGATGATGGTTCAGATACAGAGGAGGATGTGCCTTTGGCTTCTTTGCCTAGGCCAAGTTCTAGTGGGCCAATGGAGGGAGTTAGAACTACTGTTGATGGTTCTGGTTTGGTCTCTGTGGATGGAAAGGTTCATGGGGATAATTCTGACATGGAGATGCGTGATGTTGTTGGTAATGTGGGACCTCAGGAGTCTTCTAGGGCAAAGGTTGCTAGGAGTAAGGCTCATTATGAGAGGCCAGTGGTTTCTGGTCAAGAGAATGCTATGGATGTTGTTTTGGGAAGGGTGAATCAGCTTCATATTCCATTATCTTTGGGTGAATTGTTCACTATTATTCCAACCCTTGCTGAAAAGCAGAAGAAGCATTTGACTAGGAGAAGAGTGGCTACTGGTGAGATGGAGTATATGTTTGAAAATGTGGAGAAGTTTGGTAATGAGGTGGAGACTCATTTTTCTGCTCCTTTGGGATATTTGGTGGTTTCTTTAAATGGCAAAGATGTGAAGGCATTGGTTGATTCAGGCTCGCAAATAAATTTAATTTCATTGGATCAAGCAACTAGTCTGGATTTGCCAATTAAAGCTGGTGATGGAGGAAATCTCAGAGGGATAGGTGGGCATGCTACTGAGTTGATTGGTACAGCAGAGAATGTAAAGTTAGGTGTAGGTGGAGCTGTTGGAAAAGTTCATTTTTATGTGGCTAGAGGATCTGTGAAGACAGTTTTAGGAGGGCCATTTTTGATGGATTTTGAGGCCAAGATTGGTTATCAGTCTGGTGTTGGGATCAGTTTGGAGATTACTGGAGAGGATATGAGGCAGTTACATATGAGGTTGGAACCCCCAGGTGATGAAGGTTGGGAAACTAGGCCTGGTGTTTCTGCATCATGTCAGTGTTGCACTTGCATTAGGAAGAGAAAAGATTTGAAGTCCTCTTCTGGTGTATTTGAGGATAGTGGTGATCATTTTGTTGGTGACCCTTCTTTTTTAGGGTAGATAGGGCTGATCAGTCTAGTGCTGTAATCTCTCCTCAAGAAGAAATCCCGGATTGCTGTAGTTCAGCTCAAGTGGAGATATATCAAGTGGAATCTCAACTTTTTGTAGATAATATTACTTTATTATGTAAATTTTTGTCAAATTATTTGTCTGGTTTCAGTTTTTCTTCAAGTTTTTCTCTCAAGTTTATTTCAAGTTCTGAAGATGTTTTAGGGAAAATTTTGTTGGAGCAGAAAAGTTTTTGAGTGGTGGCAAATGGGTCTAAAATTAAGTCCTCCCAATTGTGCACCGCTAGGGTTTCTTCTACACCTTTCAAAAACATTACCATGGCCACACATGTGAGCATTGGGGATACCCCTGGTTGTTTTTCTAGGAATAGCTAGAAACAATTTGACAAAAATCAAGAAAAAAATCTCAAGATAAATGAAAATCAACAAAAAAAATATTTATGTAAAGATATTGTCAATAGGGCTGAGCCTACTTGGCATGCTGGTAACCTCCTGCATGAGGATAGACTGCCAACTTTTCATAATTTTAATTATTCTTTTCTTATTTCTAAAAATAAAAATCAAATTAAAAATTTTCTGCATAATGAAAAACTAGATAACAATATTTTTGAAAATTCCAATAATTCTGTTTCTAAAAACTTTAATAATTCTTTTTCAAAAAATAAAAATAAAAATAAAACTGATAAAATTTCTTTATCTGATTCTAATAATTCTTTTTGTAAAAATTCTGTTACTCTTAATTCTGATTAAGATGAAGATTCTGTTGATGAAAGGAGCTCAATTCCTCAAATACATGTGGAAGTGGAAGCGGCAAAATATAAGAAGGTTGCTGTGAAAGTTTAACCAATCAATGAAGCGCTGCCAACTGGATTGAATCCGCCGTTGAAGAGACCACTTTTGTCAAGAGATCCATATGAAACTCCTTTAAGAAAGAGTCCGCCTGAATTTTCTGAAACGTCAAGAATTACTTTTGATAGGATTGGTGTTGTAAATTTTGGGCCAGAGGGTTGGTTATCTGGTGAGGAGATGAACTTGTTGTTGGATGTGATGGTGTTGAGGGAGAAGGTTATTGCATTTGTGGAAGAAGAGAGGGGTGTTTTAAAGCATTCTTATGGTGAACCTTACCAGATTCCAGTTGTTTGTCATGAACCTTGGCAACTCAAGCCAATTCCAATTCCTGCTTCTCTTAAAGATGATTATATTGAAGTTGTTAGGGAAAGGATTAGGACTGGACTTTATGAACAATTGTCATCAAGTTATTCAAGTCCAGTTTTTTTGTATCAAGAAGCCTAATGGAAAGCTTAGAGTGGTTCATGATCTTAGGGAATTGAATAGGGTGACTATAAAAGATGCTGGTATTCCTCCAAGTGCCAAGGAATTTGTTGATGCTTTTTCTGGAAGGGTATGTTATGGTTTGGGTGATATTATGGGGGGCTATGATGAAAGAGAATTACATCCAGATTCAAGACCTTTGACAAATTTTGATACTCCTCTTGGAAGGTTACAGCTGACTAGATTAACTCAAGGTGCTACTAATTCAGTTGCTGTTTATCAAGCACAAATGGCTTGGATTCTTCAAGATGAAATTCCACAGTATGCTGGTATATTTATTGATGATGGTGGAATTAAAGGTCCTTCAACTGATTATGATAATGAAGTGTTGGAGGAGAATCCAGGTATTAGGAGGTTTATTTGGGAGTATGCAGTAAATTTGGAAAGGATGTTGCTTAGGATTGAAGAAGCTGGTTTAACTATTTCGGGGTTCTAAATTTTCTTCTTGTGTTCCAGCTTTAGAGATTCTTGGTCATGTGGTGTGTAGGGAAGGCCAAATTATGTCAAAGAAGAAAGTCAACAAAATTAAATCTTGGCTGATACCTAGAAACACTACTGAAGTTAGAGGATTTTTGGGAGTATGTGTTTATGTTAGGATGTCTATTAGGGATTTCTCATTATTGGCTGCTCCATTGAGAAGGTTAACTAGGAAGGATGCTGATTGGGATTGGGATGAAGCTTGTGAAGAAGCTTTTGTTAAGTTGAAGAAGGTGGTTGGTGAAGATATTATTCTTCATAAGTTGGATTATGGTGAAGGAGCTGGTAGGATTTATTTAGCTTTTGATTCTAGTCAGCTGGCGGCTGGTGCAGTGTTTTCTAAGATGGATAAGGATAGTTATATTAGACCATTTAGGTATGAATCTTTAGTTTTTACTGAGGTGGAATCAAGATATTCACAACCAAAGTTGGAACTCTGTGGTGAGGCAAAAATTTTAAAGAAACTTCAAAATATCTTATGGGGTCAGCATTTTGAACTTCAAGTGGATGCTAAATCTTTAATTCAGATGATTAATTCACCTAGTTTACTTAATGCTCCAATGACTAGGTGGGTAGCTTTCATTCAAAATTTTTCATTTGATTTAGTGCACAGGCCTGGAAAATCTTTCACTATGCCTGATGGATTGTCAAGAAGACCACCTACAGTAGATGATTCCAATTCAGAAGAGTTTGATGAAGATATACCTATAATCAAGGCAAGTACCAAGGGTTCTGAGGACTTTCCATACCTCCCCCATGAGGTGAAACTGGCTGGTTCTATTTTTGTTGAATTTGATGAAGTTGATGATCTAGTTGATCATGAGGTTTTTGTAGATGAGGATGGTGTGGTTGTTTGGGATAATTGGAAGTTGGTTAATGGTGTTTATGTTTGGGATCTGAAGGAGGATAGTGGTAGCATGGAAAAATGTTTGAATGAGGTGGATTATGTGAATTTCAGCAAACAGCCAAATGCTCAGAGAATGATTGCTCATTCACAAGTGGGAGATATTGGGGACAGGGAGGTTCCTTTGGATGTTATATTATTGTATTTTTCTGATGAAATTTGGGGCCAGACTGGGTTTTATTTTTTAATGGTGAAATATTTGTTGTCTCTGGGAAAACCAGAAGAATGTGATGAAGCTGAATGGGTGGCTATCAAAAAGAATTCACCTGGTTTTTATTTGTCTGGTAGAAGGTTGATGAAAAGAAGAAATCCAAATCCTCAAGTTGTTGTATCTCAAAGAAAAGGTCAAGAATTGGTGATGAAATCTCTTCATGAAGATTTAGGGCATAGGGGCTTTGGAGAAACTTATAAGCGGATTGCTGATAGATTTTTGTGGCCTGGAATGAAGATGGCTGTTAGATCTTGGGTTCAGTCATGTGAAGAATGTCAGAGAAGAAGTTATTTAAGGGCAAAAGAAGCTGGAAATGCTACTGGTGAAAATACTATCTTTGGACGGGTTAGTTTGGATGCTGTTCACATCAAGGAAGGTAAATATAAGTACTTGATTTTGGCAAGGGATGATTTGTCTGGTTGGGTTGAGGCTGTCCCTCTTATTTGTTTATCTGCTAAAAATGTAGCAGAATTTTTGATGAAGGAATGGGTGTATAGGTATGGTGTTATGAAGTTGGTAACTGTTGATGGCAGCTCCAAGTTTGGTGCAGACTTCAAGGAAGCTGTTTCAAAAATTGGCTCAAAGGTTAGGGTGGTAACCCCATATTATCCTGAAGCAGAAGGAATGGTTGAAAGGGGGCATCAAGTTATTAAGGATTCTTTGGTTAAAATGTGTGGAAAAAGTGCTGAAACGTGGAGGCATTATTTACCCCTTGTTTTATTTTCTGACAGGATTACCACCAATTGGACAACTGGTTATTCTCCTTATGAATTAGTTTTTGGTCAGAAAGCTGTTTTACTGGTTGATCTTGAAGCTGAATCTTATCTTGGTGTTGATTGGGATGTAGTCAAAACTACTGAAGATTTGCTCTGTGCTAGAATGAAACAGTTAGAAAAGAAGGAGGAATATTAGGAGAAGGCATACAATAGGATGATCAAGATCAGGGATCAGTCTGTCAGGTATTGGGATCAAAGGTTGGCTCATAGACTCAGGAAGCCTTTGAGGCCTGGTGATATGGTGTTGGTGTATAATAGGAGCTTGGAAAGTCAGTGGGGGAAAATATTTGCTGATAGATGGAATGGACCATATAGGTTTAGAGAACAGGTTTCTGGTGGTTTATATGTTTCGAAAGAACTGGATGGTGTTGTCTTAAAGAAGAGGGTAGCTGCTGATCAAGTGAAGAAGTTTTACCCTAGGGGCACAAAGAGTGCTGAAGTTTGACTCCGAAATGAGGATAAACTACAACATCAATCTTTTAGGAAATCTCACAGTCTTTCGAAAAATCAATCATTACTTCAATTTTAAAATTTTATTATGTGGTGAAAATATGAGGGGGAAACAAATTTTGTTAGGAGTGTTCACAGGGGAACCTTCTAGATTTTATATTGGCAAGTTTGGGGGTAATTGATGAGTTGGAAGCTCTATTCACAATTACCCCATACTGTTCATTTCCAACCCTTCTCTTTTTCTAGTTGAATCCTGGCTTTGTTTTTTGTTATATAGGTAGTCCTCTATGACTATAAACTGGAACCTTACGTCAACACAGCACAATCTTTTGGAAGTCTGGATTCAAGAATTTTGTTTTGTTTCCTTTTTTTTTGTTGTATTGGGGTGGATGATCACTTGTGGTCTCCAATCAATTTTACAAATTGGAGGGAGCCCACCCAGTGATCATTAGTTTGTTTTCTTGATTTTCATTAAATTATCATTTTTCAAATCTTCAAATTTTCAAATTAAAAAAAAAAAATTATTTTCAAAATTTAATTTTCAAAAAAAAAAAATTCTTATTTTCAAAAAAAATTGGTTTTCAAAAATTTCATTTTATGTTATATTTTTAATTTTGCTTTCCTGTGTATCCACAATCAAGGTGCACTTGGATGTGGGTATGATGTCAGGGGTTTGACTCATCCAAATGGCTGGGGGAAATCTTTTATTTTTTATTTATCTTTAATTTTATTTATCTTTTTCTTTTATTATATATTTATTTTATTTATTCTGCTAGTCCATCAAGACTTAAAACTGAAATTATTTTCAAGATCATTTATGATTGGTCCTAAACTTCAAGACCGTGGAGAACTGAAGATGTCAATAAAACTAGGAATTATAATGGTCAAGATTTGAGGAGGATTTCTTTTAGTTAGAAGTTTTCATTGGGGAACCTTCTAGATTCTATATTGGAAAGTTTGGGGGTAATTGATGAGTTGGCAACTCTATACACAATTACCCCACAAAGTTTGTTTATATGCTTTATTGTTTATAGATTGATCTCTAGCATTGGTTTTGTGATGCAGGTGGATGTCTTCTAAGACTATAAACTGGTGATTTTTGCGCTTGATGACTCAAAAAAAATCAAGTGGAGGTCGTTTTTGGAAATTGGAGGACCTCATGGAAATGACCAGTTCATTGCAGTTCTGGCTCAGTGGAGATGAAAGCCCACTCTCTTAATTTTTTTTTGTTGGAGGTGAATGGTAGAGGAGTTTGGAGGAACTCATGGCGGTGTCTAGATCATTGCAGTTCTAGCTCAGTAGGGTTTAAAGCTTACTCTTTCATACTCAGTGGATTGAAGCATCAAAAATCAAGTGGAGTCAACTTTAGAAGCAAAATTTTTATTGAAATGATGGTGGAAAAGATTTTTATGTGATTCAGAATGGAATGGGGACATTCCATATTGGAGGGAGGATGTGGCATTCCAAATCTGGGTAGGCTACTTAGGTGAAAATTTGATTGGACCTTGGTTGGAAGAAAGTCATGATGCTAGTGGGTGTTAATTTGGCTGAAGGGAGTTAACTGGAGTTTTTTTTTGGTGGATTTATGGTGATTTTTGGAGGATTTATGGTGATTTTTTGGAGGATTTATGGTGTTTTGGAATGGAAATATGTTGGTATTCCTATTTTTATTTGATGGTTTCATGGATTGGGTATTGGTTTTACTGGATTTTCTAGGGCTCTCTTGGTATTTTTGGTGGATGCAGTGTGCTCATGGAGTAGCCATTTTTTTCCGGTGTGCTCCGGTGTGCTCTGGTTTGCTCCAGTGATTTTCCGGTGCAAAAGCAAAGTGTACTGGAAAAATTCTGTCATTGTGGAAAAGTTTGGTTATTGTGAAAAGATTAACTCACTCTGGCCAAATTAGCTCATTATGGCAAAAAGAGCTCATTGTGGCAAAATTTGCTCACAATGGGAAAGTCTGATCACCAGTGCAAATTTTGGTCACTGCAGAAAAGTCTGGGCACTGTGGTAAAGTTTGGTCACTGTAGAAAAATCTGATCACCAGTGCAAAGTTTGGTCACTGCAGAAAAGTCTGGGCACTGTAGAAAATTCTGATCACCAGTGCAAAGTTTGGTCACTGCAGAAAAGTTTGGCTATTGTGGCAAAATTTGGTTAGAATTTATCATGCTTGTTAGATCAATAGTTTATTGTAGATCCTATGCATGTAGGGTGTTGTTGGAAAGTTCTGGAGGAGGAGAATCAGATAGAGGGGGGGAATATTAGTCTTTTACATGTTTTTTGTCTTTTAATTTTGATAATAAGCGTTTTTTTTGATAATTAACAATATTTAACATATAACAACAATTATAATAAAAAATATCAAAATATAGGGTGCCATTCGATAGCTCTCATCCTTGGTGACTCAAATTTATTTCTTTTCTTATAAAATTTATAAAATAAAAATATAATAAAGAACACTCTTTAATTTTGGTGGGAAACTGGGTAAATCTGGGGCAGACCTTTAATAAGGCACCTTTGAACAGATCATCCCAAGGGTAGTTTCTGGGGCACTTTACTGTACTTTTCAGTCTCTGGGGCAAGTGTTGCGGCTTGTTCTAAGTATTTGCTGTGACTTGTATCAGTGTAATCTGGTATAAGGTATTTGTTTTGGGGGTGTAATCATTTATTGCACTTATTTTTTTCTATATTATAGGTTTCCAACACTTTCAAAATCTTTCTCTCAGATTTTCAACTTATCCAACTCTTCAAGAAGATCTTCAAGCTTAGTTAATTGAATCTTACATTTACTTAGAGGGACAGGGATTTCTTTTTGTTTTTCCAACTCCCTTGGATTTTTCCTGCAGCAAGGCAACTGTAGGAGTCTACTCTACAGTGTCCAAACATATTTTCCTCATGCTTAGATGCACTAAAAATCTTTCGAATACCACAGTAGTAGTCACCTCAGGCCTGTTCTCCCAACCTTCATCCCCTGGAGATGCAAACCATGTTGTGGTCTTCAAAAATTTGCCGGGTCATTTTTTGGGATGTTTGGTGCTGTTTGTGTATGTCTTAATTGACATTGGTTGAATAATTAGGTGTTGTTTTGGTTTTATTCAGTGAATATTGAGACTATGTGTATAAGGGTACTACCCTTGGATAGCCCTAGTTTTTTTCTATATTTGATGACTTTATGACATTTTTCATATTCCAAGCTTTAAGGGGTCACTTCCTCATTTTTCATTACTAAAAGGTAGCTGTTTAATTTTGTTTTTTGTGTTTTACGGGCAAACCTTAAGTATTAGGATTAAGTGCTTAGTACCATTAAGTAGAGATAATTTTGCTCTATATTTCATGTCACAATTTTTTCATAGCTTAATTTTGTGTTTTAAGGGTTTTAGTAGTTGTGGTGGATTTTTCTAAGTATTTTGGGCTATATTAGATGTTTTTGGTGGTTTTTTGGCTTCAGGGAGGTCTTCGTGCCTTGGTTATAGAAGATTGGGGAGCTTTTCTAGAGTTTTTTTATTCAATTTGGCTGTCAAAAGTGCCAAATTAGTTGCTGCACATAAATTTTTAGTTAGGTGGTCTGTGTGTACATACTGAATAAGACAGTTTGTGGAAACTTTAATTATCAGACAACCATACGGTAGTTATATCAATGTATCTCACTCAGTTTTCACTGTTTTTTGGCCGAAATTGGCTGTGTTTGTTGCAAGGTTAGTTCTTCATTTAACGTAACTTTGGAAACTGATTTCTCTGTTGTAGATTTGAAACCTTCATAAAGTATTTTTGCTGTGTTTGTGCAACAAGTGCACTGTGTCTTTGGTTTCTGGTGTGGATTTCTCTGCATTTCAGGCTTTCTGGTTCTTTGGTTCTTGGTGGTCTGCTATTGGCTACTGTCTTGACTTGTAAAGCAGTCAAGAAGTGTGTTGGAAGGGGTATTGTAACAGTCTCTGCTTTTCTGTAGCAAATAAATCTCACCTGGTAACTCTCAAAGGGACAGGGGCTTTTCTCTCCAGTTTTACTCCAAATCCCTTGGTCAAGGCCTATAGCTAGTACTATAGGATTTTCTACAACATATTAAACTTTCTCATATCTTCAGTAGAAATCTCTAAGATAACTCCTATACCAGACTGATAACCAATTTTTTCTTCAAAATACATTGGAAAAGGACCAACCAAAAGCATCTTCACAGCTCCTCTGGTCACATAAAAAAAGACCTTACAACTGCATCCACCAATACTTAACTTAACATGCTCTGATTTTCTTACTAGCTCAGTAGAATGTTCTTCAACACCTCTAATATTTCTACCCATATTAGTTTCCTGCTCCAAAGAAATCAAATTAATTGGTTACTCAGAATCCATCAAAGCCTTCACCTCTTTACCATTCAAAATAGCCATCAAATAGTTCAAAGGGGCAGAAAAATTAGTTTTCCACCTCATTACCAAAATTTTCAACATTTTTACACATATATTTCACCTCTCCAAATAATACTCTTCTCCTAATAAAATTTTTCTATTGAATTTTTACCAAAAGCCAGACTGATAGTAAATAGCTCCCTCAAAGATCAAGGAATTTGAAGCTGATTCACCCTACCCAAAACAACATTCTTAGCATTTTCTTGACTAGCAGGTACTGGTCTCTCATACAGAACTTTTGAATTAACAACTTTAGTCCTAGGTACCTCCTGAGAACCAAAGTTCCCATCATCTAAAGCTATCTGCACATCTTCAGAATCTAAAACATCCACCCTATCATTGAATTTACCCAAACCATATCCATCACTGGTCCTCCTAACTCCCTCCATTGGAGTAGGACCTCTTAAACTTGGCTTTGGAAGAGATGAAAAAGTACATCTTCTTCAAAATCACAATCCTAGGCCACTGGAATTAACTCGCCATTTTAATCTAAAGTACCATAAATTGGAGGACCCATATCAGCTATCCCCTTCTGCACCCTATATAATCTCTTCTCTTGAATAATTTCATTTCTCTACCTTTTTTGGTTCCACCTAACCAGCTTTTGGCCAAAGTTAAGACTTGATGCTACTTTTTTCTTTAGTAGTAGCTGCTCTCCTTACAGAATCCACACCATATTCACCAGAAATACAACTTCCATCCAATTTTTTCACTTGGAAAAATTCCAATACACCATAAGAAGTAGATAATATGGCCTTACTGACCTCTTTTTTGTTTTCACCATTTCCATTACTATTCCTATCATTAGCAGCAGCATCAACCAGAAACTCTTCAAAGCTAACCTTCTTTTAGCTAATACCATTTCCCCCAAGAAAATCAGAGGGAGTCAGGCCTTCACTAAGCTTAATAAAAGATCAATCAGTAAATTTATAAAACTTACCATAAAGTTTTACTCTACAAGCAGCCAAGTCCCTACTTATTTTAAAACAAGCATTTGACATGTCCCCCTCTTATTAAAATAAGAGAAGATCTTCTGTTCACCCTTACCACCATTATAACCATTTCAACCATGATACCTATTACAGAAATTATAACTGAAATTTCTCCTCACATAACTTCTACCCTTATAAGAAGAAGAAGAAGAAGAAGAAGGTGTCCTATTGGCCTTCTGAGTTTCTTGAAAAAAAAATTTAAGCTTCTAAGTCAAGTAAGCCAGCTTCTCAACTATCTTTGATTCCACATTCTCTTCTAACTTAGGAACTAGTTTCCCCGTCTGAGATTTCTTGGAATCTTTATCTTTTCTTCATTATATTTTCATTGTCAGCTAAAAACTTCACTTATCTTGCTGAAATACTGGGGACATGATTCTTGATAATTTTCCAGTGCCATAAGTATAAGATAGTCCTTTACAGTCTTTTCAGTATAACAGGTAAATCAGGTAGTTTCTTGTCGGTCAGTCGTCTAGAAGAGGGAATAAAAAGGGGAAGAAAGAGATAGAGGAGGACAAGAAGAACGGCTTTGAGGAATAAAAGAAATAAAATATAAAAAATTATTTAATTTATTTAAAGGAAGGCAACCACGAGTAACTTGAGAGATGACAAAAGTGAAGGTTTTAAATAATATTATTTTGGTGTAAGGGTTTCTGCGCGGCAAACACTATGAGTACTATCAGACTTAAGGAAACCTCTGGTTAATTATATAGAATTTTAATTAGAGTTATAATACTAATAAAAAATAATATAAATGTAATAGAAAATATTTTCAAGTTTGTTGAGTGTATAGTAAGTGATACTTCTACAGGGGATTATCCAAGGCCCTTTTATAGGCAATGGGTCCTCTGAAGCGCTACAAGTGACTATATACAAAATAGTAATGAAGTAAAACAAGAAGATAAAAGAAGACATCTGTAACATAGTAATTAAGAGAAAATTATACGAAAAATAATAAGAATCCCAATTAAGAATATAAAATTCCCATCCCAAATTTCCCAAATCAGTTAATACAAAATAATGAGTAACTAAACAGCCCTGTGATCTAAGAACTATGGGAAAAACAAATCAAAACAAGTATTACAATCTGTTTTCAGCATTTCTAAGTGAAACAAATAACATGTTTTGACGTAACAAGGCATGCAATCATTTTAATTCAGTGTAAATTAATATTTATTAATTGTTTTCACTATGTAATTTAATAACTAGTTTAACTGAAACAATTAATTAATTTAATTTGAGAATTTATAATACTATTTTATAAAATAAGTATTATAATTTATTTGATTTTCTTCCTGACACAATTAAGGGTCAAAAGAAGCGCCATTAATTATTGTTTAATACTATATGAAAGATGTTATTTATTATATAAATTTAAATAATTAATTTAATTATATTATAAGTCAATTTTACACTTATAATTATAATATATGTTTTTTAATTAATTAAATATAAATTTATAATTATTAAATACATAAAAATGCGCCATTATTTGTAGAATATATTATATTATGCTCAATTTAATTGTATATATAAAAATATATATAACCAATAAATTTAATGTAACACTTGTATATAATAAAATTCTTATATAATTTCATTATGCAATAAAATATTAAGTTATATTCATTAAATACAAGTCTTACCCACTCTTTAAGGTTTTATAATTTATATATCATTTACTGGACTCCTGGAATAGCCTGGCTGACATTTCTGCTCTTCATATGGTGAAGTCTACATCAAATTCCTTCTAGATAGCTCCTTCAACATGTCCATCCTAACACTAATACCAAAATCTGACCAAAATAAATCCTTAGCCTGATTCTCATGGGCTATTTTATCCACCTACACACTATATTCCACCACAGTATAAAATTGACCAAGAAGCCTCATGTATAGTTCACCAACAAATTAAGACCACTCTGAGATTTCCATTCACTAGAATATGTTTTCAAATCCACCATAAAACACCTAACACCCCATCTTTCTAGCATCTCCTTTTTCAACATAGACTAGTCCCTCTTCTTATAGCCTTCCATACTAATTAACTCTTTCTTAACCTCTTTGTCCACAATAAAGAATGTAATTTACTTTACCATGTTCAAGGGTAAGGATCCATCCACTGCAGCAGGAGCGGCTTCATAAATGCTCAAAAAACATTAAAAATACTCCCCATAACACTTAGGCCCATCCCAAGTTTTTATCCCTACTGATTTCCTGGTAGTCATAGGTACACCAGAAGCCAAAACACCAGATCCAAGAGCAGAAGACATACGAACGTCCAGAAATCAAAAAATACAAAAAATACAAAAAATATAATAATTTTCTCTTGAAGCTAAAATATAGTCCATATACAAAGCAAGTCATTAGAAGGCAGGGAATTTAAACCCCACCTTGGGCACCAAAGCATGTAGAAAGACTCCCACAGTCAGCTTTCTGTAGGTAGAATCCAAAGGAGTTGGAGAAACAAATGAAACCCCTATCCCTTTAAAGTAAAAGTGATTAATCAATTAACTAAGCTTTACATTCTTCTTGATAAGAAAATATTTTTTGATCAGTTGAATTGTTGAGGTTGAATGAACCAGTGCCAATGAAATAAAAAAACAAATTAAATGCAATAAAAAGTTACCCCAGTGAAAATTTACTTAAAGTGAGATTAATTTATAAATTTTTATAATTTAATATTTTATGAAAATAAAATTAAATCTGATTTCCCAAGAATGAGACCTATTCTCATTGGTAATCTACAAGTATATTTTTAAAAATGTTCTGTAAAATGATTTTTAAATATTTAAAATTTTAATATGAAATAATGTCGGTTTTGAACAGTTATAATTCCTATTGAATAATTGTTTTTATTGGTTTCTCTACTCTGAAAACCCTCTTCCTCCCTTTAAATAGTGGAAATTACCATACAAACTATGCATATCCAGTTCAAATGCCCCAAATCAACTCCTAGATGCACTTTGGAGCTCATCCAGATGTCCGGACTCAATTAAAAATATAAAAATAAGTCTAAAAAAATCTTTAAAAAAATTATGTTAGATAGCACTTCACCTGAAAAAAATTCTATCAAATTTTGGTAGCCAGTGCAGCCCTATTCACTCAACTAAACATCAACCAAATCACCACAAGAAATCTGGGGGTGAACTGCTAGCAGTTCCCTCTATTTGAAACTATCAGGAATTTAACAGGAAACTGTTGGGAAACCATCCTGAAACTGTCAGAAATATGTTTTTAAATCTGATGAAAAAACATTGAAAAAATAAACTGTCACAGATTGAATCCAGAACAATCCCTCCTTGAGCAGAGGTTAGGAACCACATTGAACATCAGTTAATCTCAGGTTTGGAAAAAGATTGAACAACATCACTTAGCATACCTTAATATTCAAATATTAAACTTGAATATATGTTGCGTGTATGAAATAGATCCATATGCATTTGAATTTGCATGGTGGATACTTATTGCATGTTAAAAATTGATGTGAAATGCCTATCCAAAGTGTATGCATAATGACTATGATGAATAAATATGCATAAAAAATATGCATAGTGATTATGCATAAAAAATATGCATATTGAATATGCATTAAAAATATGCATATTCAATATGCAAAAAAAAGGTGCATATATGTATATGAATAAAATATATTAATATGCATATAAATCTGTATAAT
This sequence comes from Hemileia vastatrix, assembly GCA_030280995.1. NCBI lineage: Eukaryota > Fungi > Basidiomycota > Pucciniomycetes > Pucciniales > Zaghouaniaceae > Hemileia > Hemileia vastatrix. Next base: position 25,131,995 of record JASXTE010000007.1, on the reverse strand, counting down.
GAATATGCATATTCATATGCATAAATATGCATAATGATTGAAAAAGGCAACAAAATGATGCTTAATGAGTATATTTTATGCATAAATAGAAATATGCAATATGAACTCATATTGCATACAGATAACACTGGCAAACCAACTTGTCCAAAACTCATACTAAATTTTTATTCTGGACTAAAGGTGTGAGGGAAGGAAGAAAAACAGTCTGACGTTAGAAAAATGCTACATGCACTCATTTTGTAGCAGAGCAAATGAGAAGTGCTGAATTATGGTTGGTGCCCATAATTTAGTATGATATCATAATTTTATTTAATTTTTTTGAATATTGAAAAGACTTTAGGTCGGTTGGTATGGATCTAGCTGTGCCAGGGTCTAATCTAATTATTTTAACAATTTCTTAATAATTAACGGGTTTTAATACAAAAACAGGTTGTATTTTTTGAGGGATATTGGATATGATAAGATCTTTTATAAAAAAAACTTATATTGTTTAAAAATATTCCTGAATCAGATGTGGTTTAATCACTACAAAAAATTGCAGTACTGTGGGCAATAAAATATATGCACAAGCAGTAAAGAAAGGACCGAGTGAACCCTTTTTGTGCAGTGGGAATCATTAGAGTGGAATTGTGGATGAAAAATATAATTCATAATTACCATTTTATTTAATCAAAAAATTTATAATATTAAAAAAAACTATTGATTAATTGTTATTTGACCTTTGTGTCTCACTCATATTTATCATTTGATTGATTTTTTGTCACCATTATGTTATTAATATTATAAGTATAGCAAAAACTTGTGTACCCAACGCATACCGGGTGATGTTACACCTTTTATAATATTATTAAATAAAGGTAAAAAAATATGAAAATGATTTGTTTTACAAAAAAAAATTGATATACAAAAGCAATATGAGGGATAAAAAGGTAAAATTAAAGGAATCAAATATGAAATAAAAAATTAAAATAAAATTACTGCCATCAAGAGCAAGTAGACATGTTGGGGTGAACGCTCACCAGTGGCACTAAACTTGGACTATAATTTTGTTTTTTGTAAAAATAAAAAAAAATCCACTAGAGCTTTACCAAAACTTCAGGATGACAATTTTGCCATATCAAACAACTTCTAGTGCAATTATTGAAGAAAAATTCATTTTCATTGCAATAGAGAGAATTGATCACATCAGACTGCATGTGACGAAAAGTGTGCAGCACAAGTTTGGCCGAACTTGTGCTGGACACTTTTATAATGGAGAGTAGCTAGGGTGGAATTTTTCTTCAGTTCATCTGGTATTTCTTTTAAACATGTCAACTGGTATTTGATCATTGTGCCTCACTCATATTTATCATTTGATTGATTATTTGTCACCATTATGTTATTAATATTATAAGTACAGCAAAAACTCGTGTGCCCAATGCATACCGGGTGATGTTACACCTTTTATAATATTATTAAATAAATGTATAAAAATATTAAAATAATTTATTTTCAAAATTATTAATTGATATCCAAAAGCAATATGAGGAATATAAAATTAAGTTAAAGGGATCAAATATGAAAAAAGAAATCCAAGTATTATTCCTAATATCAAACGCCAGTAGAGATGTTGAAGCAAATGAGAGCCATCAGGGATAAATTGTACTAAATTGACTGTTTTTTTAAAGATAAAAAATTGTGTACTTGTGGTTTGGATGAACTCTAGGTGGATAATTCAGCTATATCAAACTACATCTAGTGAAGTTTCTTATCAAATAATTTTTTTCATTGACATAGAGTGAATTGTTCCCATATGACTGCACCTGACAAAAAGTGTCCAGCGCACGTTTGGCCAAACCTGTGCTGGACAATTATATGATGGAGAGTAGCTAGGGTGCAGGTCTTCTTCAGTGCAACTGTTAGTTTTTAAAACATGTCAACTGGTATTTGATCTTTCTGTGTTATTCATATTTTATTATCTGATTAATTTTTTGTCATTAGATTATTAATAATTTTATTAGTATAGAAAAAACTTGTGCGCCAAATGAATGCCATTTTATATTACACCTTTAATAATATTATTAAAAAATGTTAAAAAAATATGAAAATGATTTTTTTTTCCAAGATTATAAATTAATATCAAAATGTAACATGAGTGATAAAAAAGTAAAGTAAAATAGATCAAATATGAAAAAGAAAAATTCAAGGAAAATTCTTGCCTTCAAGAGCCAGTAGAGGTTTTGAAACAAATGGGTGCCATCAGGGCTAAATTTGATAAAATTAAATTTTTTTTAAAGATAAAAAATTTTTCACCTGAGGTTTGGAAAAATTCAAGGTGGATAATTCAGCCATACCAAACTACTTCTAATGTAATTATTTAGCATTTTTTTAATTTAATTTCCACATAGAGAATTGATCCCATCTGACTGCACCTAAACAAAAGTGTCCAGCACAAGTTCGGCCAAACTTGTGCTGGACACTTTTATGATGGAGAGTAGCTAGGGTGAAAGTGTTTCTCAGTACATCAGTTTTTTGTTTTTCACATTTCTATTGGTTTCTTAACTTTTTTTTATAATTCATATTTATCTTATAAAAAATTTTTGTCACCATATATATTATGGGGTATCAATGTTCAGGGATCCGCAATTAGTGATCAGGAATTTTTTTCCCGGGATCAGACATTATTAATTGCTGAAGATTCTTATCCACTAGCCCCAGGGCTAGTGGATAAGAAATCCATGATAATGCATTATCCCGCCTCTTATACCCCAATTTCCATTCCTAATTCCTGATCCCAAACTCATCACATCCATGATAGATTTGCAAGAAAGTCACATGACTCATAATTGCTGATGCCATCCTTAAGTCTTTCCTCACTCTATGCCACTTAATTTTGGTGGCGAACACTTAAGTTTTTTTCTATTTACATACCTCAACTGCACATTTGGCGGTGAATTTCCACTTCCCACTTCCCTCATCACATATCCCTTCCACTGACTACAATGAAGCACTTCTCTACTAGGAAGCTACTTCACTCAACAATGAATTCTATCACTTTTATTTTAGTTTTTTACTATAAATCTGACTCTGATTTGGAAGATGCTTTAGCTTATATGTGTTTTCTTTCCAAAAAGCATTACATCATCACCAGGGGGCCAAATCTTTAAAATGATCCCCGATATGATCTGGCCTCCATTCTCAACATTCCTCATTTAAAATTCACTCAACTTTTTATAACTTCTCCCGATTCTTTCTTAAAACTTTATCAACTAATTTCTGAACATTCTATCTTCTATAACAATTCTCATAACAAACAGCGTAATCCTTCTATCCAACTTGCTGTTGCTCTATGTCCCTTTGGCTCAAATCAAAATGGTGCTGCCATAAGACGTTTGGATAATCTCTTTAACATAGGATATGGTACCATGATATTATACACCAGGCCCTGTATGATTGCTATCCTTTCCCTCAAGTCTCAAACTCTTGCTTGGCCAACTCCAGAACAGCGACTTGAATCCTCTCAAGTAATGCAAGCTGAAGGTTTCCCTGGCTGTATAGGTTTTGTTGATGGCACAACCATCCCTTTGAGTCAAAAGCCTGCTCATGATGGCAACCATTATTTTGATTGCAAAAAAAGGTTTCTTCAAAATCTTCTCCAAGTTCTCATCTTTCACAATCTAAATTTTTATCTTCATTCTAGATACTCTATTGCCATTCAACTTGTATGCAATGTCAATAAAAAATTTATTGCTTTTCACAGTGGCTGCCCTGGATCATTTCATGACTCTTCCTTCTTCCAAAGAATGAGGATCTCTCAATCCCCTGACTCATACTTTGACAAATCTCAGTACCTCCTTGCAGACTCAGCATATGCAAGTGGAAAGTACATTATACCTGCTTTCCGTGGTGCAAATTCAGAAAATGACCCCAAATTAAATTTAATTATCACCTTGCACAATCAAGAGTACGAATTGAACATGCTATAGGTATTTTAAAGGGACGATTTTCTAGTCTTCGGGAGCTCAGAATCCAATTTCAAAAAAAATTGGAGATCAAAACTGCAAATCATTGGATCTTGACTTGCGTAATACTCCACAATATTCTAGCTGATTTATAAGATGAGTGGAATGATCTTTATGAAGAAGACGATCCTGAACCACCACCGGCACTCCCCTCCCTTGATTCACAAATCATTCAATCAACCGGCATATGCTCCATTATAATGCCAATTACTCTCCAACATTTCACTTTTCAACACTTTTAACTTTTAATTTTTATGTTTTCATACTTTCCAAATTTCCTCTTTGTGTACTTATTCACTTGGTTTTGTATTTTGGTTTGTTGCATATTCATTTTTTTTTGAATTTACGGTGAATATCTTTTTTTTGGATGGCTCATTGGTTTTCTTTCACCAGCTCAACATGAAATTGCATATTTTCTTATATTGCATATTTTGTCAGTGATTTTTTTTTCATTCATCACCCATATTCTTTTCATCCTCTCCTCAAACATCCCTCAGTTTTTTTGGTTGCATTTATTTTCTCAACTCAACTCACCAGGTAGGTCATTTTTTTTCTTTTTTCTTGGTTTTTTCTTTGCTAATCATGATTTTTTTTTTTGCTTTTTTTTTTTTTTGTTTTTTTTTTTTTTTTGTAAGTGCTTTTTTTACTTTTTTTCTAGGGTAAACTAATTTTTTTTTGTTTTTTTCTCTTTTTTCTCTTTTTTTTTGTTTTTTCTTCTCTCCTTCACCTCTCTTTATCATCCTCAAGGCCCCCCTTTTTCCCTCTTTTTACCTGTCTCACTACCCCCTTTTTACCCTCTTTTTAGCTGCCTCAAATCCCCCCTTTTCCCCCTCTTTAGGTCACTCATCACCCCCCTTCCCCTCTTTTTAGGCGCTTCAAGACTCCCCCCTTCCCCTCTCTTTATGTCCCTCAACCCCCCTTCCCCTCTCTATAGCTGCCTCAAACCCCCCTTCCCCTCTCTTTAGCCACCTCAAACCCCCCCCTTCCCCCCACCCACTCCCTTACCTCCTCCTCTACCCCCCCTTTTTCTTAATGAATGATTGTTACCGATCTTTCGTTAACAAGGAGGGGGGGTGGAGGAGGAGGTAAGGGAGTGGGTGAGGGTAAGGAGAGTGGAAGGTGGGGAAGGGGGGTTTGAGGTGGCTAAAGAGAGGGGAATGGGGGGGTTTGAGGTGGCTAAAGAGAGGGGAATGGGGGGGGTTTGAGGCGGCTAAAGAGGGGGGGGGGTTGAGACATATAAAGAAGGGTAAAGGGGGGGATTCAGAGGGGTTTCAAGACAATTAAGCAGGGGGTTTCAGGGGGTTTTTGAGGCAGGCAAGGTGTCAGCCTCTATGTATACAAGACTGAGTAAAACGTGCTTATAAGTTATGTTAAACACATGAACTATACATGGGAACAATAAATAAGAGTACACAAATAGTATACATAAGTAAAATTATGATAAATACACAAAAAATGCCATTATAACACCTTATATACATGCATATATCCACCTTTTATAGGTCTTATGTACTTTTTATTAAGTTGGAATATTTTAGGGTAATCTTAAGAACCTTAAGTATAAGGCTACATAATTTTTAAGTACACTTAAAGCTGTTATATTCATTGTTTTATGCAAAAAACAAGAAATGCGCTTTATTTCACCTAAAAGTTGACTATATGCGCTATAAAATTGAGAATATCAAAAACGCGCTTTGACAGATCAATTGGGCTCATTGAGGACTATTTATTTGGCTATTTAAATGCATAAAAATAACACTTTTAAAATTTGGTGTTTTTTATGCCAGAAATGGCTTCTGTGTACTGGCCACATACTGCCTGCTTTTTTCCCATGTGAATAGCTTCATTTTTAGCAAAGTTAGCTTTTTCACACTATAATTACCCCACATTCTATGCCCACTGTGGGGAAAAACACTAAAATAGGGGACAGGCACTTATTTAGTGTCCTAGCTTAATTAATAGTGCATTGACCTTGTTTGTCAGCCATGCTACTAGACTTACCCAGTGAAATAATTAATTATTTACTGGATGAAGCCGCACCTTATCATCTTTAATTATTATTTAATTATCATTTAGTTACATTAAAATTAGTTATAAATTAACTAGTTACAGAATGTTAAAATTAAATTAATTAATTAAATAAATAAGTAAAATTAAAATTATAATTTTGTCCCTTATATTTTTCTCTAACACCGTGCTCATTTGACAGGTTGGGAAAAAATAAAACTTTATATTTAAAAATAAAATACAAAGATAAAATAAGATTTAAATATTCAAATAATATTAAATATATACAAAAAAAATCAAATTTCTTATTTAGGATTGACATTTACAGTAAATATTAAAAATATTGATGTATTTCTGACATACTCTGTAAATACATCTTTCTGACGCCTTCTTTTTGGAATAACTTTATTATTTGAAATACTCTTTCTGGAATTTTCTTTTTCTCTCTCTCTTCCTACTGTTTTTAGAATTTGATTTCCGTGCTTTGTCTCTCCTTTGCCTATAAAAGGCCTCTCTTTTTGTTGTCTTTTGATCATTCTATTTTACCAACTCATTTATTACAATAACTACAACACTAAAACTTATTTATTATATTTTATATCTTTAGTACTTACAACAAACATAATTCTATTCTATAACTTATATAAAATATTTAAATCTACCTCTTACTTTGAGTAAAAGAAATCATACTTAATTGAGAAATACGTACCTAACTTTTGAGAGTCAAATAATCCTTAAAATCTTCATATTACACCGTACCAAAGCTTCTAGACCAAAAGTGACCCTTGACATTGTTTATATGCACTAATTTCATTAATAACCTCACTCTTGGCACCTTATTTCATCACCACGCTTAAATTCACCTAAATTTAGTCAAGGATTTACCCGTGCAAGTGCCTGCCAAGGACTTCATGTAGTTACCCCACATCTCACGCTCTTTTTAAAGTTTTTGGGTAATTTCTCAGTCAATATTGGTTATTTTTGGATGGGAATTTCACGTAGTAAAATTTCAGGATTAGCCCCTCCATTTCTACAGTAGATTCCCCTTATTATTAAGCTATGATTAACCTTAAAAAGTCTCCTTTAGTCTTTTATATCATTGTTTTACACGCATATACTCTCTTTTTGTCTTTTCTTTTCTTTTGATGGATCTCCCTTATTATTAATAGGATTTTAGTGGTTGTTGCTTGTCTAATTATGTCATGGGTCACTAGGGGTGTTGATTGAGAGGTCTATTAGTTGTTTGAGGAGTCATTAACATTGTATTGGATGGTACATCAAGGGATTTATTGGGGAACTTAGTGTGTATAAAAGGAGGAGGTTTTTGGGTCTTGTTTTCTTCATTCTTTTATCACCTCAATTTATCCAATATAACAAAAAAAATTACAATACAACTCAATTAGTACTTTTATAAGAATTTTGAATAGTATCTGAAATTATTGAATCTATTTTTCTACTAACTAAAAAGATTGTAAGCCACATATAAGAATAGTGAGAATTATATTACTGAAACCTTTATTCTGAATTATATTTTACTATTTGTTGGATTTATACTACAGTATTCATATAGGACCATTTAAATCTTCTAGAAAAAGACTTTTCAAGATAGTTCACATCCCTTTAGTTGATCTTAGCCTGACACAAGGAGAGGATTTGAGGGGACTTTTGAGGCAAGGAGGGAGGGATTTGTAAGGGGATTTCAAATAAATAAAGGAGGAAAAAAGGGGACATTTATGGGAGATAAAGAGGCATTACCTACTTTCAAATAAATATAATAACAAATTTTTTTTGTAAATTTGATTAATTTTTTAATTTTTTTGGCTGGCAGTATTATAGAAAAAAAAAATTCTTTCTGTTAAGGACTGTCCCTCTTATTTACAAATCAAAAAAGGTTTATAATTTAATTTTTAATTTTTCTAGTAAATAATTTTTCTGATTTTTTTTTTATTTAAAAAATTTTTTTGTTTTTGATTTTGATTTTACTGAATTTTTTTTTTTATTTTTTTTTCAGGATCTTGTGAGAAGGTTTTTAATGACCAATCTTCAGGTTCACTTTTAAATTTTTTTTTTTTTTGATTTAATTTTTCCTGAAATTTTTTTTTTTTGAATTAATTTTTTTTTAAAAGGATTATGCTTTTATTTTGTTTTTAAAAATAAAACCTCAGATTTTTTTTTTGATAAATAATTTTTTTGGAAATTTTTTACTGATTTTTTGGTTTTTGGTTGTTTTTTTTTTCCAATTTTATTTTTCGAATAAAAAAACAGCTTTTTTTATTATTAGGTGAGAATTTAAAAAAAAAAAATTGAGTTGAAATTTTATTGACATTTAAATTTTTTTTCAGATCAAAAAAATGTCTTCTTCTTCAGATTCACCCCTTACTTCTCTCTTATCTTCATCTTTATCTTCTTTATCATCTTCATCTTTATCATCTCTATCATCTTCTTTGAAATCAACTTCCATACAATCATCTTCTAAATCATCAAAAAAATTAATGATGATCAGTCTCATAAGAAGAAAAGTTATCTGAAAAAAAAATTCATTATCTAAATCATCAAAAAAAAATTGAAGATAATCAGTCTCATCAGAAGAAAAGATATCTGAAAAAAAAAAATTCTCTGTGAAAGTTATTTTCATCATATCCCAAACATTTTTTTTCATAAAACTAAAGTAGATAAAAAAATTAATATCCAAAAAAATTACCAGAAGATATCAAATATCTAACCAATTTTGGTGATGATCAAGTTGTTTCAGTTATCAGTAATACTTATAAGGCTCAATTCATTTGATGGTGTAAAAGATGAAACTTTTAATCAACTATCGGATCTTATCATAACTCTTTAACAAATGGCTTTGGTTCGATTACCAATAAGGAATACGAATTTGTTGGTGGTATCATGAATGGATTTGGTTGGAGACCAGGTTTTGTTAAAGGATATTCTCTTGGTATGTCTAATAATTTTTTTCCCATTCTTAATATCATTTCACTTATTTCATTTATATAGGCATATATTCATTGTTCAAGAATATCACTAAAGCTTAAAAAGATGAAGATTTTTACTTATGGGACACTCTACCTTCATTTAACTCTTTACTTGCTCTTTGACTCAAAAAGCTCTGTAATAAAGCATTTGAAAAAAATCATGAACTTGCAACCAAAGTTGGAATAACAGTTTGGTGTGACTCCGAATGGGAAGATATCAGCCACGAATATATTTTATTTTCTAATGTTATTATCACTCATTCTGGATTCCAGAATAGGATTCATATTGATAGGAATGATGCCAATTTTCCTACTTTTGGTATATTCTCATATATCAATTCGATAACTGGCCAACCAATACCATCTCCAGCTAAAATCAAAGGAAATAAATATAAATTTTACAGACCACCAGTACATCATTGATTTTGGTTTGGGAAATGGTATCATCAAAAATGTTTGGAATTCTTCTAAGGATAATCATCAAACGACCAAAGCTCCTCCTGGTTTGGAATCCTGTCAAGTTTTCACACATTTTGGTTGCTCATTTCAAATCAGTCATAAGTTGATTCAAAGAATCAACAAGGTAAAGAAAGAAGGTAAAGTTAATCAATTTAAAAAAACATTATCTATATCCAGAAAGTATGGGGATCAGAGTTGTCTTCAAAAATTTTATATTTTTTCATAAATTTTTAATAAATATTTTTTATATATCAATTTGCTAAAGTAATGTGATGAGCCAACAACATTTGGTTGTATAACAGGTAATCATGATAACATTTATTTGTTTCATGGGGTTCCTCTAGCCTATACCTGTGGAAAGTCCCAAACTTAGTTTCTAGACTTGATCTGCATTTTGGCTGGAGGAATTGTCATTACTTTAAACTAGGGAAATTGATATATATTAGATATTTATTTAATAATTTATGTAATTATATTAAATTTAGATAACTTCCACCCCTTAATTCAATAAAATGCAGGGGGGGGTATTGCCAAATTTTCAAATCTGACATGTGAAATTGATGACTTAGAAAAATTTGGGTGATACCCGTCCCTTACTTCAATAAAATGCAGGGGGGAGTATTACCGAAATTTCTTATAAAACTTGTGAAATTCTTGACTTGTAAGAATTTTGGGGATACCAGTAAAATGCAGGGGGTAGTAACGCCAAAGTTTCATATAAGACTTTCAAGAATCTTGACATGAAAGAATTTTGGTGATACCCACCACTTACTTCAAAAAAATGCAGGGGTGGGGGTTTGGCAAATTTTCAAAGGAGACTTGAAAATTTTATTTAAAAAAAGAATATTTAACATTAAAATACAAAATTTCTAGAAATACAGAAAATAATTGTAAAATTTATGTACAAATAAATATGAACACATGAAGTGTGAAAGAAAGAAAGGAAACTAGTCAACAAAAAATTTCATTAAACGTTCTATTTCTTCAACAGATCTGTTTGCTATAATGCATTCAATCAAGATATCTTTCTTTTTAGAAATTTCTTGGAGATCATGCTTATACTTCATCTGTTTCATTAAGTTTTGATGCTTGAGTGTTTTTTCCTCTTTTTTGAATTTTTCAATACTAAGAGTTAACTCAAACTTCATCTCCTCCAAATCTTGGACCCGATCATCCTTCCGTAAGGAGAGCTTGTACTTCCTCTCTTCCAAATCTTGTACTCTGTCATCCCTCCTTAAAGAGAGCTTGTATTTCTTCTTTTCAAAGCTTAGAGTCTCTTTAGAAAATTCCACTTGTTCTAGAGTGAGAATAAAAATTAACATAAAGTAGAAGAAAAGCAGAGTAAAGTAATAAGAGGTATGATATCACTTACCAGCATCACGTTTCTCTAAAAACTGTTCCATCAAAGAAAAAGGTGTTTGTGATGAAGTATCACTTTTTCTTCTTCTTTGGGAGTGGAAATTTAGACTACTTAAAGCCCTTCGCTTTTTGTTCAACATAGCATTTTCCTCCTCATCATTGTCGCTAGCTTCAGACTCAGTTGATTGTGGGTCCTGGGCTTTTTCATCAGCCTTTTAAGAAATAAGAAAATCTAAGTAAATAAAAAGTATTGATAAGATAAAAGAAAAAAAAATAGACCTGAGTTAGATTGGGTTGGGTTAAATTTCCAATAGGATCAATAGCAAAGCTATCTAGATTTGTAGAATTTAGAAGAGGGGAGGCTTGAGTGGAGGAAGAGGATGGGAAAAGATTTGCTTCAACATCATGTTCTGAGATAGGATCTTCACCATCCAACATGTTTACAGGATTAACATTGGCTCGCTCTCCAAATATTGCATCCATCTCTTTAAAGGACATAAAGTTTCAAGTTTATTGTCTATGGATTTTATGCCCTTCATTATATCGTTGTCGGTGTAGACAATCCTATAGTACTAGCTATAGGCCTTGACCAAGGGAGTTGGAGAAAAACCAGAGAGAAAATACCCTGTCCCTTTAGAAAAATAGAGTGAGATTTACTTGCTAAAGTAAGTTGGTTCCTGTTTTGCTAAAGCTCCTATTTAACACACTTGACTGCTTGATGAGCCAAGAAAGTAGTCACCAGATAGACTACCAGACCAAAGAACTGAAATGTAGAACAAAGTCCACACCAGAGACAGCAAAGATACTTGATGTAGGCTGCAAATCCACACCAGAGACAGCAAAGATACTTGATGTAGGCTGCAAATCCACACCAGAGACAGCAATAATACTTGCTACAGCTTGCAAGACTATAACAGAGAAAACAGTTGCTAAAGTTAAGTTAAATGAAGAACTCACTTGCAACAAACACAGCCAATTGTGGCCAGAAAACAGTGAAAACTGAGTGAGGAACAATGAGATCACCTCCGGATGGTTGTATGATGATTAAGGTTGCCCCAAACTGTCTTATTCACTATGTACACACAGACCACTATATAAGAGCCCATGCGCACCCACCAATCTGGCACCTGTACCTGCCAGATTGCATAAAAACCCTCCTGGAGCGCTCCCCAACCTCCTAAAACAGAGGCAGGCGGGCCGCCCGATGTCGGAGATGCCGCCTGAAGCGGCCTGGCCTCCCTGAAGCCAGAAAACCAATAAAAACCACCAATCTACTTAGAAAAATTAGCTACAACTACTAAAACCTTTAAAACACGGAATTTCACTATAACAACATTGAGACATGAAATATAGAGAAAAATTAGCTCTATCAAATGGTACTAATCACTTAACCCTAAGACTTAAGGTTAGCCCGTAAAACACAAAAAACAAAATTAAACAGCAATCTTTTATAAATGAAAAATGAGGAAATGACCCCTTAAAACTCAGAATATGAAAAATGTCTTCAAGACATAAAATATAGAGAAAAACCAGGGCTATCCAATGATAGTACCCACATACCCGCAGACCCAATATCCACAAAATAAAACCAGAAAAATACCAAATTTCTTAACAGATGTCAATTAAGACATGCACAAACAGCGCCAAATCACACAACAAAGGCCCCTGCCAAAATTGGAAGACCACATCCTCCCTCCAATTGAGAATGTCCGCATTCTTTCTTCATCCAACCACCATGTTTAACCTCCTTTCCAAATCTGCCTCTGAAATGGGCCCCTGCCAATACTGCATCAACAATAATTTAATCTGCGCCATAACACCACCTGTTCATCCATACAGAACGTCCTGCGATGTCTGCCACTCCAGAAAGAAGACCTGCCACAGACCTGGTCCACTTTCTTCTACAACAGATTCACCTCTGCCTCAACCTGGTCCTTCTTCTGCCAGCACCAAAAGATCTAGGCCATCCATCCTGATATCCAGATTAATCAAAAGGCTCCACCCTTCCCAAAAGAGTGCCACAACCCATAAAGCAACTAGTTCCCCCATCCCTGGTCCATCTGATGGTAAAGAACATTCATTTCTTCTTTCAACTTTAAAGCTGATAACTTCTCAGTTCCTTCCTCTTCTGATAGTGATGATAACAATGTAGGATCCATTGCACCACCAACACCAACGCACTTGCCCACTATCAAGGCCAAGTTCCAACAACACACATCTCAACAGAAACAACTTCTGCTTCACTACTTCCAATCCACTCCTGCTAGAGATCCACAGGACATTGAGAACAGAAGACACCTCATTCACCAGTTCAAGGCTAATTCTGAACACTTCATTTCATCTCTTGATTCACTCTTTAATTCCACTAGTACTTGAGTTTGATTCAGAAAAGAAAAATTGACCACACCCTCTATAGGATGTAACCACAAACAACCCTCAGTTTTAAGTCTTGGGGGACCATCCTCATTTTATAGTCTTGGGGGACTCAAAAACCCTCAGTTTAAAGTCTTGGGGAACTCAAAAACCTAAATCATCAACCCAGAACCAGAGATCAACCACATTAAGACACAGAGAAAAAACTAACATTCTGGGGTAATTGTGAATAGAGCAGCCAGCCCATCAATTACCCCCAAACTTGCCTTTGCTAAATTCGGAGGCTCCCCCTGTGGATACCCTCCACCAATCTTTCAAAACAACTCCAACAACAAAAACTTTTCCTCAGTTTATAGTCTTGGGGGACTTACAACCCTCAGTTTTAAGTCTTGGGGGACTAACACAGTGTTCAGTTTAAAGTCTTGACGGACTACTTCTTGATAAAATCTTGAAACCAGCCAGTTTAAAGTCTTGGAGGACTAATAAATTTTCCAGTTTAGAGTCATAGAGGACTGAAAGAATCTTGCATGAATCTGACCCAGCCAATTTCATGCAATACACACACACAGCCAGACCCACGGAGCGTCCACCTTCACTTCATCTTCTACTCATCACTGACAAAATCTTCTCTTATCCTTTTCATCACCTTTCACACCACAAATCATGTCTGGATCCCCTGCTGTTGACTCCTCTACTCTTCCTTGCTTCACTGCTCCAAGGGACTATGCCTGCAAACAGTGCATACACATGTGCAGACCTTGCACATTCACTCTTCCAACTCCAGAAGCCAAATTCTACAACAGGGCTTATGACTCTTGCTATTCCAAAAAAAAGAAATGTGACAGAGATGCCCACTATCCTATTCCTCCGCCTTCTCCTTCTCACAAGTACATCTCCAGATCCCCTACCAGGTCTCCAGAACTTGGTCCATCCTCTTCCTCTCTATCTTCAGCTCCTTCCAGAAGATCCAGAAGCTCAGCTTCCCCCACTCTTCCAAAAAGACCAGCCTTAGCTTCTCAAGAAACTGCTTTTATCACTGCTAAATTAGCTCCAAAAGCTTCAAAATCAACCCCTAGGCTTCTAGACCGCGTCCAGGCGGCCCGCCCGCCTCACCAAACAGCAAAAATCAAGGCCAAAACCTCCAAAAACGGCCAGAAAATAGCCAAATTCATCCAGACAACAACAACAACTCAACCCAACTACCTCCTACTGCTCCCAGAGCAATGCAATCCACCCTTCCAAAATCCAAAAACACCAAAATTTCCCAGATTTCTAAGAGAACTGCCAGAGAACCCCAAGAAGAAACCAGAACACCACACACTGCTCCACAACAACAACTTTGTCCCCAACTAAGACAAAGAAACTACACCTCTCCTCTGTCAGCCAACTACTCTTCTGACAGTTCCATCTCTTCAAATTATCCATCCAGAAGAGAGCAGTAGGCTTCCAAGTCCCCCTCTCCTGCTCCATCCTTTAACAACCCTGGTACTCCATCACCAGCACCTCTTCCAGCTGAATCCAACAGAAATAACAACCCCAACAACAACAACAATCTCACTGCTCCAACTAGGCCCCAGGAACATCAGTATCCCAGTTCACCTTCTCAGGATCCTTCAGAGGAAGACCATGAGAATCCATATCTTCCCTAGTTGATCCACCCACTATGACCATAACAAAATCATTAGAGATCCAAATCCCAGCTGCTTACAGATTAGATGAGCTTCCAATCTGTAAGTACCAAATTAATTAATCCATTTCTTCAACAAAAATAATTACTGATCCAATTCTTCTTGTCTAGTTGGCACCCCACCTCCTGAATCTATTATTGGAGTTGGCCAAACTCTTGAAACTTCTTTGACCCTGGATTATGGAGACATGAAGAAACACCTAAGCGCCATGTGTTCCAATATGCTAAAAGCCTTTGACCTCCATGGACCCTTGAATGACTTTGAAAAATCCTTGAGAAAGCGCCTACTGGACTACCACTGGAAAATGTCTAGGATCATTAAACACACCCTCCAGCAGTCCATTCATGCCTCTTCTTCTTCCTCCTCTGAACTTCCCTCTAATCCAATCCCTATAATCTCTCCAGCAGGATGCACTTCAAAGAACACAGTGCTTCCCACAATCCCAACAAAAAACAAAAACGTCATCACAATCCGGACCAGCCTCCAGAAGCTTCATCATCCAGACAATGAGCTCCTGCAAAAAGATTAGAAAAATAATAATAATATAAAACAATTAATAAAAAATAATTTCAGATTTTTTTTTATCTACTAATATACTAAAATTGAAAATTAATAACTAAAATGAAATGAAATAAAATAAATGAAATAAAATAAAATATAAAAAATAATACAAATGGTATCCCCCAGCCAATTGATGAGCTGATCCCCTGATACCTTACCCACATCCAAGTGCACCTTGATGTGGATACACAATTAAATCTTTTAAATGATTAACAGAAAAAAAACAAAATTTAGAAATTCAGAAGATAACAAAAAATAATGAAACACAGAAACACATGAAATAAATAATATATAAAAATAAAATAGCATTGCCCGGCCAATTGATGAGCCTTTCCCCACCAATGCTTCCCCACATCCAGGTGAACCTGATGTGGTAACACCCTATCTTTTTGATTTTATAATTTTAAACAACCCCCCATAAAAAAATTAAAATAAAAAAAAGAGAAAAAAGAAAATAATCTAAAACTACTATCTAGCAAAAACATAACTGCCAAATCAAAGATAGTCCAGCTCCATAGATGGTCCAATAAGGGAAAGTCCGGTCCATAGAAATGATCACTGGGTGGGCTCCCTCCAATAAGTAAAAATGACGGGAGACCATCAGTGATCCACCACCAATCTGAAAGAACCAAAGATAAAGAAGGCAGTCCCAAACCAGTTTAAAGTCATAGCGGACTTAAAACCTGAATAATAAACAACAGAACTAGAATTCAACTAGGAAAAACAAAAGACTTGAGACAGACATTCTGGGGTAACTGTTCTACAGAGCAGCAGCTCATCAGTTACCCCCACACTTGCCAAAATAAAATCTAGAAGCCCCCCCTGGGTACCTTCTTACAAAAACACAATGTCCAACACAGAAAAACCAAAACCAATAAGAGTGAAGAGACCAGCACATGAAAACCAAAGGAAATTCCAGTTTAAAGTCATAGAGGACTAAAACCTGTGAAAAGAAACCAATACTAGGGCTCAACCAAATTAAGAGAAAGGGTTGGAAACAGACAATCTGGGGTAACTGTTGATAGAGCAGCCAGCCCATCAGTCACCCCCACACTTTCCAAGATCAAATCTAGAAGCCCCACCCATGGGTACCCTCTAACAAAAAATTCCAACAATCAGATGCATAGCATCACCACAAAAAAACAAAAATTAAAGAATGGTCCGTAGTTTATCCTCATTGCAGAGTCAATCTTCTTCATGCCTAGTGCCTCTGGGATAAAACCTCTTCACTTGGTCTGCAGCCACCCTCTTTTTCAAGACTGCACCATCCAACTCTTCCAAAACATAAGAACCTCCAGACACCTGAGATCTGACTCTGTAAGGTCCATTCCATCTGTCAGCAAACATTTTGCCCCACTGACTCTCCAAACTTCTATTATACACCAAAACCAGACAACCAGGTTTCAAGGGATTCCTGAGTCTATGAGCTAACTTTTTGTCCCAGTACCTGACTGATTGATTCCTAATCTTCATCATTCTAGAGTATGCCTTCTCCTGACATTCTTCTCTACATTCCAACTGTTGCATCCTGGCACAGAGCAAATATTCTGTTGAGTGCACCTCATCCCAATCAATTCCAAGATAAGAGAAAGCTTCCAAGTCCACTGGTAGAACGGCTTTTTGACCAAACATTAGCTCATAAGGAGAATAGCCAGTTGTTCTCTTCACAGTGACCCTATCAGCAAATAAAACAAAGGGTAAATAATGCCTCCACTTTTCGGCACTATCTCCACACATCTTCACCAAAGCATTCTTGATAACTTGATGGCCTCTTTCAACCATGCCTTCAGCTTCAGGATAATACGGTGTAGCCACTCTAACCCTAGAACCAACAATAGCCACAGCTTCTTTAAATTCAGCACCAAACTCTGGCCCACCATCAACAGTCACCAACTTCATCAACCCATACCTATAAGTCCAAACCTTCTTCAAAAACTCTGCCACATTCTTGGAAGTCAAATTAACCAGAGGCACTGCCTCAACCCAACCAGACAAATCATCCCTAGCAACAATCAAGTATTTATACCTGCCCTCTTTAATATGGACAGCATCCAGACTGACCCTTCCAAAAACAGTTGATTTACCAGTAGCACGGCCCATCTCTTTAGGTTTCAAGTGACTTCTTCTTTGACATTCTTCACAAGATTGAACCCAACCCTGCACAGCCAACTTCATACCCGGCCACCAAAATCTGTCTGCTACTCTTCTATAAGTCTCCCCAAAGCCTCTATGACCAAGGTCTTCATGCAAAGACTTCAAAACCAATTCTTGACCCTTCTTCTGAGTCACCACCACTTGAGGATTAGGATGTCTCCTTCTCATCAACCGCCTTCCTGACACATAAAATCCAGGACTCTTCTTCTTGATTTCCAACCAAGTATCATCATCACAACTATCTGTCCTCTCCAAGGTCAACAGATATTCCACCAAAATAAAATAAAACCCAGATTGACCCCAGGTCTCATCTTCAAAATCCAACAAAACAACATCCAAGGGTACAACTCTGTCATCAAAATCACCAGTGTGAACATGAGCCAATTGAGCAGCCCAACCAGGACACCAATCCTTAAATTTTGGCACGTCCTTCTCTTTCCACGGAACCTTGTGAGAATCCAGTTCACTAACAAAAACACCCTTTTCCAATTTTGAGCTGTCCCAAACAACAACTCCATCTTCATCAACAAAAACATCTTGATCACCAGAATCAAGATCAGATCCAGCCAGTTTAACCTCTTGGGGGAGGTCAGAACAATCATCCAGTTTAGCCTCATGGGGGAGGAAAGAAAAATCCTCAGCACCCTTTGTGCTGGCCCTAATCACTGGAACATCTTCATCAAACTCTTCAGAATCAGAATCCTCATCTGTAGGTGGCCTCCTTGATAACCCATCAGGCATAGTAAAAGTTTTACCTGGTTTGTGTACCAGGTCAAAAGAAAAATGTTGAATAAATGCCACCCACCTAGTCATTGGAGCATTTGGAAGACTAGGTGTATTGATCATCTGAACCAAAGATTTTGCATCCACCTGAAGCTCAAAATGCTGCCCCCACAAAACCGTCTGTAGCTTCTTTAAAATTTTAGCTACACCACACAATTCCAACTTAGGTTGAGAATACCTAGATTCCACCTCATTAAACACCACAGACTCATACCTTACTGGCCTGACCCTCCCAGTCTTATCCTCCTGAGAAAAAACAGCACCAGCAGCAATATAGCTTGAGTCCACTGCCAGATAAATCTTTCCGGCACCAACACCATAATCCAACTTGTGAAGAATTATATCTTCACCAACTACCTTTTTCAGCTTCTTAAAAGCCTCTTCACACTCTTCAGTCCAGTCCAAATCTGCATCTTTTCTGTTCAACCTTCTTAAAGGTGAAGCCAGCAATGAAAAATCCTTAATGAAAATCCTGACATATACACATACACCCAAAAATCCTCTGACTTCAGTAGTATTTTTAGGCCTTGGCCATGCCTGAATTTTATTAATCTTCTTCTTCGCCATAATCCTTCCCTCTTTACATACCACATGACCCAGAATTTCCAAAGCAGGAACACAACAACAGAATTTTGACCCTGAAATGGTCAAACCAGCCTCTTCAATCCTGAACAACACTCTCTCTAGAGTTATTGCATATTCCCACACAAACCTCCTTATTCCAGGGTTCTCCGATAACACCTCATTACCATAATTAGTGGATGGTTCTTTAATTCCACCATCATCAATAAAAATACCAGCATGAGTAGGAACCTCATCCTGCAAAATCCAGGCCATCTGTGCTTGATAAACTGCCACCGAATTAGTTGCTCCCTGAGGCAACCTAGTGAGCTGAAATCTTCCCAAAGGAGTCTCAAAAGTTGTGAGAGGCCTTGAATCCGTATGTAGTTCCCTCTCATCATAACCACCCATAATATCACCCAAACCATAACACACCCTTCCAGCAAAAGCTTCAACAAAACCCTCTGCACTTGGCCGCATACCAGCGTACTTGATAGTGACTCTATTCAAGGCTCTAAGATCATGAACCACCCTCAACTTTCCATTCTGCTTCTTTACACAGAACACCGGACTTGAGTAACTGGATGTTGATTGTTCATATAACCCAGTCCTGACTTTTTCCCTAACAATCTCTACAAAATCCTCTTGAATAGCGGCTGGAATCGGAATAGGTTTGATTTTCCAAGGTTCATGACAAACAACAGGAATCAAGTAAGGTTCCCCATAAGAGTGCTTCAATACACCCCTTTCCTCCTCAAAAAATGCCACCGCTTTTTCTCTTAGCAGAATAACGTGCAACAACAGCTTCTTTTCTTCCTCAGACAACCACCCATCAGGACCAAAATTAACAACTTTAAATCTTTCTACGGTCACCCTAGCCGTCTCTACAAATTCTGGAGGATTCTTCACCAAAGGAGTACAGTACGGATCTCTTGACAAAGGAGGTCTCTTCAAAGGCGGATTCAAGCCCACAGGCATAGGCTCATTGACAGGCCTAATCTTCTGCGCTACCTTCTTATACTTTTCCGCTCCACCTTCAACTTGAGGGATCTTCAGGAAATCTTCATCACCAGACCTGGAACAAAAACCAAGGGTTTCCCCATTTCTCACATGTGTGGCCAAGGTAATGTTTTTGAAAGGTGTAGAAGAAAACCTAGCGGTGCACAATTGGGAGGACTTACTTTTACACCCCAATCTCACCACTCCAAAACTTTTCCGCAATTCCACATCTTCATCCTCACTTCCAACTTCCAAATCTTCAAATCTTGATTCATCTTCTGAATCACATCTTCTAAAATTGTGCAGTTTATCCTCATGCTGGAGGTCCAAAAATCAATCTTGATAATCTTCTTTCTTCAAAATTTTCTGCAGTTTAACCTCATGCTGGAGGCCCAAAAATTGATCTTGATGATCATCATGCTTCAAAAGTTTCTGCAGTTTAACCTCATGCTGGAGGCCCAAAAATAGATCTTGATGATCTTCTCTCTTCAAAATTTTCTGCAGTTTAACCTCATGCTGGAGGCCCAAAAATTGATCTTGATGATCATCATGCTTCAAAATTTTCTGCAGTTTAACCTCATGCTGGAGGCCCAAAAATAGATCTTGACAATCTTCACAAAAATATTTTGCATCTTCTTTCTTCATTATCTTCAGATTTTTTTCTTGATTTTCATGAATTATCTTGAAATTTTTATCTTCTTTTCTTGAGTTTTCTTCTGTCCTACAAAAATAACCAGGGGTTTCCCCAATGCTCACAGGTGTGGCCAAGGTAATGTTTTTGAAAGGTGTAGAAGAAACCCTAGCGGTGCACAATTGGGAGGACTTACTTTTAGACCCCAATCTCACCACACCAAAGCTTTTCAGCATATCTTTAATAAAGATATATAACCAATCTTCTTCTTTAAACTTGAATTAAAAATAATTAAGAATCTTGAGAGAGAACAGAGACTTGATAAAAAACTTGATGAATACTTGCAGAGAAGAGAAACATTAAAAAGAGAAAGTTGAAAATCCACTTGGTATATCTCCAAAAGAGCTGACCTACTACAACCTGGGATTTCCTCAACTCGGGGAGAGGTTGTAGCACTAGGGTGATCAGCCCTCATTACTCTAAAATAGACAGACTCTCAATAGAGCCTGAGCCTCACTCCAAAAAACCAGAGGCAGCACCCACTTCCTTCCTTCTCCTGCAGCAGTCCATGCACTGGCACATTGAAGATAAACCAGGCCTAGTCTCCCAACCATCCTCTCCAGGGGATAATAACCTCATGTGAAGCCTCCTTTCGTCTTCACCAGTCAACTCCAAACTGATTCCCAAATCAAATTGATAACCAATTCTTTCCTGAAAATCCATCAAGAATCGCCCACCCAAAACTGCTTTTACATTACCTTTAGCAATGTAAAAATGAACCTTCCCTGAGGCTCCTCCAACATCTAACTTCACAAACTCTGAAGTTCCAACCAATTCAGTGAAATGGCCACTGATCCCTCTCAAATTCGCACCAATACCAGTTTTGATGGGAGGCCCATATGAGTTGCCTCAAACAAAGAAATCAGGTTTATCTGAGGACCTGAATCCACCAATGCCCTTGCCTCCCTGCCATTCAGAGTGACGTTGACATATCCCAGAGGAGCAGAAAAATGAGTTTCCAACCCCTCACCAAACTTTTCAGCAGAATCACAAATGTATTCTACCTCACCAGAAGAAACCCTTCTCCTGGTCAACAACTTCTTCTGCCTATCATCCAACCCTGGACTGATAGCATACAATTCCCCATAAGATAGGGAAACCTGACCCTGGTTCATCCTTTCCAGGACAGAGTCCATAACATTAACTTGACCAGACACTACTGGCCTCTCAAAGTGAGCTCTTTGCTTCACCACCTTGGTCCTAGAAGATTCTTGAGGACCAGCACCACCAACAGATTTACCATTAACAGGAACCAAACCAGATCCCTCACCAGAACCTCTGACTCCAACAGGCTTTGGCAATGAAGCCAAAGGGACATCCTCCTCAGAGTCAGAATACACCTCCATTGGCATTGGCTCACCATTCAGGTCCAATGCACCAAAACTAGGGGGGCCCATGTCAGCCATACCCTTCTGCATCTTGCACAGCTCCTCTTTGCTGTACCTTTTCCTAGCTGCACTCAGCTTAGGATCACCCTTTGAAGCATTTGGCATTGGTTGGGCCTGAGAACTGCTCTTAGGCCTACCCACCATTCCTGCTTCCACATCATAAACACCAGCCAAGCATTCACCACTTGACTGTCCACCACAAGCATAAAACTCCAAACCACCAAAAGAAGTAGAAAAAGAGACCTTATTGACCTCCTTCACCTTTCCCTTGACGTCCTCATCTACCTTAACAGAAGACTTCCCCTGATCAGGAATCTCCTCAAACCTTGGCCTCCTTTGATTGAGACCACCTCTTCTCCTGACCAAATCAACAGGAGCCTACCCCTCACTGGGCTTCACAAAAGAACCGTCAGGGAACTTAATAACCCTGCCATCAAACTCCACTTTTCCTTCAGACACATCTCTTTTCAATGCCCAACAATCATTGGACCTGTGCCCCCTCCTACTGCAATAATAGCAAACCCAAGGATCACTCCTACCAGCCCTCCTTTCAAACTCTCTTGGCTGAGAAGGTGCCACCTTATTAACCTTCTTGGCCTCCTGGACAAAAATGTGCAGCTGTTTTGTCAGATCAGCCAGCTTCTCCACCATTGGGTCCCTCTCCTGTTTGGGAACCTGTACCAAATTCTTCTCCTCCTTCTTTTCCCTAACTTCCTCTTCAGCCAAAGCCTCACTGACTTTGCTGACATACTTGGCACACCCCTCCTGATAGGTGTCCACAGCCAATAACTTCAAATGGGCCTCAGCAGCCTCCCTCACCTTATCCAAGGCAGGAAACTTCTGATCCCCATTAGAAAGAGTTTTCATCAATTCCTTTCTTGAAAACTCCTTCAACACATCCATCCTGACATCTCTAGCCAGGGCAGACCAAAAAACATCCTTGGCAGCATTTTCATGTGCCAGCTCCTCCACTTCCACCAAATATTCCACCACAGCATCAAACTGTAGCAGAAACTTCCTGTAACTATGTAAGTTACCAACACCACCATAAGATTGCCATTCACTGACAACCTTGTTCAGATCCACCAAAGTGAACCTAACACCCCATCTATCCACCATTTCCCTACACAACAATTTCCAATCCCTCTTCTTGTAGCCAGACATGGCCACAATCTCCTTCTCCACTGACCTATCACCAATGAAGAAGATAATCTGCTTCACCATGTCCAGATAGGATGCACCATCCACTCCAGCAGCAGTTTCATACTTCTCTAGAAACCACTTGACATCCTCCCCATTAAACTTGGTACCATCCCAAGTTTTAATTCTCACACACTCCCTAACCATCATAGAAGGAGGACCATCCCCCCCACTGACAGTCACCACAGGAATAGAGGAACCAGAAGGTATTCTTCCAGTCCAAAACACCAAAAAGAGCCAAGCAAAGCAAACAGAGATTCCAAAGAACTAGCAAGTTCTAACCCCACGTTGGGCGCCAGAAATGTAGACAATCCTATAGTACTAGCTATAGGCCTTGACCAAGGGAGTTGGAGAAAAACCAGAGAGAAAATCCCCTGTCCCTTTAGAAAAATAGAGTGAGATTTACATGCTAAAGTAAGTTGGTTCCTGTTTTGCTAAAGCTCCTATTTAACACACTTGACTGCTTGATGAGCCAAGAAAGTAGTCACCAGATAGACTACCAGACCAAAGAACTGAAATGTAGAACAAAGTCCACACCAGAGACAGCAAAGATACTTGATGTAGGCTGCAAATCCACACCAGAGACAGCAAAGATACTTGATGTAGGCTGCAAATCCACAACAGAGACAGCAATAATACTTGCTATAGCTTGCAAGACTATAACAGAGAAAACAGTTGCTAAAGTTAAGTTAAATGAAGAACTCACTTGCAACAAACATAGCCAATTGTGGCCAGAAAACAGTGAAAACTGAGTGAGGAACAATGAGATCACCTCCGGATGGTTTTATGATGATTAAGGTTGCCCCAAACTGTCTTATTCACTATGTACACACAGACCACTAACTAAGAGCCCATGCGCACCCACCAATCTGGCGCCTGTACCTGCCAGATTGCATAAAAACCCTCCTGGAGCGCTCCCCAACCTCCTAAAAAAGAGGCGGTGTGGTAGCCTAAAGTTTAGTACGGCACCTAAGTATGTAAATGGAGTTATCATGGCATGCAAGATTGGTGTTATTATTTTTTATAAAAGGGTTTTATTTAATTTATTGGAGTTTAAAATATGAAGAAATTGGTCACGAGCGAATGCCTACACAAATACAATTTATTTTACGGAGAAAACTTATTTTTACGGTCTGAAAATTTATAAGTATCAAGTCGAGTTACTCAAGAACCTTGGAAAATTTTCCCAGAATTTTTACTATTTTTCTTAAATTTTTAAATGAATTTTAAAGTTTTATAGAAATATTTACGTTTTCAAAAATTACTTAACTTTGATGAATTTTCACGGGGTAATTAGAGCTGCGCAGACTACGAAAATTAGTTTGGTATGTAAAGGGGAAGTAGCTCTATTATGTGTAATTTTTTCTAGATTGGTTTACTATGATGGACCTCAACAAAATTGTAGGTGACTGGCAAGCTAAAGGTGGTGTTTCTTCAATGGTGGACTTCAAAAAACTTTGTGTTCAGTTTGATGAAGTGGTAGAATATCTTATTTTGGTGGATGAATTAGTGCATGAAAATCAAGCAAAAGATTTGTTTTGGTCAGCATGCAGTAGGGATATTCGAATGGACGTCTTGAAGGATCTCTCAAGAAAGAATTTAATGAAGGAACTGCCAAACGGTGAGCAGAAGTTACCGGCTCTGGAGGTTATTAAAGAGAACATCCAAGCCCATCTAAAGTTATTAGCGTTGGACAAGTATCAAGAGTCTTGCACTCAATATGTCAGTAAGGTTAGCGAAGTTTTGGCCGAGAACAACGATATTATGGTCAAAGCCCAGGAGGCCAAGAAGGCACAAATGGGTGTTCCTGCTGCAAAAGTTGAGGGCAATGTAGACAACAAGATGGTCAATCACTTGGCCGATTTAACGAAACAGCTAAAGATATTTGTCCAAGAGACTCAAAAGGCCAGTAAGGCCCCAATCGCTTCTTCGTCGACGTCGACTTCTTATCAGTCCAGAGGTTATGAACGTCGAAATTATAATGGCAATAATAATGGTAACCGCTTCCCAGGCAATGGGAGAAATGGTGGGAATGGTGGTAGTAATGGATATAGAGGTGGCTATGATGAGCCAAAGGTGTGCTCCTATTGTAATAGGAGGGGTCACAGAGCAACAGTTTGTTTTGCTCTTGATAAGGATATGGATGCTGGGCGAGTTTTATTCGATGGTAAAGTTTATAAATTTCCCGATGGTTCGTTCATCAAGCCCAGTGATGGACAGTCTCCTTCTGATTTGGTCAGAAGAAGTTTAACGGCTGAAAGGAGAGCCAGATTTGAAGAGGTGACGGATGAAGATGTTAATGCCAAGGGTGGCAAAAATGGTAACGGTAATGGTGGAAAAGCTGACAAAGGTAAAGAGAAAGAGGTCAGTAAAGCCACATTTTCTACTTCTTTTGGTGGTTTAGAGCTGGCGACGGTTGCCCAGGTGGAGGGTAGCTGTATGGCTGGCGAATACGATGTTAATGCTGCTAGAAGAGCAGCTGCTACTAAGGCGAAAAGTAGCATTCAGAGCCAATTGAGGGCTAATCCTGGCAAGGCCAATAATAAAGTGAACCCTTACTCTAAGGACAAGATTTCTAGTGCTCAAACTGCCGCCAACAAATTGAACCCTTACTCTAAGGACGAATTATATAAAATGCAGAAGGGGATTGCTGATATGGGGCCCCCTAGTTATGGCAAGTTTGATTTAAATGGTGAGCCTATGCCAGAGGATGATTCGGATTCTGAGGAGGACGTACCGTTGGCGTCTCTACCCAGACCAAGTTTTAGCGGTCCCATCCCAATGGAGGGAGTAAGAAGGACTAGCGATGGATCAGGATTAGTGCAAGAAGCTGGTGACGGAGTTAGGGTTATAGAAAGTGAAGATGTTATAATGGGGGGTGAAGATGGCTCGGTTGGACCTCAAGAGGTACCCAGGGCCAAGGTTGTTAAATCAAAGGTCCAGTATGAGCGGCCAGTAGTTTCTGGTCAAGCTAATGCGATGGACGCAGTTTTGAATAGGGTGAATCAACTTCAGATTCCCTTATCTTTGGGGGAGTTATTTACGATTAGTCCGGCGCTTGCTGAAAAGCAAAAGAAGCATTTGACGAGGCGTCGGGTTTCCACTGGAGAGGTGGAATATATTTGTGAAAATGCTGAAAAGTTTGGGGAAGATGTAGATACACATTTTTCCGCTCCCCTGGGTTACCTGGTGGTAACTCTAAATGGTAAAGAAGTAAAGGCCTTGGTCGATTCAGGGTCTCAAATTAATTTAATTTCATTGGAGCAAGCGATGAGTATAGGCTTGCCAATTAAAAGTGGAACTGGGGGAAACCTCAGAGGCATTGGAGGGCATGCAACAGAGCTGATGGGTACTGCTGAGCATGTCAGGTTAGGCATTGGTGGATCTGTTGGTAAGGTTCACTTTTATGTGGCCAGAGGAGCAGTCAAAACTGTTCTTGGTGGTCCTTTTTTGATGGATTTTGAGGCCAGGATAGGGTATCAAGCTGGCATGGGGATTAGTTTGGAGATCACTGGTGAAGATATGCGGAGGTTACATATGCGGTTAGCACCTCCTGGAGATGAAGGTTGGGAAACACGGCCAGGGATTACTACTCTGTGCCAGTGTTGTGTTTGCACCAAGAAGCGGCATATAAAACGGACGGCTTCTGGTGAATTATGTTTGTTGGAAAGGGATGAATGCCCTCATTTTTTGGGGTAGCAGGGGCTGATCGCTCTAATGTTGTAATCTCTCCTCAGGATGAGATCCCGGATTGCAATAGGTCAGCTCACTTGGAGATAATTCAAGTGGATTCTCAATTATTTTCTGTTAATATTACTTTGGAGTGCAAATACGTTTTGGACTTTTCTATATGTTTATTGGATTTACCCGGTTTTTCTATTAAATTTAAAAACGGTGAAAAAGGCAAAATGGGCCAAATTAGGTTGGATAAAAATTGGAAGGGTATGTTTCTGGACCTCCAGCAAGAGGTTAAACTGCAATTATCTCCTTCTATTTTGGACCTCCAGCAAGAGGGTAAACTGCGAAAATCTCATCAAAATACGATTAAAAATCTTAGTATAATTAAAACACAAAAAAATAATTTTTGTGAAAATGTTATTTCGGACCTCCAGCAAGAGGTTAAACTGCAATTATCTCCTTCTATTTTGGACCTCCAGCAAGAGGGTAAACTGCGAAAATCTCATCAAAACCCGATTAAAAATCTTAGTATAATTAAAACACAAAAAAAATAATTTATGTGAAAATGTTATTCCGGGCCTCCAGCAAGAGGTTAAACTGCAATTATCTCCTTCTATTTTGGACCTCCAGCAAGAGGGTAAACTGCGAAAATCTTATCAAAATCCGATAAAAAATCTCAGTATAATTAAAACACAACAAAATAATTTTTGTGAAAATTCAATTCCGGTTCTCCAGCAAGAGGTTAAACTGCCGACTTTCTTTACGGGTGATTTACTGTTGGATAAGGGAAGCAAAGGTGTTGGAAAATCTGTTTATAAATTAGACGAGGGAAAGGAGAAAAGGGTAAAATTTAAAAATGAAATAAAATATTTTTCTAATTTTTCTTATTCCGATTCTGATGATGAAGAAGATTCATTTGATGAAAGTTTTAACGGCGATGTTTTACCTCAAGTTTATTTAGATGTGGATGCAGCCAAATATAAGAAAGTAGCAAATAAAGTTCGACCTATTAATGAACCGCTACCTGCTGAATTAAATCCACCTTTGAGAAGACCAAGGTTATCAAGAGATCCTTATGAAAGTCCCTTGGTAAAGAATCCGCCTGAATTTTCTGAGACGTCAAGAATCACTTTTGAGAGACTGGGTGTTGTTAATTTTGGACCTGATGGTTGGTTGTCTGGAGAAGAGAAGAAGTTGTTGTTGGATGTGATGGTCAAGCGAGAGAAGGCCATTGCTTTTGAAGAAGAGGAGAGGGGTGTGTTGAAGCATTCCTATGGGGAGCCTTACAAGATTCCTGTGGTATGTCATGAACCGTGGCAGCAGAAACCGATTCCTATTCCGGCTGCATTAAAAGAAGCCTATATTGAAGTTGTCAGAGAACGGATACGCACTGGACTGTATGAGCAATCAACGTCAAGTTATTCTAGTCCTGTATTTTGTATCAAGAAACCGAATGGCAAGCTTAGAGTTGTTCATGATCTTAGGGAATTAAATAGGGTTACAATAAAGGATGCTGGGATACCGCCTAGTGCTGAGGAGTTTGTAGAAGCGTTTGCAGGGAGAGTGTGTTATGGTTTGGGAGATATTATGGGTGGATATGATGAGAGAGAGTTACATCCGGACTCAAGGCCTCTCACTACATTCGATACGCCACTTGGACGTTTACAGTTAACAAGATTACCTCAAGGAGCAACCAATTCGGTTGCAGTTTATCAAGCTCAGATGGCTTGGATCCTTCAAGATGAAATTCCACAATATGCTGGAATCTTTATAGATGATGGAGGAATTAAGGGACCAACAACCGACTATGATAACCAGGTGTTGGAAGAGAATCCCGGGATACGCAAATTCATTTGGGAGTTTGCAATTACTTTAGAAAGAATCTTGTTTCGAATTGAAGAGGCTGGCTTAACTATTTCAGGTTCAAAATTTTCATGTTGTGTGCCAGCCTTAGAAATATTAGGCCATGTGGTATGTAGAGAGGGTAGGATTATGTCCAAGAAGAAAGTTAACAAAATTCAGTCCTGGCCAAGACCCAAGAATACGACCGAAGTTAGAGGGTTTTTAGGCGTTTGCGTATATGTTAGAATGTTTATCAAGGACTTTTCTTCATTGGCAGCTCCATTGAGACGGTTAACGAGAAAGGATGCAGACTGGGAGTGGGATGAAGAGTGTGAGAAGGCGTTTGTGAAGTTGAAGGAGGTTGTAGGGAAGGATTTAGTCCTGCACAAGTTGGATTATGGAAAAGAAGCTGGCAGAATTTATTTAGCAGTTGATTCAAGTCAGATTGCAGCTGGGGCGGTTTTGTCTCAGATGGATAAAGCTGGTTACATTAGGCCAGTTAGGTATGAATCTGTAGTATTTACTGAGGTTGAATCAAGATATTCTCAACCGAAATTGGAATTATGTGGTGTGGCGAAAATACTGAAGAAACTTCAGCATATTTTGTGGGGGCAACA
Organism: Hemileia vastatrix; assembly: GCA_030280995.1. Lineage (NCBI taxonomy): Eukaryota > Fungi > Basidiomycota > Pucciniomycetes > Pucciniales > Zaghouaniaceae > Hemileia > Hemileia vastatrix. Next base: position 25,102,653 of record JASXTE010000007.1, on the reverse strand, counting down.
TTTTGAGTTGCAAGTGGATGCGAAATCGTTAATCCAGATGATTAATTCCCCAAGTTTACCGAATGCACCCATGACGAGATGGGTAGCTTTTATTCAACATTTTTTGTTTGATTTAGTTCATAAGCCTGGCAAAACTTTTACTATGCCAGATGGTTTATCAAGGAGACCGCCCACTGAAGAAGATTCAGACTCAGAAGAGTTCGATGAAGATATACCTATTATCAAAGCCAGCACTAAAGGAGCTGAAGACTTTCCATACCTCCCCCATGAGGTTAAACTGGCAGGACTAATGTGTTTAGATTATGGTGTTGATGACCTCCACCAAGAGGATAAACTGGAAAATAGTTTATATGTTAATAAAGGTGTTGGAAAAGGTGTAGATAAATTCGGCAGAGAGGAGGTAGAAGAAGATGTGGTGTATGTAGAGGAAAATGGATTGGTAGTGTGGGATAGTAGTAAATTAAGGAATGGTGTATATGTTGGAGAATTAGAGAATTTAAATAAAAAGGTGGATAAAGAGAAAGAGGTATTTTCAAATACGGTTTTCGAAGGATCCAAAGGTTCAGAAGAAAAACGTCGACATAGCTCGATTAAAAATTTATTTAGGGGTCAACGATTATTGGCTCATTCATGTGCAGGTGATATTGGTGATAGAGAAGTCCCTATTGATGTTATATTAATTGATTTTCAAGATGAAGTCTGGGGTCAGACTGGTTTTTATTTTTTGTTAGTCAAATATTTGTTGACTTTAGAGAGGCCAGAAGATTGTGAAGACGATGAATGGGTGGCTATCAAGAGGAAGTCATCTACGTTTTACCTATCTGGTCGACGTTTAATGAGGAGGAGGTATCCAAATCCTCAAGTAGTTATAACTCAACAGAAGGGGCAAGAATTAGTTTTGAAATCACTGCATGAAGATCTCGGGCATAGAGGCGTGGGAGAAACATTTAGAAGAATTTCTGATCGATTTTGGTGGCCTGGCATGAAGATGGCTGTTAAACAGTGGGTTCAGTCATGCGAAGAATGTCAAAGACGAAGTTATTTAAGGCCAAAAGAACCTGGACGCGCGACCGGTGAATATACGCTCTTTGGAAGAGTTAGTTTAGATGCCGTTCATATAAAAGAGGGACGGTATAAGTATTTAATTGTGGCCAGAGATGATTTATCTGGTTGGGTAGAGGCAGCGCCTCTTATTAATTTAACTGCCAAAAATGTGGCAGAATTCTTTTTGAATAATTGGGTATATAGGTATGGGGTGATGAAGTTGGTGACGGTAGATGGAGGTCCTGAATTTGGGACAGAGTTTAAAGAGGCTGTATTGAAAGTTGGATCAAAGGTTAGGGTAGCAACCCCATATTATCCTGAAGCTGAAGGTATGGTTGAAAGAGGGCATCAAGTTATTAAGGATGCTTTAGTTAAAATGTGTGGGACAAGTGCCGAAAAGTGGAGGCACTATTTACCTTTAGTTTTATTTGCTGATCGAATCACTGCCAAAAGGACGACCGGATTTTCACCTTATGAACTTGTTTTTGGACAGAAAGCAGTTTTACCGGTTGATTTAGAAGCTGAATCATATCTTGGAGTTGACTGGGACACGGTCAAAACTACTGAAGAATTATTGTGTGCAAGAATGATGCAGCTAGAAAAGAAAGAAGAATATTTAGAAAAGGCATATTCACGGATGATGAAGATCCGAAATCAATCAGTTAGATATTGGGATGAGCGGTTGGCACATCGATTAAGGAAACCTTTGAACCCAGGTGATATGGTCCTGGTGTATAATAGGAGTCTGGAAAGTCAGTGGGGAAAGATGTTTGCAGATAGGTGGAATGGACCGTATAAAATCAAGGAGCAAGTTTCCGGCGGTTCATATGTGCTAGAAGAGTTGGATGGAGTAGTATTGAAGAAGAGGGTAGCGGCCGATCAAGTGAAACGGTTCTATCCTAGAGGCACCAGGAGTGCCGAAGTATTCCTCCGCAATGAGGATAAACTATGATATCAATTAAACTTTATGGATTCCTCCGCAATGAGGATAAACTATGACATTTATGAAACTTTATGGATCCTCCGCAATGAGGATAAACTATGAAACTTCTTAAATTTTATGGATCCTCCGCAATGAGGATAAACTATGATATCGATGAAATTTTATGATGACCTCCGCAACGAGGATAAACTATCTTCTTTTTTATCAAAATACTTTACTATCGTTACACTGTATATGGACAACGAAACTGTGATGAAACTTAACAAAATGCAAGAAGACCTTCTTTGAAATTTTCGAAAACTTAAAATTCTTAAAATATGGGTGAAGATAGTGTTGGAAAATTTTTAAAATTTATTGGAAGAAGTGTTCACAGGGGAACCTTCTTAATTTAATATTGGCAAGTGTGGGGGTAATTGATGGGCTGGCTGCTCTATACACAATTACCCCATAATGTTCGTTTCCAAAATTTTCCCTGTTTCTAGTTGAATCCTGGCTTTGTCTTTTAATTTTAGGAAGTCCACTAAGACTATAAACTGGAACGAATCAAGAGACACCGCTCTCAACGCCGGATTCAAGATTTTTTTTTTTTTTTGTTTTATTTTGTTTTTGATTTTTTATTTTAGATTGTGATTTCTATTCTTTAATATATATTATGAATTATTGTAAAGGTGATGCTCACTGGTGGTCTCTAATCATTTTTATAAATTGGAGGGAGCCCACCCAGTGATCATCATTATAAAAATTATCTTCTAAAAACTTTCATTTAATTTCTTTTCTTTTTAATTTCTCAAAATTGTGTAACCACATCAAGTTGCACTTGGATGTGGGTATGATGTCGAGGGTACGGCTCATCAAATGGCCGGGGGGCATCTTTTAAAATTTTATTTTAAAATTTTTTTTACTTTTTTTATCTTTCTTTTCACATTCATTTATCTTTCTTTAAAAATTAAATTTTAACTTTTATTTCAAAACTATCTTTTCTAAAATCTTTTATTTTAAATTAAAAAAAAAAAATAAAAAAATAAAAAAATAAAAAAATAATAAAAAAATAAAATAAAATAAAATAAAATAAAAATAAAAATAAAAATAAAATAAAAATAAAATAAATAAAAAAAAAATAATAATAATAATTAAAAAAAAAAAAAAAAAAAAAAAAAAAAAAATTAAAATTTATTAATTAAATCAAAATCATTATTATAATTCTTAGTTTTATTTTTCAGTCTTCATTCTTTTAGTTTTATTCATTTAGTTTATACAGGAAACAGGGTCTAGGGGAACTCAATACCTTGGGATTTTACTTCAAGATATCTGTTAGTCCTCCAAGACTTTAAACTGGCTACTGTTCAAGACTTTCCTTAAGGTTTTTATACAAATTTTGGAGCTGCTAGTCCTCCAAGACTTTAAACTGGCTAATTTTCAAGACTATCATTAAATTTTTTTTTGGATTTGTTAGGTCCACCAAGACCTTAAACTGGAGTGTTATCAAATGTTAGGTCCACCAAGACCTTAAACTGGACTGTTATCAAGCTGTTGGGTCCACCATGACCTTAAACTGGATTTCTTATCGATTAAATGTTTGGTCCACCATGAATTTAAACTGGTAGTTCATTCATTGTTTAGTCCACTATGACTTTAAACTGGAAAATTAATATCTGCAGGATAATTCAACATTCATTGGACCACTATGGCCTTAAACTGGATTACTTGTCGATCAAATGTTTGGTCCACTATGACATTAAACTGGATTAACAAATTTATTCAATCTTTGGTCAAGCCTAGGCCTTACTTAGGAATATTTCAAGTTATTTATGCACCTAAACGATCTTTGGTCCACCAAGACCATAAACTGGCAATCGATTATATGTTTGGTCTACCAAGACTTTAAATTGGAATGTCAATCTTGTTTGGATAACTCAATTCAATCTTTTAATTTATCACTGTCCACTAAGACTCTAAACTGGTTATTCAATTATTTCTGGAATTGGGTGCTGATAAGCTTTAGGAGGTTAAAATTTTAGGTGGTGATGATGCTAATGAAAGCATAATGTTTAATTAGGTGAAATTTGTGGCGCTTTAACATGGTCTAAAGTTAATATTATTATTGGAAGCCTGGCAAAAGTATTTTATGGGTTTGCTGTATAGCAAAGTTTGAAAATTGTGATGAAGGAATCAGAAGTTAGGATGGTAGTTGGATTTTAGGGAATGATTTTTTTAGTGCCTCATAGTTAGGCCATTTTTTTTGGTGTGAAGCTTGGAGGACCTTATGGCGAGATTGGAATCATAGAATTCGGCTCAGTGGGGGGCCCTATGAGGTTGGAATCAGGAGTATTCGGCTCATAGGAAGATCCACTCTCTCAATGCTGTGACAAGAAGGAAGACTGGTATATGGGAGTCTGAAGGGATTCAAACCTTGCTCTCAGTAGTGGAATCATCACAAGATTTATATTATTTTATGTTATATCAAGCCAGAGAAGAAGAAAGAACGTTTTTTTTATTATAAAGATTTAAAAGAAGACCAGCTAAAACAAATTTATCAAATTATTTTATTAGAAAAGATAATTCTTTTGGAATTGCTCAACCACTTATGCAAAGTTATAAGAATGGGGACATTCTCGATTGGAGGGAGGATGTGGTAGCCTAAAGTTTAGTACGGCACCTAAGTATGTAAATGGAGTTATCATGGCATGCAAGATTGGTGTTATTATTTTTTATAAAAGGGTTTTATTTAATTTATTGGAGTTTAAAATATGAAGAAATTGGTCACGAGCGAATGCCTACACAAATACAATTTATTTTACGGAGAAAACTTATTTTTACGGTCTGAAAATTTATAAGTATCAAGTCGAGTTACTCAAGAACCTTGGAAAATTTTCCCAGAATTTTTACTATTTTTCTTAAATTTTTAAATGAATTTTAAAGTTTTATAGAAATATTTACGTTTTCAAAAATTACTTAACTTTGATGAATTTTCACGGGGTAATTAGAGCTGCGCAGACTACGAAAATTAGTTTGGTATGTAAAGGGGAAGTAGCTCTATTATGTGTAATTTTTTCTAGATTTTTTATTATGGTTTTAAGGTTCTAAATTGAGTCCGGAAGTCCGGACGGACTCCGTTTCGACTCCGTACGGACTCCGCTTTGACTCCGTACGGACTCCGTACGGACTCCGTTCCGGCTCCGGATTGACTCTGGAAGAGCTCTGGAGGGGAAAACTTAGGCACGTGACTAGGAATACTTAAGCGACTCTCAAACTCGAAATTGAGAGGGGGGACACATCATACAGCTTAATCATTAACTACCACGGTCTCATTTTTTATTACTCAACAAATTTAAATAAATTGTAATACCCTTATAACTTTATATTTTATATATAACATTTTAGAAATACTACTCAACAATTTAAATAACACTTCATACAGGGTATCTTTAGAAAGGTCATACTCACTGGGACTTGATTATAGCTGTCTCATAAAAATTTAAAATATTATAAAAACATAAAGTCAATCTTTACAGATCTTTCACTGGTACACCTTAATTGTTGTTATCAGTATTTCTTTTATCAACAGCCACTTTCTTTAAATCTCAATAAGCGTTAAATATTTTAGAGTTTCATTATTTTTATCAATCAGATCTAAGTAGATTGGTTAGCTTAGTGATTTAGAACACCTACTTTGTTATTTTTATTGGAAGGACGGGGTTTTCAGCTAAATCCACATATCTCCTCCGGATTCTGCTTACAGCAAGGCGACTGTAAGAGTTTACCCTACCATAGCGGGCGGGCCGCCTGAAGCGGCCCGGCCTCCCTGAAGCCAGAAAACCAATAAAAACCACTAATCTACTTAGAAAAATTAGCTACAACTAATAAAACCTTTAAAACACGGAATTTCACTATAACAACATTGAGACATGAAATATAGAGAAACATTAACTCTATCAAATGGTACTAAGAACTTAACCCTAAGACTTAAGGTTAGCCCGTAAAACACGAAAAACAAAATTAAACAGCAATCTTTTATAAATGAAAAATGAGGAAATGACCCCTTAAAACTCAGAATATGAAAAATGTCTACAAGACATAAAATATAGAGAAAAACCAGGGCTATCCAATGATAGTACCTACATACCCGCAGACACAATATCCACAAAATAAAACCAGAAAAATACCAAATTCCTTAACAGATGTCAATTAAGACATGCACAAACAGCGCCAAATCACACAACAAAGGCCCCTGCCAATGTTGGAAGACCACATCGGTAACCCCAAAACCAGTGGAAGATAAAAGAGCCTTTGCCTTCTTGTATTTTTCTTGGTAACTCTTGAATCATTCAGACATCTGTTTAGGCAAAAGATCAATCCTTCTCTTGGTCTTATTCTGTAATTCATTTGCCATTAGAAGATAGCCATTAACTTTTGATGTGGGAGGCCGTCCTACTTTAGTGGCATACTCAGTACCAAAAAAAGAGTCATAGTTAGATTTAGTTTTCAGCCAGTTGATAAGAATGAGATGGTCATCTTTTTTTAATTGAACGGTCTTTGATTTCTTGGCTGAGCGGGGGAAAGAGGAAGTAGTGGAAATTGAAGAACAACTGGGTGATGGCTGCCTTTGAGAAGATCTAGGATGACGAGGCATGTTATTTTTAATGAAGATGAAAAGGAGAAGAAACAAGCAGATGAGATAGCGAGATGAAAAGGAGCAGAATCAAACAGATGAAATGGGGAGAAATTCTGAGCGGATAGAATGAACATGATGGGATGAGAATGGAAGTGCACAGCAAGGTAGAAGGCATATTAAGGGAGTAGTCCAAGATGTGGTTATGGCCAAAAGTAGGTCAAGATGTGGTTATTACAGAAGGTTTTCCAAGATGAGGTTATGAAAAATTGAGTAAAAAAATGTCAGATAAGAGTTGAACATTGACACATAAAGTTTCTAATAACCCAATTATTAGCAAAAATAATTGCGGATGATGATTGGGGTATAAGAATTTTTATCCGCAATTAATTTAATTGCTGATCCCTGAAAATTGATACCCCCTAGTATTAATGTTTCTAGTATAGCAAAGAACTGCATGCCAAATGCAAAATTGGTGATGTTACACCTTTAATAATATTATTATATAAAGTTAAAAAAATATGAATATGTTTAGTTTTTAAAAAAATAAATTGATATTTAAAATTAAAAAGAGTAATAGAAAAGTAAAATGAAAATAAATGGGATCAAATACAAAATAAAAAATAAAAGTAAAATTTTTACTATCAAGAGCCAGAAGTGGTGTTGGGACAGTTGGGGACCCCTAGGTCAAGACTTGGTCTAAACTTACTTTTATGTATAGCTAACAAATTTTGACCTGAGGTTTGGACAGACTTCCAGGGGACAATTTTACAATATTAAAAATTCTTTACTTCAATAAATGAGTGAAATATCATTTTAATTGCCATAGAGAGAATTTATCTCATATGACTTCATGCAACCAAAAGTGTCCAGCACAAGTTTGGCCAAACTTGTGCTGGACACTTTTATAATTGAGAGTAGGCATACAGAAAATCTTCTTAAACTCAAAAGGGATTTCTTATAAACATTTCCACTGGTATTTGATCTTTCTGTGTCATTTAAATTTACCATTTGATTAATTTTTTGTCATCATTATATTATTAACGTTATTACTATAGTAATAACTTGTGTGAAAAATGCATACCAGGTGGTGTTCCACCTTTAATCATATATTATTAAATAAAGGTATAAGAGTATGAAAATTATTTATTTTAAAAATTAAAAATTTATATCCAAAGCAATATGAGCAATAAAAAAGTAAAATAATAGGAATAAAATAAGAAAAAAAATCTAAGGAAAATTTCCACTATCAATAACAAGTAGAGGTGTTAGATAAAATGTGCACCACCAGGGCTAAACTTGGACTATATTTTCTTTTTTGTTAAACCAAATAAAGTGTCCTGATGAGTTTTGAAAAAATAATCAGGAGGACATTTTGGAAATATCAAACTACTTATTGTGCAATGATTGAGCTAAATGTCATTTTCATTTCCATAGAGTAAGTTTATCCCATCTGACTGCATGCAACCAAATATTTCCAGCACAAGTTTGGCCGAACTTATGCTGGACACTTTTATGATGGTGAGTATCTGGGGTGCAGGTCTTCTTCAGATCATCAGGTATTCCTTATAAACAAATCCACTTGTAAATGATCTTTCTGTGTCATTCATATTTATCATTTGATTCATTTTTTTTCACCATTATACTATTAATGTAATTAGTATTGAAAAAACTTTTAAGCCAAATGCATACTGGGAGATGCTACATCTTTAATAATCTTATTAAATAAAAGTAAAAAAAATATGAAAAGTTTTAGTTTTACAATAAATAAATAGATATTTTAAAGCAAAAAGAGGAATAAAAAAGTAAAATAAAAGTGATTAAATATGAAATAAAACATTCAAATAATATTTCTGCCATCAAAGATAATTTGAGTTTTCAGACCAAATTTGCACCACCAGTTCTAGATTTGGAATTTATTTTTATTTTTTTTAAATTAATAAAAGTGTCCACCTGAGGTTTTCCAAAAAATCAGGAGGATAGTATAGCAGTATAAAACTACTTCTTGTGCAATGATTGAGCAAAAATTCATTTTAACTTCCATTGAGTAAATTTATCCCATCTGACTGCATGCAACCAAAAGTGTCCAGCACAAGCTCAGCTGAAATTGTGCTGGACACTTTTATGATGGAGAGTAGCTAGGGTGCAAGTCTTCTTCAGTTAATCTTATATTCATTGTAAAAATTTCTATGGGTATTTGATCTTTCTGTGTCATCCATATTTATTATTTGATTATTTTTTAGTCACCATTATATTATTAATGTTTTTAGTATAGCAAAAACATGTGTACTGAATGTACACTGGGTGATTTTACAAATTTAATAATATTATATAAGAAATGTAAAAAAATGTGAAAGTTATCAGTTTTACCAAAATAAAATTGATATTTAAAAGCTAAAGGATAAATAAAAGGTTAAAATTAAAATTAAAGAGATCAAACATGAAATAAAGATATTAAGTATAATTTCTGCTATCATGAGCCAGTAGAGGCTTCAGAAAAAGTGGGCACCATCATAGATTAACATGGATCAAATTTACTTTTTACCAAAGTAAAAAATTGTCTACCTTAGGTTTGGACAAACTTCCGGGGGACAACTTGTCCATATAAAACTACTTTCAGTGCAATGATGGAGTGATCATTCAGTCACATTTTCATAAAAAGAATTGATTGCATCTGACAGCATGCAACCAAAAGTGTCCAGCACAAGTTTGGCCAAACTTGTGCTGGACACTTTTATCATGGAGAGTAGCCATGGTGCAAGTCATTTTAAATCATCTGGAATTTCTTATAAACATGTCCACTGTTATTAAATCTTTGTGCCTCACTCATATTTATCAATTGATTAATTTTTGTTACTGTTATATTATTAATATTATCAGTATAGCAAAAACTTGTGTGCCAAATGAATACTGGGTGATGTTACACCTTTTATAATATTATTAAATAAAGGTAAAAAAATATGAAAATGATTTATTTTACAAAAAATAAACTTCTATCCAAAAGCAATATGAGAGGAATAAAGTAAAATAAAAGAAATCAAAGATGAAAATTAAAATCCAAGTTAAATTCCTGCCATAAACAGAAAAAAGAGATGTTGAATCAAATTAGCACAATCAGGGCTAAACTTGCACTAAATTTTCTTTTTTGTAAAAATAAAAAAAAAATCCACTTGAGCTTTACCAAAATTTCAGCATGACAATTTTGCCATATAAAACTACTTCTAGTGTAATTTTTTATCAAAAATTTATCTTCATTTCCATAGAGAGAATTGCTCCCATCTGACTGCACCTGACCATAAGTGTCCAGCACAAGTTTGGCCAAACTTGTGCTGGACACTTTTATGATGGAGAGTAGCTAGGGTAGAATTTTTCTTCAGTTCATCTAGTATTTCTTACAAAAATGTCTACTGGTATTTTATCTTTGTTCCTCACTCATAAATATCAATTGATTAATTTTTGGTCGCCATTATATTATTAATTTTATAAGTATAAAAAAAACTCATGTGCCAAATTCATACCAGGTGATGTTACATCATTTATAATATTATTAAATAAATGTATAAAAATATGAAAATAGTTTATTTTAAAAATTATTAATTGATATCCAAAAGCAATATGAGGAATAAAAAATTAAGTTAAAGGGATCAAATATGAAAAAAGAAATCCAAGTAATATTCCTACTATCAAAGGCCAGTAGAGGTGTTGAAGCAAACGAGAGCAATCAGGGATAAATTGTACTAAATTTACTTTTTTTTAAAGATAAAAAATTGTGCACCTGTGGTTTGGATGAACTCTAGGTAGAAAATTTGGCTATATAAAACTACTTCTAGTGAAGTTTTTTATCAAATAATTTTTTTCATTGCCATAGAGAGAATTGATCTCATATGACTGCACCTGACCAAAAGTGTCCAGCACAAGTTCGGCCGAACTTGTGCTGGACACTTATTTGATGGTGAGTATCTAGGGTGCAGCTCTTCTTCAGTGCAACTGGTATTTTTTTAAAACATATCCACTGGTATTTGATCATTCTGTTTTATTAATATTTTATCATTTGATCAATTTTTTGTCACCAGTATATTATTATTTTGATTAGTATAGCAAGAAAACATGTGCCAAATGCTTACAGGGTGATGTTAAACCTTTAATAATTTTATTAAATAAAGGTAAAAAATTATGAAAATGATTTATTTCACATAAAATTAATTGATATCTAAAAGAAAAAAAGGGATAAAAAGAAATAGGTTGAATGAAAGGGATTTTATATGAAATTAAAAATTCAAGCTAAATGCCTACTTTCAAGGCTCAGAAGAGGTGTTGGACTAAATGGGCACCATCAGGATTAAAATTGTACTTAATTTGATTTTTTGAAAAACTAAATAAAGTTTTCAACTGATTTTTTTCCAATATTTAGTTGGACACTTTGTCTATATCAAATTAATTCTAGTACCATTATTGACCAAATTAAATCCTCATTTTCATATGCAGAATTGATCCCATATAGCTGGACCAGGCCAAAAGTGTCAACCACAAGTTTGAGAATTCTTTTGGTGGACACTTTTATGATGGACAGTAGTAGGGTGCAAGTCTTCTTTAGTTAATCTAGTATTCCTCATAAACATTTCCAACTTATTTTTGGCCAAAAATCAGGTGGAAAGTTTGTCCATATCAAATTACTTCTAATGCCATGATTGACTAAAAATTGATTCTCATTGCCATATATAGAGTTGATCCCATATGACTGGATCTGGAAAAAGTGTCACCACAATTTTTGATAAACTTCAGTTTGAAAATTTTATGATGGAAAGTAATTGCAAGTTTTCTTCATTTCATCAAGTAATCCTCATAAAAATTTCCACCTGTATTTTGGCCAAACTTCAGGTGGACACTTTGGCCATATTAAATTAATTATAGTTCCATGTTGATAAAAAACTGATACTTATTGCCATATATAGATATTAAACCCATCAGACTGTGCCTTTCCAAAATTGTCTACCTGAATTATGGCTAAACCTCAGTTGGACACTTTTATGATGCAGAGTAGATAGGGAAAAAGTACTCTTCAGTTAATTTGGTATTCATAATAAATTTATCCTCCTGAAGTTTAGCCTAACTTCAGGTGGACAATTTCGGAAAGCACCAGTTAGTCACTATCCATCAAAAAAGTGTTCACCAAAATTTTGGCTAAACTTGTGGTGGACCCCTTTGATCAGCCACAGTCAGATGAGATCAACTCTTTAAATGGAAATGAGGATGATGTTTTGGTCAATCATGGAAATAGAAGTAGTTTGATGTGGCCAAATTATCCCCCTGAAGATCAGACAAACCTCACAAGGACACTTTTTAGCAGGGAGTAACTGAGAAAAATCCATTTATCAGAAGGAAAATCTTTTATTGGATAGATGCCAAGGTTTCATACTTGTGTATTATGGTCAGTATTAATTTTTAAATTGTCTGTCCAAGAAATTTCATTGCCCATCATGACACATTTTGTTTTAAATGTTTCAAACTGCGTGATACAGTATTAAGGAGTCTCATAGTATAATTAAGTTCTATTAAGTGCCCTTCTATCATGCCTAAATTTATAATTTAATATCTTACATAATAATTATTTTTTATATAAATTCATCAACATTTTATTTTATTATCAAATTTAATAGAGCAAGTATCCTGAATTATTATATATGCATAAGCTTAGGTTAGATCAATTTGTGCTCAACAGAGGACCAAAATCAAGTTCTGGAGGATCAACTTGTGCATAATTTGGAATCAGTTGATATTCTGTCTATAATCAATCTGAGAATAAATGTACTTCCAATACAATTTTGTATATTGTTATAAAGTGAGAATAACCCTGGAATAATAAGAGACACTCTGGAGTTCAAAGAGAGGGGATTGCTAGCAGTTCACCCCCAGATTTTCCGTGGTGAATTAAGTAACTTTTACAAAAAACTCAATAATCATAAAATTACATTATAAGAATTATAAAAAATATCAGAAAAATCCAGAAAAATTCCACAAGGCACAAAGAGACTGAATCTTTGTAACATTGAATTTTTTTTCAGTTGGTATGAAATAGTTTTGATCTAACCTTTAAAATAATGGTTTCTGACTGAATTTTTCAGAGAAACAATTTTTTCAACTTTCACCATCACAAAATTACTCCATAATAGACTCAAATAAACCATAATATAACCATTTTAGCTTCCTAATGAATTTTTCACATTAATTTTCAATGATCCATACTCAACTTTGTGATGCCACAATGTTTAGCCATTCTTTTATAGCAGCATGTTGGCCTTCAATTTGAGATCTAACAAGATGATCAAAGTGATTTATTTTCCTAGTCCATGTCAAAATAAACTTCTCCTTATGAACCAGAAAATTAGGTCTGCAAGTAGTTTACAATAGCATGAGAGTATCATGGATGAATTATCTAATATTTTTCTTGAATTCCAATTCATTGAGTGAATTAAAATACACTTCCAATTTTTGATATCAAAAATCTTCCCACTCTTTTTTTTTTTTTTGCTTTTTTTTGTTTTTGTTTTTTTTTGGAATTGAATTTCTTTTTTTTTACAATCATATTATTTTTTGATTTACCAAGCATGCAACAAAGTTCTTTGAGGTCAGAGGGTGGGTTTTTTATGGCTGAAATCAGTTCCTTTTCACAATCTGTGATCATCACACTAAATTCTTTGCTTTTGCAGAAGTAATCTCTTAAAATTTTTTTAAAGCCCACCAATACTTTTCTATGTTTTCTTGACTAACAAAAGACAAAACAAAAAACAAAAAAAATATGGCAGGTACAAGTTCTTCTTGCTCCATGTAACAAGGGCATCTTGTATTCTTTTTTCATTGTTCCAGAAATAAAATATTAGTTCTAAAAAAGCTCAAAGTAAAGTAATATTAGCACTTACCTATTTGTCTTGTATGTGTTATAAATTTACATGATATTATGAAAATCTTGGAGCATTTTAAAATTCTCCTTTGGAGAAAAAAAAAGTGAGTAATTTGATTCTTTTAATTTATCTTATAGTCATGGAGCAACTCTTCCCTTTCAAGCCAATACAAGTTATTTATTCTATTAGAGTTAACCCATTCAATGTTTTGAAACAATAATTCTTAACAGATATTGTAAAGATCACTAGAAAGAAAATTAAGAGTGGGATATTTTGAACACAAAGCAGTGAGTAGGAGAATAGGTTGGTGCACCTGCATGATGAAGATGTGCCACAACCATTTTTCTTATTTTTTTCATTAGTGTGGAATATTATAGAAGCATAAGCTGAGAGAGCTGGATCAGTGTGATGATGATGATATGTGATGTTCTCATAAAAAAAATTCCAGTTTTCTTTTTCTTTATATTTTTTTATTCTCACTTGTATCTATAAATTCTAATGAAGAGCTGATGAGCCTATAAATACAGAATGATACAACTATCAGTAAGATAAAAAACACTGAGAAAAATAAATCATGTCTAAGAATATTTAAATTCTTATGTTGTAGATAGAAAAAGTTCTATAATACTAAGCTATAGGCACAATCCAAGATGGGTTGGTTCTCTTTTCTAAAACTAATTTTAAAAAAAGCGCCTGCCACTCTAATATTTAAGGACAGTAAAAGCACATACTATAAGTGTGGTTATATATTTTGGGAAAGAAAGTAGAATGGGTAAATAGGGAACTTTTCCAAAGAAAGAAATAATATATTTTAATATAAGTAATATATCTGTTGGATAGATCTATTTTCAGTCACTCCCTCTAGAAGTGCTCTATCTAATACTATCCTTACTGTAGCAATAAAAAAACTCTACAGCACTACTTCTGGTATGCACACCCAATGTGAACAAAATAAAATAAAATAAATCTAAATTTATTTTAAATGAATAATAATTCTATTTCACTCTATATTTTTCTATATTAATCCTCTCTCTCCTCTAAAAGTGAGTTCCCTTTTATATATTGTATGTTCAGCACCTCTCCCCTATGTTTCCTTTCCCTATGGGCTCTCCTACACAAGTTAAATTCTAATTCAAGAATATCAAATGGTAACTAAGTATCTCAATAATCTATGTACATTTTTTATCATAAGTCTTGGTTCTAATAGTGCCTGAAAAATTCATGCAAGTACAGCTATTAGAACCTAACACTATACCTTTTGTACATATCCTACGCTTTTGAGATCCCTGACTAAATAATAGGTACTGTACCACCTTCCATACCTATTGTAATAACCCACACTTGCCATATGAGTATCCACTAATTTTGAAACCCTTTGGGCTAATTCAATACCCTTTCTTCAAGTCTTACTTCTTTTTCTTCTATTGTTGAGCGCCGTTTATTGACCCACTTGTTCTTCTAATGCTACCTTTTTCCTCTAACAAGTTTCTGTCAAGGATGGACAAGCATAGCTTCATACAAGAGACATTGTTCTTATCTAATTCTGACTTTTTTACCATTTTTTGTTGCTTCTTCCTAATTCCATAATATGCATCTAGCACTAACCATAACTTTCACAAGTACATACCATACCATCTGTCTTATAGTCCAGTATGCACTTTCCTCTTTCCTTTACTTGCCACAGCTCATATATCCATAGTACACAAAAAAAATGTGTGCAGAGACTCTACTTTTTCTGTGCTTTTGAAGACCCCTTTTTTATGCTTCTGCAACCATCTTTCCTGGCAACCCCTTTGTTGTGCCTCCTGCTAACTGAGACATTTTCTGTGTTACTGAAAGATGTGTACCACAACGTGACTCTGAAAAGTTTTTAATATTGGCCCAGTAGAATGTTCTGGGTGCTTTTTTTATCAATAATGTAACCAATCCATCTACAGATTTTTCTCCTTGTTGAAAATCACATTGAAAACCTTTCTAGTCCAAATACAGATACTTACAGGAAGATGATGCTTTTTTTCATTCTATTGATGGAAATGGCAGAAACTTAAAAGAACTTGCTTAAATCTACCTGAATTATCCTTATTTGACCAAATATAAACTAAAACTTCTCTTTGATTGGCATCAAAATCTCTGGCAGCTTTTTTTATACCTCACATATAGTATAATAGAAATCAGTTGAAGGTAATGGAAATTCCATGACTGCTTATTTATAGATATTAAAGTGAAAAATCTTAATAATGATGAGGTTGAAAAGTAGATTTTTTCAAGGTGTAACTGACTGTATTGCACCATTGCATAAGCTTATATAATATGTACTATGTGATTCTAAGGATTGAATCAACAGCTGGTGGTACTTGCTTGAGGGAAGTAGATTCCAGCGGCTGAATGACACTAAATTTATAAAGTTGGTCTCTGATGAAAGAAAAAGAGTGGTCCACACAATATTTCCCTTTTTAAATGAATAAACATGATGAATGATTAATGTATTTTTATTTGTAATTTTATTATCATATCATGTGTTTGAGACACTTCTTCCCCTTACCCCATCCCCCTCCTCTTATAACAGAGCATCAAAAATCTATTATAGATTAATTATACTATTATTAAAACTGAATCTTTCTATTATTATCTATCAATAGATCTATTATTTGTCAACTTGAATAATAGAATAGCTATCACCACAGAAAATTTGGGGGGGGGGTATTGCTAGCAATACTCCTCATTTAAAAATTTTGGTAAGTTGTTGGAAAGCTGTTGGGGAGCTGTTGGGAATTCATTGTGAAACCAGATTTAAATCAATTGGACAAAGATTTGGTAATTGGTTAGACCTAGATTCAACCCAAATAAATCACAGGTCTCTTGGAACTTGGTGATTATTTTGATCTTCAGCTGAGCACATATTGAGAAAATCTTGAATATATCACTTAACATATCATAATATTCACTTTCCCATCTTGTGTAAAGCAAAATTTGATATTCGGTCTAAAAAAATCTACAGATATTTTCTTGCCAAGTTGGTAACAGAAGGTTAAACTGTAGTATCTCAATTATTACATTAGAACACATAGATATTTGATAAAACATACAATTCAAATCAATTTTAATATTATTGAGATCACCATAAGTTTCTGTCCAGAGACTTACAAAAAGTATGTTAGTATCAAGACATCGTTCTAGGTAGTAGTTTCAATTTGGATTTTGAACTGCTATCTAAAGCATTTTACTATTAGACAGAAACATAAATAAGTGTAATAAGAGTGAAATTACTCTATTTTGTGATTATAATGTAACAATAAAGCACATTTTTATTAAGACCCAAATTTACTCTATAGGCTCAAGATTTATTTTTAAGCCATATTATTTATTTCAGTTATCATTCATTTACTTCCAATATTTTTTAAATGATAATAATAATACATGTAAAAGAATTATGATCTTAGCATAGCATATGCTAAAAAGTTATTATGTTGTTTTATTCAAAACTGATTATTCATTTTTTGGTTCAATTCATCTTTTTAACAACCACTATCTTCAGATACTATTCTTACTTAATATGTCAAGTCTCAGATGTGTTGGACAGTTCTCAATAACAATTGATCAAATTTATATGAATGTAATTTCAAGATTTCAAAACTCACCAACCCCCACAATTTTACAGCGAGGCCATTTGAATGTTCATATTTTTTGACTATTTGAAGAAAGAAAACCAACCCTTTTCGTTAATCTTTGTCAAATGCAGAGTAAGCACATTGGACCACTATTGGGTGGCATTGCGTCTGGATCTCACCATTTAAACCAAAGAAGTGCCTAGAATCCTATGAATCCATTCTATTTTCATGCTTACTTGGTTCCAGTTTTTGGTAATCAGTATCAACTTTGGGAATGCCTCTTTTCTTCAAGTAAACTAATCAGTCTTTCTAAAGAAGCATTTTCTTCTGCTCAAATAAATTTATGTCCGATCCTGAACTACAACTCCACTATCTTTTTTAATATCCCGCATGTAATTTTTGAAGGCTCTTTCCAAATATCTCAGAGTACTCAAGATTGGAAAGCTGATCAACTTATCCAAGGAAGCAAAACAGTTCTCGAAACACATCAACTTCAAGCAATAAATTTTATGATTGACAATGAAAAAATTTTAAAGGAAAAGTTGGATATCATGTGGAGGCACCAGGACAACCATTGGCTAAGAACTGGATTTGATTACTATAAAGATCAGTTTCCTAACAATCAATTAACCCCTGAAGGAAACGGGTCAATACTCACTGATGATATGGGTTTGGGAAAGACACTGTCAACTCTTTCTCTTATAAGTGCAACTCAAAGTGAAGCAAGACAATTCCAGGTATTTGAAAATCAAGAAGGTATTAATCGGAGTTCAGCCACACTGATTATATGCCCACTGGCAACACTATCAAATTGGATCAATGAAATAAGTGTGCACTTTGAAGATAATGCGCTTCCTTTCAAGGTTCTTTATGGGAAGGATTGTCAAAATACTAATTTCAATGACCTACAGGACACTTCTATTGTTTTAATGACCTATGAAACAGCTAGCCCAAAGATGTCAAAAAATCAAAGCCAAAAAAAGATACCGGTGACTCAAAAGCTCTTTTGGTATAGAGTTGTTTTAGATGAAGCTCAGTTAGTGCCCATTTCTATATCTAAAACTTAAAACTTAATTTTTATAATCAATTTTTATAAATATTCTTTTAGTTAAATTAAAAATCCTTACTTGCAGAGGGCTCAAACAATGTTTGACTTGGAATCCCAACACCAACTATGCTTGACTGGAATTTTACTTCAGAACAGGCCCACTGACCTTCAAAGTCTCATATTTTTTCTTAGAATCAAAAAGTGGCAAGAAGACTGGTTATGGAAGAATTTCCTTTTTCCAGATTTGCAAAAAGGAAAGGCTAATTCTATAAAATCAATCAATCACTTAATGAAAGTCATAAGCCTACGTAGAGCAAAAGATGCAATTTTGTCTCTTCCAAAAAAGATTAAAAGGGGGATATCAGTTCAATTGGAAGATCCATGGAGGTCTAAACTTGATGTGCTTCAAGAAGGATTCACTGAGAGATATGGGCCATCCAGAAGCACTGACCCCCCTTGGGACTCATCTGAGTTTCTTAGAGAGCTGATGATTTTAAGAAAATTCTGCAACCATCCAATCTACAAAAATCTGGATGAAACTCCAACTTTTGATTTCACTTGGCAGCATTACGCAAAGATTTTCCATCTTTTATGCCACTTGAAAAACTTGTTGTCTGGTGAAAGGGGTATAAATTTTCCAAAAGCTGTTATATTCTCCAACTTTGCAGACTTTTTGCAGATGTTAGTGATTCTATAATGAATTTTTTTACAAAATTGTGTTGGTTTATTAAAAACAATTTTCTAATATTTCAAAATAGAATAAAAATGGCTTTATATGACCACAATATTAGGTATACCCAGATTATGGGTGAACTCAGAAGGGCAAAGCGAGACAAAAATATGCATGAATTCCATTTTAATAAAAATTGCCAAGTTTTGGTTGGAACAATTCAGGCTGCAGGAGTGGGTATAGATCTCAAATGTGCTCAAAATGTATATATAATGGTGAGCTCAATGTCTTATATTTCATATTAAGAACAAAAATATTAAATTTTTTATATGTTCAACGTTGAAATAGGAGCCGAATTGGAATCCAGCAGTTGAGCAGCAGGCTGTTGATTGGCTGTATAGAATGGGGCAGCAAAATGAAGGAAATGTTTTGAATTATTTTGTGCATGGAAGTATAGAATTCAGCATGTATAAGATTCAAAGGAAAAAAATGGAGCTAACAATGTGAGCCGAATTAAAATTCTATAAATTTTAATGATAATAGTGATTGTTAAAATTATGTTTTTGTTTTCAAGGCTAAGTGTCCCAAACAGTGGAAATGAGGAGTATGAGTGTGCAAACCTATTATTAAGGGAGTTTGTCAATCACTCACATTAGAGGAAGCAAGAATTTCAAGGAGAGCAGGTAAATTTATGGGATTTTGAGGATTTAAAAGTCTGAGTTGTTGAGTATTTAGAGATGCAAGATAGAAGGGAGAATAACAGTCATTTGGCAAACCCCGGGGGACATGAGAAGGATTAATGTTAGGTGATAATGTTGAAACCAAACTGATTCTTTTGTACAAGGCCAAGTACTTTAGCACACTTCCAGAGTAGGTTGAAGTATCTTGAATATCAAAGTGTTGTTGGTCAAGATATTGTGCAACTTTAGAAAAATCTTCAGACCTCCATTGCATTAAGATACGTCTTAAAGATCCATCATTATCAATTTTGGTGTCTGAACAAAACTTGATGTTTGTGAAAAGGTTGTGATAAGTTTCAAAATGTGGAAGTTGTTTAAGTAGTTTAGTTCGGTTAACTGAATTCTAAAAATCTTTGTTATTTGAAATAAAGGTCATAAATAAAAATGGTTGAAAAAAAGGGGATTTTGATAATTTTTTTTATTCTATATTTATGCTTTCTCACTTTGATTATTTCTTGAGAGCTATCAGAATCCTTCCCAAGTCTTAATTTATCAGAATGACATAAAAATCAATGGTGAAGAAATCCCATTTGATTTGAGAAGCTAATTTTAGTTGAGTCAATTGGATATGCAATCAAATTATTTGTTTTTAAGGAATTGTCCCAGTGTTTAATGAGAATATTTTACAAGACCTGGTTCCATTTGTCAAACTAATCTAGGTTTCAAGCAAAAGTTGACCCTGGGAAACCGCACATGCAAAGATGGTCAATAAAAGATTCACAGAAAATTGGTGGAAACTTTTCCAAAACAGCTGAATTTGATTCTGGATGAGGTAGTTCAAAGGTGATGTTGCAAGAATTCATGTCAAATGATGAAAATCTGTCTAATTGCTCTTCAGTAGGGTTTTGTTTCCATCAATTTGATTCTGGTGACATATCCAAAAGTGAACAACAAAAATTGTGTATAGATCTACAAAAGTGAGAATTGAATGGAGGCAAAGTCTTATTAAAAATTCTATTAAGTGCTTGTGTGTTTGTGGGAAGGTTTCCATGAGGAAAGTAAGATCTACTAGGGTTCATAAACAATTAGATTAAGAGAGCTTTCAATAAAATTAAACAAAGAGTAAGGATAAATTGTGGAGCTTCAAAACTTTATGATCAAAGTTGATTTAAGGAGAAGTATCACAAAAATTAAGAATAAGAAATATTTCAACTTTATGGCATTATAATATGCATAAATTATACTTTTATATGCAATTTTAACTCAAAAGGATTGGTAAAAAAGGAAGAAAATGATTTTGTGATAAAAGCGGACTCATTTGAGAAAAGGATTTTTTTTCTTTAAAAAAAATGTTTCCACAAAAATAATTTGATAAATGTGAGGCTATGTTCATTTTTTGATTACCAAAAAATTATTTTTGGTCCAATATGATAGTAATACATATTCCATTGAGTAATTTTTTTTCAACCTGAATAAATAGACTAGAGTGTCACTTCTTCACATTAATGGATGAAAATTTATACAAGGTTTCAAATTTTTGGTAATGCTTTAAGGTTTACACTTTTGTAGTATCTATTATTTGAGTAATTTTGATTATTTCTTTATGGAAAATTCTACCTAGTACAGACCAATTTTCAAAGTGAAGGAGATATTTTTGTGATTGTTTTTTACAAAATATTAACCTTATTTTTGGGTTTAACTTTGTTTTTTGGAGTAATTTTTTAAATAATTATGCTAAAAATATGGATTACTTTTCTTATAGTCCATAACTAAGAATTTTTACTAAAATAGAATAATTATAGGGTAGTTAGATATAACTCAGAAGGCATTTGATAGAAAAATAATTAAGATACTTGTGTGTACAATAGAATTTTTTCTATGATAGAAAATATTCTGATAAACATGCATGCATTGTTTTACAAATGCAGAGAGTATACTGAATACAAATAAAGTAGACTGCATAGCTTTTAATTAATATATAATTTATCTGATTAAAAAGTGAAAATTTAAAATTAAATAATTTCAACACATATTCCATCATATTCTTTTTATAAAAAAATATAGCTTATATTAGCTGGTGCCTTGCAAAAAAAGGAATACCTTCAATTGGTAACTTCCAACAGCTAACTTATTCCTACATTTATCACAATTACAATGCCTCCATTTTTTCATGTATGTCAATTTCAAGAGCTTGGATGTGTCAATATAAAGTATAAAACTTCTTCTGGGTCCTTTGAACTTGGTATGGCTTTCAAAAGCTCTAATTATTATGCAAAACATCAAGAGGAAAGAAATAGGAAGGCCCAGATGGTTATTTCTTCCAACAATCCACTTAATATTGGAAGTTCTAGCTCCACAGAAACAGTAAGCTGTATATCTATAGTTCAAAGTGAGAATAAAATTCTTTATGATGTTTTGTTGATTTATTATATAGAAGCAGTCGCTATTGGGGGATGAAGTATCTTCAACAGTCTCTAGAAACTCAAATCTTGGGGAATGGTATAGCCAAATAATTATGTGGCAGGCAGCAAAGCTTTCTCTGATTCATCATTTGAGCAAAGAAGGTTGTACTCAATTTTTTGATGAATAAATTAAGAAGCTCAAACTTCTAGGTGATAGTGGAAGACTGGATTCTGATAGAATTGTCCGCCTGATCCCACGCCCAATACATACGGTTTTTAGTCGATTAAAGCTCAATCAATCATTTTTCACTAAAACATGCTGTCCTAAATGCTTTGCTTTTTATGAGTATAACTCTGAATCTCAACCATCTATACTATGTTGCAATTAACTGTTTTTTTTGTCATCAAAGCGATATTTAAAAAAGTTTGGAGCAGGACAAATTGTAGTTAAATGTGATGAAAGGCTGTATTTGATGAAGAAACATCAAGAACCTGTAAAATACTTATCTCTTAAAACATTTCATCACCATTCTTTTATTGACTGGCTTAAGGAAAAGATCAAACTGTTAACATTTGAGCTTCTGATTGAGAAGAAAACCCCTGTGGCAGACAATGTAGAGTGTGATTTGATGAAGGATGTTTGTGATTGTTCAATTTGGAAAAACTTTCCCATTACCACTCCAGCTCTGGGTGGAAACGATGATGAATATACAATATCTTCAGGCAACTTAAGGTTTACTTTATATGTCGACTGGTTTAGGCCTGGTGTTAATAGGATTGGAGGTCATCAGAAGTCTGTAGGCAATATTATGATGGTGTGCAGGAACCTACCTCAAGAAGATAGATACAAAATGGAAAATCTTTTTTGTATGCTATTATACCTGGATTAACAGAAACCACAAGTGAACAGCTTAATCACCTTCTAAAACTGCTGGTTAATGATCTACAAACTCTATGGGATGGTATATTGATTGAAAAGATGAATCTTTATCCATGAGGCCAGAAATTAAGAGTTGCATTGTTCTCTTTGATAGGTGACATTCCTGCAATCCGAAAATTGGCTGGCTTTTTGAGTCACTCTGAAAGAGTGTTCTGCTCTTTCTTTAATTTCTCTATAGATGAAATTAGTGAAAAGAATGTGGGAAATTTTTCATTACGGAATCATGAGGATCATATGTGCTGGACAACCTGGTAGAAAAATTCTAAGTCACATTGGGAGCGTGTATCAATTGCTCAGAATTATGGGGTACAATGGAGTGAAATGAATAACCTTGAATATTGGCATCCAACTGAATATTTCTCAATTGATGTTATGCATTTACATATGCTTTG
Source organism: Hemileia vastatrix (assembly GCA_030280995.1). Lineage (NCBI taxonomy): Eukaryota > Fungi > Basidiomycota > Pucciniomycetes > Pucciniales > Zaghouaniaceae > Hemileia > Hemileia vastatrix. Next base: position 25,079,418 of record JASXTE010000007.1, on the reverse strand, counting down.
CAACCTAAAAGATCACAGTCTAAGCTATTTTTAAATCAAAAATGCAGCAAAATATCTAGAAAGAAAGCTGGAAAAGGATACAAATTGGCATGTAAGAGAAGAAGACAATGATTTCTTTTCTGATACTTCACTGCACAAACATTCTAAAAAATGTAGAAGTAGCTTAAGCACCACGAATAATTATGATGATGATACAGGGCACACAAGACAGCACAAGCAGCAAATACTTACGAGTTCAAGAAAGTCATCAAGTCATCATGGACTAGATAGTGAAGGATTGGGAACAAATTGATCATGAATCCAGAGTAGTTCATCCAGCTCCAAATTTATTCCTCCATATAGCAATTTGGCCTCATAACAGTCTCACAGCAGTGGCAGTAGGAATTCATTGTATAACTTAAGGCAACAGAGCATTAGCATATCACAGAGAGAAGGATCTCACTCATCAAATGAGACAGCTAGAGATGAAGAAAATAAAAGGAAAGGTAAGGAGAAAGAAAATGAAGGTAGTAGTAATCCATGAGTCACAGAAGCAGAGCTACAGGTTGTATGGAAGATGATTGATCAAGTAAGAAGGCATTCCTGGCTAACATGAGTTCCAAAATCAGTAGGATCTAAAAAGTCAGGATCCCTCAAGGCAGAAGAATGGCACATGCTGTATACTCTCTACTTCTCTTTGTCACTTATACCCCTTTGGTTTGAAAAATTTAAAGAATCTGAATCTTCAGCTTCCTCAGCTGAAAAACCAAGAGAATATTATCTTCTCAAGTCACTTGTAACATTATGCTCGATCACCAATTTTTTGACATTAAGAAATATACAGACTAATGAGCTTAAAGATCTAGATCAATTTCTGTTAGATTATTGTGAGTGCCTGGAAGAGGGTTAGAAGAATATTAACGCAAAGCCAAATCTTCATATCACTCAACATTATCCTGAAATGATAAAGCATCTTGGTCCACCACCAGGTACAGCTACTTGGCCTGGAGAGCAGGTGAATCAAATATTATCTGAAATTCCAAAAAATCACCATCCACGTATGTAATGTTTGTAAGCAATGATTTAAAAACTCAGCTGTGCTAATTTATTAATATTGACCACAGGAGAGATACTGCTAACAATTCTCAAACATTTTTATCGGTATGGTAAGGTAAACTCTTACAGTCGCCTTGTTGTAAGCAGAATCCGGAGGAGATATGTGGATTTAGCTGAAAACCCCGTCCTTCCAATAAAAATAACAAAATGGGAATTCTAAATCACTAAGCTAACCAATCTACTTAGATCTGATTGATGAAAATAATGAAACTCTAAAATAATTAACGCTTATTGAGATTTAAAGAAAGTGGCTGTTGAGAAAAGAAATACTGATAACAACAATTAAGGTGTACCAGTGAAAGATCTGAAATGATTGACTTTTATGTTTTTATAATAATTTAAGTTTTTATGAGACAGCAATAATCAAGTCCCAGTGATGAAGACCTTTCTAAAGATACCCTGTATGAAGTGTGATTTAAATTGTTGAGTAGTATTTCTAAAATGTTATATATAAAATATAAAGTTATAAGGGTATTACAAATTTATTTAATTTGTTGAGTAATAAAAAATGACACTGTGGTGGTTAAAGATTAAGCTGTATGATGTGTTTCCCCTCTCAATTTCGAGTTTGAGAAGCGCTTAAGTATTCCTAGTCACGTGCCTAAGTTTTCCCCTCCAGAGCTCTTCCAGAGTTAATCCGGAGCCCGTACGGAGCTCGTACGGAGTCCGTACGGAGTCGAAGCGGAGTCCAAACGGACTTCCGGACTCAATTAGAACCTTTAAAACTATAATAAAAAATCTAAAAAATTACACATGATAGAGCCACTTCCCCTTTACATACCAAACTAATTTTCGTAGTCTGCGCAGCTCTAATTACCCCATGAAAATTCATCAAAGTTAAGTAATTTCTGAAAACATAAATATTTCTATAAAACTTTAAAATTCATTTAAAAATATAAGAAAAATAGTAAAAATTCTGGAAAAATTTCCCAAGGTTCTTGAGTGACTCGACTTGATACTTATAAATTTTTCAGACCGTAAAAATAAGTTTTCGCCGTAAAATAAATTATTTTCGTGTAGGCATTTGCTCTTGACCAATTTCTTCATATTTAAAACTCAAATAAATTAAATAAAACCCTTTTATATAAAAAAATAATAACGCCAATCTTGCATGCCGTAATAACTCCATTTACGTACTTATGTGCCATACTAAACTTTAGGCTACCACATTGGAAGTCTAGGGTATTAGATCTTGGTGAAGCTGAAGATAATGATCAATGTAAGACTAAAAAAATCCATATTGATCTCAATAAAAAAAACAAATGGATCCATCTAAGTATGGCATTATTTACTAAATGGGTAAGGGCACAAATGGGAAAAGAAACTTCAAGATGGGTTTTGACACCATTTGAGGAAAGTGGGGATTGGTTAGTTGAAAACGTAGCAAGCATATTGATACATGGAAAGAGGTTTACTAGTTACCATTGACACATTGCTAATTCAACAATTGAATTCTACTATGGAAAAGATAGCCAGTTTGTGAAAATTGATGATCTTTTCAGGTCAAAGGAAGAGAATGATCAAATCTATTTAATAATAAGTCCTTTCAAGGAGCTCCATCCAGAAGAAACATCAAAGGATTCCTATGAGCTTTTCCCACAAGTGCATTGTCGGTTAGTAAGAGTAGCCAAAGAAACTCAAATTGTGATTAAGAAAGATGCAATAATTGGACATGCAGCTACTGTTGAGCACAAAAAAGGAATGTTTGGAATCAAAGATGAGGTTGTAACTGCCATTGAACTGCAGACAGTAGTGAGTGAAAAAATTAATCAAATTTAATTTTTGTTGACTAACATCTTTGTGTTAATTTGGGATTGGTGATGTTTGTAAATGGTAAAATAAATATTTCAATGCTCGATTAAAAATTCAATGCATCCAAATTACCTTATCTTAAATCAGTGAACAATTATATTGGTAGCTTTTAATGCGAGAGAACCCATGCTTTCAATGAGTCATTTTTATCTTAAATGTAAGAATGAAAGAAAGAAAATCATGATAATGAGAAATATGATAAAATTTTTACTTAATGAATAATCTTCTTGCTCATTTGTCTACTATAAATAGTTTGACCTTCCCACTTTAGCTGATAGCTATATATTATTCACTTTATTTTTCTACAAGATAACATACACATTAACAAGACTATAAACATAGTATCTTTTTTTACTTCAACTTTGATAGGTATAAATTTTAAAGACTGATTATTTTTCTTTTCTTTTCTTTTATTACAGTTCATTATGGATGATAATTTTGAAGGGATGTCTGTTGACCCAACTGATTCCGATTTTTTCCCACCTCAACATACTAATACTGGAAATACTCCACCACCACCTGCTGCTTATCCACCTCCAGATGCATCTCAATCTGTACTGCCTAAACCTAACCCACCACCTAATTCCAATCCAGGCTAAGAGTCTCATGAAGAACCAAGAAATTTCAATCCCAATCATCCTTCTGCTCCTGAAAGTGCTGATCAGCATGGGGATCAGCTAGGAAGAGATTGGGCTAGTGAAGTATTGAGGGAATTTTTTGGAGACCAATCATCATCTGCTCAGCCTAACCAAGTAGCAAGCACAAGTGGAGCTGGTAAGTCAAATTTGTAGTGTATTCTTTTATTTAAAAATAACCAATTTTATTTACTTATTTGAGTTGTTAGTGAATCCCTCAATCATCATGGGTATCAGTGATTACCACAGACTCAATTCAGCAGAGTCTCATGAACGAAAACAGGGGTTAAGGGCTGTAAGAGGCTTAGTTAGAAGTAATGATGTTCCCAGGAGCTCAGACAGTCTAAATATAAATATTTACCACTTTCTGAAGTATTGTCTTGGGGGACCAAGACAAATAGAAAAATATCCTGCGAGCCCAACACCTTTGGAGATTGAAAATTGGAAAGCTTGGAAGCAATTCAAAATGAAAACCATTCAAACTGTCCTAACCCAAGTCCAATCTTCTAACCATGCTAATTCTGCAGCTTATCAATAATTTCTGATAACCAATTCTATAGCCTTCTTGCATTCCAAAATTCGACTACCCAAATTTTTTCCAGCACCTGAGCCTCGAGGACTAAAAGGAGGAGGGCCTATCCCACTTTCTGTAAAAAGAAACTTAGAGAGTTAATTGCAAGAAAAAGGTTTTCAGAAATTTGCCTTTGATTGGACTTGCCATGATTTTTTGGAATCAACTTGGAATCTAGTCATGGGAAGCATAGTATGGGACCACTGTACCAGGTGGCTCACCACCTTGAATACAATCGATCAGTCAAAACTTCAGTTAACTCAATGTGTTATTGAGAAATGGATAGTTAATAAGGGGAAGGAGATGATAAGGTTGTTTGGGCAAGAAGAGAAAAGATGGAAAAGAGGGCAAGGGCACAAGTAAAACGTTATTGGACCAAGGTAAGTTTTTTATTTTACTTTGCTTTTTGTTATTATGAAGCTGATTTAGTTGGAATTCAGATTTATAGTGCACGCTACAAGTTAGCAAGAGATCTCTGCAGTGATGTGCCAGGTTTTGTTGTGCTTTTTCATGATACTAGGTGCATCTCTGATATCAAGGAAGGCCCACCACCAGCCCCAACTGCACCCATCCAAGCTATTCCTGGATGGCGAAATCCTGAACTCAATGATTTGTTTAAAAAAATTGATAAGATGACAAAGGACTTAGCCTATACACCAGCTCAAAGGAAATCAGCATCAAAAACATATTCACAGTCATCAGAAAGGACAGTTGCACAAGATGGTATATTCAATGTTCCCAAATACCTCCCCAAGAATTTCAATTGAGAAACATTTTTGGCAGGATTATCTGTGAATGAACATGAGTCACTTGGGGTTGGAGCTGATATTGGTCTGGTAAAGATTTGGGAATCAATTCATACAGCATCAACATCATCATAACTTGGGTATAACGGTGATCTTATGTGCAATATAGCTATCTTCTATTGAATTTTATGTATTCTGTTATTTTTCAAAGCAACTTGGTAAATGTTATAAGGTGTTGAGAGAGAGTAACATTTTATTTAATAAAAACAAATAATGTATGAGATATAAGAATGTCCTTTCAACAAATTGATGGTCCATACCTCTTTATGTCACATTTATATATCCATATTAATTTCAATTGAAATTAATGTTGACCAATAAATAGTGAATACATGCTATGCCACTTACACTTTCCAGACATAGCTAACATTAAATATGACAGTATCAAAATTAATTTTGATCAAAATCAATGAGCATGTTAATCATGAATTTCTGGAGTCAACTGCATATTTTTATGCATGGTGCCTTTCCAAAATTAATTTCAATCGAAATTAATTTTGATACTGGAATATTGAATGGTGTCTATTCCTGGAAAGTGTAAGTGGCATAGTGTGTATTCATTATGTATTGGTCAACATTAATTTCAATCAAATTTAATATTGACATTTGCATATTGAATCCAAACCAGCAAACAACCTAAAAAATTCTTCATAAAACTGCTCATTAATTTCGATCAAAATTAGGGTTAACCATATACATATTTAATGGTAGTTATATCTGGTGTGTGTAAGTTGTAAAGCTTGTGTTCAATGTGTATTGGTCAACATTAATTTTGATGGGAATTAATATTAATGTGTAAATGATATATGCATGCTCAATATGCATTGTAACATGTTTACTTAAGAATAGAGGGCACTACTTTTCATCTTACAGAAAAATTCTTGGTGGCATGTCAAATTCAACTTTAATTAAAATTAATGTTGACACGTTACCATGCATAACAGTAAGAAACTGACTGCACAAATTGATGATAATCATGAACCTTAATTTCGATGAAAATTAATGTTGCAAAATTCAGATTGAATAAAAGCTATGCCACTTACACTAGCCAGGAATATTTACTATTTATTATGTATTTGTCAACATTAATTTTTATAGAAATTAATAGGGGGTATCAATGTTCAGGGATCCGCAATTAGGGATCAGTAAATTTTTTTCCCGGGATCAGACCTTATTAATTGCGGAAGATTCTTATCCACTAGCCCTGGGGCTAGTGGATAAGAAATCCACGATAATGCATTATCCCGCCTCTTATACCCCAATTTCCATTCCTAATTCCTGATCCCAAACTCATCTCATCCATGATGGATTTGCAAGAAAGTCACATGACTCATAATTCCTGATGCCATCCTTAAGTCTTTCCTCACTCTATGCTACTTAATTTTGGTGGCGAACACTTAAGTTTTTTTTCTATCTACACACCCCAACTGCACATTTGGCGGTGAATTCCCACTTCCCTCATCACATAACCCTTCCACGGGCAACAATGAAACACCTCTCTACTAGACGGCTACTTCACTCCACTATTAATGCCATCACTTTACTTTTAGTTCTCTACTATAAATCTGACTCTGATTTGGAAGATGCTTTAGCTTATATGTGTTTACTTTCCAAAAAGTGTTACATCATCACCAGGGGGCCAAATCTTTATCATGATCCCCGATATGATCTGGCCTCCATTCTCAACATTCCTCATTAAAACTTCACCCAACTTTTTTGAACTTCTCCAGATTCTTTCTTCAAACTTTATCAACTCATTTCTGAAAATCCTATCTTCCATAACAATTCTCATAACAAACAGCGTAATCCTGCCATCCAATTTGCTGTTGCTCTATGTCGCTTTGGCTCAAATGGAAATGGTGCTGCCGTAAGACATTTGGATAATCTCTTTAACATAGGATATGGTACCGTGATATTATACACCAAGTGCTGTATGATTGCTATCCTTTCCCTCAAGTCTCAAACTCTTGCTTGGCCAACTCCAGAACAGCGACTTGAATCCTCTCAAGTAATGCAAGCTGAAGGTTTCCCTGGCTGTAAAGGTTTTGTTGATGGCACAACCATCCCTTTGAGCCAAAATCCTGCTCATGATGGCAACCATTATTTTGATCGCAAAAAAAGGTTTCTTAAAAATCTCCTCCAAGTTCTCATCTTTCACAATCTAACTTTTTATCTTCTTTCTAGATACTCTATTGCCTTTCAATTTGTATGCGATGTCAATAAAAAATTTATTTCTTTTCACAGTGGCTTCCCTGGATCATGTCATGACTCTTCCTTCTTCCAAAGAATGAGGATCTCTCAATCCCCTGACTCATACTTTGACAAATCTCAGTACCTCCTTGCAGACTCAGCATATGAAAGTGGAAAGTACATTATACCTGCTTTCCGTGGTGCAAATTCAGAAAATGACCCCAAACTAAATTTAATTATCACCTTTCACAATCAAGAGTACGAATTGAACATGCTATAGGTATTTTAAAGGGACGATTTTCTAGTCTTCGGGAGCTCAGAATCCAATTTCAAAAAAAATTGGAGATCAAAACTGCAAATCATTGGATATTGACTTGCATAATACTCCACAATATTCTAGCTGATTTAAAAGATGAGTGGAATGATCTTTATGAAGAAGAGGATCCTGAACCACCACTGGCACTCCCCTCCCTTGATTCACAAATCATTCAATCAACTGGCATATGCCCCATTATGATGCCAATTACTGTCCAACATTTCTCTACACCCTTTTAATTTTTAATTTTTATGTTTTCATACTTTCCAAATGTCCTCTTTGTGTACTTTAATCACTTGGTTTTTTATTTTGGTTTGTTGCATATTCATTTTTTTTTTGAATTTACAGTGAATATCTTTTTTTTGGATGGCTCATTGGTTTTCTTTCACCTCCTCAACATGAAATCACATATTTTCTTATATCGCATATTTTGTCAGTGATTTTTTTTTTCATTCATCACTCATATCCTTTTCATCCTCTCCTCAAACATCCCTCAAATATTTTGGTTGCATTTATTTTCTCAACTCAACTCACCAGGTAGGTCATTTTTTTTCATGGTTTTTTATTTGCTAATCATGATTTTTTTTTGATTTTTTTTTGCTTTTTTTTTGTTTTTTTTGTTTTTTTGTAAGTGCTTCATTTATTTTTGTTCTAGGGTAAACTAATTTTTGTTTTGTTTTTTTCTCTTTTTTTTTTTTTTTTTTTCTCTCCTTCACCTCTCTTTATCATCCTCAAGGCCCCCTTTTTCCCTCTCTTTACCTGTCTCAAGACCCCCTTTTTACCCCCTTTTTAGCTGCCTCAAATCCCCCCTTTCCCCCCTCTTTAGGTCCCTCATCACACCCCTTCCCCTCTTTTTAGGTGCTTCAATCCCCCCCCCCTTCCCCTCTCTTTATGTCCCTCAAACCCCCCCTTCACCTCTCTTTTGCCGCCTCAAACCCCCCCCTTCACCTCTCTTTACCCACCTCAAACCCCCCCTTTCCCTCTATTTAGGCGCCTCAAACACCCCCCCTTCCCCCCCTACCCAATCCTTACATCCTCCTCTACCCCCTCCCCCTGATTATTAACGAACGATTGTTACAGATCGTTTGTTAAGTAATCGAATCGCTAACGATTCGATTACTTAGCGAAAGATTTGTAACCATCATTCGCTAAGTAATCGAATCATTAGCAATTCAATTACTTAGCAAAAGATCATTACAGATCGTTCGTTAACAAGGAGGTGGGGGGGGTAGAGAAGGTGGTAATGGTTTGGGAGGGGGTAAGGTGATTGGAAGGGGGGGAAGGGGGGGTTTGAGGTGCCTAAGGAGAGGGGAATGGGGGGGTTTGAGGGGCCTAAGGAGAGGGGAATGGGGGGGTTTGAGGTGCCTAAGGAGAGGGGAATGGGGGGGTTTGAGGTGCCTAAGGTGAGGGGAATGGGGGGGTTTGAGGCAGCTAAAGAGGGGGGAAGGAGGGTGATGAGGGACCTAAAGAGGGGGGAAAGGGGGCTATTGAGACAATTAAGCAGGGTATTTCAGGGGGATTTTGAGGCAGGCAAGGAGAGCATTTGAGGGGACTTTTGAGGAAAGGAGGGAGAAAATTGTAAGGGCATTTCAAATAAATAAAAGTGGGGAAAAGGGGACATTTATGGGAGATCAAGATGGGTTACCAACTTTCAAATAAATATACTAACAAATTTTTGTTTGTAATTTTGATTATTTTTTTAATTTTTTTGGCAGTAATATAGATAAAAAAAAATTCTTTCTGATAAGGACTGTCCCTCTTATTTACAAAACAAAAAAGGTTTATAATTTTATTTTTAATTTTTCTATAATTAATTTTTGTGATTTTGATTTTATTTGAATAATTTTTTTATTTTTTATTTTGATTTTACTGATTTTTTTTTTTTTTTTTCAGGACCTTGTGAGAAGGTTTTTAATAACCAATCTTCAGGCTCACTTTTAATTTTTATTTTTATTTTTATTTTTATTTTTTAATTTTTATTTTTATTTTTTTTTTGGATAAATTTTTTTTTTTTTAAAGGATTTTGCTTTTATTTTCTTTTTAAAAATAAAACTTCAGGTTTTTTTTTGATAAATTTTTTTTTTGGAAATTTTTTTACTCATTTTTTGTTTTTTGTTTTTTTGTTTTTTGTTTTTTTTTTCTATTTTAATTTTTAAATAAAAAACAGTTTTTTTTATTTGAAAAATAAGGTGAGAATTTTTTTTAAAAAAAATTTGAGTTGAAATTTTATTGACATTTAATTTTTTTTCAGATCAAAAAAATGTCTTCTTCTTCAGATTCACCCCTTACTTCTCTCTCATCTTCATCTTTATCTTCTTTATCATCTTCATCTTTATCATCACTATCATCTTCTTCAAAATCAACATCCATACAATCTTCTTCTAAATCATCAAAAATAAATTTATCTTCTTTATCATCTTCATCTTCTTTGAAATCAACTACTATTCAATCATCTTCTAAATCATCGAAAAAAAATAATGATAATCATTCTCATAAGAAGAAAACATATCTGAAAAAAAAATTCTTCATCTAAATCATCAAAAAAATTTAAAGATAATCAGTCTCATCAGAAGAAAATATATCTAAAAAAAAATATACAACATTTCAGAAGAAAAAATATCTGAAAAAACATTATTCATCATCTAAATCATCAAGAAAAATTAAAGATAATCTGTCTCATCAGAAGAAAAGATATCTGAAAAAAAATTCTCTGTGAAAGTTATTTTCGTCATATCCCAAACATTTTATCTCATAAAACTAAAGTAGATAAAAAATTTATATATCCGAAAAATTACCAGAAGATATCAAATATCTAACCGAAATTGGTGATGATCAAGTGGTTGCAGTTATCAGTAATACTTATAAGCCTCAATTCATTTTGGAAGTTCATTCATTTGATGGTGTAAAAGATGAAACTTTTAATCAACTATCGGAACTTATCATTACTCTTTATCAAATGGCTTTGGTTCAATTACCTATAAGGAATATGAATTTGTTAGGTGGTATCATGATTGGATTTGGTTGGAGACCAGGTTTTGTTAAAGGATATTCTCTTGGTATGTCTAATAATTTTTTTCCATTCTTAATATCATTTCACTTATTTCATTTATATAGGCATATATTCCTTGGTCAAGAATATCACTAAAGCAAAAAAAGATGAAGATTTTTGCTTATGGGACACTCTACCTTCCTTTAATTCTTTTCTTGCTCTTCGACTCAAAAAGCTCTGTAATAAGGCATTTGAAAAAAATCATGAGCTTGCAACCAAAGATGGAGTACCGAATCGGTGTGACTCCAAATGGGAAGATATCAGCCACAAATATCTTTTATTTTCTAATGTTATTATCACTCATTCTGGATTTCACAATAGGATTCATATTGATAGGAATGATGCCAGTTTTCTTACTTTTGGAATATTCTCATATATCAATCCGATAACTGGCCACCCAATACCATCTCCAGCTAAAATCAAAGGACATGGTTTATATTTTCCAGACCACCGGTGCATCATTGATTTTGGTTTGGGAAATGGTATCATCGAAACTATTTGGAATTCTTCTCAGGATAATCATCAAATGAACAAAGCTCCTCCTGGTTTGGAAACCTGTCAAGATTTCACACATTTTGGTTGCTCATTTCAAATCAGTAATAAGTTGATACAAAGAATCAATAAGGTAAAGAAAGAAGGTAAAGTTATTTGATTTAAAAAAACTTTATCTAGATCCAAAAAGTATGGGGATTAGAGTTGTCATCGAAAATTTTATATTTTTTCATAAATTTTTAATAAATATATTTTATATATCAATTTTCTCAAGTAATGTGATGAGCCATTGACCTTTGGTTGTATAACAGGTAATCATGATAACATTTATATGTTTGATTTGTGAGGTTCCTCTTGCCTATACCTGTAGAAAGTCCCAAACTTTTGTTTCTAGACTTGGTCTGCATTTTGGCTTGAGGAATTGTCATTACTATAAACTAGGGAAATTGATATATATTAGATATTTATTTAATAATTTATGTAATTATATTAAATTTAGATGACTTCCACCCCTTACTTCAGTAAAATGCAGGGGGGGTATTGCCAAATTTTCAAATCTGACATGTGAAATTGATGACTTAGAAAAATTTTGATGATACCCACCCCTTGCTTCAATAAAATGCAGGGGAGAGTATTGCCAATTTTTTAAAACAGATATAGATTTTTTTTGACTTGTAAATATTTTGGTGAAAATTTTTTGGTGATACCTGTCCCTTACTTCAATAAAATTCATGGGGGGTTTTGCCAAAATTTCTTATAAGACTTGTGAAATTCTTGACATGTAAGAATTTTTGGGATACCAGTAAAATGCAGGAAGTAGTAAAGCCAAATTTTCACATAAGACTTTCAAGATTCATGATATGAAAGAATTTTTGTGATACCCACCCCTTACTTCAAAAAAATCCAGGGGTGGGGGATCGTCAAATTTTCAAAGGAGACATGAAAATTTTATTTAAAAAAAGTGGGAGAGTAATGAAATAAACAAAATTATTGGAATTTTTATGTACAAATAAATATGAACAGTTGAAGTGTGAGAGATATAAAAAAAACTAGTCATCCAACAATTTCTTTAAACGTTCAATTTACTCAACAGATTTTTTAACTTTAACACATTCTATCAAGAAATCTTTCTTTTTGGAATTTTCTTCATGATCAAACTTATATTTCATCTGCTCTAATAGGTTTTGATGTTTGAGTGTTTTCTTCTCTTTTTTTGATTTTTCAATACTTAGAGTTAACTCAAACTTCTTCTCCTCCAAATCTTGGGCCCAATCATCCTTCCGTAAAGAGAGCTCATACTTCCTCTCTTCCAAATCTTGTAGCGTATCATCCCTCCTTAAAGAGAGCTCATATTTTTGCTTTTCAAACTTTAGAGTCTCTTTAGAAGCTTCCACTTGTTCTAGAGTGATAAGCAATGTTAACAATAAGTAGAAGAAAAGCAGAGTAAAGTATTAATAGGTATGATATCACTTACCAGCATCACGTTTCTCTAAAAACTGTTCCATTGAAGAAAAAGGGGTTTGTGATGAAGTATCACTTTTTCATCTTCTTTGTGAGTTGAAATTTAGACTACTTGAAGCCCTACGCTTCTTGTTCAAGGTCATATTTTCCTCCTCATCATTGTCACTAGCTTCAGACTCAGTTGATTGTGGGTCCTGGGCTTGTTAATCAGCCTTTTAAGAAATAAGAAAAAGATAAGTAAATAAAAAATAGAAAAGATAAAATAAAAGAAAAAAGAAACAGACCTGAGTTAGATTGGGTTGGGTTAAATCGCCAATAGGATCAATAGCAAAGCTATCTAGATTTGTAGAATTTAGAAGAGGGGAGGCTTGAGTGGAGGAAGAGGATGGGAAAAGATTTGCTTTGACATCATGTTTGGAGATAGGATCTTCACCATCCAACATGTTTACAGGATTAACATTGGCTCGCTCTCCAAAAATTGCATCCATCTCTTTAAAGTAAGTACATAAGGTTTCAAGTTTATCCTCTATGGATTTAACCCCAAAACCAGTGGAAGATGAAAGAGCCTTTGCCTTCTTGTATTTTGCTTGGTAATGCTTGAATTGTTCAGACATCTGTTTAGGCAAAAGATCAATCCTTCCCTTGGTCTTATTCCGTAATTCATTTGCCATTAGAAGATAGCCATTAACTTTTGATGCGGGGGGCTGTCCTACTTTAGTTGCATACTCAGTACCAAAACAAGAATCATAGTTAGATTTGGTTTTCAGCCAGTTGATAAGAATGAGATGTTCATCTTTTTTTAATTGAACGGTCTTTGATTTCTCAGCTGAGCGGGGGAAAGAGGAAGTAGTGGGAATTGAAGAACAACTGGGTGATGGCTGCCTTTGAGAAGATCTAGGATGACAAGGAATGTTATTATAAATGAAGATGAAAAGGGGCAGAAACAAGCAGATGAGATAGCAAGATGAAAAGGAGCAGAATCAAATAGATGAAATGGGGAGAATTTCTGAGCGGATAGAATGAACAGGATGGGATGAGAATGGAGGTGCACAGGAAGGTAGAAGGCTGGGATATCCAGAAAGTTGTCCAAGATGTGGTTATCAAATATTGAGGATAAAAATGTCAGATAAGAGGTGAACATTGACACGTAAAGTGTCTAATAACCCAATTATTAGCAAACTAATTGCGGAAGATAATTGGGGTATGCAGATTTTTTTCCGCAATTAATTTAATTGCGGATTGGTCAACATTGATACCCCCTAATATGGATATGGAAATATTGTTAGTATAATCCGATAATTTCTATTTCATTAAATAATTTGTATCCATAATTACATTGCTAGAACTCAGACCATCTATTAGTAATAGTATGTATTAAATCACTCATCATGTTTTGCGTGAGAAGCATAGATATAGTATATATAGTTGTATGATAGAACACCTTCACTCATACTTTTGTCTTCTCACTAAACTGTTTTACTCTACCATATACTCTTGAGGAGCAGGTCAGCGCAATACTTCAGGCGTCCCAGCTCTATCTCAGAGTTATTAGAGTAGAGTACTAACATCTTAATAAAGGTTGTCACTTCACCTTCATTTTACTTAAATGTTACAGAGTTGTTTAACTACTATTATATACAACTCAGGTGTGCCTTATTTTTGTAATAAATATACTTTTGTCTTCTCACTAAACTGTTTTACTCTACCATATACTCTTGACGAGCAGTTCAGTGCAATACTTCAGGCGTCCCAGCTCTATCTCAGCGTTATTAGAGTAGAGTACTAACATCTTAATAAAGGTTGGCACTTCACCTTCATTTTACTTAAATGTTACAGAGTTGTTTAACTACTATTATATACAACTCAGGTCAGCGCAATACTTCAGGCGTCCCAGCTCTATCTCAGCGTTATTAGTGTAGAGTACTAACATCTTAATAAAGCTTCTTTCAAACACATTATCAGTACCAGCTCTGAACTGAAGCTTAAAACTAAACAAAAACTAGTAACGCATATAATGGACAACGAAAGCATCCGTGAACTCATCAATGCACTTGAAAATAAAAACGATAAAAAACTCAGTAACAACAACTACACTATGTGGGCAGCTCACATGGAAGGACTTCTTTTTGAGAAGGACCTGTGGGATGTAACTGAAAACAAATTTATTATTACCACTACTGAGAAAGATGACAGAACCATTGTAACGTCACCAAGTGCTAATGAAATCAAGAAAAGACAAAAAGTCAATATGAAGGCTTACTCAATAATTCTTCGACATCTTGATAACGAAAACACAATGCTTATCTGTGACTGTCCAGAGCTCAAAGGGGACCCTTAAAAAACTTGGATTAAGCTAAAAGAAAAACATGCTGAAGTCAATCAGTTCAGCAAAGCCGCAGCTTTCAAATCCTTGAACAATTTAACGTACACTACAGACCTTAAATCTTTTATTGCTGACATCCAAACAGTATTACAAAATCTCACCAATGCTAAAATTTTGTATGAAGGAGACACCGTGGCAACTCAAATTATCATGAAATTACCCAAGAAGTATCAAACTACCGCTCAAAATATCCTTGCAGCTGGGAAAATAAATATGACGAGTGTTCTAGCCATATTGGAACAAACAAATAAATTTCAAAATCTACAAGATAATCATTCGAGCGAAAAAAAAAATAAAGCTTTAATCGCCAATAAAGATGAAACAACTAAAAACAAAGACAAAAAACCAAGAAAGAAATGTACTCATCGCAACAAGACTGGACATCTCAAAGACGAATGCTGGGAAAGAGTGGGAAAACCTGACTGGGTTGAATTGCGTAATCAATGGAAACGTGACATGGCTCAGAAGAAGGATAAGCTACCCGATGAATCTTCCATGATGGATCATGACCAGTATGTCCTTATATCATCTATCAAAAACAATCAAAACCTGAAACCAATACTTGATTCAGGAGCCACATCAACAATGATTAGAAATAAAAATCTCTTTTGGTCCTTTCAAAAGGCTGATTTCAACATTGTCACTGGAAATCAGGACATCAGATGTATTGGAAAAGGGATTGTTAAATTAGTGGAACAAAGCAATGTCATATCTTTAAACGCTCTTCATGTACCTAATCTACCATATGATTTAGTGTCAACTAATGACTTTTGGAGGAGTAACTATCAAATCACTTATTCAAAAAACCCTGAAAAGTGCGTCCTGAGTAATGGAAAAATGAGATTTCATGGTGACATAGAGAATGATCTGTGCAAGCTGCAAGGAAAATTTAGACCAGCTGAAACAGTTCTAATGTGCTCTGTAAAATCCTGGCATGAAAGACTTGGACATCCTAACACTAGTTACACCAAAAACACTATAGGCGATACAACTAATGATGACAAGTTCTTCTGTGAGATATGTGAAATTACTAAGGCAAAGAAATTGCCATTTAAAGGTCACCTACTGACACCAAAGAAAACTCTTGAAGTTATTCATACTGATCTAAGTGGTAGAATAAGTCCGCCAACAAACAGTGGTTACGAGTATTACATGAAAGTAACAGATGGTTTGACATCAACTAGAGCTGTTTATCTTCTAAGGAAAAGGGACAAGGCTCTATCAAAATTAATAGAGTTTAAAGCTAAGTATGAAAATATATGTGATGAAAGGATAAAAACTATAGTCACTGATGGTGGAGGAGAATACTGTTCCAAATAATTTGAGAATTACCTAAAAGACAACGGAATTACTCATCAAACAACAGCTCCATATACGCCAGAACAAAAACCAATCAGCAAAAGAGGTAACAGAATCACTACAGAAAAAGCAAGAGCAATGCTGTATCAGTCAGGTCTACCCCTCTCATACTGGGGTGAGGCCGTAATAACAGCAGTATACCTTGAAAATCTGATTGTGAGTAAAGCAGCAAACATGCTGTTCCCTTATGAAGCCCTCACAGGAAGAAAACCAAAAATCAATCATCTACATCCATTTAGTTGCCTATAAATTGCAAACATTCCCAAACAATTACAAAAAGGCAAATTTACTCCAACTGGAACAGGATGTGTTTTATTAGGATACTCAGAGAGAAACAATAACTATAAACTCATGGACATTCAAACAAAAAGGATAATAATCACTCACAACGCCACATTTAATGAGGAAATATTTCCAATGAAAAACAACAAAAGTCGGACAACTTTATTCAACATAATCAATGTCCAACAGTCATCAGAAGAAAACATTACAACCAATGACAATGATGAATTCTTTGATGCAGTTGAAGAGCAACCAACAAATCAGCTAGACAATTGTGAGCAAGCAGTGTCAAGACGACTTGTCCGTAGACTTGTACCACTTCCTGAAATCAGTGAATGTACAGGACCAGTGCTTAGATCTCACACAAGGAATCTGGTACAAGAATTAGAAGGTACACATAACGCTCTCATTAATTTTGTCAAACAACAAAATATAGATCCAGAAAATTATAAAAAGGCAGTAAGTGGACCTCAAAAGACAAGTTGTCTTGGCTCAAGAAAGGAAGAACTCAATTCTCTCTATGAAAATCACTTTTGGTGTACTGTTCCAAATGAGCATCATAAGGTTATACATACATGATGTATTTTTAAAACTAAGTATGATGAAAATGGTGTTCTCAGTAAGTTTAAGGCCAGACTCATAATAAAAGGGTATTTGCAAAGACATGGAATAGATTTCAATGAAACTTTTGCGCCAACTGGGAGAATGGCCACATTACAAACCATCCTAGCATTGGCCGCTGTTGAAGAACTACCAATACATCAATTAGACATGAAAACAGCGTTTTTAAATAGTACTCTGGAAGAAGATATTTATATCCAACCTCCATAGGGCTTCACTGAATGGCTTGAAAGATCAAACTTAATAAGAAAAGGCAACATAGACTCTCTAAACAATCAAAGTAAAGTTTTAAAGCTAAAACAAGCGCTGTATGGTCTCAAAAAAGCACCAAGAGTCTGTTATCAAGAAGTGTCAAGATAGTTTCATAAACAAAAGCTCATCATGAGCAAAATCAATCCCTGTTTATTTATTAGAAAAGATGGTGATGACAACTACCTGTATGTTTTTGTCTGGGTAGATGATATGGCTATCGTGGGTCATGGTGCTCATCAATTTCATTCTGAGATTTCTAAAGAATTTAAGGTGCATGAATTTACAAAAGCAACATATATACTCGGCATTCAAATTTCAAGACTGAACAAGACAACCTTACAACTACACCAAAGTCAATATATAAAAGATATGCTGGAAACTTTTGGTATGTCTGACTGTAAAATTAATCCAACACTGATG
Organism: Hemileia vastatrix; assembly: GCA_030280995.1. Taxonomy (NCBI): domain Eukaryota; kingdom Fungi; phylum Basidiomycota; class Pucciniomycetes; order Pucciniales; family Zaghouaniaceae; genus Hemileia; species Hemileia vastatrix. The sequence goes on along the minus strand of JASXTE010000007.1, from coordinate 25,061,674 downwards.
CAATCAAATATTCAGCTTCTACCCTCAGACAATGATCAACACACACAATTCCTGACAAAAGGTCTTGATTATCGTAGTATCATTGGAAGTCTAGGTTATTTAGCACAATGCACCAGACCAGATATAACTCATGGGGTAAACAATTTGTCACAATTTCTAATAAAACCAAATCAACAACACTGGCAAGCAGCTACACGTATTCTTAGATATCTTAAAGGTACTCCAAACTATGGACTTGTGTATACTAGAAATTTCAAAGAACTTATATCGCCTCAAGTCAATAAAATCATACAATCACCTACAGGATTTAGCGACGCTGACTGGGCCAGTTGCAACATTACCAGACGTTTGACCAATGGATTTATCTTCTTACTTGGAGGGGGAGCTGTATCATGGAAGAGTAAAAAGCAAAATACTGTATCCACTTCAGAAACAGAATCCGAATACAAAGGTAATCTTGACGCAGGACTAGAAGGAGTGTGGTTAAGAAAATTGCTAAGTGAATTAGGATATGAAAATAATGAAGGAACATTGCTATATGGGGATAATCAAGGAGCAATAGCACTCTCAAAGAATCCAATTGCTCATAAACGAACCAAACATATAGAAGTATATTTCAATTGGGTAAGAGAAAAAATGCTAGATGGCAAACTGAATCTAAAATACTGTCCAACAAACAACATGGTAGCCGATATTATGACTAAAGTGTTAGACCGAACCAAATTCATGAAGTTTAGAACAGATCTTGGACTTGAAGAATGCAAGAGATCTATAGGTTCTAGCAATGAGGGGGAGTGTTAGTATAATCCGATAATTTCTATTTCATTAAATAATTTGTATCCATAATTACATTGCTAGAACTCAGACCATCTATTAGTAATAGTATGTATTAAATCACTCATCATGTTTTGCGTGAGAAGCATAGATATAGTATATATAGTTGTATGATAGAACACCTTCACTCATACTTTTGTCTTCTCACTAAACTGTTTTACTCTACCATAAACTCTTGACGAGCAGGTCAGCACAATACTTCAGGCGTCCCAGCTCTATCTCAGCGTTATTAGAGTAGAGTACTAACATCTTAATAAAGGTTGTCACTTCACCTTCATTTTACTTAAACGTTACAGAGTTATTTAACTACTATTATATACAACTCAGGTGTGCCTTATTTTCGTAATAAATATACTTTTGTCTTCTCACTTAAGTGTTTTACTCTATCATATACTCTTGACGAGAAGGTCAGAGCAATACTTCAGGTGTCCCAGATTTATCTCAGCATTATTAGAGTAGAGTACTAACATCTTAATGAAGGTTGGCACTTCTCCTCCATTTTACTTGAATGTTACAGAGTTGTTTCACTACTATTATATACAACTCAGGTCAGTGCAATACTTCAGGTGTCCCAGCTCTATCTCAGCATTATTAGAGTAGAGTACTAACATCTTAATAAAGCTTCTTTCAAACAAATATTATATTTACCCTCAACATGTATAGTAAATTTCAATACTTAAGAATACTTGCTGTCCTTTACATGTCATGAAAAAAATCATTATATCATTTCAACATTAATTTTGATCAAAATTAATTTTGGCATGCCATTATGCATTGAAACAACTGACTGACTGACAAAGTTCATGATCAAAATGCTCATTAATTTTGATCAAAATTAATGTTGACCAATACATATTGAATATAAGCTATCTCCATTTACTCAGACCGGATATAACTACCATTCAATATGTATATGGTCACGCTTAATCTTGATCAAAATTAAAGGGCAGTTTTATGAAGAATCTTTTGGGTCGTTTGCTGGTTTGGATTCAATATGCAAATTTCAATATTAATTTCAATCGAAATTAATGTTGACCAATACATAATGAATACACACTATTCCAATTACACTTTCCAGGCATAGCTACATGCAATATAAAAGTATGAAAAGTAATTTTGACCAAAATTAATGTTGGAAAGGCACCATGCATAAAAATAAGCAGTTGACTCCATAAATTCATGATTATCATGCTCATTAATTTTTGATACTGGCATATTTAATGGTAGCTATGCCTGGAAAGTGTAAGTGTAATAGCATGTATTCACTATGTTTTTAGTCAACATTAATTTCGATCAAAATTAATATGGACATGGACTATGCATAAAATTCCAATAAGTATAGGTAAGCTAAGTAGTTGTATTAACTGGTTTGATCAAGTACACCATATAAAAATTTATGTTTTAATGCCTTGGTTAATTTCCATCAAAATTAATTTTAAGCCATTAATGTTGAATTTTATCTATGTCTGTGTAGTCCATGTGACATGGCTTGTATTCAAATGCAGGGGTCTACATTAATTTTGAAATAAATTATGAGGTTCATTGCCTCGTAAATTTTGTGGTTTCTGTCAGGGTTCCATGCATGGTGCCATGTGATACTTGTTAATTCCTATCAAAATTAAATTCAACACCAATATATTGAATACAAACCATGGCACTTACAGTACTTGGTCATAGCTAAATTTTAATATGCCAGTCTCAAAATTAATTTCTATAGAAATTAATCAGGATCCATGAAGTTTATCAATAGTGTATGAGTTAATTTTCAATTCATATGTTTCATCATTTTCTTGCACCCATTTCTAGGTTATCTCAACAATTTTTTTCAAGTTTTATTATATTAATCAAAACTGTGGTAAGCTGTGAAAAATTAGCTAATCCCAATCTCAAATTGAATATTAATCTTTTAATAATTTTGAATGTTGTTTAAGGTATTTCATTGGGTGATTCCTAATAATATTTTATCAACTTAGTAGTCCTATAACTTTTGAAAAGTAACATTATTTGTATAGTTAGGGACAACAATGCAATATTTTGTAAAATAAAACTATTCAATTTTTTTTTACCTTAGTTGTATCCAAGTTTATCAATGGTTTGGTCACTGGGCCCACACCCTAGCCCAACACTCCTCCTGTCACTAAAAAAACAAATTCTTATCTTAAATTCTAATGTTCCCAATTTTATATTTATAATTCATTTCTTGTTTGGTGAGGCATACCAGTATATTTGTGAATCTCTCATTGTCATCTGAAAGTAAATTTAACTAATAGTTTTAAAGCATTATCCTTTTTTTCATATAATATACTAATTAAGTGTATCTCCATTGTTTAGAAGTAAATTCTAATTAAAAAAATTTTGTATTTACCCGTGGCAATTTGAATATGGGATATACATTTGTTATTATTTGTTTTTCACCCTAAAAGTCCCCAAAGAATTCCTAGTATTTTCTGTTAGCTACAACAAATTCTGCTTCAATATAAACAGATTATGATATAGCATGTTACTTAGTTTACCTCACTATGAATAATACATGTTAAAAAAAGCTCAAATAATATATAATCCCCCTCTTTATGTTTTCTGTTTCTTTCATCCTCACTTTAATTTTAATCTTATTCAATTTTTTACGCTATCAAATTATAAACTTCAATTTTCTAGAATAGAGTTTCTTATAATTATTCATCATATTACATCATAATTTTATGATATCAAATACTTTTTTTTAATATTCATTAATCAATATGTCTAGTATTCAAAATCCTACACCTCCACTTTGTGTGTGTATCATTTTCCTCTCTCTTAATTTATATATTTCACCTATGTTCTATATCTTTTTTTTCAAAAAATTGATTTTCCAGTGCCTGAATGTTTTCCATCGCACTCTCAGATTGATACTTGCTTTGAAGATTTTGAGCTTGCACCATGTCTGCCACATGGCATGGCACCTAACCCTCCTGTACTTAGCAATGAGAGGCAGGAAAAAACAAGAGCTCAGTATCACAATTTACTTGAATTGGCTAGAGATAAAACGGAAGAACTTGTCAAGATCATTAACAATAATCCTTCTCCTTCATATTTATCTAACCCTTGTAACAACTTACTCCAATATGTGAAAAGCCTTGAAAAATTTATGTTCTTCACTTTTTTGGTCTCCTTTAAAATTAGTAGATAAGATTATTAATATTTTTTATTCTTAATATATATTTGTAGCTTACAAGGAGGGTGTGATTCCTCCTGATGAAGTCATTGTAATTAGGGATGATGATGAGACAGATGAACCATCAGCTTCAACTCATGCTTCAACTTCTAAGGAAAATCTTGAAACACCTGTTATCCACTCCAAGAAAAATAAATTATCCCAATGCTCCTCTTTTGTTCGATGTATTAAACCAGCTTCTGCTAAAGATTTTTCTGATGTATCAAATAATAAATCTCAAAAAGAAAGCAAAGGCTTTTGTAATGAGTATATTCTTGTTTCCTTTTTATTTTGTTGTTATTCTTTTATCTTTAAAATTCTATCATATATCTCTTTTATTGCTTACATATTGTACTTTTTATCTTTCTTTTGATATTTTGTACCAGAAACTCACCTACTGTATATTGTTCCATCAAAAAACGCCCTCTCCCTGATGAAGATGATGAAAAGAGCAATGGAAATAGAAATGATGAACTGTCAGAACATGAAGCTATGCTTGCTCATCAAAACAAGCAAACTTTAAAATCTTCTTCAATACATGACAATATGTTTGATAAAGATGATGATTCAAACAGCTAATCACCGAATTCCTTCATTTATAAGAAGCAATACCCATCACCTCCTAAATTACCTTCTTTCACCTCTTTGAAAGCTTCTCTACCAATAAAATCAACTCCAATCAAGATATCAAACAAACCTCTAACTTATTCACCCTCAGTTCTAAAAGACTCTTATTTGCAGGAGGAATTCTGTAAAATTCATAAATTTTATAAAGGTAGAATCAGCACAACAAAGGTCATTAGGTCGTGGTTGGAATTTGTTACTCTTCTCGAATTATGCTCTTCTACTTCTTCCCAAGAACCCATGTCAAATATTCCAATGTTTACTTTTCATTGGGAAAAATCTTGTGGAGAAGATTGGCTTTCAAAACTTACTGAGTTATGTAAGTTACCATAATTTTTATTCTTAAATTTTTTTTTTTTACTTATTTTTTTTTCCTTTTGTAAAAAATATTTTTTTAGAGATTGATAACTCACATCTATGGGTACTCGATAATATTGATTTCAAAAAAATGGAAGATTTATGTGATCCTTATGGTTTAAATACTGAAATTCTTTCCTCAAAAAAGAAAACGGATCACCCTGAATCCAATCTTATCCGAATGCTCATGAGATTAATGATCCCAAGTGATCACTGCCGTTCTTCATGGGTATCTCTTATATCATCTTCACTTTATCTGACCGCACATGAATTCAGCCAGCTTCCATCACATCAAAACATTAATTCAGATTGTCCAATTGAACGTGGTCTTCAGCTTCTAGCTCCCCTTTCAAATCTGAAGAGGCCAATTCCTGATGGCTTAGAAGCTGGTCCCACTGCACTTCAAACCCATGATATATCAATTTCAACTCTTCTTCAAATCAGCAACATTATCATTGATATAATTATGTCAATTATCATTCTGAAATCAAAATATTGTGCTGTGAAAATATCAACTGACAAGACTAGCAAAGCTCAACAATTGAGTCAGAAAAACGAAAATACTCAACTTACTATAATGGAACAGAAACAAAAGGCTGCACTAAACAAGATAAATTCTGAATACTCCCACCACTGATATCAATCTTTCACATTCTATATAATTGATGGTGTCCGTGGTTTATTTCTGAGCTCTCAAGATCATAGATTGGCTTCAGCAGCTGATTTCTTGGAGGTTATATCAGAAATTAAGTTTCTTAATTTACATGAAAAAAAAATCATTTATGGAAGAAATAATTTGGAAAAATTTAAATAACTATATTTTAACATTAATAAAACCTTTTATAGGCAAGTGTGATCCATTTCTTTAAAATTTGATACCCCAAGTCCTCCAGGAATTGCTAGGGCTATTTCTGCAGATTTTATTAATCACTGGAGCTCCATTCAGCCAGTATCACCTTTTTTTGCTAAACATAGCTTTTAAATAAATTAATATTCCAACATTTAAATAGATAAAGTTCTGTGTATATGATTTATCTTGTATAATTCAAGTTATTTTCCTTCAAATACGTCAAACATGTGACCATCTTTGAAATTTATTAAGAAACCTTTGACATAATTTTCTAAATTAATTATTAAAAAAAATTATTTTAAGTCCAGCAATAAAAGAGTATTTATAATCTACTTATATGATTTCAAAACTTGTATTAAATTCTTAAATATTTTATTGTTTATATAAAAATATGATAACTGCTCTAGTTTTGTTACTTTACCTTTAATATTGAATAATCTATTAATTTTTACAAATTGTTTCATTGATTGTAACATTTTTAATCAGAAGTAGAACAACTTAAATAATTAAATGTGTGTATTCTTAAAAAAATACAATTTAATCTATTCTTGATTCAAAATTCTTTCATCAACTCTTTATTATTAGCTTTTATATTAATAAGCCTGTTTGACCTAAAATACTATACAGTTAATTTGGTAGCATTAAAAGCACATTTTTATGGCTAATATATTTCAAATTCTTTATTATAGTTTTTTTATTTTAGAACCTTTGCTTCCAATTTAATAAAAATGACATTTAAAGATTTCACAACTTATTTATTTCCTCAAAAGTAAATCAAATTTTCTTATAATATTATGAAAAAAAATTATTCTATTTCACAAATAAAAAAATAGATAATACTATAATCATCACAACTGAAAATTTTACAGCTACTCCCAGTATTTATCATGTTTAATTTTGCATTAAGTCGTGTATATATGACATAAGTTTTTAATATTTAAATATCAAAATTTTTAGATTTGTCTTAACATTAGATAACTAATACTTTGCTGATTTTATTTCTTCCTCTATTAAGTCATCTCTTTTCAAAAAAACTCTCAAAGCACTAATCAAATATTTATACCTATCTTTTTCTTCTTTCATTTCCAAGTAGTCTGAAATATCAATATCAAAAACATTAAAATTTTCTATAGCATGAAAATTCTAGTGCTGATTTGAATAGAAGAACCTATTCTTGTGAAGCCAGGAATTTTGTGACATCTTGAGGTAAAATGCCTCAGTTGATTGGCAGCCCATAACGTCACTGTTATTCCATTAGTTGCTTCAAAGTTGATTTTACTTCGAATTTCGGGAAACATAAGTTCTCCACCTGTTTGTCTTGGTTGGGTCTTATTGTACTTCATATGAATGGTATTGGTTTTTGTATCTTTAGGAAAAAATATTCCTAAAGTATACTCACTTGCATCCTTATCACGATGAACCTCATTGGAGAACCCATTACCATTTGCTCCAGATGTCCAAGTTAAATTACTAGCAAACGGTTTACCCTCTTCTTCACTATAAACTTTTGAAAATCCAGGAATACCAAGTTTTGCACAAACATTAGTTGTGACACGCACCACGTGACACTCGAGGCAAAAGCAGCTCATTAAATTAATAATATCGAGTCCTAAATCTATACTCGAAGCGCAGAAAGCAATTCTCCATAGCAACTGCGATTCCCCTTTGTGTACTTACTATTTAACTGCGCTAGCCTAAACTCTAAATCTAAATTAGTCAATCTCCCAATAGGGTGCCTTAGTCTCCTTTTCAATAAGCGACGCACAGCGCTAGGATCAACGTAATAGTACATTAGTAGTTTTCATTAAAAGTTTTGTTAATTAATTAAAAAGGGGTAAATTGAGCATGGACGGATATTTAGCAAAGAGGGTCTAAGTGTATGTTAGTAATGGTCAATGGTATGGGAATGGTGCAATGAAAGGGAGGTCAATGCAAGGAGGAATAAAGGATATACAAGGGTTGGGTATATGGTTCAATATTCCTTAGAATTAAATTATAAAACGTATTTACATTAATAGTGGTAAAATCTTTAAGTTAAATCATTGTTATTGTATCTTTCTTTTATTTTTCTCAATATTCATTCCTAAATCCTAAATCTTTGATTATTGAGTTTCCAACCCTTTGTGAGATCTTAAGAATTCCTATTACCTTTGAAACTATCTTATAATTCTTCTCAAACAAACCTCAAACCTGTAGCTCTTACTTCGAGTGACCTTCAAATCACTTCCTCGAATCATTCCTCTGTGCTTCGAAGAAGTTTCTAAATCTCTCATCTCACTTTCAGGAACATCCTCGACCTTGTGCGTAGGTCGTCCGGTGACAGTATAATTTAATTCTCCGTAGTTCCCATTCTTTGCCCTACTACGTCCTTTTAGGTGTTTTTAAAGTTTTAAAATGGCACCTGTTCAACGCACTCCTCCAATGGGCGCTACTACTAGAGCTTGCGCTAGGGGCAGGCCAACAGCCACAAGGTGTGTTACCTGCACTCACTCTTTGGAACCACTTGACCTTAGGGAACGGCAACATTCAGTTCAATCTGTAGAAGACATCCCACAAGATTTTGAGGATTCCAGTGATGAAGAAGAAGGAGAGGATACAATGCACGAGGCACCATCCGCCCCAGCCAATCACCCTTCTGGTCAATCCTCAGAACCTGGACCATCTAACTCTCTGGAAGATTTCATGAGACTTTTCATGAAACCCCTTTCAAAATCCAACATCTTCAGAGGGATATTAGTTCAAAACTCCTTCTATGAAATCTCCTGACAAATTCGACGGAGATCACCCCGACAGATTGCGACCCTTCTTGCAAACCTGCAAGCTACTGTTCCATAATGACCCTCAAACCTTTAACAGCGACCGATCAAAGGTTGTTTACGCTTCTTCATTCCTAGCCGGGAAAGCAGAAAGATGGTTTGAACATTATCTGCTCATGCTTTCTTCAACAGAAACCCACTTACTTATCAATAATTGGGAAAAGTTTGAAGACCAACTTTTTACGTTATTTGGGGACCCTAATAAAACTGACAACGCAGAAATTGAACTTGATTTTCTTTACATGAGTGATAATGGTAAAGCCTCTGAATATATCTTGAACTTCAGAGCACTTCAAACTCAAGTAGGTTGGAATGATGCTGCCCTTAGGTATCATTTCAAGAAAGGACTTCCTTTGAGGATTCTGGATCAATTAAATCTTCACGGTCAGAAGATGACTACTTTAACGGATTTAATGGATCGAACCCTCGAACTTGACGGCGTTTATCAAGGACGACTTCAACATTTTCGATATGCCAACAAATCTCAAGGCCTAAATTTTAAATCGGGAACTTCTACACACCCACGACTCAATCCAAACCCAATAAGGGAAAGGATAAACCTCAACCAAAAGGCTCAACCCCAGGCGATATCAGCAAAGTACTGGATCCTAAAGGGTAACTTAAAGAATCTGAGAGGAAGAGACGAGCAGATAATGGGTTATGTATGTATTGTGGGGGTAAGCACAAGTTGGAAGACTGTGTAAAGTTGAAGGAAAGAGAAGGTACTAGTTCGAAGTCAAAAAACTGGTAGATAGTTTACTTGTGTGCAAAGCAAACTATCTTATCTTTCCCAGTGCACAGAACCTCCATGTCTTAAGGACTGGAGTTGCCTTAAACCTCTTGAGATTCATTCTTTTTAAGGAGGATATCCCCTTCAGTTGTCTTATAGACTCTGGTGCTTCAATTTCTTTTGTTAGTTTATCTTTTGCCGAGAAGCTTCAACTAATATTTACAGATGTTGATTGAACTCCAATATATTTGGTCGAATCAGAGGAACCCAAATATTGGGTAAGTAAGAAAGTTATATGGGTTTTCAACTTTCCGAACTTTCCCCCCTTCAAGTGGGAATTATCAGTCTTGGACGCCCCAAGGATGGACGATATTATTCTTGGCCATGACTTTTTAACGCATTGGAATCCCGAAATTGATTGGACTAAGGGATTGATCACCCCACGCTCCAAGTATATTTCTGATTCTTCAATGCAGGTCAATAGGGAGTTAAACAACCCACCTGACAACGTCCTGCTAGAGGACAAATCTCTGCCAGATGACTTGCAAGCATCTGATCTTTCTCTAAATGAGCAATTGGCTAAACCTTCTAGCTCAATGACTTCACTAGAAGAGGATTTAAATTGCCTCGAAGTAATCGAATTCTGCTCTCTCAATACAGGTATCCCCTCGACAGATTCTCTCGAAGATGAAGAGGACGACCAAATCAACGTTGAAGCCATTAAATCAACTCTGCCGGAAATCTACCATGATTTCCTCAATGTTTTCTCAATCCGCAAGGCCGATAAGTTACCACCTCATCGAACCTACGACCATCAAATAGAGTTAATAGGCCCAGTACCTCCGGCAGGTCCTGTCTATTCTTTGTCGAAGGACGAATCTCAAGTTCTTCGAGACTACATTGCAGAGAATGTAGCCAAAGGTTTTATCAGAGCCAGTAAATCTCCAACGGGCTCCCCTGTCCTCTTTGTAAAAAATAAGGACGGTAGTCTTAGGTTGTGTGTTGACTATAGAAAGGTCAACACAGTCACTAAGAAGAATGCATATCCTGTTCCTCCTATGTCATTACTTCTTACCCTTTTCAATGGTGCTAATTTCTTTTCTAAAATTGATCTTAGAGACGCTTACAATCTGATTTGTATTGCAGAAGGTCATGAACCACTGACTGCAATGCGAACTAGATTTGGTAGTTTTGAATATTTAGTTATGCCTTTTGGATTATGCAACGCACCTTCAACTTTTCAAAATTTTGTTAATGAAATCTTTCAAGATGTTGTTGAACAATTTGTAGTCGTCTATTTAGATGATATTTTAATATTCTCAAAAACACTAGATGAACATATTCATCATGTTCGACAGGTCCTAAATCGTCTTCAAGATCATGGTCTCTACGCCAAGCATAATAAATGCGAATTCCACCTCAAATCAATTGATTTTTTGGGTTTTACGTTGTCCACTGACGGTTTAGTCATGGATGACAAAAAAGTCCAGAAAATACTGGAATGGACTGAGCCCAAAAACATTAAATCGCTCCAAGGATTTTTGGGTTTTGCAAACTTCTATAGAAGATTTATTAAAGATTACTCTAAAATTATTTCCAATCTTACTTCTCTTCTTAGAAAAGACATTCCTTTTGTTTTTACTTCTACAGCACGAAAGGAATTCGAAGCACTAAAAACAGCGTTTACCACAGCCCCAATTCTTTGACATTTTGATCCATCTGCCTCGACAATAGTTGAGACAGATGCGAGCGATTATGCTATTGCAGGGGTCATCTCCCAATTAAATCCTGAAACAAATCTGTTTCATCCTGTTGCTTTTGAGTCACGCAAACTCATAGCCGCAGAATTAAATTATGAAATTCATGACAAAGAGCTTTTAGCTATTATCCATTGTCTTAAAAAATGGCATTCTTTTCTTCTCAGCCTAGACAGTCCTTTTCAAATTTTAACAGATCATAATGCTTTAAAATACTTCATGTCTTCCAAAGTGTTAACCCAGCCTCAAGCCAGGTGGGCTGAATTTTTGTCTGAATTTTCCTTCTCTATTTCCTATCGCCCAGGTAAAAACTGCATAGTCCCAGATATCTTGTCATGTCGGGACAACGTTTACCCACAGCGGGGGGACGCATTTGCTGACAAGAACCCAGCAAATGTGCAATCATTCTTCAACAAATCAATGTTAACAACTCATCAACTTAATTCGATGACAATTCAATCTTTTCGAAATCCACTATCCAACATCCTCAAAGCTCAGTCGAAGGACGAATATTGTTTAGGGTTAAAAGACAATAAATACTCTCGAAGCAAGGGGCCAAAAGATTTAGTATTGAAGCAGGTCTATTAGTCTTCGAAGGTAGAGTAGTCATACCCAACAACAATGAGATAAAATTATGGATTTTCAACAGTCGACATGATTCTCCATTAGCTGGTCATTTTAAGGTTGATAAAACCTACCAGTTAATAGCGAGGGATTTCTTCTGGCCAGGTATGACCAGGGAAATCAAGGCCTATATAAAAGCTTGTTACAAATGTAATAGGAATAAGGCTCCCCGTCACCGGAAGCATGGGTTGCTTCAACCACTTCCTATTCCCTCTAAACCTTGGGAATCTTTATCGTTAAATTTCATTTCTCAACTTCCTTTTTCTAATGATTTAGATGCTATATTAGTAATAGTAGATAGATTTTCAAAAATGTCTATTTTTATTAAAACCACTACTACTGCTACAGCAGAAGATTTGTCAAAATTGTTTCTAGAATATGTATTTTCCAAACACGGCTTACCAAATGATATTATTTCAGATAGAGGCTCATTGTTTGTATCCACATTCTGGACCCAACTGTGTCGACAACTCAATATCACGAGGAACCTCTCCACGGCCTATCACCCTGAAACCAATGGTCAAACAGAAAGAGTTAACCAAATCCTCGAACAATATCTTCAAATGTATGTCAGTTACCAACAAGACGATTGGACCACATGGTTACCATTGGCCGAATTTTCTTATAATAACTTGACTCATTCTTCGACACAACAATCTCCCTTCAAAACCATTTATGGACGACATCCTCGATTCAACTCAATCCATGTAGGAACTAATCATCCTGCGGAACATTATCTTTGAACTATATCACGACTCCAAGAAGAACTTAAAACAAATTTGGAATCAGCAATTCGAAGATACAAGGAACAGGCCGACAAACATCGACAATCTGCTCCTTCCTTTAAACCAGGCGACAAAGTATGGCTCGACGCACAAAACATTCGAACAACACGACCATCAAAGAAACTGGCTGAAAAGCGCTTGGCACCATTCAAAATCGACTCTGAAGTCTCTAAAACTGCATTTCGACTCAAGTTACCTCCTAAATGGCAGGCGATTCATCCTGTTTTCCATGTATCTCTCCTGGAACTGGCTTGAGAAATATACCTGGGCAAGAACCAACCCCCTCCGGAACCGGTCGAAGTAGAAGATCATCTAGAGTGGAAAATAAGTCATATCCTTGATTCAAGAATGCGCAAGGGGAAACTTCAATACCTTGTGGAATGGGAAGGCTTCCTCAATGACTCAGACAAAACATCCTGGGAACCAGCCATCAATGTTTCTAACGCCCCTGAACTCCTAAAATCTTTTCATTTGAAATATCCTTTAAAACCAAAACCTTAAAATTTCTTTTATTTTAAATTTTCTTTTTCTTTCTTTCTTTTTCTCGTAAAAAATCTAAAACACCTCTTAAATTTCTTAGCCTTGTTTTCTTTTCTTTTTTTTTCTCTCTTCTTTTTCTTTCTTCTCCTTCTATAAAATTTTCCAAAACCAACTAAAAATAAAATTAAAATTAAAATTAAATAAAATAAAATAAAATAAAATAAATAGAATAAAAATAAATAATAAAATAAAAATAAAATAAAATAAAATAAATAGAACAAACATAAATAATAAAAAAAAAAAAAAAACTCTTAAATCTCTCTAAATATTTTTCTTTCTCTTTTTCTTTTTCAATTCTCTAAATACATTCTTTCTTAAATTTAAAATTCTCTGTAAAATTTTCTTTCCTAAAAATTTATTCTCACTTAAATTTTCCTTCCTTCGAACCATCAAATCTTGTACGACACGACCATTTCCTCGAACTTAACTTCAACCTCTAAATCTCCCTATAAAAATTCTTCAAACAAATGATTCTTCTTTTCAAATTCTCTTCAAATTCTAACTTCTGTTTTTTTTTCTTTTCTTTCTTCTTCCTCTCTTTTCAACTAAAATTTCCTAAAAAAATCAATCAACAACTTTTCACAAAAAAACAAATTCTTCTTTCATTAAATTCTCAATTCAACAAACTCATCTAAATCACCAACCGTTTCTTTTTCTCTCTCTTTTCTTACATAAATTTTTTCTTTTAAAACTTAAAACTTCCTTCAATTAAATAACTTCTTTCTTTCTTATTTAAATTTCTTCTTTCAAATTCTAAAGCAAAGTTTTATTTAAAACTTCTTTTTTTCTTCTCTCTCTCCTAAATCTTATAAAAAATAATAATATTCACCTACAATAATAAAAAAATAAAATAAAATAAAATAAAACTAAAATACAATTCTACTTTTCTACTTCTTTACATCTCTCCATTTCATTTCAAATTTTTTCTTTTAATTTTTCTCGAACCAATCTTTTCATCTTCTCCAAAACTACCCTTATCTCCTTCCTGCATTTCTCATATACCTCCTTCTCTCCTACCAGAACCACCTTTCAATCTCCAAGAGTTCCTCTGCCACGTCGATAATTGTGTCGACCTCCCCACACAACTCTTCTGCGAACCTTACTCGTCGACCCTGACGAGGCTTCTTCAACCACACCTGGTCCAGTGTGTCTTCAGGTTCTTTGACTCCACCCATGACCGGAGGGTTTGCCTCAGTTGGCAAAAGCGACGCAGGCTCCCCAATTGGGTCTTTGATGGTATTTGATGTCTAAACCAAACTCATCAGTAACCTCATCCTTAAAAAAAAAACAACAACAACTAAAAGCTTACTTCAAAGATGGGGTCAGGTTCTAAGAATAACCTTGGTGCCACCTCTACCTCTGCTTCTCTTTCCTTCTCGTCATCTTCGATGACCACCCGTCGTTTCTTGGGTGCCCGCCCTGGAACAGGGACTTCATCTTCATCTTCCTCCACCAATTCGTCGACCTCTTCTTTGACACCCCGCTTCGAACTTGTGGCCTGGGTTACCCAGGTTGTGATCTCGTTCTTGAGCTCCTTATCATTCTCCCCCACCAATTGTTCATCTCCAACCAAGACATCCCAAATGTCTTCGACCACCTCTTTTGTTTTAGGGATTACCCAAAACTTGGTCTTGGTAAACCGTTGTTCGATCTCTGCGTTCTTTGTCAATGCATTGCATGCCACTCGTCGCCAATGGCAAAACTCGCATTTCTGGCGAGGGCCTTGAGTCGCCTTACTTTCGACACAGAAGTATTCCATGCTTTCACAAGCCGTGCAAGCTTGGGAAAATTGTCGCGTAATCATTCCCCCATCTGCTTTAGGGTGTGGAGGCGTAGGTGTGAGAGTAGGGCAATTCATTATAAAAGGGAAATTAATAAATAAGGAAAAAAATATATATATATAAGAAGGGAAACTAGTGTGAGAAGATGGCTCAAGCTCAACAGAGTTCGCGATTCTTATACCCGGGCATCTGTCACACGCCACGTGACACTCGAGGCAAAAGCAGCTCATTATATCAATAATATCGAGTCCTAAATCTATACTCGAAGCGCAGAAAGCAATTCTCCATAGCAACTGCGATTCCCTTTTGTGTACTTACTATTTAACTGCGCTAGCCTAAGCTCTAAATCTAAATTAGTCAATCTCCCAATAGGGTGCCTTAGTCTCCTTTTCAATAAGCGACGCACAGCGCTAGGATCAACGTAATAGTACATCAGTAGTTTTCATTAAAAGTTTTGTTAATTAATTAAAAAGGGGTAAATTGAGCATGGACGGATATTTAGCAAAGAGGGTCTAAGTGTATGTTAGTAATGGTCAATGGTATGGGAATGGTGCAATGAAAGGGAGGTCAATGCAAGGAGGAATAAAGGATATAAAAGGGTTGGGTATTTGGTTCGATATTCCTTAGAATTAAATTATAAAACGTATTTACATTAATAGTGGTAAAATCTTTAAGTTAAATCATTGTTATTGTATCTTTCTTTTATTTTTCTCAATATTCATTCCTAAATCCTAAATCTTTGATTATTGAGTTTCCAACCCTTTGTGAGATCTTAAGAATTCCTATTACCTTTGAAACTATCTTATAATTCTTCTCAAACAAACCTCAAACCTGTAGCTCTTACTTCGAGTGACCTTCAAATCACTTCCTCGAATCATTCCTCTGTGCTTCAAAGAAGTTTCTAAATCTCTCATCTCACTTTCAGGAACATCCTTGACCTTGTGCGTAGGTCGTCCGGTGACAAGTTGCCTCATTGTACTTTACATATGATATTTTTTTAAAAAAATATTCAAAGTACATTTCAATCCTCTTCATTTGTTTTTTTTATTCATCCGTGTGTACAATATTATCAGTGTATTCATCTGCAAGTAAAAGCATTCAAAAATTCAGTATTTAAATTAAAAAAAGTAATACTTACAAATATATAAATATTTTTTCTTATCTAAAATAAAGCCACCACCAAACATTTTTCCAAAACCACCAGCTCTTTGACGATAACCATTATTTGTAATTTCATGTTTGCAGTAAGAAAGATCCTTAATGCATTGCACTGTAGCTTCTAACATATCTATTTCTTTGAGCTCATGAATTTCAAAAGTCTGCACAAGAACATTAGGTATTAAGAAACCTTTTGGTTTATAAATACTAAAACCAGGAAAAAAATTGTAATAATTATTGCAATCTGTCATCTCATTTGCATAATAGCATGCATAGAAATGTAGCTTCTTCCCGTTTGTATCCATTCCAAGAGCGTTTACAAGTTTCATTCCGGTAGCAATGACTTTTGCCCACCTATTGTTAGAGTTCTTCCCTGGCCATTATTTTTTTCAAATTGTTACTCATTGATGGTTAAATCCTAAGAGAATTCAATTTTGATTTAAAATAAAAAAGATTAAAAATTAGAAAATGGTTACAGAATTTCAATTATCAGTCAATGATACCGTTAAATTTATCATATCTTCAATATTAGAAATATAAAATTAGTATATCTACATATTTGTAAATTCATATACTTTTTCTTTATTTCAAATATTAAGAAAGTGTTTCAAAGGTATACTTTATGAAATTATACATATAAAAAGTAAAGCTTTATCCTGTATGCGTTCAGCAAGTACGAGATTTGGCTCTACACTTAATATTAATAATAAAATGAAAGTATAACTACAATACACTATTAATATTAAAAAATTTACAGATTTATCATATCCACATATAAAAAATGAAAAATCTTGCTCTGACCAATATATTGACTTAGAAAGTTATACTTCAATAAATTATTAATTTTTAAATTGTAGCATTTTCCTGTAGCCTTTCAGCAAGTACAAGACTTTGAAAAAAATAAAAAATCAATATATTAAAGGTAAAGTACAATCATTCTAATTATTATTATGAAAAGCAAAACATTATCCTGTATGCTTTCAGCAAGTACGAGATGATGTTTTACTTTTCATATTAATAAAATAATGGTTGAGATAGTATTTAAGAAATTAAGAAAAATGATAAGTAAAACATGAGCTTATGTTGTAGACAATCCTATAGTACTAGCTATAGGCCTTGAACAATGGAGTTGGAGAAAAACCATAGAGAATAACCCCTGTCCCTTTAGAAAAATAGAGTGAGATTTACTTGCTAAAGTAAGTTGGTTCCTGTTTTGCTAAAGCCCCTTTTCAACACACTTGACTGCTTGATGAGCCAAGAAATTAGTCCCCAGACAGACTACCAGACCAAAGAACTGAAATGTAGACCAATGTCCACACCAGAGAAAGCAAAGATACTTGATGTAGGCTGCAAATCCACACCAGAGACAGCAAAAATACTTGATGTAGCCTTCAAGACTATAACAGAGAAAACAGCTGCCAAAGTTGAGTTAAATGAAGAACTAACCTTGCAACAAACACAGCCAATTGTGGCCAAAAAACAGTGAAAACTGAGTGAGGAACAATGATATCACCTCCGGATGGTTGTATGATAATTAAAGTTTCCCCAAACTGTCTTCTTCACTATGTACACACAGACCACTAACTAAGAGCCCATGCACACCCACCAATTTGGCGCCTGTACCCACAAAATTGAATAAAAAACCCTCCTGAAGTGCTCCCCAACCTTCTGAAACAGAGGCGGGCGGGCCGCCCGACGTCAGAGGCGCCGCCTGAAGCGGCCCGGCCTCCCTGAAGCCAGAAAACCAATAAAAACACCTAATCTACTTAGAAAAATTAGCTACAACTACTAAAACCTTTAAAACACGGAATTTCACTATAACAACATTGAGACATGAAATATAGAGCTAAATTAGCCCTATCCAATGGTACTAAGTACTTAACCATAAGACTTAAGGTTAGCCTGTAAAACACAAAAAACAAAATTGAACAGCTATCTTTTTAAATGAAAAATGAGGAAATGACCCCTTAAAACTTAGAATATGAAAAATGTCTAAAAGACATATAATATAGAGAAAAACCGGGGCTATCCAATGGTAGTACCCACATTCCCGCAGACCCAATATCCATGGAATAAAACCAGAAAAATACCCAATTCCTCAACAGATGTCAATTAAGACATGCACAAACAGTGCCAAATCACACAACGAAGGCCCCTGCCAATGTTTGAAGACCAAATCCTCCCTCCAATTAAGAATTTCCACATTCTTTCTTCATAAAACCACCATGTTCAACCTTCTTCCCAAATCTGCCTCTGAAATGGGTCCTTGCCAATACTGCATTGACAATAATCTAATCTGAACCATCACACCTCCTGTCCATCCATACAGAACGTCCTGCGATATCTGCCAATCTAGAAAGAAGTCCTGCTACAGACCCGGTCCATTATCTTCTGCAACAGCTTCACCTCCACCTCAACCTGGTCCTTCTTCTACCAGCACCAAAAGATCTAGGCCATCCATCCTGATACCCAGATTAATCAAAAAGCTTCACCCTTCCCAGAAGAGTGCCACAACCCATAAAACAACAAGTTCCACCATCCCTGGTCCATCTGATGTTAAAAATTTCCATTCCTTTTTTCCACTCTATAAAACTGATGACTTCTCAGTTCCTCCATCTTCTGACAGTGATGATAACAATGTAGGATCCATTGAACCACCAAAACCAAACCACTTGCCCGTAATAAAGGCTAAGTTCAAACAACACACATCTCAACAGAAACACCTTCTGCTAAACTACTTTCAATCCACTCCTGCTAGAGATCCACAGAACATTGAGAACAGAAGACACCTCATTCACCAGTTCAAGGCTAATTCAGAACACTACATTTCATCTCTTGTTTTTCTCTGTAATTCCACTAGTACTTGAGTTTGATTCAGAAAAGAAAAATTGACCACACCCTCTATAGGATGTAACCACAAACAACCCTCAGTTTTAAGTCTTGGGGGACCATCCTCATTTTATAGTCTTGGGGGACTCAAAAACCCTCAGTTTAAATTCTTGGGGGACTCAAAAACCTAAATCATAAACCCAGAACCAGAGATCAACCACATTAAGACACAGAGAAAAAACTAACATTCTGGGGTAATTGTGAATAGAGCTGCCAGCCCATCAATTACCCCCAAACTTGCCTTTGCTAAATTCTGAGGCTTGCCCTGTGGATAGCCTCTGCCAATCTTTCAAACTATTCCAACAAAAAAAATCATTCCTCAGTTTATAGTCTTGGGGGACTATACCATCAAACAATCCTCAGTTTAAAGTCTTGGGGGACTAATCTTGAAACCATGGATTCTTCAGTTTAGAGTCTTGATGGACTACTTTTGAAACCAGCCAGTTTAAAGTCATGGAGGACTGACAGAGTTTTGCATAAAATAGATGCAGCCAATTTCATACAGAACACACCTACAGCCAAACTGCTGAACTCCCACCTTCACTTCATCATCTACCCATCACTGACAAAAATCTCCCTCTTATCTCTTTCCATCATCTTTTCTCACCACAAATCATGGCTGGATCCCCTGATGTTGACCCCTCTACTCTTTCTTGCTTCACTGCTCCCAAGGACTATGCCTGAAAACAGTGCATCCACATGTGCAGACCTTGCACATTCACTCTTCCAACTCCTGAAGCCAAATTCTACAACAGGGCTTGTGATTCTTGCTACTCCAAAAAGAAGAAATGTGACAGAGATGCCAACTACCCTATTCCTCCTCCTTCACCTTCTCATAAATACCTCTCCAGATCCCCTACCAGATCCCCAGAGCTTGGTCCATCCTCTTCCTCTCTATCCTCAGAGCCATCCAGAAGATCCAGGAACTCAGCTTCCAGAACTCTTCCCAAAAGAACAGCCTTAGCTTCCCAAGAAACAGCTTTTATCTCTGCTAAATTAGCTCCAAAAGCTTCAAAATCAGAACCTAGGCTTCTAGACCGCGTCCAGGCGGCCCGGCCGGTGTCGGGGGCCTTCCTGCCTCACTAGACAGTGAAATTCAGTCTCAAAACCTCCAAAAACAACCAGGAAATAGCCAATTTCATCCAATAAATGAAAACAACTCCACGCAATTACCTCCCACTACTCCCAAAGCAATGCAGCCAACCCTTCCAAGGTCCAGAAACTCCAAAATTTCCCAAACTTCTAGGAGACCTGCCAGAGGACCCCACGAAGAAACCAGAGCACCCAACACTGCACCAAAGCAACAACTTTGTCCCCAGTTAAGACAACAAAACTACACCTCTCCTCTGTCAGCGAACTATTCTTCTGACAGTTCCATTCCCTCAAAATATCCATCCAGAAGAGATAAATCTGCTTCCAAATCACCCTCTCCTGCTCTATCTTATAACAACCCTGATACTTCATCACCAGCACCTCATCAAACTGAATCAAGCAGAAATATTGACAACAGCAACAACAGACCTGCTGCTCCAACTAGGCCCCAGGAAAATCAGTCTCCTAGTTCACCTTCTCAAAACCTTTCAATGGAAGACCAAGAAAATCCATATCTTTCCCTGATTGATCCACCTACTGTGACCATTCCAAAATCTTCAGAAGTCCACATTCCCGCTGCTTACAAATTTGATGAGCTTCCAATCTGTAAGTACCACGTTAATTCATCCAATTTATTCAACAAAAAAAATTACTGATCCAATTCTTCTTGTCTAGTTGGCACCCCTCCTGAATCTACTATTGGAGTTGGCCAACCTCTAGAAACATCTTTGACGCTGGATTATGGAGACATGAAACAACACCTCAGCACCATGTTTTCAAACATGCTAAAAGCCTTTGCCCTCCATGGACCTTTGAATAACTTTGAAAAATCCCTGAGAAAGAGCCTGTTGGAAGACCACTGGAAGATGTCTAGGATCGTTAAGCACACCTTCCAGCACTCCATTCCTGCCTCTTCTTCTTCCTCCTCTGAACTTCCCTCTAATCCAATTCCTGCCCATTACAATCCATATAATCTCTCCAGCAGGATGCACTTCAAAGACCACAGTGCTTCCCACAACCCCAACAAAAAACAAAAACTACATCATAATCCGGACCAGCATCCAGAAGCTTCATCATCCAGAAAATGAGCTCCTGCAAAAAGATTAGAAACATAATAATAAATAAATAATAAAAAACAATTAATAACTATAAATTCTAATTAATTTTTTCATTTTTTTTCACCTAATATACTAAAATTAAAAATTGATAAATAAAATAAAATTAAATAAAAATAAATGAAATAAAATAAAAGATAAAAAATAATACAAATGGTATCCCCCAGCCAATTGATGAGCTGATCCCATGATACCTTACCCACATCCAAGTGCACCATGATGTGGATACACCTTAAAAAAATTTAAATAATTTGAAATAAGAAACATAAATTAAGGGTAATAATGAGAATAAATAAAAAAAAGTAAAAAATGAAATTAATTAAAATAAAAATAAATAAACTAAAATGATAAAATAGCATTGCCCAGCCAATTGATGAGCCTTTCCCCACCAATGCTTGCCCACATCCAGGTGACCCTGATGTGGTAACACCCTATATTTTTGATTTTATAATTTTAACAACCCCCATAAAAAATTAAAAGAAAAAAAGAGAAAAAAAAAGAAAATAATCTAAGACTACTATCTAGCAAAAAAATAACTACAAAATCAAAGACAGTCCAGCTCCATAGATGGTCCAATAAGAGAAAGTCCAGACCATAGAAATGATCACTGGGTGGGCTCCCTCCAATAAGTAAAAATGATGGGAGACCACCAGTGATCCACCGCCAATCCAAAAGAACCAAAGATAAAGAAGCCAGTCCCAAACCAGTTTAAAGTTATAGTGGAATTGAAACCTGAGTAACAAACAACAGAACTAGAATTCAACTGGAACAAACAAAAGACTTGAGAAAGACATTTTGGGGTAACTGTTATACAGAGCAGCCAGAACATCAGTTACCCCTACACTTGCCAAAATAAAATCTAGAAGCCCCCCCTGGGTACCTTCTAACAAAAACACAACATCCAACCCAATAAACCAAAAACCAATAAAAGTGAAGAGTCCGGCACTTGAAGACCAAAGGAATTTCCAGTTTAAAGTCATAGAAGACTAGAACCTGTGAAGAGAAACCAATAATAGGGTTCAACCAAATTAAGAGAAAGGGTTGGAAACAGACAATCTGGGGTAACTGTTGATAGAGCAGCCAACCCATCAGTCACCCCCACACTTTCCAAGGCAAAATCTAGAGGCCCCGCCCATGGGTACCCTCTAACAAAAGTTTCCAACAAACAGATGCATAGCATCACCACAAAAAAAACCAAAATTAAAGAATTGTCTGTAGTTTATCCTCAGTGCGGAGTCAATCTTCTTCATGCCTAGTGCCTCTGGGATAGAACCTCTTCACCTGGTCTGCAGCCACTCTCTTTTTCAAGACTGCACCATACAACTCCTCTAAAACATAAGAACCTCCAGACGCCTGATATCTGACTCTGTAAGGTCCATTCCATCTGTCAGCAAACATTTTTCCCCACTGACTCTCCAAACTTCTATTATACACCAAAACCAAGCAACCAGGTCTCAAGGGATTCCTGAGTCTATGAGCCAACTTCTTGTCCCAGTATCTGACTGATTGATTCCTAATCTTCATCATTATAGAGTATGCCTTCTCTTGGCATTCCTATCTACATTCCAACTGTTGCATCCTGGCACAGAGCAATTCTTCCATTGAGTGTACATCATCCCAATCAATTCCAAGATATGAGACAGCTTCCAAGTCCACTGGTAGAAAAGCTTTCTGACCAAATATTAACTCGTAAGGAGAATAGCCAGTTGTCCTCTTCACAGTGACCCTATCAGAAAATAAAACCAAGGGTAAATAATGCCTCCACTTTTCAGCACTATCTCCACACATCTTCACCAAAGCATTCTTGATAACTGGATGGCCTCTTTCAACCATGCCTTCAGCTTCAGGACAATACGGTGTAGCCACTCTAACTTTAGAACCAACACTAGCCACAGCTTCTTTAAATTTGGCACCAAACTCCGACCCACCATCAACAGTCACCAACTTCATCAACCCATACCTATAAATCCACTCCTTCTTCAAAAACTCTGCCACATTCTTGGAAGTCAAACTAACCAGAGGCACTGCCTCAGCCCAACCAGATGAATCATCCCTAGCAACAATCAAGTATTTATATCTGCCCTCTTTAATATGGACAGCATCCAGACTGACCCTCCCAAAAACAGTTGATTCACCAGTAGCATGGCCTACCTCTTTAGGTTTCAAGTGACTTCTTCTTTGACATTCTTCACAAGATTGAACCCAACCCTGCACAGCCAACTTTATACCTGGCCACCAAAATCTGTCAACAAATCTTCTATAAGTCTCCCCAAAGCCTCTAAGACCAACGTCTTTGTGCAAAGACTTCAACACAACTTCTTGACCCTTCTTCTGAGTCACCACAACTTGAGGATTAGGATGCCTTCTCCTCATCAACCTTCTTCCTGAGACATAAAATCCAGGACTCTTCTTCTTAATTGCCAACCAAGTATCATCATCACAACTATCTGGCCTCTCCAAGGTCAACAGATATTCCACCAAAATAAAATAAAATCTAGACTGACCCCAGGTCTCATCTTCAAAATCCAACAAAACAACATCCAAGGGTACAACTCTGTCATCAAAATCGCCAGTTGGAACATGAGCCAATTGACCAGCCCAACCAGGACACCAATCCTTAAATTTTGGCACGTCCTTCTCTTTCCACTGAACCTTGTGAGAATCCAGTTCACTAACAAAAACACGCTTTTTCAATTTTGAGCTGTCCCAAACAACAACTCCATCTTCATCAACAAAAGCATCCCAATCATCAGAATCTAGATCAGATCCAGCCAGTTAAGCCTCTTGGCAGAGGTCAGAAAAATCTTCTGCACCCTCAGTGGTGGCCCTAACCACTGGAACATCTTCATCAAACTCTTCAGAATCAGAATCTTCATCTGTAGGTGGCCTCCTTGATAATCCATCAGGCATCTTAAAAGTTTTGCCTGGTTTATGTACCAGGTCAAAAGAAAAATGTTGAATAAATGCCACCCACCTAGTCATTGGAGCATTTGGAAGACTAGGTGTATTGATCATCTGAACTAAAGATTTTGCGTCCACCTGCAGCTCAAAATGCTGCCCCCACAAAACAGTCTGTAGCTTCTTTAAAAATATCTTACTGGCCTGACCCTCCCAGTTGTATCCTCCTGAGACAAAACAGCACCAGCAGAAATATAGCTTGAGTCCACTTCCAGATAAATTTTTCCAGCACCAACGCCATAATCCAACTTATGAAGAACAATATCTTCACCAACAACCTTTTTCAACTTCCGAAAAGCCTCTTCACACTCTTCAGTCCACTCCCTATCTGCATCTTTCCTGGTCAACCTCCTTAAAGGTGAAGCCAACAAATAAAAATCCTGACATATACACACACACCCAAAAATCCCATGACTTCAGTAGTATTTTTAGGCCTCGGCCATGACTGGATTTCATTAATCTTCCTCTTCTCCATAATCCTTCCCTCTTTACATACCACATGACCCAGAATTTCCAAATCAGGAACACAATAACAGAATTTTGACCCTGAAATGGTCAAACCAGCCTCTTCAATCCTAAAAAACACTCTCTCCAGAGCTATTGCATATTCCCAAACAAACCTCCTTATGAAAGGGTTCTCCACTAAAACCTCATTATCATAATCAGTGGATGGTCCTTTAATTCCACCATCATCAATAAAAATACCATCATGAGTAGGAACCTCATCCTGCAAAATCCAAGCCATCTGTGCTTGATATACCGCCACTGAATTAGTTGCTCCTTGAGGCAACCTAGTGAGTTGAAATCTTCCCAAAGGAGTCTCAAAAGTTGTGAGAGGCCTTGAGTCTGTATGAAGTTCCCTCTCATCATAACCACCCATAATATCACCCAAACCATAACACACCCTTCCAGCAAACGCTTCAACAAAATCCTCTGCAGTTGGTGGCATACCAGCGTCCTTGATAGTGACTCTATTCAAGGCTCTAAGATCATGAACCACCCTCAAATTTCCATTCTGCTTCTTTACACAGAAAACCAGACTTGAGTAACTGGATTTTGATTGTTTGTATAACCCAGTCCTGACTCTTTCCCTAACAGTCTCCACAAAATCCTCTCTGATAGCAGCTGGAATCGGAATAGGTTTGATTTGCCAAGGTTCATGACAAACCACAGGAATCAAGTAAGGTTCCCCATAAGAGTGCTTCAACACACCCCTTTCCTCCTCAACAAAAGCCACAGCTTTCTCCCCTGGCACAATAACGTGCAACAACAACTTCTTTTCTTCTTCAGATAACTACCCATCAGGACCAAAATTAACAAATTTCAACCTTTCCACAGTCACCCTAGCAGTCTCTACAAATTATGGAGGATTCTTCACCAAAGGAGTACAGTACGTATTTCTTGAAAAAGGAGGTCTCTTCAGCCAGGGATTCAAACCCACAGGCCTAATCTTCTGCGCTACCTTCTTATACTTTGCCGCTCCACCTTCAACTTGAGGGATCTTCAGGAAATCTTCACCACCAGACCTGGAACAAAAACCAAGGGTTTCAACATTGCTCACATGTGTGGCCAAGGTAATGTTTTTGAAAGTTGTAGAAGAAACCCTAGTAGTGCACAATTGGGAGGACTTACTTTTAGACCCCAATCTCACCACTCCAAAACTTTTCCGCAATACCAAATATTCATCTTCACTTCTGTCTTCCAAATCTCCAAATCTTGATTCATCTTTAGAATCAACTCTTTTAAAATTGTGCAGTTTATCCTCATGCTGGAGGCCCGAAAATTGATATTGATGATCTTCTTTCTTCATAATTTTCTGCAGTTTAACCTCATGCTGGAGGCCTAAAAATTGATCTTGATGATCTTCACAAAAATATTTTGAATCTTCTTTCTTCATTATCTTCAGATATTTTTCTTGATTTTCTTGAATTATCTTAAAATTTTTATCTTCTTTTCTTGAGTTTTCTTCTGACCTACAAAAATAACCAGGGGTTTCCCCAATTCTCACATGTGTGGCCAAGGTAATGTTTTTGAAAGGTGTAGAAGAAACCCTAGTGGTGCACAATTGGGAGGACTTACTTTTAGACCCCAATCTCACCACTCCAAAACTTTTCCTCATGTCTTTCAATAAAGATATATAACCAATCTTCTTCCTTGAGCATGAATTAAAAATAATTGAGAATCTTGAGAGAGAACAGAGACTTGGTACAAAACTTGAAGAATACTTGCAGAGAAGAGAAACATTAAAAAAAGAAATTTGAAAATCCACTTGGTATATCTCCAAGGGAGCTGACCTACTACAACCTGGGATTTCCTCATCCTGGGGAGAGGTTGTAGCACTAGGGTTATCAGCCCTCATTACTCTAAAAAAGACAGACTCTCAATAGAGCCTGAGCCACACTCCAGAAAACCAGAGGCTGCACCAACTTCTTTCCTTCTCCTGCAACAATCCTTGTACTGGCACATTGAAGATAAACCAGGCCTAGTCTCCCAACCATCCTCTCCAGGGGATGATAACCTCATGTGAAGCCTCCTTTTGTCTTCACCAGTCAACTCCAAGCTGATTCCCAAATCAAATTGATAACCAATTCTAGCCTGAAAATACATTAAGAATGGCCCACCCAAAACAGCTTTTACATTACCTTTAGAAATGTAAAAATGAACCTTCCCTGAAGCTCCGCCAACATCTAACTTTACAAACTCTGAAGTTCCAACTAATTCAGTGACATGGCCACCAATCCCTCTCAAATTCCCACCAATACCAGTTTTGATGGGGAGGCCCAAATGAGTTGCCTCAAACAAAGAAATCAGGTTTATCTGAGAACCTGAATCCACCAATGCCCTTGCCTCCCTGCCATTCAGAGTGACATTGACATATCCCAGAGGAGCAGAAAAATGAGTTTCCAACCCCTCTCCAAACTTTTCAGAAGAATCACATACATATTCCACTTCCTTAGAAGAAACTCTTCTTCTGGTCAACAACTTTTTCTTTCTATCAGCCAACCCTGGACTGATAGCATACAACTCCCCATAAGATAGGGAAACCTGACCCTGATTCATCCTTTCCAGGCCAGAGTCCATAACATTGGATTGACCAAAAACTACTGGCCTCTCAAAGTGAGCCCTTGGCTTCACCACCTTGGTCCTAGAATATTCTTGAGGACCAGCACCACCAACAGATTTACCATCAACAGGAACCAAAACAGATCCCTCACCTAAACCTCTAACTCCAGCAGGCTTTGGCAATGAAGCCAAAGGGACATCCTCCTCAGAGTCAGAATCAACCTCCATTGGCATTGGCTCACCATTCAGGTCCAATGCACCAAAACTAGGGGGGCCCATGTCAGCCATACCCTTCTGCATCTTGTACAGCTCCTCTTTGCTGTAATTCTTCCTAGCTGCACTCAGCTTAGGATCCACCTTTGAAGCCTTAGGCTTTGGTTGTGCCTGAGAACTGCTCTTAGGCATTCCCACCTTTCCTGCTTCCACATCATAAACACCAGCCAAGCATTCACCACTTGACTGTCCACCACAAGAATACAACTCCAAACCACCAAAGGAAGTAGAAAAAGAGACCTTATTGACCTGCTTCCCCTTTCCTTTGACATCCTCATCCTCCTTACCAGAAGACTTCCCTTGATCAGGAATCTCCTCAAACCTTGGCCTCCTTTGGTTTAGACCACCCCTTCTCCTGACCAAATCAACAGGAGCCTGCCACTCACTGGGCTTCACAAAAGAACCATCATGGAACTTGAAGACCATTCCATCAAACTCCACGTTCCTTCAGACACATCCCTGTTCAGAGCCCAACAATCATTGGACTTGTGCCCCCTCCTGCTGCATTAAGAGCAGACCCAAGGATCACTCCTACCAGCCCTCCTTTCAAAATCTCTAGGCTGAGAAGGTACCTTATTGACTTTCTTAGCCCCCTGAACAAAAATATGCAGCTGCTTTGTAAGATCAGCCAACTGCTCCACCATTGGGTCCCGCTCCTGTTTGGGACCTTGCACCATATTCTTCTCCTCCTTCTTCACTTTAACCTCCTCTTCAGCCAAAGCCTCACTGACTTTGCTGACATACTTGGCACACCCCTCCTGATAGGTGTCCACAGCCAATAACTTCAAATGGGCCTCAACAGCCTCCTTCACCTTATCCAAGGCAGGCAACTTCTGGTCCCCATTAGAAAGAGTCTTCATCAATTCCTTCCTTGAAAACTCCTTCAACACATTCATCCTGACATCTCTAGCCAGGGCAGACCAAAAAACATCCTTGGCAGCATTTTCATGTGCCAGCTCCTCCACTTCCACCAAATATTCCACCACAGGATCAAACTAGAGCAGAAACTTCCTGTAACTATGCAAGTTACCAACACCACCATAAGAATTCCATTCACTGAAAACCTTGTTCAGATCCACCATAGTGAACCTGACACCCCATCTATCCACCATCTCCCTACACCATAACTTCCAATCACTCTTCTTGTAGCCAGGCATGGCCACAATCTCTTTCTCCACTGCCCTATCACCAATGAAGAATATAATCTGCTTCACCATGTCCAGGTAGGAAGCACCATCCAATCCAGCAGCAGTTTCATACTTCACTAGAAACCACTTGACATCCTCCCCATTAAACTTGGTACCATCCCAAGTTTTAATCCTAACACACTCCCTAACCATCACAGCAGGAGGACCATCCCCCCCACTGTCATTCACCACAGGAATAGCAGAACCAGAAGGTATTCTTCCAGTCCAAAGCACCAAAAAGAGCCAAGCAAAGAAAACAGAGATTCCAAAGAACTAGCAAGTTCTACCCCATGTTGGGCGCCAGAAATGTAGACAATCATATAGTACTAACTATAGGCCTTGACCAAGGGAGTTGGAGAAAAACCAGAGATAATAACCCCTGTCCCTTTAGAAAAATAGAGTGAGATTTACTTGCTAAAGTAAGTTTGTTCCTGTTTTGCTAATGACCCTTTTAAACACACTTGACTGCTTGATGAGCCAAGAAAGTAGTCCCCAGACAGACTACCAGACCAAAGAACTGAAATGTAGACCAATGTCCACACCAGAGAAAGAAAAGATACTTGATGTAGGCTGCAAATCCACACCAGAGACAGCAATAATACTTGCTATAGCTTGCAAGACTATAACAGAGAAAACAGTTGCCAAAGTTAAGTTAAACAAAGAGCTCACTTGCAGCAAACACAGCCAAATCGTGGCCAGAAAACAGTGAAAACTGAGTGAGGAACAAGGATATCACCTCCGGATGGTTGTATGATAATTAAGGTTGACCCAAACTGTCTTATTCACTATGTACACACAGAACACCAACTAAGAGCCCATGCGCACCCACCAATCTGGCGCCTGTACCCACAAAATTGAATAAAAAACCCTCCTGAAGCGCTCCTCAACCTTCTGAAACAGAGGAGTGCGGGCCGCCCAACGTCGGAGGTGCCGCCTGAAGCGGCCCGGCCTCCCTGAAGCCAGAAAACCAATAAAAACACCTAATCTACTTAGAAAAATTAGCTACAACTACTAAAACCTTTAAAACACGGAATTTCACTATAACAAAATTGAGACATGAAATATAAAGAAAAATTAGCTATATCCAATGGTACTAAGCACTTAACCCTAAGACTTAAGGTTAGCCTGTAAAACACAAAAAACAAAATTGAACAGCTATCTTTTAAATGAAAAAGGAGGAAATGACCCCTTAAAACTTAGAATATGAAAAATGTCTTCAAGACATGAAATATAGAGAAAAACCGGGCCTATCCAATGGTAGTACCCGCATACCCGCAGACCCAATATCCACAGAATAAAACCAGAAAGATACCCGATTCCTCAACAGATGTCAATTAAGACATGCACAAACAGCGCCAAATCACACAACAAAGGCCCCTGCCAATGTTGGAAGACCACAACGTGTCTATAAAATCTTCTTCCATTTGTAGCTGATTGATCAAAATTAATTATAAAGTTTATTATTAAAATCATATTTTGAAAAAATAAATTGTTAGATAAATAAATTGAACATTTTTGATAAGGAATAAAGAAAAGTAAATTGACAAACAAAAAAAAACTTTAAGTTAACTGAAAAAGAATTTTTTTTATAATGATTTGAAAGGGTACAGTAAAAGATACCTTAAAAATAAATTCCGAATTAGAATCATTAGATTGACTTGTCAAAAGTGTAATAAACAGAAACAAACCAAAATGATATGAAATGCATTAGCAAGAAAAATTTGCTTACTGGTAATTGAATAAGGTCAAGAAAATAGTACGAATAAATCAAAATGATAAAGCAAAAATATGATTGATAATTTTTGAAAAAGGTAAGTGAGACAGAGAAAGGAACAATAAATTCAGTGGCAAACAGATGTTGATATCATGAATTTTCACTGATCTCTTTTTCAAAAAAATGAAGCTCTCCCAGTCATATGATAAACTTCATCTAAATTCCAAGAATAATGTTGCCAAGGCACTGTATGCAGCATGATCATTTTTTCCTATGCATATACTAATTCCAGATAGAATTTACTTGGCTGCATGTTGTACAGATGAAGATTTGTTGAATGCTAAAATTCACATCTAAAAAAAATTGATGCCACATAATTCTAGCTACCATGTTTCATGTAGCCAAAAAACATGCACTCATAACATTTAAATTTACATTGCGTCAAAATTATTTCATTTTCAAATTTTTTTAAAGGGAACTATAATGTGCACCACCTATTTTCAAAATGTGAACCTCCCCACTATATTAAATTGATAGATTTTTAATTGTGCAATTTTTTTGCCTTGACCTTTTTCCTGATCTTACTTGGCTCGAAATATCAAAACATGACCAATGTTGCTGCAAGCAACATTTGATTTTGTTTCTATGTGTAACAATGGAAGGCCGTTTCTAACCGTCTGCGGAGCATTGTATATCCTATTTGTACACATGTTTATTTATTTATGTATTTTAATTAAAAAAATTACTTTTATTGCAGCCAGATTTCTACTGGCTTCTTTTTGGAGGCCTTAATTTATGACCCAAGCCTTTGAAATTGGCTTGGGTCTCTTACATTTCAATTAGTACTTCCAGCCAGGGGAAACCTGGCTGGAAGTGTTGCTTTCAGGCAACCAAAGTCACTAAAAGCGACTTTGGTTGCTTGTTTTTACATTTGCCACCCTCCCAGCCAATTTACTAGGCTGGGAGGTGGCCAAAACTGTTTGCAATGCTGTGGTCTTCCAAAATTGGCAAGGGCCTTTGTTGTGTGATTTGGCACGGTTTGTGCATGTCTTAGTTGACATCTGTTAAAGAATTGGGTATTTTTCTGGTTTTATTCCGTGGATATTGGGTCTGCGGGTATGTGGGTACTATCATTGGATAGCCCTGGTGTTTCTCTATATTTTATGTCTTGAAGACATTTTTCATATTCTGAGTTCTAAGGGGTCATTTCCTCATTTTTCATTTATAAAAGATTGCTGTTTAATTTTGTTTTTCGTGTTTTACGGGCTAACCTTAAGTCTTAGGGTTAAGTGCTTAGTACCATTGGATAGAGCTAATTTTTCTCTATATTTCATGTCTCAATGTTGTTATAGTGAAATTCCGTGTTTTAAAGGTTTTAGTAGTTGTAGCTAATTTTTCTAAGTAGATTAGTGGTTTTTATTGGTTTTCTGGCTTCAGGGAGGCCGGGCCGCTTCAGGCGGCATCTCCGACATCGGGCGGCCCGCCCACCTCTGTTTAAGGAGGTTGGGGAGCACTCCAGGAGGGTTTTTTATGCAATTTGGCGGGTACAGGCGCCAGATTGGTGGGTGCGCATGGGCTCTTAGTTGGTGTTCTGTGTGTACATAGTGAATAAGACAGTTTGGGTCAACCTTAATCATCATACAACCATACGGAGGTGATCTCCTTGTTCCTCACTCAGTTTTCACTGTTTTCTGGCCACAATTGGCTGTGTTTTTGCAAGTGAGTTCTTCATTTAACTTAACTTTGGCAACTGTTTTCTCTGTTATAGTCTTGCAAGCTATAGCAAGTATTATTGCTGTCTCTGGTGTGGATTTGCAGCCTACATCAAGTATCTTTGCTGTCTCTGGTGTGGAAATTGTTCTACATTTCAGTTCTTTGGTCTGGTAGTCTATCTGGGGTTTACTTTCTTGGCTCATCAAGCAGTCAAGTGTGTTAAACAGGAGCTTTAGCAAAACAGGAACCAACTTACTTTAGCAAGTAAATTTCACTCTATTTTTCTAAAGGGACAGGGGATTTTCTCTCTGGTTTTTCTCCAACTCCCTTGGTCAAGGCCTATAGCTAGTACTATAGGATTGTCTACATTTCTGGCGCCCAACGTGGGGTAGAACTTGCTAGTTCTTTGGAATCTCTGTTTTCTTTGCTTGGCTCTTTTTGGTGTTTTGGTCTGGAGTAATGGCTTCTGGTTCTGCTATTCCTGTGGTGACTGTCAGTGGGGGGGATGGTCCTCCTTCTGTGATGGTTAGGGAGTGTGTGAGAATTAAAACTTGGGATGGTACCAAGTTTAATGGGGAGGATGTCAAGTGGTTTCTAGAGAAGTATGAAACTGCTGCTGGATTGGATGGCGCTTCCTACCTGGACCTGGTGAAGCAGATTATCTTCTTCATTGGTGATAGGTCAGTGGAGAAGGAGATTGTGGCCATGTCTAGCTACAAAAAGAGGGATTGGAAATTGTTGTGTACGGAAATGGTGGATAGATGGGGTGTTAGGTTCACTATGGTGGATCTGAACAAGGTTGTCAGTGAATGGCAAACTTATGGTGGTGTTGGTAACTTACATAGTTACAGGAAGTTTCTGCTACAGTTTGATCCTGTGGTGGAATATTTGGTGGAAGTGGAGGAGATGGCACATGAAAATGCTGCCAAAGATGTTTTTTGGTCTGCCCTGGCTAGAGATGTCAGGATGGATGTGTTGAAGGAGTTGTCAAGAAAGGAATTGATGAAAACTCTTTCTAATGGGAATCAGAAGTTGCCTGCCTTGGATAAGGTGAAGGAGTCTGTTGAGGCCCATTTGAAGTTATTGGCTGTGGACACCTATCAGGAGGGGTGTGCCAAGTATGTCAGCAAAGTAAGTGAGGCTTTGGCTGAAGAGGAAGATAGGGAGAAGAAGGAGGAGAAGAATTTGGTGCAGGTTCCCAAACAGGAAAGGGACCCAATGGTGGAGCAGTTGGCTGATCTTACAAAACAGCTGCACGTTTTTGTTCAGGAGGCCAAGAAGGTTAATAAGGCACCTTCTCAGCCTAGAGATTTTGAAAGGAGGGCTGGTAGGAGTGATCCTTGGGTTTGCTATTATTGAAGTAGGAGGGGGAACAGGTCCAATGATTGTTGGGCTCTGAACAGGGATGTGTCTGAAGGAAAGGTGGAGTTTGATGGCAGGGTTTTTAAGTTCCCTGATGGTTCTTTTGTGAAGCCCAGTGAGGGGCAGGCTCCTGTGGATTTGGTCAGGAGAAGGGGTGGTCTCAATCAAAGGAGGCCAAGGTTTGAGGAGATTCCTGATCAGGGGAAGTCTTCTGTTAAGGTAAATGAGGAGGTCAAGGGAAAGGGGAAGCAGGTCAATAAGGTCTCTTTTTCTACTTCCTTTGGTGGTTTGGAGTTGTATTCTTGTGGTGGACAGTCAAGTGGTGAATGCTTGGCTGGTGTTTATGATGTGGAAGCAGGATAGGTGGGAAGGCCTAAGAGCAGTTCTCAGGCACAATCAAAGCCAAATGCTTCAAAGGGGGATCCTAAGCTGAGTGCAGCTTGGAAGAGGTACAGCAAAGAGGAGCTGTACAAGATGCAGAAAGGTATGGCTGACATGGGCCCCCCTAGTTTTGGTGCATTGGACCTGAATGGTGAGCCAACGCCAATGGAGGTGGATTCTGACTTTGAGGAGGATGTCCCTTTGGCTTCATTGCCAAAGCCTGTTGTAGTCAGAGGTTCTGGTGAGGGATCTGGTTTGGTTCCAGTTAATGGTAAATCTGTTGGCGGTGCTGGTCCTCAAGAAGCTTTTAGGACCAAGGTGGTGAAGCAAAGAGCTCACTTTGAGAGGCCAGTAGTGTCTGGTCAAGTTAATGTTATTGACTCTGTCCTGGAAAGGATGAATCAGGGTCAGGTTTCCCTATCTTATGGGGAATTTTATGCTATCAGTCCAGGTTTGGCTGATAGACAGAAAAAGTTGTTGACCAGGAGAAGAGTTTCTTCTGGTGAGGTAGAATACATTTTTGATTCTGCTGAAAAGTTTGGTGAGGGGTTGGAAACTCATTTTTCTGCTCCTCTGGGATATGTCAATGTCACTCTGAATGGCAGGGAGGCAAGGGCATTGGTGGATTCAGGTTCTCAGATAAACCTGATTTCTTTGTTTGAGGCAACTCATATGGTCCTCCCCATCAAAACTGGTATTGGTGGGAATTTGAGAGGGATCAGTGGCCATGTCACTGAATTGGTTGGAACTTCAGAGTTTGTGAAGTTAGATGTTGGAGGAGCCTCAGGGAAGGTTCATTTTTACATTGCTAAAGGTAATGTAAAAGCAGTTTTGGGTGGGCCATTATTGATGGATTTTCAGGAAAGAATTGGTTATCAATTTGATTTGGGAATCAGTTTGGAGTTGACTGGTAAAGACGAAAGGATGCTTCACATGAGGTTATCATCCCCTGGAGAGGATGGTTGGGAGACTAGGCCTTGTTTATCTTCAATGTGCCAGTGTATGGACTGCTGCAGGAGAAGGAAGGAAGTGGGTGCTGCCTCTGGTTTTTTGGAGTGCGGCTCAGGCTCTATTGAGAGTCTGTCTTTTTTAGAGTAATTAGGGCTGATCACCCTAGTGCTACAACCTCTCCCCAAGATGAGGAAATCCCAGGTTGTAGTAGGTCAGCTCCCTTGGAGATATACCAAGTGGATTTTCAACTTTCTCTTTTTAATGTTTCTCTTCTCTGCAAGTATTCATCAAGTTTTTTATCAAGTCTCTGTTCTCTCTCAAGATTTTTAATTATTTTTAATTCAAGTTCAAAGAAGAAGATTGGTTATATATCTTTATTGAAAGATATGCAGAAAAGTTTTGGGGCGGTGAGATTGGGGTCTTAAAGTAAGTCCTCCCAATTGTGCACCACTAGGGTTTCTTCTACACCTTTCAAAAACATTACCTGGGCCACACCTGTGAGCATTGGGGAAACCCCTGGTTATTTTTGTAGGTCAGAAGAAAACTCAAGAAAAGAAGATAAAAATTTTAAGATAATTCATGAAAATCAAGAAAAAAATCTGAAGATAATGAAGAAAGAAGATGTAAAATATTTTTGTGAAGATTGTCAAGATCTATTTTTGGGCTTCCAGCATGATGTTAAACTGCAGAAAATTATGAAGAAAGAAGATCATCAAGATCGATTTTTGGGCCTCCAGCATGAGGATAAACTGCACAAGTTTAGAAGATGTGATTCAGAAGATGAATCAAGATTTGAAGATTTGGAAGTTGGAAGTGAGGATGGAGATGTGGAATTGCAGAAAAGTTTTGGAGTGGTGAGATTGGGGTGTAAAAGTAAGTCCTCCCAATTGTGCACCACTAGGTTTCTTCTACACCTTTCAAAAACATTACCTTGGCCACACATGTGAGCAATGGGGAAACCCTTGGTTTTTGTTCCAGGTCTGGTGGTGAAGATTTCCTGAAGATCCCTCAAGTTGAAGGTGGAGTGGAAAAGTATAAGAAGGTAGCGCAGAAGATTAGGCCTGTCAATGAACCTATGCCTGTGGGCTTGAATCCGCCTTTGAAGAGACCTCCTTTGTCAAGAGATCCGTACTGTACTCCTTTGGTGAAGAATCCTCCAGAATTTGTAGAGACGGATAGGGTGACCGTGGAAAGATTGAAAGTTGTTAATTTTGGTCCTGATGGGTGGTTGTCTGAGGAAGAAAAGAAGTTGTTGTTGCACGTTATTGTGCTAAGGGAAAAGGCTGTGGCATTTGTTGAGGAGGAAAGGTGTGTATTGAAGCACTCTTATGGGGAACCTTACTTGATTCCTGTGGTTTGTCATGAACCTTGGCAAATCAAACCTATTCAGACTCCAGCCGCAATTAGAGAGGATTTTGTATAGATTGTTAGTGAAAGAGTCAGGACTGGGTTATATGAACAATAAAAATCCAGCTACTCAAGTCCAGTGTTCTGTGTAAAGAAGCAGAATGGAAAGTTGAGGGTGGTTCATGATCTTAGAGCCTTGAACAGAGTCACTATCAAGGACGCTGGTATGCCACCAAGTGCAGAGGATTTTGTTGAAGCTTTTGCTGGAAGGGTGTGTTATGGTTTGGGTGATATTATGGGTGGTTATGATGAGAGGGAGCTCCATACAGATTCAAGGCCTCTCACAACTTTTGAGACTCCTTTGGGAAGATTTCAGCTCACTAGGTTGCCTCAAGGAGCAACTAATTCAGTGGCAGTTTATCAAGCACATATGGTTTGGATTTTTCAGGATGAGGTTCCTACTCATGCTGGTATTTTTATTGATGATGGTGGAATTAAAGGACCATCCACTGATTATGGTAATGAGGTGTTAGCGGAGAACCCTGGCATAAGGAGGTTTGTGTGGGAATATGCAATAACTCTAGAGAGAGTGTTGTTCAGGATTGAAGAGGATGGTTTTACCATTTCAGGGTCAAAATTCTGTTGTTGTGTTCCTGCTTTGGAAATTCTGGGTCATGTGGTATGTAAAGAGGGAAGGATTATGGTGAAGAAGAAGATTAATAAAATTCAGTCATGGCCAAGGCCTAAAAATACTACTGAAGTCAGGGGATTTTTGGGTGTATGTGTATATGTCAGGATTTTTATTAAGGATATTTCTTTGTTGGCTTCACCTTTAAGGAGGTTGACCAGAAATGATGCAGATTAAGAATGGACTGAAGAGTGTGAAGAGGCTTTTCAGAAGTTAAAAAAGGTTGATGGTGAAGATATTGTTCTTCACAAGTTGGATTATGGTGTTGGTGCTGGAAAAATTTATCAGGCAGTGGACTCAAGTTATATTGCTGCTGGTGCTGTTTTGTCTCAGGAGGATAAGACTGGGAGGGTCAGGCCAGTAAGATATGAGTCTGTGGTGTTTAATGAGGTAGAATCTAGGTATTCTCAACCTAAGTTGGAATTGTGTGGTGTAGCTAAAATTTTAAAGAAGCTACAGACGGTTTTGTGGGGGCAGCATTTTGAGCTGCAGGTGGATGCAAAATCTTTGGTTCAGATGATCAATACACCTAGTCTTCCAAATGCTCCAATGACTAGGTGGGTGGCATTTATTCATCATTTTTCTTTTGACCTGGTACACAAACCAGGTAAAACTTTAACTATGCCTGATGTATTATCAAGGAGGCCACCTACAGATGAGGATTCTGATTCTGAAGAGTTTGACAAAGATGTTCCAGTGGTTAGGGCCAGCACAAAGGGTTCTGAGGATTTGTCTTTCCTCCCCCATGAGGCTAAACTGGATGATTGTTCTGACCTCCCCCAAGAGGCTAAACTGGCTGGATCTGATCTTGATTCTGGTGATCAGGATGTTTTTGTTGATGAAGATGTAGTTGTTGTTTGGGACAGCTCAAAATTGGAAAAGGGTGTTTTTGTTAGTGAACTGGATTCTCACAAGGTTCAGTGGAAAGAGAAGGACGTTCCAAAATTTAAGGATTGGTGTCCTGGTTGGGCTGGTCAATTGGCTCATGTTCCAACTGGCGATTTTGATGACAGAGTTGTACCCTTGGATGTTGTTTTGTTGGATTTTGAAGATGAGACCTGGGGTCAGTCTGGGTTTTATTTTATTTTGGTGGAATATCTGTTGACCTTGGAGAGGCCAGATAGTTGTGATGATGATACTTGGTTGGCAATCAAGAAGAAAAGTCCTGGATTTTATGTGTCAGGAAGGCGGTTGATGAGGAGGAGACATCCAAATCCTCAAGTGGTGGTGACTCAGAAGAAGGGTCAAGAATTGGTTTTGAAGTCTTTGCATGAAGACCTTGGTCATAGAGGCTTTGGGGAGACTTATAGAAGAGTAGCAGACAGATTTTGGTGGTCAGGTATGAAGTTGGCTGTGCAGGGTTGGGTTCAATCTTGTGAAGAATGCCAAAGAAGAAGTCACTTGAAACCTAAAGAGGTAGGCCATGCTACTGGTGAATCAACTGTTTTTGGGAGGGTCAGTCTGGATGCTGTCCATATTAAAGAGGGCAGATATAAATACTTGATTGTTGCTAGGGATGATTCGTCTGGTTGGGCTGAGGCAGTGCCTCTGGTTAGTTTGACTTCCAAGAATGTGGCAGAGTTTTTGAAGAAGGAGTGGATTTATAGGTATGGGTTGATGAAGTTGGTGACTGTTGATGGTGGGTCGGAGTTTGGTGCCAAATTTAAAGAAGCTGTGGCTAGTGTTGGTTCTAAAGTTAGAGTGGCTACACCGTATTATCCTGAAGCTGAAGGCATGGTTGAAAGAGACCATCCAGTTATCAAGAATGCTTTGGTGAAGATGTGCGGAGATAGTGCTGAAAAGTGGAGGCATTATTTACCCTTGGTGTTATTTGCTGATAGGGTCACTGTGAAGAGGACAACTGGCTGTTCTTCTTATGAGTTAATGTTTGGTCAGAAAGCCGTTCTACCAGTGGACTTGGAAGCTGTCTCTTATCTTGGAATTGATTGGGATGACGTGCACTCAACAGAAGATTTGCTCTGTGCCAGGATGCAACAGTTGGAATGTAGAGAGGATTGTCAAGAGAAGGCATACTCTAGAATGATGAGGATTAGGAATCAATCAGTCAGGTACTGGGACAAGAAGTTGGCTCATAGACTCAGGAATCCCTTGAAACCTGGTTGTTTGGCTTTGGTGTATAATAGAAGTTTGGAGAGTAAGTGGGGGAAAATGTTTGCTGACAGATGGAATGGACCTTACAGAGTCAGATCTCAGGCGTCTGGAGTTTCTTATGTTTTGGAAGAGTTGGATGGTGCAGTCTTGAAAAAGAGGGTGGCTTCAGACCAAGTGAAGAGGTTATATCCCAGAGGCACTAGGCATGAAGAAGATTGACTCCTCAATGAGGTTAAACTACAGACCATTCTTTAATCTTTTTTTTTGTGGTGTTGCAGAGCAACTTTTGTGTTGGAAACTTTTTGTTAGAAGGTACCCATGGGTGGGGCTTCTATATTTGATCTTGGAAAGTTTAGGGGTGACTGATGGGCTGGCTGCTCTATCAACAGTTACCCCAGATTGTCTGTTTCCAACCCTTTTTCTTAATTTGGTTGAACCCTAGTATTGGTTTCTTTTCACAGGTTTTAGTCCTCTATGACTTTAAACTCAAATTTCCTCTGGTTTTCATGTGCTGGTCTCTTCACTCTTATTGGTTTTGGTTTTTTTGTGTTGGCTGTTGTGTTTTTGTTAGAAGGTACCCAGGGGGGCTTCTAGATTTTATTTTGGCAAGTGTGGGGGTAACTGATGAGCTGGCTGCTCTGTAGAACATTTACCCCAGAATGTCTGTCTCAAGTCTTTTGTTTTTCCTAGTTTAATTCTAGTTCTGTTGTTTATTATTCAGGGTTCAAGTCCGCTATGAATTTAAACTAGTTTGGGACTGGCTTATTTATCTTTGGTTCTTTCAG
Source organism: Hemileia vastatrix (assembly GCA_030280995.1). Lineage (NCBI taxonomy): Eukaryota > Fungi > Basidiomycota > Pucciniomycetes > Pucciniales > Zaghouaniaceae > Hemileia > Hemileia vastatrix. The sequence goes on along the minus strand of JASXTE010000007.1, from coordinate 25,021,995 downwards.
ATTGGTGGTGGATCACTGGTGGTCTCCCATCATTTTTACTTATTGGAGGGAGCCCACCCAGTGATCATTTCTATGGACCGGACTTTCTCTTATTGGACCGTCTATGGAGCTGGAATTTCTTTGATTTTGCAGTTATGTTTTTGCTAGATAGCAGTTTTAGATTATTTTCTTTTTTCTCTTTTTTTCTTTTAATTTTTTATGGGGGTTGTTTAAAATTATAAAATCAAAAATATAGGGTTTCACCACATCAGGGTCACCTGGATGTGGGCAAGCATTGGTGGGGAAAGGCTCATCAATTGGCCGGGCAATGCTATTTTCTTTTTTTATTTATTATTTATTTCATGCGTTTCTGTGTTTCATTATTTTTATTTTCTTCTGAATTTCTAAATATTTTGTTTTTTGTTTTCTGTTAATCATTTATAATATTTAATTGTGTATCCACATCAAGGTGCACTTGGATGTGGGTAAGGTATCAGTGGATCAGCTCATCAATTGGCTGGGGGATACCATTTGTATTATTTTTTATATTTTTATTTTATTTCATTTATGTTATTTCATTTCATTTTATTTATTAATTTTTAATTTTAGTATATTAGTAGAGTAAAAAAAATAAAAAATAAAAAAATAAAAAATAAAAAAATTCTGAAATTATTTTTATGAATTGTTTTATATTATTATTATGTTTCTAATCTTTTTGCAGGAGCTCATTGTCTGGATGATGAAGCTTCTGGAGGCTGGTCTGGATTGTGATGACGTTTTTGTTTTTTGTTGGGATTGTGGGAAGCACTGTGTTCTTTGAAGTGCATCCTGCTGGAGAGATATTAGGGATTGTAATGGTCAGGAATTGGATTAGAGGGAAGTTCAGAGGAGGAAGAAGAAGAGGTAGGAATGGAGTGCTGGAGGGTGTGTTTAATGATCCTAGACATTTTCCAGTGGTCGTCCAGTAGGCGCTTTCTCAGGGATTTTTCAAAGTCATTCAAAGGACCGTGGAGGGCAAAGCCTTTTAGCATGTTGGAACACATGGTGCTTAGGTGTTTCTTCATGTCTCCATAATCCAGGGTCAAAGAAGTTTCAAGAGGTTGGCCAACTCCAACAATAGATTCAGGAGGAGGGGTGCCAACTAGACAAGAAGAATTGGATCAGTAATTATTTTTGTTGAAGAAATGGAATAATTAATTTGGTACTTACAGATTGGAAGCTGATCAAATCTGTAAGCAGCTGGGATTTGGATCTCTGACCATTTTGTAATTGTCATAGTGGGTGGATCAACTAGGGGAAGATATGGATTCTCATGGTCTTCCTCTGAAGGATCCTGAGAAGGTGAACTGGGATGCTGATGTTCCTGGGGCCTAGTTGGAGCAGTGAGATTGTTGTTGTTGTTGTGGTTGTTATTTCTGTTGGATTCAGTTGGAGGAGGTTCTGGTGATGGAGTACCAGGGTTGTTAAGGGATGGAGCAGGAGAGGGGGATTTGGAAGCTGACTGCTCTCTTCTGGATAGAGAATTTGAAGAGATGGAACTGTCAGAAGAGTATTTGGCTGACAGAGGAGAGGTGTAGTTTCTTTGTCTTAGTTGGGGACAAAGTTGTTGTTGTGGAGCAGTGTGTGGTGTTCTGGTTTCTTCTTGGGGCTCTCTGGCAGGTCACTTAGAAATATGGTATATGTTGGTGCTTTTGGACTTTGGAAGGGTGGATTGCATTGCTCTGGGAGCAGTAGGAGGTAGTTGGGATGAGTTGTTGTTGTTGTCTGGATGAATTTGGCTGTTTTCTGGCTGTTTTTGGAGGTTTTGGCCCTGATTTTCACTGTTTGGTGAGGCGGGTGGGCCGCCTGGACGCCGTCTAGAAGCCTGGTAGCTGATCTTGAAGCTTTTGGAGCTAATTTGGCGGAGATAAAAGCAGTTTCTTGTGAGGCTAAGGCTGGTCTTTTGGGAAGAGTGCGGGAAGCTGAGCTTCTGGATCTTCTGGAAGGAGCAGAAGATAGAGAGGAAGAGGAAGGACCAAGCTCTGGGGATCTGGTAGGGGATCTGGAGATGTATTTGTGAGAAGGAGAAGGCGGAGGAATAGGGTAGTTGGTGTCTCTGTCACATCTCTTCTTTTTGAAATAGCAAGAGTCACAAGCCCTGTTGTAGAATTTGGATTCATGATTTGGAAGAGTGAATGTGCAAGGTCTGCACATGTGGATGCACTGTTTGCAGGCATAGTCCTAGGGAGCAGTGAAGCAAGGGAGAGTAGAAGGGTTAACATCAGGAGATCCAGCCATGATCTGTGGTGAGAAAAGATGATGAAAAGGGATAGGAGGAAATTTTTGTCAGTGATGGGTAGATGATGAAGTGAAGGTGGAAGTTCAGCAATTTGGCTGTAGGGGTGGTCTGTATGAAATTGGCTGCGTCTATTTTATGCAAAATTCCGCCAGTCCATCAAGACTCTAAACTGAAAAAGCTATGTTATCAAGACAGTCCATCAAGACTCTAAACTGAAAAATCTATGGTATCAAGGCAGTCCATCAAGACTTTAAACTGAAATCTGGTTTCTGTTAGTCCTCCAAGACTTTAAAATGGCTGGTTTCAAGATTTTATCAAGGCTAGTCCGTCAAGACTATAAACTGAACACTTTGTTAGTCCCCCAAGACTTTAAACTGAGGGTTGTAAGTCCCCCAAGACTATAAACTGAGGAAAAAGTTTTCTGTTGTTGGAGTTGGTTTTGAAAGATTGGTGGAGGGTATTCACAGGGGAGCCTCCGAATTTAGAAAAGGCAAGTTTGGGGGTAATTGATGGGCTGGCTGCTCTATTTACAATTACCCCAGAATGTTAGTTTTTTCTCTGTGTCTTAATGTGGTTGATCTCTGGTTCTGGGTTTATGATTTAGGTTTTTGAGTCCCCCAAGACTTTAAACTGAGGGTTTTTGAGTCCCCCAAGACTATAAAATGAGGATGGTCCCCCAAGACTTAAAACTGAGGGCTTTTGTGGTTACATCCTATAGAGGGTGTGGTCAATTTTTCTTTTCTGAATCAAACTCAAGTACTAGTGGAATTACAGAGGGAATCAAGAGATGAAATGAAGTGTTCAGAATTAGCCTTGAACTGGTGAATTAGGTGTCTTCTGTTCTCAATGTCCTGTGGATCTCTAGCAGGAGTGAATTGGAAGTAGTGAAGCAGAAGTTGTTTCTGTTGAGATGTGTGTTGTTGGAACTTGGCCTTGATAGTGGGCAAGTGCGTTGGTGTTGGTGGTGCAATGGATCCTACATTGTTATCATCACTATCAGAAGAGGGAGGAACTGAGAAGTTATCAGTTTTAAAGTTGAAGGAAGAAATGAATGTTCATTGCCATCAGATGGACCAGAGATGGGGGAACTAGTTGTTTTATGGGTTGTGGCACTCTTCTGGGAAGGGTGGAGCTTTTTGATCAATCTGGGTATCAGGATGGATGGCCTAGATCTTTTGGTGCTGGAAGAAGAAGGACCAGGTTGAGGTGGAGGTGAATCTGTTGTGGAAGAAAGTGGACCAGGTCTGTGGCAGGTCTTCTTTCTGGATTTGCAGACATCGCAGGACGTTCTGTATGGATGGACAGGTGGTGTCATGGCGCAGATTAAATTATTGTTGATGCAGTATTGGCAGGGGCCCATTTCAGAGGCAGATTTGGGAAGAAGGTTAAACATGGTGGTTGGATGAAGAAAGAATGCGGACATTCTCAATTGGAGGGAGGATGTGGTCTTCCAACATTGGCAGGGGCCTTTGTTGTGTGATTTGGCCCGGTTTGTGCATGTCTTAATTGACATCTGTTAAAGAATTGGGTATTTTTCTGGTTTTATTCCGTGGATATTGGGTCTGCGGGTATGTGGGTACTATCATTGGATAGCCCTGGTGTTTCTCTATATTATATGTCTTGAAGACATTTTTCATATTCTGAGTTTTAAGGGGTCATTTCCTCATTTTTCATTTATAAAAGATTGCTGTTTAATTTTGTTTTTTGTGTTTTACGGGCTAACCTTAAGTCTTAGGGTTAAGTGCTTAGTACCATTGGATAGAGCTAATTTTTCTCTATATTTCATGTCTCAATGTTGTTATAGTGAAATTCTGTGTTTTAAAGGTTTTAGTAGTTGTAGCTAATTTTTCTAAGTAGATTAGTGGTTTTTATTGGTTTTCTGGCTTCAGGGAGGCCGGGCGGCTTCAGGCGGCATCTCCAACGTTGGGTGGCCCACCCGCCTCTGTTTTAGGAGGTTGGGGAGCACTCCAGGAGGGTTTTTTATGCAATTTGGTGGGTACAGGCACCAGATTGGTGGGTGCGCATGGGCTCTTAGTTAGTGGTCTGTGTGTACATAGTGAATAAGACAGTTTGGGGCAACTTTAATCATCATACAACCATACAGAGGTGATCTCATTGTTCCTCACTCAGTTTTCACTGTTTTCTGGCCACAATTGGCTGTGTTTGTTGCAAGTGAGTTCTTCATTTAACTTAACTTTGGCAACTGTTTTCTCTGTTATAGTCTTGCAAGCTATAGCAAGTATTATTGCTCTCTCTGGTGTGGATTTGCAGCCTACATCAAGTATCTTTGCTGTCTCTGGTGTGGAAATTGTTCTACATTTCAGTTCTTTTGTCTGGTAGTCTATCTGGGGACTACTTTCTTGGCTCATCAAGCAGTCAAGTGTGTTAAACAGGAGCTTTAGCAAAACAGGAACCAACTTACTTTAGCAAGTAAATCTCACTCTATTTTTCTAAAGGGACAGGGGATTTTCTCTCTGGTTTTTCTCCAACTCCCTTGGTCAAGGCCTATAGCTAGTACTATAGGATTGTCTACAACGCACTATTCTGCTGCAAGAAATGTGCATTGCACACTCGCTTCCATATTTCATGCAGCTGAGTTGAAATCAGCTGCATGCAGTGCATTGCACAGCCAGTTTTTTTCTGGCTGTGCAATGCACACAGAGAAACCAAAGCCCCTGCAAGGAACTTTGGTTTATAAAATGAAAGCAATTTTCCCCACCAGGTGCAATCTGGTGGGGAAGTGAGAGACAAGTTAGACCGAAGTTGTTTGAAAGCAACTTCGGTCTTAAAAACATTAAAAATCATAAAAAAAATGAGAAAGGTAGAAAATGAAACAAAAAAAAATTAAAATGTGAGTACAAGAAAAAAAATAAGTGCTAGTGATACCAAAAACCCAAGCCAATTTCACTTGGATTAGTTATTTAATAATATTTTTTTAATATGAATATTATAAATTTTATTTACCCCTTTCTCATAATTATATTTATAATTTTTTTTTTAAAATTTGACTTTTAAGTTAATTTTTTGGAAATCCAAAATTAAATTTTCAACCAAATTTTTTAGTAAGGTAAAATAAATTATAAATTTGACATTTTGTAATTAAATAATGAAAAAAATTTTAAATTGTTTTAAAAAATATTTTTGTTAGAGGAATACCAATATTTTAAGGCTAGAAATACTGTGCAAATTGTAAGTAAAAAAAATTATATATTTTTTATGAGGGGTTATTACTATTTTTGTAAATATTTTTCAAAAACATTCATTAATTACTGAATTATATTACTTTGTAACTCAAATTTTTTGTAAAATAATTAAAATTGAAATAATAATATTGTTATATTTGATATAAAATTTGAATTGGTAATATTAATGTCTATTTAATTAAATTTGAAAATCATAAAAGAAGACCATGTTGATAAGAACTTCATTTTTGATATTCAATGGTTATATGTATATCTTATATATATTTCTTGAGTGTTATTTTTATATACACTCAATAAAATTTGTAATATACAATGCCATGTAATCATTAATTATTGGTCAACTTAGTTATAACAACTTCATATTTAATACCAGCCACTAGTATTTAGTTTTTAATTTAGAATTCCAATATAATATGAGAGTATCCTTATTTTTTCTGGATGTAATTAAAAACAATAAAAGACCATAAATGAGTGGGTAATTATTTACAATAAATAGTTTAAAAATAACCTATAAGAAATGATAAGTTTATCAAAAAGAGTAGATTAAAAAAATATACTTTTGAATTTTTTTTGATATAATTTGGGTATTTAAATGAAAATTTAAATTATCATACTTCAAAATGGATAAAATCTAAAAGTGGTGTTTATATAATAAGACTCATATAAAAAAAAGGATAAAAAATCTACTATGTAACTAACACCACGCAATATGGGGGGCCGACTTGCTAGCAAGTTGGCAACTTGAAGTCAGATGGAAATCAGATGGAACTCAGACTGAAGTAATACTGAACTTTCACTTGAAGTATCACACAAATAATAATGGATCTATATTGAAAACATAGTGAAAGTGTGAGGATAACTGAATGGAAGCCAGAAAAAATCATTCCTTGAGTCTACTCAATGCAAAGTATTTTTTGAAGCAACTTATTAAAATAATACTTTATTAAATTAAGTTGATCAATAAAAAATGATTGACAATATCACAATTCTTAAATACAATAATTTTATTAAAAAATTTCAGATTAAATGTAAAAAAAATCAGTGACTTTTTCTATTACTTACAACTGTTTTTACAGAATTTAAAACTATGTTTCAGCTAATATTTTATGGAATTGAACTCTGTTCTTTGCCCAAAGAGCAGAGTTCATCCTCCTATTTTCACACTCTGTTTGCATCAATCTCCATCCCTTTCAATTCTATCAACACATGCTTGTCTTCCCTCCCCATGCCTTTTGCTATCCTCCCAGCCCCATTGTATGCCATCCTCTTTTGATCCCCATTTCACCCCTCTCAACCTCTCCCAGACCCTTTTCTTCATTTAAAATGCCTCAGAACCCTTAATCTTCCCTTCCAACTCTTTCCCAACCTTTTTGCTACCCCATATACCCTTCCTCACCCCTCTCTCCAGCCTTTCCAACCCTTGTAGCCCCATTCGTGTTCACATGAGCTTCAAGGTGTGTTCAAAGTAAATTCAATACTTCTTCCTGATGGTTTCATCACTTCCTAAATGTGTGCTCAAAAAGATATGAATTAGGGTTCAAGGTTGCAGACTTGCTAGCAAGTCTGCCCCCCATATTGCGTGGCGTAAATTATTAAATATTAAGGTATTATTAAAATTATTGAAAAACTTATTTTACAATTATAATGAAATCTAAATGTGAAATTAATGGTGGGATAATAGTAAAGCTATGTGGAAACACTTTAATTTATACATACTTTCAACTATGTTCAGATAAAAAAATTGGTAAAATTTTATAATAACATCTAGTTAATAGTGATGCAATTTTATTTAGATCAAGAATAAATTTTTCTGAGGAAAAACTATTTAAATTGAGATATGGCCATCTAATTTGAAGAGATAGAATAATAATTAAAATTTAAAAAAATTATAATAAGTATTCTTAATCACCATTTTTGAAAAGTCTCTAGAAAAAATCATTATAATATATCATTCATTTATTACATCATATGGAGCTTCAACTTGAAGTAGTGATGGGCAGCTTTGAACTTATGTTCTGAAAAACAAAAAAGTTAAAAAATATATAGTTATACTAATGAAAAAGCCAAAAATAAAAATACTATTATAAATTAATAAAATAAAACTACATAAATTTTATTCTGTTCTCATGATTCAAGGATACTATGTATGAATTTACACATGTTAAATCTAAACCTGCTTTAAGGCTAGTTTACAGGAAGAGCTATAATGTTTCCTTGAATTTTAAAAATAACTTAAGCATTTTACTTCTTATTTTTATCTTGTTTTCTTTCCAAAGTTGTTAGAGTTTCTTAATTAATACTGCTATCTTGATTGTAATATATATAATTTTTTTTGAATACATGATTTATTGTTTAAAAAATCATATTAAAAAGTTAAATAATTTATTTCATTTTCTAAAGCTTCATTTTCAAAGACACTACTCCATTTTCTATTACTTAACAAATATATAAATTGTGATAGCAAAATTTTAAGAATTTTCTTTTTGAGAGGGCCAAACTATATTGTGAAGATTTTCATCTAGAAATTCTTGTACTCTAAAACCACTAATTTTATCCCTTAATTAAGCCTTTTCAAAAATATGAAAATATAAACAAGAATATTAACTTATCTTATTTTTATTTTCTTTGCTGAAATTTTTAGTTAAATCCCTTTTTTTATATGACATTAGTTTAAAACCATGGTTAAATGCTACTATATAATTAATTTTTATTATATATATATATATGAAATATTTAGAAGTTCATCCTTTTTTACTTACTTGAATAAATGGCTCAATTATAATTCCCAACACTTATTAATGTTTCCCAAACTCAATAAAAAATTTCTCATATGAAATATTAGCTTTTAATATAAGCAGTTTATCTATAGCTGACATTCAACATGAGATTTTCCTTTTTAGATTCAGCTAAAATTAAAAAAAGGAGCAATCATGCATATGTGTAAAAATTTTAACCATATGTTACTTAGAGGATTGTGAAATTCACTTATCAGAATGGTTTAAGTATTAAAATAAATTTAGGTCATTTTTTTCTTGTATTTGAAACTAATTAGGAAATTATTCTAAAAATATATTTTAATGTCTATCATGTTTAAAAAGTTGGAAATGTGAATTTTGAAAATTTTGAGTTTCTTATATGAGATATCAAGCTTTAGTTTACATTGTTTCAAGTAGAATAGAATTTTAGTCTTATAAATTGAAAGCAATGTAAAATTATCTGATTTTAATTGTGTTCTACTTATAGAATGATTACATAACATTAAACATTATTTAAATCAAAAAGGTTTAAAAGATGTTTAGAATTTTACAAAATTTCAACATTTATTAATCTTTGATTTGAAAACCAACTATGATGTACACTCACTAGAAATAAGCAATCCCAATTTTAACATAATTTATCAATCCAAAAATAATGAGTCAATTGTCATAAAAATATATATATTTTCAAAACCAAATTTTTAGATTCAAAATATGATTTTTTAATGAAAAATTGAAACAAAACTTTAATGAAATGAACTCTCCTAAAAAATTCAAAAATAGAATATCAAAACAAGTGATTTCTTCTAAAAAAACTACTAACTATTGCAGATAAAGCATAAAAATAGGTCATATTTTTTAAAAAAATGATCTAACAATATTTATTTTTGTTAAAAAAATCAAAAACATTGTTAAGCTTGTTTATTATAATAATGTTAAAATCCACTAAACATTATCTAAAGGTGGCAAAATATGTCAAAAATATGTTGAATTTTGTGAGCCAAAAATCAACAATTTTGTATCATTTCCTGTTGTGCTATGAATTTATTCCACCCTTTTTATCTGATTGTTCCAGTATTACTTTGCTATGATCACTAGTTTTGAAGTTAAAATTTACAAATGTTCATTATATTTGATAAATGAAAAATAACTCAAAATTTTATAACTACAAAATAAGATTTTGAAACTCCTTCTTTCAATCAATGATTGAAAAAATTTTCAGTTTATTTGAGTAATGATTTTAAGAATAACAAAAAATTTGAAAAATTCACAAGGACTTATTTCCAGGGACTTTAATTATTTACTTGTGTAATTCATGAGCTACTTATCAATGATGTAAAACATCAGAAAAGTAAGTTATAGTTATAAATCTACAAATTATACTGTGTCTGGTATATATATCTTCAATAAATCTTTTAAACTTATCTTAATCTACATACCACACAATAGAAAATCATTATATTAAAAAAGGAAAAAATTCTATGATAATATCATAAAGAATGATAACCATGGATTGATATTCCATAAAAATGGTTAATAAAATTTTAAGATAACCTAAATCAGTATTCTTTCATCAAAATATATCCTTTTTGTCTTTGTAATTTATTCCAAACAAATTTTTTGAAAGTTGAATCTATATATCTAATGCCAAAACCACTATTAAGCTCCCTCTTAGACTTTTTAAGAAATTATATATATATATATATATAAATATATTATTTATCAAAAATTGAAATAAAGAATAAAAACATAATTTTATTTACCTTTAATTATTTAAATATAGAGTATTTTCAGAATTCATTGCGGTTACTTGTGAAGGTTAGAAGATTTGAAGCTGGATTTATGAGTTTTTCAAAGGTAAAATATTGTAAAATTCTTTCATAAATATTTATTTCATAGTTTCAAATGTTGAAATCTAAAAACTAATGGGATTTAAAATTATATTGAGATTTAAAATCTGTTTTCTACTCAAGTAAAATTAAATAAAATGATGATATCAAAATTGAAATTAAGTTTAAACTTTTGATATGCTCTATCTTCAATTTTATTGATAGTGCATCAAAAATATAATATTTTTTTCCTACATCACTTTTTACATAAGAGATAGTTTTATTATTTTATGCATTAAAGATTGCTTATATAAAATTAAAATCTATGTCAACTGTTTATGACTATTAATCTATATAATAAATTTTTTTAGAAGAAAAAATAACATCAGTATATACTGACTTTGAAATTATTTAATTTAATCTAGTTTACAGGTAGATAATGAAGGGTGATTTAATTTTTGAATATGAATTATAGAAGTCTTTTTTTGTCAATATTAATTCTTTTTGAGCTCAAATGTATCCACTGCAACTTATGTAAGAATAATAATTATTTTTATTGAAATTTACATGAGAAAGTATGCCTATTATTCAAAATCATACTTTCTCTAATGGTATTTTTCAATAATTATTTCCATTCACATCAATAAAAAACATTTCATTTTGCTGATGTTTTAGTTTTTGATATCCCCAAGGTTTATATCTCAGGTGTACTATTCACAAAATTATTAAAAATATAATTTTTGAAATACATGATAAACTTGAAAGTGAGGGGGCATTAAATTTTTAAAAATGAATTCTAAATTCAGGATTGATAGTATTTTTTCTATTTTCACAAATGAACAATTTTTTGTTTCAATAAATCCAGAAAAAAAAATTTGTTGCAAGAATATTATATTAGATTTATTATGATTTTACATACAATTTTTTAAAGATTGGTGTTTAATATTTCCAGTGAAAGTTAATGTTAATGTGAATTTTAAGTAAGCCTGAAGAAATTTAATCAATAGGCATATTGGATATGTAAAATAATATTTTGCTCCAATCTTGAATCATCCTGGGCTAAAAAATATCTTGAATAAGGTTTTTGTGGGTCAATTTGGATTTAAGTAGGATTAAGTGAGGTTTAATAAAGGACAGATAAAAGTTTAAATTCATTACTAGTGACTTTTTTCTCAAAATAGTTATAAAATATGTATCATTCTGGAATCAAGCTTAAATAAAGTTGACTTCAAACAGAGATAATTTCTAGCAGCACAACACCATATTTACAAAGGTGTAGAATACCTCAAATATTACTCAAAATATAGCAAGGTGAGGAATCTACAAAATTAAAATTTGAAACAAGGATTTATATTTTGAATTTGAAATTGAGAAATTGAATATTATTTTCCAATTTAAATATCTATTAGTCATTTTACCAAAAGTTTTCAGTAATAAGATTGAATTTTGATGGTATTTTATTGTAGATTAATCATTTTGAGGAGCTATTTACTCAAAATTACTGGTTTTGGCTCTGATATTCCATGTGAAATTCAATACAAATCTTTTTGAAAGTGAATATTTGACATATTGGATATGCAAAAGCTTATGTTAGATCAAAGCGAGCTCAAAGGGAGTTCAACTCATGATCAAATTAGTATTTTGCAAGATCAAACAGTAATCAATGTAGGTTAATCTTGAGCTCAATTTGTGACAAATCTCTGACTAAATGTAAGGCCAAACAATTTCCTCCATGGTGATGATGTGTGCATAATTCAGGTATAGATTTGTGGCTCAACATAGTTCAAGCAATGGGTATTGCTAGCAATACCCCCCCAATTTTTCTGTGGTGTATTATAATAGCTATTCTATTATGAGGAATTTTGTACCCAGAAAGCTACAGTTGAAAGTTTTTAGTGTGTTAGTGATATCCTAATATATACTGTTTCTCATCCTTGAAGGTCACATTATTTTTTTGGAAGCTTTTTAAGGTGAAAATGGCCAACTGAGGCTAAAAATAAAAAGGTGTTCTAGGGAACAGCAGAAAATGTGGCATTAGAAGCAGAAAAAAAGGTGGTTCTTTTAAGACCTCCCTTATATTAATATGACTTTAAAATCATTTTACCTCAGGATTACCAAAAAACAGTAATTGCTAAGGGTTCTACCTTTTTCAATTGTTGCATCCACCCAGGTAGATTGCATCTTTAGAAATTTGGCTTTCATTTACACTATCTACTATTCAAAGTACTATATTAAAACTTAACACAAGCCAAAAAAAATATTGTTTATGCTCTTTTGCATGAAAATTATTGCTTGAAAACGGAGATTTAAATTCATTTGCATATGAATAATAGAAATATATACAATAGATAGCTATTATCTATTTTTTCTGAAAATAGAAATATAGTCTATCATGCAATTAAATAATAGAATAGAGTAATAGCTATAATACACATCTACTATAATAGGTTTGTGGTGTATTGGATTTAAATTGGATGTTTATGGTTAATTTTTTTACTCTCTACTTAATGACTCATGTGTTACTTTATATACATTGTGAGACTATAGTGTATTTGAGACCTAAAACCTACCCCCTCAACAACACACCAAGCTACTATTTTTAACAACATGGAAAGGGTAATATGTAAAGTGCTAGTGAAGAATAAACTGTGGAATGAGATAGAAAAAAACTGTGGTATAATATAGATAATGAACAAACTAGGATAGACCAAGTGTCTTTCTCTCTCTCTTGTGACATTGTTTATTAAGTGGTTTGGTCATGATATCTGCCTTTGGAGATAATTTTAGAACCAATTCTAGAATTAATTTTCTCTTGTAAAGTTGTTTTTTGATGAAATAAAACTCTCAGCAACTTTTTGGAGTCCTTTTTTTTGATTCTTTTTCAGTTGAAACTCTTATAGAAGCTTGATTGCCACATCTGATGATAAATGGTTTTTCATAGTTGATGGGGTCCTTTATCAAAATTTGTATACATAGTTCTATTTTTTTTAGAAGAATTTAATTCCATATACTTAGCATGGCATGTCAACATGGAAACCAAGGGCATCCTTTTTGACTTCCAGAAAATCAGTGCATTGAAGAGAAAAATAATCATTCCTCCCATTTTGAAAGAAAACTCCTGGCCCCAGTTGGCATCTGAGTATACAGTTAGATATGGATCCTTATCATTCTTAGTGTAGAGGTATAATTTCTTGTTTTCTGTGTGTTGTATATAACCCAACAAATGATTAAGTTCTTTCCAGTGCTTATCATTTTGATTCTTTGCATGTCTTGCAATTTGGTTGACAGGAAAGTTGATGTCTGGGCAGGTGGCTGTTTTAATGTAGCTTAATAATCCTACTAGTGACAGGAAATATGGTGGTCTGATGGGGGGGTGGTCATTTTGAGAAGATGATAAGTCAATATTTTTTGGAATTTGTTGATTATGTGGTAATTTTGTATGGTGATTTTTGTTGAGTATTTTTGAAATGGGATCAGGATGAATTAGTTGAAACCCTTTTTTATCTCTTATAATCTTGATTCCCACTGTCGCATCAAGACCATCATGCCATTTTTTTGTCAAATTTAAGCTAATTTCATGTTGCCGTTTCTTGAGTATGGATATACTGTTTCTGGTGACTAAGTTATCATCTACATGCACCCATATCATGGCATTTGTTGTAAAATTTTTCATGAAGTAGACACTGTTGTCAATATTTGACATTTTATATTATATTGATCTGAGTTATTTGATAAAGTTTTTCCACCAGCACCTAGAAGCCTGAAAAATTCCATTTAGGGGCTTCTCCAGTCTGTGTACCTTTCCATCATTAAGTTTAAATCCAGGAAGATCACATACCCATACTTTTTTTTCAATCAGACTGTGCAGATAGACTGATTTTACACCAAAATCATGTATTGGTCATTCATTGCAGGCTGTAATTTTTAGAATGATTCTTTAAACTGTGAATGATGCTGTTGGAGCCAAGGTGGACAAGTAGTTGATGTCTAGTGACAGTTTAAAACCATTTTTAAAATACCTTGTTTAAAATTTGAATTTTCTATTGATGTTGTCTTTCATTTCTTTGAAAACTCACTTTATGTTGAAGATCCATGAGCCTGGTGGTGGTGTTTTCCTTGTACATATGTTCATTTTTTTCAGGTTCCTTATTTCATTAAGACAGGCTTCTTTCCATGCAGCACATCTATGGAATTTTGGATGCTTCTTTGAATGAATTGGGTACCTCCATTACAAAACACCCACATTTTTCAGATAATGGAGATATCTGTTTTGTTCTGATCTAGAATTAGTTTTTCTTCTGCAAGATTTCCCAGTTAGATTTAGTGATGTTACATGTCTTTCAGTGTTCATTTTGTTTATGATGAGGTTAAGGGACATATTGTCTGGGTTGTTGATCAGTCCATCTTTGAAGTTTTCCCAAGCTGACAAAAGAATATTTTTCTCAATACGATCTCAGAATAGCCACCTTTTTATTCTACCTGGGTAACCCACTAGATAGAAAGTTATGGATTTTTTTGTCAAGATTTTGGTGTTTCTCTTCTGGAACATGGGAAACATATTCTATTTCCCCAAACCTTCTGATAAGGTTTAATTTAGTCTTGTTCCCAAATAGAGCTTCATAAGGGGTTCTGTATCGCTGATACTTTGTTTGTAATTCTCTTTAGAATGTTCAATGCCCATTTGAATGCAAAGCTCCAAAACCACTTTGGTAGATGACCAATAAAGAGGGAAGTACAGCCCAGTCTCTTTTGATGTTAAGGCTCTGTTTATGATAGTATGGGTAAAGATTTTTAATGTAAAATTCCCTTTTTATTTAAAAAATTTGACATTGTTTTATTGTTGAACTCACCTCTGTTTTCAGATCTGAATATTTTAACAGAGGCATTTGTCTGGTTCTCTAGTCAAGTAATTCCATCTATTATCCATTTTGATACCTTGAATTTGTTTCTCAGAACATGGTACTCACTCTATGAAGTCACCAATCTCTGATGGTGAGTGCATAAAGTCCATTTTCAGTGAGACCGTTCATATCTGCACTTACTATTTCCAACTTTTCCATATTCTTAACAGTAGGTTCAAGGAATGACTATTACCTGCTCTTTCACATCTGACATGTGTTTCATATGATGGATCCAGCTGGTAATTTGTTGGGTAAATCCAGAGCCATCTTTAATTTGATTTTTTCTTTATTTGTCATAGACTAGCATGACCCAGTAGGCAGTGCCACATGTAAAGGGTCTTTTCATCTTTGGTCCTTCTCCTTGGTTTAGGAAATGATGTAAGAAAAATAAAGCTAAAGAATTTCGGTTCAGGTGTAAATAAGGTATTCATGAGTGAATCCATATTGATTTTGACTACATTATATGAATGAATATATACAGGAATAGTCTTTGGTAGTGAAATGGTCCAAAGTTTGTTTGTTTTTTTTTTTAATGTAGGTAGCACAAAGAATAATTTTGTGGTTTAAGTTGATATGAAATTCATGTGAGTCAGTTGAGATGATTTTTTTTGCTCCAGATTTGATTAGATAGACAGGAGAGATCAACATACTAGAGGCTTCTTTACAGTAACAAACAGGATTAATATTGATAGTTCCCCATTCACTCCAATCAATTGAAAAGTCCCTTTCCCTTTAATTTAAGGTGTTTTATGGCTAATTACCACTTTCATTACCACAGGCTTCATGAAAAGGATAAAATCTACTAACTCATTCATGCTTCCTGATAAGTTTATAGTGGCACCTATTTAAAAAAGGGGGTTGGAAGCATACTCTGGTGAGATGTTTAGGTATTGAAAGGCTTCCATTGTTGCTTCTTCTAAATCATTGGTAAGTTTGAAAGCTTTATCTCTTGCTGTTAGTACATTTGGTACACTGGATAAGGGTCGAGTTGGCAGAGAAGGTAGGTAGGTCAGTAAGAATCCATTTGCCTGATAAACAGGATTTAGTTTTGCTTGTCAAAAGTTTCTCATATTTTTCTTTGGTGGGAGGAAGGAGGGTTGTATCAACATGAGGTAAACTGGTTGTAGAACGTATGGCAGTATTGAGGTGGGGAAGGTGAAATTTCACATACCAAAGATAAGGGGTCTGGGACAATTAGATTGGAGGTGATCAGGTGAGTTTAAGTTCCAGAATGTTGGTTGTCATGTGTTTCTAGAAGTGAAAAGAAAGGGTTTGAATGTCTCATCAAATGTCTGAGATACTTTTAATGTAGATTTTGATGGAGCATTGAAGAGGAAATGATTTTTGTGAGAGGGATCAGCTGGAGATATATCTTGCTTTCAGTAAACGTGATAGACTCATTTAATTTATTATTATTATTTTATTTTTTTGAGGTTTTTGTGATTGTTCTTTAGTCTATCCCATATTGAATTTAGATTTTGTTGAATGTTGGTTGAGTTGGGAAATGAGACAAGTGATGATAACAAGCAGTTCTACTTCCCTTAGCATCTCTGTGTGATGAATATCAGGTGATCTTTCAAAGCCTGTTGGAATATTGGTAGAAAGCATTTTGTTGCTAAAACTGAAGTTTTGGGTTCATAGATTGGGGTTTCAGTCATTCAGGTGGGAAAAATTTCTATTGGATTAAGGGGAATCTTTTGATCTTACATCAAGAACCTTGTGTAGAGTGTTTAATGTTCCTGAAAAGGAGATGACATTATACTAAAGTTTGAGATGTTCAAAAGCTACAGTACTTGGTACCAACAACACTCTTTATGTCTTGACATTGAGGTTAACAGATTTGATGAGTATTATCTTGCCAATTCTTTTTCTTTCAGAGCTGTTTGAGGGATTTTGGGTCTTGTGAGAAATTTAGGCTCACTGATATAGTCATTCAAGATAATATTCCACATCTTTGAATCAGAGTCTAAAGTTTGAGCTGTCTTCTTTCAGTTTTGATGGTCAGTTAACCATATCATTGTAAACTTGTTAAAACCATAGAAGGTTGACTACTACTAGCACTTATGCTAGCCTGGGATGGGACTGACTATGCTACTTAGCAGTGAGACTAAGAAGTAACTGGATTACTATATAAGTTGTCTGAAGAGGAGTGCTCCACAGCACTTTCTCTATATACCCCCTTATGCAATATCCCCCTCTCCCACCTCTCACAATGCATAGCACCCATAGTACTCCTCCTCCTCAACTCTCAACCAAATATTAGCATTACCCCCTTTTTTACCCCTCCTTCACCCTGCACTCCTTCTCAAACTCCATCAACTTTTCCTTAGAATTTGCCAAATTTCTCACTGGTTCCCAAGACCTATCCCCAACCCCATATCTATTCCAATGCACTAAATACTGAACCCTTCCCCTGTACACCCTTTTAAAAACACCATTTTTCCACCTCAAATTTCTCTTCATTTCCCACCTGTATTGGCACTGGGGTATCTTCTGGGTGTCCTGGAGTTGTATCTTCTTTGTGCTCTGTGAGCAATGAAATGTTGAAAACTGGATGTACTTGCCTCATTGAGATTGGTAGCTCCAGTTTATAAGCTGATTCAGATACCTTGCACTTGACTTTGAATGCACCCACTTTCTTGTGATCTAATTTAGTGCTGTGGGAAAATGGGGAAAGGAAATGTGAGCTTAACTAACCCTTGTAACCTACCTGTACCTTCCTTAATCATGATGAAGCTTCATTGACTGTTGAGATAACTTGATAGCTGCTTCTAGTTCTTGATGTATATTCAATATTCTTTTGATCCGCTCTTCT
Source organism: Hemileia vastatrix (assembly GCA_030280995.1). Classification (NCBI taxonomy): domain Eukaryota; kingdom Fungi; phylum Basidiomycota; class Pucciniomycetes; order Pucciniales; family Zaghouaniaceae; genus Hemileia; species Hemileia vastatrix. The sequence goes on along the minus strand of JASXTE010000007.1, from coordinate 25,004,234 downwards.
GCTTCTGGGACTTGTAACATGGATGGGTTACCAATTGAGAATGTTGGGTCATATTGATAGTTAGCATAGATTAGTGACATGCCTTTTTCATCATGTTTCCAGTTATTGTATGAGAATTCAGCCAGTGGGAACATCTGCACCCAGTCATCTTGGTGATAGTTAATGAAATGGTGCAAATATTGTTCAATTGCCTTATTCACTATCTCAGATTGACGATCAGTCTGTGGATGCCATGCTGTTGACAAGATGAGTTTAATCTTTAGTTGCTAATACATTGTTTTTAACAGCTTAGAGTTAGAAGTACTCCCCCTATCTGATACTATACTTTCAGGCAATCCATGTAATTTCAAGACATGGTCCACCATAAAGTCTGAAATTCCTTCTGATGTAACCTTGGTAGTGGTGGGAAAAAAGTGAACCATCTTGGTTCAGTGGTCAACTAATGTGAGGATAGCATTCTTTCCTTGTGACTTGGGTAACTCCACTATAAGATCATAAGAGATTTCCTTCCATGGATTCTTGGCTATGCTTAACGGGGTTAGTGGCATGGTTGTTGGGCTGATCTTGTTCCTCTGGCAAGAGTCACATGCTGCTACATAGTGCTGGAAATAAGCCTTCATGGACTTCTAGTAAAAATTGTGATTTACAAGCTCTAAAGTCTTCAGAGGACCTGGGTTCCCTGCCATGGGGGAGTCATGCCTTGATTTTACCACCTGCCTCTTGAGCTCTTCATCATTTGGCACCACTATCCTCCCATTCCAATATAGTGTTTCCCCTTCTAGGTGATACTCCTCCAATCCTCTCCTTACCAATACCTCTTTTGATAAAAGCACCTTCACTAACTCCTGCAATCCCTCATCCACTTCCCACCTCCCTCCTTAACCATTCCATCAAGTCCTCATCCACTAATTTCACCTCATCTAAGATTAACACCTCTTCAAGGTCCCCCTTCAATAATGTTGTGCCAACAGTATGTAGCAGGTCTGGTGCTGGGTGCAAGTCAGGACATTGTGATAGTGCATCAGGTTTTACACTTTTCTTCCCTGGTTGGAATGTAACAAGAAAATTTAATGCTACTTAGCAGTTCTGCCAAGAATTCCTGCCAGAGAGTCAGATTTTTAGTTGTCAGAAAGGTTTCCAGGTTTTTATGATCTGTGTAAATAATTACTTGTAACAGGTGAGGCCCTCCTTCCAAATAGTGGCTCCAGTTGCGCACCATCTCTACTAGGGCCTCTAACTCCTTATTGTATATTTCATAGTTTAGTTTGGAACCTAGCAGTTTTTGTGACAAATATGGTACTGGGTGCATGACATTTTTAGAATTAAATTGGGATAATACTTCCCCTAGTAAAAAAATATGAACAGTTGCATTCCAGAGCAAATAACTTTAATAAATCAGGAATTTAAAGAATAGGGGCTGTCACAAGTTTTCTTTTCAGGTAGTCAAATGCATCTTGTTGGCTACTCCTCCAGGTAAATTCAGCTTCCTTTTTTTTTGTGAGGTTGTGCAATGGCTGGCAAATGTGGGAGTAATTCTCAATTAAATGGCAGTAAAAGTTTGGAAAGCCTAAAAATCACTGAAGCTCCTTTACTTACACTGGTGTTGGTCAATCTGTTACTTCCTTTACTTTCTCTTGGTCCATTTGTATTCTATTCTTTGAAATGATCATACCCAGGTAGGGGATCTCACTTGCTGAAACACACACATTTTTCCAGTTTTAACCATACTTGGGCCTCCCTCAGGGGCTGAAAACATTCCTTCACACATATCTTGTGTTCCTCTATTGATCTGGAATAGATCAAGATGTCATCCAGGTATACTGCCACATCTATTCCTATTCTGTCTCTAAAGATGCTATTGGTGAAGTTTTGGAAAGTGGCAGGCAGATTACATGGACCAAATGGCATTACCAACCATTCAAAATGACCAAAATTTAGTTCAGAATTCCAGTTTGTGTTAATCACCTTGTTTCAAACGTATGTTGTGGTAACCTGCTCTAAGATCCAGGGATGTGAAGATCTCTGCACCTTGGAGACTATCAATCAGCTCACTGGTCAAAGGAAGGGGATACCTGTTCTTTACCGTCAGTGCATTTAAATTTCTGAAATTGATGAAAGGTCTTAGTGAACTATCATTTTTTTTCCTGAAAAGATAACAGGGGTATACCAGGGAGATTTGGATTCCCTAATAAAATCATTCTGTAAATTTTCATCAATCATCTCTTTTAGTGCTGTGGGACTTTCAGGTTGATAATGGGATTATGCAGCTAAATTGGGGGGTCGCACCTGGTATCAGATCAATGGCAAATTCATACAGTCAATGAGGTGGTAGGGTTTTGACTTCTCCCTCTCCAAACAGCATTAAGTATTCCCATTAAGCTTCAGGGACCATTTCCTTAAGGGTTTTTGTTGGCTTTGAGGACTTGACCTTGGCTGAAATCTTGGTGGATATGTTCCAAGCTGTTTCATCACATTCCAGTTCCTCCTCCTCCTCCTCTTCTTCCAGAGCTCCCTCCAAGCCCTGAAACTTAGCATCAAGAGAAAGTGTCAGTTCTTTTGGAAAGTCTAATGGTGATAATGAAACACCAGGAGACTTTTTAGGAGGGGCCCTTGAGCTCTGAAGAGGCCATGGGGATAAATGCTTTCTCTGTGTCATCCAACTTTCTATCTTCTTCCTTCCCTTTTCTTTGTTACACCTTCTCCTCTTCTTGGTGCACTCTACCCCCTTTCTTATCCTCCCCAGTGCTTCCTGTTGGTGACCCATCCCTAGCCTGATGCTTAGAATCAAGAGGAAGCATCAGTTCTGGTGGCAATTCAAATTATGATAGCACAACATCAGAAGGCTTTCCAGGATGGGTTCCTGACCCATGAGGGGGCCAGGGGGCTGATACTTTAGTGCAAGCATCCCCTTTCCTTCCAATCATTTTTCAGGTTATATCAGTGCATAAATTTCATCCCCAGTACCATGTCTTACTGGTCCTTCAGGTTAGTTGCATATTCCCTGAACTAAAACTCCCTTCTGTCAAATCAAAACCTGCAAAAAAGCTTCTCTCTTACTTCACATCCCCCACTTGGGGATCCATTAAACATAATTAGACGCCTTGGGTGATCCAATTTTTCTTTTTTCTTTTTATATTTTTCTGTGAAAACTTGTTAGAAATCAAACAGACAGTGGACCCATGATATAGTAGGACTTGTACATTTTGGGTGGCGTCAAGGTTCATTAAAGGCAAGTTTAGTATAATGGGATTATAATTCACTTCAAGTGGCTTACATGCTGATACTTCTTTGACTAAGTCCCCCTTATCCTTTCCCTTTAATCCACTTGCAGAGGGCACAAACTTCATGCCCAAGCAATGTCTTTTACCTGTTCCTTTCCTGCGCTATCCTCCACCTCACTCAGTCTTATTTTTCTTTTACACTCCCTTTCCAGATGACCACCAATCCAATATCAGAGGCACAGCCCTCTACTCATATGCTTTTGGTATTGCTCATCAGATAGTCTTTTTTTTTTACACTAGCCCTCTATGCATTGACTACATCAATGTTCATGGTGTTTGGGTCTCTGGAACTGGCCTGGCTTGATGAGGCATAGTTGTGCCACTCCAATCATCCATCCTCTGATGTGTGAACTCTTTGTCAATTTGGATGGCTAGTTCCATGAGTGCTTGGACAGAGGCTGGATGAGAGTGACTGATTGGGGTGTTCCTGATTTTTTGCAAGAGTTCATTTCTGAAGTGAAACATGAGTCCTCCTTCTCCCCTTGTTGTAATGTAGCTAGCATGACCCTAGAATTCTGACACATACTTGGCAAAAGATTGTTTCTGTCTCAACTGGTTAAGAGCATGCTCTGAGGTTGTGGCCACATCAGGCTTTCCAAAGGCCAGTTCAAACGCTGCCATGAAATGATGGAAAGTTGTTTCCAACTTGCCCTTTGCAAGGAGTTCCTTTTTGTATATGGATTTTCCCAGCATGCTACCTCATCTGTGAGGTAAGAGATTGAAAACATAATTTTTCTGATTGCTTATCTGGGAAAATGATGGCAGTTGAGCAGGACATAAAGTTTTACCTGAGATGTGTACTGATCTACTTGGGGGCCTTTACTTTCCATCAAAGATTGCTGGGATTTCAATTTTTTGGGCCTTTAACTAGTGGTGCTGGTTGTTGTAGGATGTGCCTTTGCCTTGGCTTCAGAGGCTTCCAGTTCTGTTTCTGAGGGGCCACAATATGAGGGCTGTCACTCAGATAGATGTTCCATGAGGTTTGGTGTTTTGTTCTTGCATGCAAGTGTGCCAATTTTTTTTTTTTGTGTTGCAGCAAGGGTTTCTTGATCAGGTGGACCTGAGGGATTGATTGTTCTTCAGCAGTGCACTGATGATGATTGGACAAAATGTTAGGACCTAAGAAGGTGGACTACTACTAGCACTTATGCTAGCTTGGGATGGGACTGACTATGCTACTTAGCAGTGAGACTAAGACGTAACTGGATGACTATATAAGTTGTCTGATGAGGAGTGCTCCACAGCACTTGCCCCATATAACCCCCTCTCCCACCTCTCACAATGCATAGCACCCATAGCACTCCTCCTCCTCACCTCTCAACCAAATCCTACCGGAACTTCATCTATGGTGTCTGTTACCTTGTTTTTCTAGCAGTGTTTTGTGCTACTGCTCAAGGAAGTCTCTATCTACTTTTTTTGTGTCATCAGAAGGTGGTAGAATAGGTTGTTCCAATCTAGGGATCAAAATCTGGATTGTTGGTGTCCTGTGGGATATTCTGGTAATGTAAAGGGTACTTTTTGGGAGTGGTTATGTTTTTGGATGGTTGTTGAGTTGCTGTTTTCTGTTTCTGGGGAGGAGTTTGATAGTGGAGTTAATGCTGGGGTTACATGCTTTTGGGATGGAAGCATCTTGAGAGTGATTGGGGCTTTTTGTTTTTTTTTTTTTTTTTTTTTTTTTTTTTTTTCTAAAAAATATTTAAAGCTAAATCATTCTAAACCATAAAATAACTATAAAATGAAATAAGTCCAAGGTAAGAAAAAAATAATAAAAAATAAAAAAAACCGGGAAGAGAAATCAGTCAAAAAGAATAATGGTCAATGGATGGAGAACATGTTGAAATGGAAGGAAAAGAAAGTAAGAAGGCAAGAGAGAATGAAAAAAAAAAAGGTTTTCAGGTAAGAGTGTGCCCACTCCTACAAATGTTTGTGTTCTTATGAGGAACCTAACCTAATTTACCTGGTTAAGAAACAGAAAATTGAGTGTGAGAGAGAGAGTATGTGTGTGTGTGTGTGTGTGAAATGAAAATGATGATTAGTAGAAAGAAACAGAGAGAAGTGGAAGAAAGATGATCAGAGAATATGATTTAGCTGACAAGTAAGTTTGAGTAGAATGACAAGTCTGATTTTTTAGTCTAGAGTCTCAAATAAGTGGAAGAATAAATTGAAAGAGAGAGAAAAAAAAAGATAGAGGCTCATAACTTATTGGCGGGCAATTGGAGGTTTATGGTTAATTTTGTTATTGTCTACTTTATGACTCATGTGTTACGTTATAAACATTGTGAGACTGCGGCGTAGTCGAGACCTAACACGATGCTCTGCCTCATAATATGTTCAACTGGTTTAAAAGAAAATAAACTAAAATAAATAAATATAAAAAGAGATGTAAGAATCAGTTAAATATTTATAATTGCTGCTCTCTCTCTCTCTCTCTCTCTTTTGATTTGTAAGAGTGTTTATATAAATTAAATTCATTGATATTTTATATTTTATTTATAATATAATAATATGATGACACAAACGATCAAAAGAATCCCAAAGATGGAAGACCCAACGCACGCTTCCACAAAAAAAGAAATCACCCACCCAACTCAACTGATCAGTCTCTTTATGCGTGTTGCTCAATGATTTTTAACCCAATTAACAGATTGACCAAACAAGATTTTACCAAACGTCTTCTTGAATTTAAGAAAGAAATGATGGATTCCAATCGACAAGGTATTCCAATTCAATTGATTGAATGAACCATTAAATAATGATGATGATGATGATGATGATGATGATATGGGTGAGGAAGAAGAGGGGATAGGATTTGATTTAGCGATTTGACGTAAAGAGTGAATTTTTTGTCGATGTTCGAGTTTGAATAATTTTGAAGCTTTTAAATCAGCATGATAATGATTGGTGATATCAATCTGGAGGGTAAAAAAAAAGAAAAAAAAAAAAAAAGAAAAGATAAAATAAAAATTGATTTAATGAGATGAGATAGGTAGGACGAACCATTCGTTTTCTCCAAGCGACTAATTTCAATTCTTCTTGTAACCACCTTTGTTTTAAAAGGTTAGCTTTTTTTAATTTTAAAGGTTGTTGATGAATGCGTTGTTTAGGGACCAATTTTTTTAATTTTCTGAGCCTTCTTTGACCCCAAATATCTAATTGAGCGACTCTCAATTCGGCTTGAGAGAAATATTTTTTATGACCTTTGATAGCTTGACCGGACAATTGAGAAGATCTGATCAACAAGAGTTTAGGGGAGATACGAGAAGAAGGGATAGGGTTAGCGAAGAGGGAAAGAGTAAAAGAGCGTAATTGATGTTGAAGGACAGGGGAAGCATGAGAAGAGCGAATGAGAAGTGCAAGATGATCTAAGAGAGAGTTAGAGAGGAGGAGATCATTTTTTGAGGGAGCGGAGATGGGTCTTGAAGGAGGAATGAAGGAGGGGAGGAGATTAGGAAGAGAAGGATTGAGACGGAGTGCATGAGCGATGGGAGCGAGTGTTTGGGGATGGAGGAGAAGGTTGAGGAATATCTGATGGAGGGAAGAGCGAGACTATAATATAAATAAAGAAGGAAGGAAAGAAAGAAAGGAGAGAAGAACCCACTTGCGCAGTGCGAGTGCGAATTGTATTGGAAGCGTTGAGATTGACTGCAATCCACTGCTGAAGGACTTGGCGCAGATAGAAATGAGCGGATTTCATGTTGTTGAGTGGGGAGCAGCGTGGCAGTGGCAGTGGGGAGTAGTGTAGTATCACTAGTATCAAAAGTATCAAAAGTATCGCCAGTATCAAAAGTATCGCCAGTATCACTATATCAAAAGTATCACTAGTATCAAACGTATCAAACGTATCAACACATCCCTTCCTCAGAAATGACGACTCTCTCCCTCACGCTCTCCCACTCAGAATCCACTCTCGCCAGGCTCCTCGTCGACGCCGCCGCTGCCTTCACCCGCGCTCACCCTGCTAAACAGCCACCGCTCCAGCTCAGAGTCGCCGGCGGTTGGGTCAGAGACAAGTTACTCGCTCTTCCCTCCAATGACCTCGATATCGCTGTCTCTTCTCTCTCCGGTCTTCAATTCGCAAATCTTTTCGTTGACTTTCTGGCTCACCATCCCATCTCTCAACAACTTCCCATCCCCACGATCGCCGCTATACAACCTAATCCTCATCAGTCAAAGCATCTTCAGACCGCTACTACCTCTTTCCTCAATCTACATCTCGATTTTGTTCAGCTTAGATCCGAGTCTTATCAACTCAATTCTAGAATCCCTAACCATATCGTCGGTCTCTCTCTATTCATATATATATTTAGCTATTCCCTTGCATTCATCCCCTTCCAACTTACTTCAGCAATTCGGTACTCCCCTTCAAGATGCTTTCCGTAGAGATATCACCATCAATGCTCTTTTTTACAATCTACACTCTCATCTTATAGAAGATCTCACTCAAATGGTTTGCTATCCTATCCTCCTCTATCATCTTCTAATCTGTTCTAATATCTCATATCCCCTTATATCTTTAGGGACTCGATGATCTTCATCATCGTCTCATTCGTACCCCTTTGCCCGCTATCGAGACCTTTACTGATGATCCTTTACGTCTATTACGATCCATAAGGTTTGCTTCTCGTTTAGCCTTCACCTTACATGATGATATCTCTCAAGCTGCAAAAGTAGACACTATTCGAGTCTGTTATCTTCATCTTCTCTCTCTCTCTCTCTTGGTTTAATTTTTCCTCTTCTTTTTTTTATTTCTATTTTTGTCATGTCAGGATGCGCTGAGTCAAAAAGTTAGCAGGGAACGTATCGGTATCGAAGTTGAAAAAATGCTCAAGCGTACTACCTACCACTCTCTCTACTCATATCATGATCATCTCTCTTCTCTCACCCGTCCTTTCCTGCATTAGATCCCACAGCTCACGTTGCACTCCAGTTAATCCATCAACTCGATTTGTACTCTATCATCTTTGATCAACCTCCTTCTTCATCCAACATTTGCATCATCTTACGTGCATCTCAATGGCTTAACCGTCTTTCATCTCCTCAATCCTCTTCATTACATCCTTGGTTCAAACTTCATCAAATCCTTTCTCAACCTGTCTTACATAAACGTCTTTATTTAGCCTGTGCTTTACTTCCTTTTCGACATGTGGATATCAAAGTTCGCAAATCTATCGAATGGGTTGGGAAAGGTATTATAAGTGATCGTCTCAAGGTTAATCCCTAAATGTCTTGATTCTTTTTTAAGAAACCCCCCCCTCCCCCATTTATGTCTGACTTCATTCACACCCTTATCATCTCATCTCACTTAGTTTAGTAATTCAGATCGAACATTCATTTCAAACCTTTTTGAATCTCTCGATCTTATTCAATCATGTTTTGAAAAATCTAGTCCTTCTCTTACTACCACTCAGTCCAACCTGCTAAGTGATAATGCTAATATAGCTCAAGAAAGGTTAAAACTTGGTAAAGTTTTGAGAGACCCAAGAGTTCATAATTTACATTATGCTATCAGAAATAGTCATAATAATAATAATACAAGCAGTGATGGAATTGGTGAAAGAGAAGGTGTGGGGGTGTCAACAACAATGACGACCAAATGGAATATTAGTTTTTTGTTTTCAGTCTTAGTGGAGTTGAGTGGTTTTGAACTTTCTGGTGAGTCCCCCCCCCCCTTTTTTTTTAGGGTGTGTGTGTGTGTGAGTGCGTATGTGCATGTCTGTTTATTGATCTTTTGGTTATCCCTTTTCCCTTAAAATGATTCTTCTTTGTCTGTTGTTTGGCTTTCATTTTATTTATCTTTATAACAATCAATTCACAATTCAACTCATATATATATATGTATGCTAAAACAGAAGAATCCTCCAAAATTGAAGCCACGTTGGAGAAATATAATGGGTTAGTATCGAGGATTGAAGAGTTGGATTTATTGAAATGTTTGACTTCGGAATTTGATCAG